>CM077079.1:237890236-238490236 GCA_039513925.1 Platanthera zijinensis | reverse complement strand
TTTGGAGGAAAAGGTTTGGATTACCTGCCGACCTTGAAGTGAAGATACCACGTGCCGAGGAGAGGGTTCAAAATCCTCCTCGTGGTTGGTTGACGATCTGCGAGATTACTTTGAGATCGGGTTTCCGATTCCCACCATGCGAGGAAGTGATTAAGATTTTGAAGTTTTGCGTTGTGCTGATTTCTCAATTTACTCCACTGGGAGTAGTACGCCTCATGGGATTGGTTGTCTTCTTTCATGAACATGGCAAAAAACTCCCTTTGGTCTGTTTCCGGGATTGGTATGACGTCATATCTGATGGTGGTGAACGTGTTGAAATTCATAACAATAGGAGCTGACTTGATTTCGAGACTCGAGCAGACCACCATCATGGAAATACTCTATTTGGCTATGTCAAGAACTCTTGAGGTTTACCGAAATTGTGAAATGCACTGCCAGATCATTGTCAGCGTCAAAAGGGGAAGGATCGGAAGTTTTCCCCAATACTGGGATTTTCAGAGCCCCGCGAGTTGGCAATCCGCCTATTCAGCATTTACTCATTTGTAAAAGAGAAACACTTGTTGCGGTGCGGTATTTCTTCAGATCCTAGGCGGACTACCGAGGCATCTTAATGTTGCAGTCAGAGGAGGAAGACTACTACAACCCCTTGTTGTGATGTTGGTATGGTGCCTTGCCCGATTTCTTAGGGTAAGATTTCTCCTTCTGATGGTCAAGGAGGGTCTACTTTTGAGGTACAGGTGCTCGGATGTTCTGCCCCCCCAGGCTCACCCTACAGAGGCAGCTGCTCCAAGGATGTCTTCTCCTTTGAAGGCAATGAGTGATGTGGTAAGCACACCTGTTTATGTGAAAATTTTCTTTCCATTATTATTTTTTGTCATGTAGAACTTTTTCCTTTCTTTTGTATAGATTGAGGCTCAGGCCTAGATTGCTGTTATTTGGAAGGAAAACTATGTGAGCTTGAAGGATGGGTACTTGGCCCTTCAGGAGAAATTTTGGTCGTCAGCGAGCTCGCTCGCCTCTTTGAGGGATGAGCATGATCGAGAAATTTCCCAATTTTTCCGGATTGGAGCTGAGATGAAGAACGAGTTGGAGGAGGCTTGAGCTGCATTGGAGGTGGAGAAGACACTGGTAGAGAGAACCACACAGATGTTGAAGCATGCTCAGGAGGAGACCTTCTGTTTAGAGATAGAGCTTCATGCGGCAAAGGCCCAAGCGTTGATGTTATTTTCTGATATCCGCGTGTTAGAGTTGAAGGATGTCAGACTTGCAGATTACATGGAGTCCTTAGATTATATGCGGGATCATTGTGTGATTAGTGAGGAGGTTTGTGATGAGATCTGGACCAAGGAGGTGGATCCTCAGATGGAGGATGTTCGTGAATTGGCGCTTAGGGGCGGAGTCTCGAAGGCCTTTCGTCTTGTTGGTAGGAGCTTGGGATGTGACATATCTGGCTTTAGTTTTGATGATATCTTAGGCGATGAGAGTTCTGATGTTGATGCGGATGATGTGTAACGACATTATGTTTTTGTATTTGCGTGTTTGCAATTTTCTTTTTCCTTAGTCTGATATATTGTATGTTGTCTTTATTGTTTGACAATTCTAATCAGCATATTTGTGCATGTATTTGTATGTTGCTGCGATGATGATGTTCTCTTTCTCCTTTTTAGATGCATGTTGTATTTATATGACTTCGTTTTGCGACTTTGCATGGAATTGATTGCGATGGAGGCAGGCCCTGTCTTGTATGAGTGGTTCTTGTTGCTCTATTCGGAATTCGATCGTGAGAATGGGAAAGCCCTGGCGATGATGAGGTGTCAACTTGCAGCGACGATGGAAAATTGCGAAAATTCAATCCGGTTGCATGGATTAACCCACTTTGCCCGAGTTAGTCTTGCGACTTTGTTTGGAAGTCGGACGTGAGGGGGGCAAGCCCAGATGATGATGCGACGTAGAAAGGTAGGTTTGACGAATAGCTTGTGTCAAACCGCAAGCGTAGTCTTACCGATTTTGCACGAGTTTTGCTCGCAGCTTTGTTGTGAGGGGGACAGGCCCTGATGAGGTCGTGGCAAAGAAAAGCAGGTTCGGTTAATAGCTTTCGTATTCAAACAACATGCGCAGTCTTATCGATTTTGCATGAGTTTTGCTCGCGGCTTTGTCGTGAGGGGGCAGGCCCTGACGTGGTCGTTGCGTAGAAAGGTAGGTTCAGTGAAGAGCTTTTGTATTCAAACCGCATGCACAGTCTTACCAATTTTAATTTTTCTACACAATATCTATACCAGCATAACACAATATAAATAGAAGATAATTTTTGAGAGTCTAGGCTCGCGACTTTTACACATCATAGAGTTCAAGTATAACATAAAAATACTTTAGCAAATTTAAAAATAAAAAATAAGAAGTCATTGATAGAATCGATGTAGATTTTGCGCATTCCATGTCCGGGGTAGGGTCTTTCCCTCCGCCTTCCTTAGCTTGTAGGTTCTCGGCTTCACAATTGAGGTGATGACAAACGGTCCTACCCATGAAGGAGAGAGCTTATCTCCTTGTGGTCCCTTGCCAACTAATGCAGGCTCACACGTTGACACCGAATAGATCTACGGACTAGCACGTATACCTCTCTACGATCCAATCCTATACTCGCACAATCATTCTACGCAGCACCACGTTAATTAATTCTATTAATTATATGCTAGCGTACGGGTAGCAAAACTGATTAGGATCGAACAAAAGCTATATGACAATGTTCTTTTCGGCTAAAAGGACTAACCCGGTCCGATCGAATGAAGGTTACACCAAAAGAGATCTACCAAAAGTATCGATTCTGAAACGGTTGATCTCTCCCAATAAAAGAAAACAAAGGTTCACCAAACCCTTTTGAACTTAAAGGAAAATTAAGATGAACCACAAAATCAATCGATAGAAATCCACGAAAAAAAATTCAATGCTATCAAATCTAACGCCAAAGTAATTCACCACAGGAATTAATCTAAGAGATGAACACACAAGAGGTAGAAATATTTCGTTACCCAACCGGAATGGATGATCCTGGTTTATCTACTTGGATCACCCTCCAACGGCTCCGCCGGAGTCACGTCGGTAGGAGAGGAAACTTGTCCGCCTTCATCGCTTTACGCCTTGGCCGAGATCCACACAAGGATGGTGAGGGTAATTGGTGTGGCAAGAAGGAGGGTGGCCGATTTTGGTTTTATGGAGGGTGGCTGGCTCTTGGTGTTGGAGAGGGGGCCGGGTTGTAGTGAGATGGTAGTGGCGGTTTTGGGTGTTGAAGGGGGTGGCTGAATCTCCTCAGTGAGGGAAGGCTTGGGTTGGAGGGGAGGAAATAGGAGGCGGCTAGGAGAAGATGGCTGATTGATTGAGAGAGGCGAGGAAGGAGAGTTGGCGGCTAGGGGGAGGAAGGCTTGCCTTGGCCGAATTTTTTTGAAGAGGAGGAAAAGAGGAGGGAATTCTCAAGAGAGGAAAATTAGGGTTCAATTCAATTTCATTCTTCACTAATCAATATGAGAACCATACATGCCTATATATAGGCTTACACCAATGTTATGGCTATATGCAGCCCAAAATTAAAATGCATCACACACATTAAATTAAAATATTACATGAAAATGAAATAAATATTGTAATAAAAAAGAAACGCTTCAAATAATTATTATTAGATATGTTTTCGCCGACGGCGGATATTATGGCGTCGCTCCGCATGGTCATCATGGAGCCGCAAGTCTTTATTTGGAGGCGGAGAATGAACTTCCGTAAGCACGCCGTCATCGTCTTCAACATGTTGAGGGCTGTCGCCTCCATCAATCCTCCCCTGCCCAAAACTACTCATCACCGATGAGTTGGTCTGAAAGTACCGGTGTAGGAGAGCATCATCCAAAAGAACCACATAGTAGCAAATAACACCACTTGGCGAGGAGAGCACTTCAACTTCGAGTATCCTGTCATGCAAGAAGGTGGTCCTGGCGAACCTTGAAAAAGCATTAGGCAATAAAGGAAAATAAGTTTCTATATCAATAACCAATGTACCTCTAGTGAAGACCGATGAAGAGAGCGATCCAGGCACAAGCTCACTACCCAAACCATAAGAAAACAAAATGGACCCAAACGGACAGGTAAATAATTCAATTGGTGGAGAAATATATGGCGTTAAATCAGAAACATTAAAAATAGGGGAAATACCCCAATCAGTGGATAACTTCAAATGATATGCATATTCTCCAAATTTCTTTAATATCTGAAAAAGGTCTAGGTCGCCAACTCGCCAACTTTCTATAGTGCCCGAAGGCAACCGTTTAGGTACAAGACGCACCAAAACTAAATCGCCAACCTCATAGTGACACGCTCTTTTATGTAAGCTAGCATGAACTTGATAAAATATCATTTGTATGGTTAGCGCTTCACTAATGTGTTTATGTAATTTATGAACATGAGAGGCATAAACTTGTGCGAGTTGGCTTGTCTTATAAGACAGTGGTAACGAAATTAAGTCAAAAGGCACATGTGTTGTATATCCATGCACGATCTCATTCGGCGAGCAACTAACATGTGAATAATAATGAGACGCAACTTGATTGAGTAATTTTTAAAAAGTGTGCCTAAGTATATTACTACCGTGAGGTGTGAACCCATGTGCTATGTGACTCAACCCAAATACGGAGGATAAAGGGGTTAAGTCAGGGGGCACAGGAGCCTTATAATCAAAGATGACTTTCATTGGCTCCAAATTCGCAGTTCTATATTTATATTTAACATTTTCATGCTTAGCATGAAGATATGCCAAGAGGAACCGCTCATCATAAATAATAGAGTTGGACGCTCCCGGGTGTGAAAATATGTGCGAGCGATACAACTCATGGGGCCTAATCGTGGTCATTAACGGGTGGGAATAAGGGTCATCAAAAGGCAGTGGATAAATGCGTACGACCGGGTGTGGTATATAACTATGTGAAGGAGACACCGCATCCAAAGGCACAATAGCCAAAGAAGCAAAAACAGACGAGGCTTGAACCGTAGCCGGACATGCAGAGAAAGGAATAGTCGAATGTGACGCGTAGTCAGATATACGCGGTGCGGTGAACAGAACAAAAACTAGCGCACTCAACTTACTAAGATCTAAGCACTGAGAAAACGCTAATGTAGGAACTAATAGAGTGGACTCATTAAAACAACTCAGTCTAGGACTACCAATTTCACGTCCTAAAATGCTAACTAATGTGGGCACAAAAATAGGAGGAAGGGTTGGTAAAATCAAACCCGGGATAAAATCCAAATCAGAATTAATTTCATCTATCAATGATAACATCAATGAACTCTCAGCCGGGGGTAAAACTAAAGAATCGTCCAAAAATACCACCTCCTCGCTTGCAATTTCTTCCAACACACTACACAAGTCATTCAATTCAGAATCAGTAACCATCTCAGAAATGGGCAAAATCGAACCTGACGAAAATTTTAATTCAGATTAAGCTTCAGACAATGGTGGTAACATCAAATAACTATCGTTCGGGTTCGCAGCGCTAAGATCATCCAAACATAACCTTCTCACATAAGGTGAGTCTTCCCAATCAGTCGGGACATCCATTAAGTCAGGGTCATCAATGGCAATAGAGAAATCATCACTCACAGGCTCCTTAGGAAAGTCAGATAAAGTCTCAATGGGTGTAATCGTAGGCTCTAACGCGATCGGGATCGTATCCTGGAGAGGACACTCAATACTAGGGTGAACAGACACAACGCTAGTAGGGCACGTAATAGGCAAAAATATACTCTCACAGATTGGACTATCATTATCATCCCAAACATCGTCTTCTAGATCACTAGGTATGCCTTCAATGTCAGAATCATCAGAATTGTCGGGCACTATTATACATGAAGGAATACTGTCACCTAGATTGTCAACTTCAACATCCAAAGATTCTATATCCACATCAGAATCCTCAGTGGTATCAGTACTATCTCAATGGGCTTATTCGTCGATACTAAAAGAGCAGACACCCTAGTAGTAACCTCTTTCAAATTCAAATTTTGGGGTCTAATTGGCTTATGTTCCCTTGAGGTGGGGATAAGCATACTTTAAGGATTACTACCTCTCTGGGGATAGGATATATCCTGAGGCGTAGGGTCACTCCTATAAGCAGATACAGGTCTAGTGTCGTAACTATTCTTACTGATGGGTGTGGTGCTATTAGTACGCAGGTAGCCGGGATCAAATTGATCCGAGAGTAGGCTACACATGTGCGGCCAAGCATAACGATAGCTACCAACACGACGCTCTTCGTTTAACCAAAACAACTGGGATTGACCTACTAATCGCTCTCGGGCAATGTTAACCTTTTTGTGGTCATCCCATAAGTGACAATTAAAATAATTTTCTAATCCCTTAATCCAATCTCTAAAAATTTGTGGACATCCTAAACCATCATAAGTAGGATAAATGTGGTGATGCCTGGGTGGTGGTGGTGATACTTGGCTAGCCTTTAGTTGTGCAATCAAAACCTTGATCTCATCCACTACAAGGGACCGTACTGGTTTCCTAACGTTCGTCATGGAACCAAAAGATTTTACTCGGGAAACGTTAACGTCAAGGCCATTTTAGTGCGAATCGGAGAGAATATCTCACCCGGAAAGTGTGCACATGCAATGAATAAATAACCTAGCCCTTTTAAATTTTCAAAGATGTAATTGTTCCCTCTAGTTACTTAAGATAATAGATATATAATTTTTTATTTTCTTGTTGTAAATAATATGAAGATAATAAATTTTTTTTATTTTTGCTGAAATAATAAAAATATAGGCCGCTATTTGTAGACCAAAATTAATATTTTATAATGATTTAATAAAAATAATGGATTAATAAAAAAAATATTTTTTGATTTCTTACTAATAAAATGATGGAGAATTTCCAGAATTATATTTTTTGAATTTTGAGAAAAACTGAAAATTTTTGGTCTCTATTTGCAAACCAAAATTTTAAAAATTGATTTATATGTTGTGCAATAAAACGGGCAAGTGCGTGTCGGTGCTCAAAGCAAAAGGGGGAGGGGGCCAATTAGGAAATTGACGTGAACCTCCCTCTGATACCAAATTGATGCAGGCTCACGCGTTGACACTGAATAGATCTACGGACTAGCATGTATACCTCTCTACGATCCAATCCTATACTCACACAATCGTTCTACGCAGCACCATATTAATTAATTCTATCAATTATATGCTAGCGTACGGGTAGCCAAACCGATTAGGATCGAAAAAAAGCTATAGGACAATGTTCTTTCCGGCTAAAAGGACCAACCTGGTCCGATCGAGCCAAGGTTGTACCAAAAGAGATCTATCAAAAGTATCGATTCTGAAACGGTTGATCTCTCCCAACAAAAGAAAACGAAGGTTCGCCAAACTCTTTCGAACTTAAAGGAAAATTAAGATGAACCACAAAATCAATCGATAGAAATCCACGAAAAAAATTCAATGCTATCAAATCTAACTCCAAAGTAATTCACCATAGGAATTAATCTAAGAGAAGAACACACAAGAGGTAGAAATATTTTGTTACCCAACCGAAATGGATGATCCCGGTTTCTCTACTTGGATCACCCTTCCACGGCTCTGTCGGAGTCACGCCGGTAGGAGAGGAAACTTGTCCGCCTTCGTCGCTTTACGCCTTGGCCAAGATCCACACAAGGATGGTGAGGGTAATTGGTTTGGCAAGAAGGAGGGTGGCCGGTTTTGGTTTTATGGAGTGTGGCCGGCTCTTGGTGTTGGAGAGGGGGACGGGTTGTGGTGAGATGGTGGTGGCGGTTTTGGGTGTTGAATGGGGTGGCCGAATCTCCTTAGTGAGGGAAGGCTCGGGTTGGAGGGGAGGAAATAGGAGGCGGCTAGGAGAAGATGGCTGATTGCTAGAGAGAGGGGAGGAAGGAGAGTTGGCGGCTAGGGGGAGGAAGGCTTGCCTTGGCGAGGAAAATTAGGGTTCAATTCAATTTCATTCTTCACTAATCAATATGAGAACCATTTATGCCTATATATAGGCTTACATTAATGTTATGGCTATATGCAGCCCAAAATTAAAATGCATCACACACATTAAATTAAAACATTACATGAAAATGAAATAAACATTGTAATAAAAAAGAAACACTTCAAATAATTATTATTAGATTGGTTTGCGTCGAGGGCAGATATTATGGCGTCGCTCCACATGGTCATCATGGCGCCGCAAGTCTTTATTTGGAGGTGGAGAAAGAACTTCCGTAAGCACGCCGTCATCGGCTTCAACATGTTGAGGGACATCGTCTCCATCACCAACACTTCTATACTTCGAAGAACCAAATCGCCAACGTTGATGGTTTTGGATTTAACCTTTCGATCGAAATACCGTGCTACACGTTGTCGATAAGTGGTGGCACGAAGGGCTGCCATATATCGAACTTCATGGATCAAGTCCAGATTCTCCCAGAGAGCTTCATCATTCTTTTCTTGGTTGAAGTTCGAGACTCGGGAACTCAGGATGCCAATGTCAACAAAGATGGTTACTTTTGTTCTGTAGCAGAGGTTGCATGGTGTTTCTCCTACCGGGGTTCTCTCCGTGGTTTGATATGCTCATAAAACATTGGGAAGTGCGTCATCCTATTGCCCCCAGCTTCTTGCAGTCGAGTTTTTAATACTTTCAAGATTGTTCGATTGGTCACCTCAATCTGCCCGTTGGTTTGGGTGTACGCCACAGTCATGTGTTGCAGATTAATCTTCAAGTCTTCGCACATTTTTGTGAAGGACTTTACTGTGAATTGAGTCCCTTTGTCTGCGATGATGATTGCAGGGATGCAAAAATGACAGATAATATTCTTCTACAGGAATTATCTGGCATTCTCTTCAGTGATCTTAGCTAAAGGTTCCGCCTCGACCCACTTGATGAAATAATCGATGGCCATTATGATGAACTTTCTTTTCCCCAAGACTTGATGTAGGGGACTAAGAAGGTCGATTCCCCATTGCATAAACAACTATGCTCCTTGCAGCGCAGTGAGAGCAACCAACGGTTTTCGAGGAATGTTTGCATGCAACTAGCAGCTTCAGCATCTTTGGACAACCTCAGTTGATTCCTTCATCATCGTGGGCCTATAGAATCATTAGCGTAACATTTTTGTGTTAGGGCCTTCCCTCCTAGATGTTCTCCGCAAAATTCTTCGCGAACTTCTCGCAAGGTGTACTCTGCATCTGATTATGACAAACATTTCAAGTACTACACAGAAAATCACCATTTATACATTTTCCCGTTGATTAGGGTAAAGGTGGCTACCCGCATCCTCAGGCGGCGCGCCTCTACCTGGTCTTCTGGCAGTAGTTGATGTTCCAAGTAAGCTAATATCAGATCGATCCAAGATCCTCTTGGCTCTTTAACCTCCATGATTTCCCAAGGCCCTTGGATGCTAGGAATAAAAATCTCTCCTACCTGGCTTCTCCTTGATTGATATTGGGTGGGTGATGTAGCTAGCTTTTAAAGGGCATCTGCCCTGAAATTCTGCTCTCTTTGGATGTGAAGAATTTGGAACTGCGACACCTTGAGCAATAGAGACTTCACTGTGAAAGATACTGAACTAATTTCTCATTCTTCGCCTCATAATCACCTTCTATTTGTGAGACGACGAGCTAGGAGTCTGGATAGAAGGTCAAGTTTTTGACATGGTAGTCGATGGCAAGCCTATGTCCTGCAATTAGAGCCTCGTACTCAACTACATTATTGGTAGCCGTGAATTTTAATCTAAGCCTGTATTCTAGGGTGACCAACTATAGGCTTATTAGAAGTAATCCTGCACCTAAACCCTCAATCCCAGATGCTCCAACAACATATAGAGTCCATGGAGGGTTACCGGTGGCTTGTGTGGTAGTCATTTTTGGTGGAATGGTGTTCTTTATGACAAAATCTGCTAGTATCTGTGACTTGATGACTGGTCGAGGTATAAAATGGATATCGAACTCACCTAATTCGACTGCCCACTTTACCAATCTGCCAGATGCTTCTGGTTTCTGGAGGATTGTGCAGAGGGGGATTTTGGTCAATATTTTGATTATATGAGCCTGGAAAAAAGGGCGGAGTTTCATGTCTGAGAAGATGAGTGCTAAAGCTATTTTGTCCGCTGCAGGATATCGGGTTTTTGTGTCTGAGAGAATCTTGCTGAGATAGTAGACCAGACGTTGAACTACTCCTTCATATTTAACCAATAATGAACTCAACGCAGCGGGTGTGACTGCCAGGTATAAATAGAGTGTCTTTCTAGGGATCGGCTTTGAGAGGAGTGGATGGGAGGCCAGATATTACTTTAGGGATTCAAAAGCGGCTTGACACTCATCCGTCCACTAAAATCCCATGCTGCTTTGAAAGTGGAAGGGATAGATCTAACTTTACTCTAGAGGGGGTGAATCGAGTATTTTAAAAACTTTAATTTATTTTTATTACAGTTTAAAAATTAGTGATGTATATATATAAATACACAGCACACAAATAGAAAGTAATAATCACAGTCGACACTCAGATTTTATAGTAGTTCCCCAATAAATCTGGGTGCGTCTACTCTTCTACCACCCTGGTAGGAATCCACTACAAGTTTGTTCTCAGGTGCCCTATCACCAGAAAATCAATTTTATAAGGGAGATCTAGCAACCCTTTGGGCTTTTGACTAGGTACCCAAAAACGAAACTTAAGTCTTTTGATCAGGTGACTTATGAACCAAGTGTTAACGTTTGAAGGGAGTTAAAACCATGTACACAGTTTAAGAGTAAACTAAAAGAGTTAGATGTTGTCTTCTCTGTTAAGAATCTCTGAGAAGACTTAGTGGATGATGTTGAAAAAATCTCCCCCTAATTTGAATAGAGATTGTAATCAAGAGAGGAGACTTTTTCTCCAAGGTGTAGGCCTTCTTGTATGCTTTTACTCTCTAGTAGATATTTCAGACAGATATATATCAGGATGTCTCTCAGATTGAAGATGTGTCTACAGAAGAGTCTGAAGCAGAATATATGTATATATATATATATATATATATATGTCCTGGTGAAGTAGCAATCTTCTATATATATAGTCTGTCAGGGAAGAATTCAAATGATGTGACTGTTTGAAATAATCGATTCTTGAAACGTCTAAAGCATCCTTTGAGAATTGTAACTACCTTGGAATTAATTAGATTTAAAATCTCTGTGATAAATCCATATTTAATGCTTCTTTAAACTACTATATTCGTTAGAATATTTAGCATTAAATATCAGAGTTTTAGTTATCAAGCTTTTGAAAATATTCTGCCATCTGTATATAGAAACTGTCTGATCGTTGAACTCATCAAGGATTTCGTCGAACTGAACTTGGATTTCATCGAGCTGAGCTTTTACGAACTGAGCTTTTACTTTCGTCGAGTCTAGCTCTGAGTTCGTCGAACTGAGCTCTAATTTCGTCGAACTAAGCTCAAAGTTGCGATCTAAGTTAGTCGAACTGAGTTTAGAGTTCATCGAATTGAGCATCTCTGGAAATAAAATATGACCCTAGTCTATACAAGTTGGGTCAAAAATAAAAATCCTAATCAAAGAATAGTAATCCTAGCCCAAATCAGTAATAAGGAGTTCTAACAATCTCACCCCTATTTGGGTGAGGATACTATCAAATGAGAAAAACACAAAGCATAAATAATTATCTGGCAGAAATTTTTAGCAGATATAAAAAAGTTTTGGAAAGTTAAAATAATAAGTTTCAAAAACATAATCAAAGTTTTGAATCCTTCTGAGGTGCATCAGATGTAGGATCTGAAGAAGACTTAGTAAAAATCAGTTGTCTTGTTGGATCATCAGACACCTTTTTTCTTAGCTTCAGATCTTGAGAAGCAATAATCTTCTGGGAAGAGACTGTAGGAACAACAGCTTCTGGATGCAAACTCATATATTCATCAACATTAAACAAGCTTTTCTTCTGATATTTGTCCAATTCTTGTTGCTTATAAGAAGATATAGTAGTAAACTGAGAGGTTTTCTTACCTTCAGTTCTTGCTTTGTTTATCTGAGAAAGTGCAACTTGTTCCTTGAACCTAACCATTTTGTACACAGGATCTAACTCTTGTTTAATCACTGGAGAGGCTGACCTGTCTTGGCTAGAATATTACTGACCGCTCTGTCTACCATATGTCTCAGACCATACAACTCTGTCTTGCCTTGATTGAGTTGTTCTAGAATAGTGAGAGATAGGCCTCTAAGAAGAAGGTGAAATACCTGCAGATCCTGCTATTGGAGGAGGAGGAGGACCTCCCCAAGACTTTGGAATAGAAAGAAACCTTTTCTGCTTCTTCCTTCTTTTCTGCTCATTCTTGGAATACCTCATCCAATTTGTATGGTCTGGAGAAAGATTTATCCCATGCAAAATATAGTAAGGGATATCAGTAGTAGAAGAAGGTTGAGGAGCAACCTTGGCTTGAGCCTTTTTCCTGGATTTCCTTTTCTTAGAAGTAGAATTTTCTGATTCATCAGAATCTGTAGGATCATCCGACTGCTCCTCTGCCTGTTCATATAAATCATCAATTTGTTTAACTATCTCATCAATTTTATCTACCTCTTCCATATCTTCATTAAATAGATCATCAAAATTAGGCAAGAGAGATTCATCCCATTTAGGAGGAGAATAAGCCTGCTTAGAAATATTCATTATCTCATCAATCATAATAGTCCGTGGGGCTGGATCATCAATCATCATAGTCTGTGAGACTGGATCAAAACTGGTATAAATATCTCTTAAAAGTTGTTCTAAAGCAGAGGCATTAATAGGAGCAGAGTAACAAACTATTGCTTTAGAAAGATCCTCTCCCAAATCTGGTAGGCTAGAGATATGACTGTGCAAAAAGTCAAAATCTGATTGCAAAGAATATATGTTTATTATGGGATTAATGATGAAACTACCAACAGTAATAACCTCTAGAAACTCATCCTCAACTGTCACAAGATCTCTACAGTGAGCTAGACCAGCTAACACTGAGATGACTTCAGTCATTTCTGTATCAGGAATTTCAACAAAATTAGTTGTTGCACTGGAGTTTCTTCATTTGGAGCTTCTTCATCAAGCATCTCCCCCTGCCTAGATCCATGGAAACCTGAATCTAGGCCCCTAGAATAAGGGACAAAATGTGAAGAGGCAACTTTAGAAGAGAGTTCTGAAATAGAAGATAAAACAGGAGACAAGGATTCATCCAAGAGCTTCGTAAGTGTAGGAGTGATGAAATCAAGAAGTTGAGTGGCTATAGATGAGAAATCCAGATACATAAACTCAGGTAGATTCTGAGTAGATGCAGAGGATGGATTGGAAGAAGAGGGAGTTGATCTGTTAGTACAGTTTGTACATAAAAAGGAAGACTGTGGCATAAATGAAGGATTGATGATAGGGGGGATGTCAGCAGGAATTAGTTCCTGGATGGGTGAGTGAGGTGGAGATAAGTGAGGTGGAGATAGGTGAGGTGGACATGAATGACGTGAATGAGGAGCTGGGGAATCTACATGGAAGCCTGAGGATGGAACTTATTCAGACAAAGTAGTTTATAGAGAAGGTGGTGTAGAAGGTCTAGGGGAATGATGTGGAGATAGTGGAGTGGGAGAAACAAGGTGAGAATCTTCTTCTGGAGTAGGGAGAGTAGCTGTGAAAGCTCTGGTACTTTCAGAAGCTGCCCTAGAAGATTTGGCCCTCGGAGGCATAGGAATCACCCTCTCCCATTTTCCAAATAGAGAAGAGGTGATCCTCTTCGATGCATTAATATATACAGTCTGAGAGACCAAGACCTCTGGACATTTGGTCTGGAGAAAAATACCCAAAACTCTTCCATAACACACCTCCTTCTTACTAATCTTCTTCTTAATAGAATCAAATAAAACTGTCCCCCAATTAATGTTCTTCTGGTCAACCAGAGCACTCATCAACAGAAACTGGTACCTGGTGACATAGTCATGGGATGAATGTTTGACCAGAAGAACTTTTCCAACCACATCAGCTAGAAATTTGTATTCCACAGAAAAATTCTTTTTCAACAAATTAATAGGGTTTCCTTGTGAGTGACCCATTCTATCTAGCATAATATCAAATTCTGTACTAGATAGTTCTAAATCATCTTCTCCATTGACTAAACCAAAAATTTCTGATAGAATCGCAGGGGTGAGAGAAACCTAATTACCTGAGATGGATCCATTAATGGTTGTAAGATCTTGAACCTTTGCAGTACGAACTCATTCCTTTATCTCTGTGATGGGGAGCTTGATACGAGTGGACATAAAATTTCGTAGTTGATGTGCCTCAAATAGTTGCAAGATGTCTTGGAAGATTTGATCTGAATGACGAAAAGAGTCCAGGTCGATATCGAATTTAGCATCGAATTTCATCGCAGTGAGAAT
The DNA here is from genome assembly GCA_039513925.1 of Platanthera zijinensis. Lineage (NCBI taxonomy): Eukaryota > Viridiplantae > Streptophyta > Magnoliopsida > Asparagales > Orchidaceae > Platanthera > Platanthera zijinensis. The sequence continues at coordinate 238,475,827 of CM077079.1, read as the reverse complement.
CGCTTGCGACACTGCCATTATCCTACAAAATAAAGAGATCAAGTGCAAGAGAAGAGAAATGGTGAATGCGCGGGATGGAGCTCGATGAAAACCTAAATATAAGTTTTCAGAAGTTGAATGGACGATAAGCAGTCCGTCGAACTCCATTCGACAAAAGGTTCATGAAAGGTTTCGCAATTTGTCGATCTTCGTTCGACGAAAGGTTCACGATTCATTGTTCTCCATTCGACGAAAGGTTCATAGTTCATCGATCCCTGTTCAAAATCAATTTAATGACTCTCCATCAATCATTCCTAACTGATTTAAAAAGAAATAATATTTCTTTTCATCCAATGGTTTGGTGAAAATATCTGCTCTTTGGAAATTAGTTGAAATGACAACTAGGCTAATTTTATTTTTATCCACATTATCTATGATAAAGTGGTGCCTTATTTCTATACGTTTAGTCCTACTATGGAGGACTAGATTCTGTGCAATTGAAATTACACTAGGATTTTCATAGTATATAATTGAATTATTCAAGTTGTATCCATAATCTAGTAATTGATTTTAAATCCACAAAATCTATGAACAACAACTACCTGCTGCAATATATTCAGCTTCAGCAGTTGAAGTAGAAACAAATGTTTGCTTCTTGCAAAACCATGACACAAACCTATCACCAAGAAACTGACAAGTTCCTGATGTGCTTTTTCTGTCAACTCTGCATCCAGCATAGTAAGCATTTGTGAATCCAATTAATTCAAATCCTGACTCAGTAGGATACCAGAGTCCTAGATTAGGACAACCCTTTATATATATCAAAATTCTTTTTACTAAAATAAGGTGAGATTCTTTAGGGTTAACTTGAAACCTAGCACAAATACAGGTTGCAAACATAATATCTGGTCTACTTGTTGTTAAATACAATAGAGACCCAATGATTGCTCTATATATTTTTTGATCAACAGATTTGCTTTGTTCATCATTATCAACTACAACATTAGTGGACATGGGTGTTTTCATAGAGGAGGCATCTGACATACCAAATCTTTTAATTAGCTCTTTAACATATTTAGATTGATATATAAAGATGCCATTAGATGTTTGCTTTACTTGTAAACCAAGAAAATAAGATAATTCACCCATGCTACTCATTTCAAACTTTGAATGCATTAGGTCAGATAACCTTTTGCAAAGTTTGGAATCAGTAGAACAAAATTATATCAACATATATTTGAACTAGTATAATTTTAGTTTTATGATGTCTAAAAAAATAAAGTTTTGTCTACCTTGCCTCTACAAAATTTATTCTCCACTAGAAAATTAGCAAGGGTCTCATACCAAGCTCTTGGAGCTTTTTTAAGACCATAAAGAGCTTTATTAAGCTTAAAAACATGAGATGAGTGAGTTGAAGAGATAAAACCTGGAGGTTGTTCTACATATACTTCATCTTTGATTTATCCATTCAGAAATGCACTCTTTACATCCATTTGATATACTTTGAATTTCTTGAATGCAATAAAAGCAAGAAATATCTTGATAGCTTCTAGTCTTGCAACATGAGCAAATGTTTGATCATAATCTATTCCTTTCTCTTGTGAATATCCTTGAGCTACTAGTTTAGCTTTATTTCTCACTATAACTCCTTGAACATCCAATTTATTTCTGAAGACCCATTTGGTTCCAATTACTGGATAGTCTTTGGGTCTTGGAACTAAGTCCCAAACTCTACTTCTCTCAAACTGATTGAGTTCCTCTTGCATTATAATGATCCAATGAGGATCTTGTTCTGCATCTTTTATTGATTGAGGTTCAATCTGAGATAGAAAGTATATGTGCATCTGATCTTGATTGAGTTGATGCCTTATTTGCACACTAACTGGTATGTCTCCAATCACTTGAGATCTAGGATGTCTCTAATAGTGACATAATCAATAGGTGGAGTTGGTTCTTCAATGATTTGTGTTGTTAATTCTTCTTGTGGAATTTCATTAGCTATAACTTTTTCAACATAAATTTTAGGATTATCTTCATCACTCTCTTTAGTAATCTATTGAGAAAGATGCAATGTATCCTCATGCTTTAGGTTTAATTCATCTAGTTTCTCATAGAGAATTGGTTTCTGAAAAGAATCTATGGTAGCTAGAGGTATTCCTCTCCTTATAAAACATGTTAGATTCATCAAATGATAAATGTATGGATTCTTCTATTTTAAAGGTAGATTTACTATAAACCCTATAAGCCTTACTAGTAAGAGAATATCCAAGAAATATTCCATCTGCAACTTTGACTTCAAATTTTCCTAAATGTTTCTTGTCATTATTATGAATATAATATTTACACCAATTTTTTTTAAAATAATTTACTTTAGGTTTCTTATTTTTAAGCAATTCATAGGGAGTCTTACCCTTGAGTTTATGAATAAGACTTCTGTTAAGAACATAAATTGTTGTGCTTACTGCCTTTGCCCAAAAGGATAGGAGCAAGTGAACATCTACAAGTAATGTTCTAGCAGATTCAATTAGGTTTCAATTTTTCCTTTCAGCCACCCCCATTTTGTCAAGTAGTTCTAGGAGCAGAGAAACACTGCCTGATTCCTTATTTCTCACAAAATTCTCTCATTAGAAGAGATTCAAACTCAGTGCCATGATCATTTCTAATCAATATAACCTGAGAAGAATACTCAATCTTGATATTCCAAAGAAAGTCTGTAAGAATCTTGAAGTTGTCAGACTTGATCCTAAGAAAGAACACCCAAGTGAATCTGGAGAAATCATCAACAATTACTAAAGTGTATGACTTTCCTCCCAAACTTTGTATTGTAATAGGTCTAAAACGGTCCATATATAGTAAATACAAAATTCTGGGTGAATCACTCTTAGATATGGATTTAAAACTATTTTTAGTTTGCTTACCTAACTGACAAGCCCTACAAAGTCCTTCCTTCTTATAAGATCCAGAAGGTAGTCCTCTGACAAGGTTGTCCTTAGATAATTTAGCAATAGTTCTAAGGTTTACATGCCCAAATCTTTTATGTCAAAGTTCATTTGATTTACTTATCTAATTAAACAAATATATTTCAGTTCTAGTAGAATTAAAATTGACTAAATATATATTACCCTATCTAACCCTAGATAAAATAATTTTATTATCATTAGATGTGATAAAGCATAAAGACTCATTAAATGATACCTGATAACCTTCATCACATAGTTGATTGATGTTGAAGAGATTATGCTTAAGACCTCTTACATAAGCTACCTTTCTGAAGGTAACTACCGTAACTTTGACATTGTCATAACCCTCTATCTGGCCACAGTTGGAGTCTCCAAATATGACTTTTGGTCCAAGCTTTGCTTTGAAGTCTCTTAGATTATCTTTTCTTCCTGTCATGTGTTTAGAGCACCCACTATCCAAATACCATTGTTCCTCTATGGTAGGATAGTTCTTTTATTGTATTAAAAACAAGTTAGGTGTTCTTGACCTAGATAACCTTGGGTCCTAGTTTTCTGTCATAATAAGTAGAAATATAAGAATATTAAGGTTGATTTTTATATCCAAGTGGATGATATCTTCTGGGAGGAATGATCCACTCAGTAAAAGGATTTATCAACTTTTGAGTTTGATTATTCTTTTGAAAAAAAGTAAATTTTTTATTTGAAAAATTTAAGTTCGACGAATTATTCTGATTTTGTCGAGCCATGTTCGACGAATAATAGTGATTTCATCGACCACCATTTACTGAATAGTTATTCACATTTCCTGTGTTCAGCGTTCATCTATCTCTGTTCGACGAATAACTTTGATTTCGTCGAGCTCGGTTCGATAAATTCTGTTGAACATTATTTCACTGGAAATTTTTATTTTATTTTAGAACAGATTCTGACAAAACTTCAGTATCTTTATCTGTAATTTTTGATATTTCTTTTCCTTTAGCAGATATAAATTTCACAGGAGTAGTTAAAATGTTTTTCTTAAGAATTTGAGGTTGACTAGATGAAGCTCCCAAGCCTAGTTTGCCATTTAATCTGGCATTGACTATACTTGTAATATTCATCAGTCTGATACTTCTCCCATTAAGAGAATTTTCAAACTTCTTAGTCTCAAATAATTTGTTTTCCAGAGAAACTATTTGTTCCTTAGAAATTTTAAAATCTTCTTTAAGTCTAATGTTTTCTGAAGATAAATTGTTCAATTCAGTTAATTTTTCTCTGAAAAGTTTTATTTCTTTCTCAGATTTTATCAAATCTTTACAAAGTAATTTAAAATCTACTTTGAATTGATCTGATGTAAAATCAAAAGTTAAAATTACCTGGTCTTCTTCAGACTCAGATTCAGAATCAGAATTGTTGTTTGATGCATTGATTGCCATCATACAGACTTCTTTAACATTTGATTCTTCTTCATCTTCACTTGAACTGGATGAAGATTCAATGTCTGACTCACTCCATGTTTCAGCTACAAAGCCTCTCTCCTTCTGTATGTGTTTACTAGAAGAGGGTTTTTTTGAATGCTTCTTAAAGTCTCTCTCCTTCTTCTTATCTTTCTTCTGATTTTCAGGACATTCTGGAAGAATATGTCCTGGTTTCCTGCAACCATAGCAAATAATTTCCTTAGTAGGTGTTTTTTCATACCTTGGTTTTTCCTTGTTTCTTGAAAATCTTTGTAAAATTTTTTAGCCAATAGACTCATGAGTTCATCATTTTTTGGAAGTTGTTGTTCCTCTTCAGTTGCTTGGAAAGCAATACTCTTGTACTTCTTCACTGAGGATAGAGTCATTTGTTCGGCTTCTCTTATTTTGATGAGTTGCTCATATGATTTGAGCTTGCCCAATAGAGTTTATGTTGTAATTTCATTCACACTTCTGGCTTATCTAATTGGCCAAACTCTTGAATCCCATGTTCTAGGAAAACACATGAGAATTTTGTCATTTACTTCTATTAATGTAATATCTTTCTCCAAAGTTTTCAGTTCATTGAAAGATATTACATTAACAGATTCATCAACTGATCACAGACTCAATTTCTCCCTTTTTGAAATTCTCATATTGAGAAATCAGGTGGGATCTTCTGTCTTTTCTTTCATCTGCCGATCCCGCTACCATTACAGTGAGGGAGTCCCAGATATCTTTTGCTGAGGTGCATTCAGCAAACTTCTGAAAAATATCATCAGACATTGTTTGGACTAGTATATTCATAGCCTTTGCATCAGCAGTTTTCAGTTTTTTCTAAGCATCTGTCCATTCTTGAGGTGGTGTAGCATTGGTGCTTAATGTTGCTAGTGGTAGAGATGGACCTGTCAAAATTGAGTTGTAGATATCCTCATCAATAGAATTCATATATCACCTAATCCTTGCCTGCCATAGTGCAAACTTATTAAGATTGCAAACAGGAGGTCTAGTGCTTGAATACTTCTTATTTTGTGCCATGATAAATTTATTAGAGATAAAAAACAACTTCTAGGTAAAATAAGATCTATCAGATCTATTGGTTCAGGTGTTAGCCTATAAAATCAAACCCGCCTCTGATACCAATTGAAAGCGAAAGGGATAGATCTAACTTTATTTTAGAGGGGGGTGAATAGAGTATTTTAAAAACTTTAATTTATTTTTATAGCAGTTTAAAAATTAGTGATATATATATAAATAAACAACACATAAATAGAAAGTAACAATCATAGACGATACCGGGATTTTATAGTAGTTCCCCAATAAATCTGGGTACGTCTACTCTTCTACCACCCTGATAGGAATCCGCTACAGGTTTTTGCTCAGGTGCCTTGTCACAAGATCTATTTTCTAAGGGAGATCTAGTAACCCTTTGGGCTTTTGACCAGGTACCCAAAAACCAAACTTAAGTCTTTTGATCAGGTGACTTTTGAACCAAGTTTTAACTTTTGAAGGGAGTTAGAACCCTGTACATAGTTTAAGAGTAAACTAAAAGAGTTAGATGTTGTCTTCTCTATCAAGTATCTCTGAGAAGACTTCGTGGATGATGTTGCAAAAAGCTTCCCCTGATTTGAATAAAGATTGTGATCAAGAGAGGAGACTTTTTCTTCAGGGTGTAGGCCTTCTTATATGTTTTTACTCTCTAGTAGATATTTCAAACATATATGTATCAGGATGTCTCTAAGATTGAAGATGTGTCTACAAAAGAGTCTGAAGCAGAATATATGTATCAATATCTCCATATCTATATATATATGTCCTGGTGAAGCAGCAATCTTATATATATATATAGTCTGTCAGGGAAGAATTCAAATGATGTGACTGTTTGAAATAATCGATTCTTGAAATGTCTGAAGCATCCTTTGAGAATTATAACTGCCTTGGAATTAATTAGATTTAAAACTTCTGTGATAAATCCATATTTAATGTTGCCTTAAATGGCTATATTCATTAGAATATTTAGCATTAAATATCAGAGTTTCAGTTATCAAGCTTTTGAAAATATTCTGCCTTTTGTATACAGAAACTGTCTGATCGTCGAACTCAGCAAGGATTTCGTCGAACTGAGCTTGGATTTCATTGAGCCAAGCTTTTACGAACTGAGCTTTTACTTTCGTCGAGCTGAGCTCTGAGTTCGTCGAACTAAGCTCAGAGTTGAGATCTGAGTTAGTCAAACTGAGTTCAGATTTCGTCGAACTATGCATCTCTGGAAATAAAATATGACCCTGGTCTATACAAGTTGGGTCAAAAATAAAAATACTAATCAAAGAATAGTAATCCTAGCCCAAATAAGTAATAAGGAGTTCTAACATTATTGCTCCCCTAAAGATCTTGAAAAATGGTAGATACTTGTCTCCGGTTCATGCCAAGAATTGAGAGAGCGCAGTAATTGTTCCATTTAAGTGTTGTACTTCCTTCAGGGATTGAGGGGGCGACATATCCTTGATGGATTTAATCTTCTCCGGATTTGCCTCTATCCCTCATTGTGTTACCATGAATCCTAGAAATTTTTCTGATGTCACACCAAATACGCATTTACTCGTGTTGAGTCTCATGCCATATTGACGAAGAATTCTGAAACATTTTTCTAGGTCCTCTAGATGATCTTCCTGCCGGATGCTTTTGACTAGCATGTCATCAACATACACTTCTGTAGACTTTTCGATGTAATCTTTGAACACATTGTTCATTAATCATTGGTAAGTGGCTCTGACATTCTTGAGGTCAAAGGGCATTACCTTGTAATAATAAATTCCTTTGTTTGTTCTAAATGTTGTATGATCTTCATCTGCAAGTTTCATTCTGATGTGGTTATAACCAGAGTAAGGATCCATGAAGCTAAGAAGTTGGTGTCCAACAGTTGAATCAATAATCTAATCGATTTTAAGTAGGGGAAAGCTGTCTTTTGGACAAGCTTGGTTGAGGTTTGTGTAATCTACACACATCCTCCACTTCTCGGAGGATTTTTTATCCATGACCACGTTTTCCAACCAAACAGGGTATTCTACTTCTCGTATGAATTGTGCATCAAGGATCTTTTCCACTTCCTCCTCGATTACTTGAAGTCGCTTAGGAGTAAAGTTCCTTTTCTTTTGCATGACCGGCCTACATGCCGGGTTGAAGTTCAAAGAATGTCGGATGATCTGTAGATCTATACCTGTTGGTTATTATATCCCCATAATAACCTAGATTTGCGTGAAGTCAATCTTGAACTAAGTTGAATTAATTATGTATTTGATGTTATTCTTTAGTTGAGTGTTTGCAGGTCATAATTGCTAAGTGAAGACCAATGTCAGTTTACAATGAGTCACTAAACACAGGACCATGCAATGTAATCCCTCATTCTGTGATCCATGGTGTTGACTCATGTGTAACCTCTAAATTGGGATGCACTTCATTTTCAAGTACTATAGCAATGGAAGAAAGGAAGGGTTGCTGGTTTTCAACAAAGAAGAATTAATTTTTCTGAAAAAATTTTTAAGTGTATTTCTCGAGAAGATGAAGTCTGTTTCCTGAGAAGTCTAAGTAAAGTTCTCGAGAAAACAAAGCTTTTCTCGAGAAATTTTAAGACTTCTCGGAAAATTCTCAGAAAAATCTTTCAAGGCTTTTTCTCAAGAAAGCCCAAGAAAAATTCTCGAGAAGCCAAGTAAAGTTCTCGAGAAAGCCAAGTAGTTCTCGAGAAGTCAAAATCATTTCTCGAGAAGCTAAGTATTTTTCTCGAGACATTAAGTTCTTTCTCGAGAAATCAGTTCCTTAGTTCAAAGATTTTGCGTAAAGTATTTTCTCGAGAAGGCTATGACCATTTCTCGAGAAACCAAATTCTTCTCGAGAAATCATATCTCTTCTCGAGAAAGAGTTGCAGAAAATTTCTTTTTAATCTGTCTGACGGGATTTTGATTTAACCTAAGTATCTCATGATTGGTCCACGTTGATCTTTCCTTAATGATTTCAGACCGTTAGACAATGTTCTATATAAAGTCTTTTTAGAGGAATTGCTAAGCCTAATTATTTACAGTATTCAGAATCGCACCGCAATTTCTAGATCGAGAAAAGCCGCGCCATCATCGTCGTTCCTCATTGTCACTACTTTCTCGATCCAGCGATTCCAAGAAGAAAAGATTCGACATATCATAGATTCAAGTTCTTTAAACATCTACTTGATCGTGTCGGGTCCTAAGCTTTTCAGATCCAAGTTTTCTCTAGATTTCTTCCTCAACTTCTTCTTAGAGATTTTCATTTTTCAAGAAGGAAGAACTTTGAAGATTTCAGATCTGAGAGTATAAAGTTTTCATTGTTGTTGTATAATTATTTTAACTCTTGTAGGATCTCTGTCTCTAAGTTTTTAGGAGTGTTGTTCTCCGAGTTTGTAGGAGCTTTGTTCTCCGAGTTTGTAGGAGTTATTATCTCCGAGTTGTAGGAGCGTTGCTCCGAGTTGTAGGATTGTTGCAATCCGAGATTTAGTGAAGTAGCCGAGGCTATCCGTGGTGCTAGATAGGCGAGGTGGAAAGTGGACATACCCAAGATTGGGGAACCACTATAAATTTCTTATGTCGTCTGGGTTATGCTTGGTTATTTTTTGTGTTGATTCCTCTCAAATTTTTATTTCACAAAAGACACAGAACTCACCTATTCACCTCCCTCTAGGTGATTTGGTAGGCAACTAGATACCTTTGATGTGTTCACAAATTTTGCCAGGCAAATTCAGAATGAATTAAACCGTTCAGTGGTCAGAATCAGAAGTGACCATGGAACAGAATTCATATCTGTTTCCATGACAGAATTCTGTGGAAGTCTAGGTATCTTTCTTGAGTTTTTCTCCCCGCATACTCCACAAAAAAATGGAGTTGTAGAGAGAAGGAATAGAACACTCATTAATGCATGTACTACAATACTGACTAACTCCTCTCTACTAGAGTACTTCTGGGCTGAGGCCTTTCAATACAGCTTGTCATGTGCAAAATAGAGCGATGATCAATAAGATTCATCATAAGACTCCCTATGAGCTATTGAAAGGCAGGAGACCGTCTGTGTCCTACTTCATGATCTTTGGCAGCAAATGTTATGTACTTAATATTGGGAAATATCATCGTACAAAGTTTGGAGAAAAATGTTTTGAAGGTGTTCTCTTAGGCTATAGTAGCCATAGTAAGGCTTATAAACTTTTTAATAAGAAAACTCTGGTAGTAGAAGAATCAATATATGTTGTATTTGATGAGACGAGCATGCTACAAAGTAGCTCTTCCAGTGTTTTCGTTGAAGATGCAGGTTCAAGGCTGAAAGAGTTAAGCTTGGATGAGATAGTTGAAGAAAATGCTCAAAAGTTTATCAAGATCACTTCTCTAACCTCAATTGGAGAGGGAGATCACCAAGATGAAGAAGTTATCCAAGTTGAGGAGGACACTCTAGAAACAGAAGAATCTCCCGTTGCAAGAACCCTAGAGCTCATACACTTGAGGGATCACCCGGTTGATCAAATCATAGGAGATCCACGTGATGGTATAAGAACTCTAAGAAGTACTACTAATGAAAATATGCATTTGAGTTTTCTCTCGCAGGTTGAACCAAAGAAATTTGAAGAAGCAAATGAAGACACATCTTGGATAGTTGCAATGGAAGAAGAACTCAATCAATTCAAGCACTGCTAAGTCTGGAAGCTTGTACCAAGACCCAAAGACAAAAATGTAATTGGAACTAAGTGGGTCTACATGAACAAGTTGGATGAAGATGGAACCATCATCAAAAACAAATCCAGACTTATAGCTAAGGGATAAAGACAAGAAGAAGGAATCAATTTTGATCAGACCTATGCTCTAGTGGCAAGGCTCGAAGCCATCAGGTTGTTCCTCACATATGCTTCTCTCATGGGTTTCATTGTCTATCAAATGGACGTGAAGTCGGCCTTCCTCAATGGTAAATTAAAGGAAGAAGTGTATATGGAATAACACCCGAGTTTTATTGATCCTAACCATCCAGATTATGTTTATTTATTATTTAAAACATTATATGGTTTAAAACAAGCTCCACGAGCTTGGTATGAAATGTTGTCTAACTTTCTTCTTGAGAACAAGTTCACAAGGGGAAAGATAAACAAGACATTATTTCTTAGAGAAGTAAAAGACAAGATTTTGCTAGTGCAAATCTATGTCAACGATATTATCTTTGGCTCTACTGATGACAACCTTTGTAAGAAGTTTTCCAAACTTATACAAAGGAAGTTTGAAATGAGCAGTATGAGTGAGCTGAAGTATTTCTTAGGACTTTAGGTGAAGCAATCTGAAGATGGAATTTTCATCTCTCAGACGAAGTTCACCAAGGAGTTGCTAAAGAAATTTAGAATGGAGAATGCAACCTCTATGAGTACTCCAATGGGTTCAGCTATGTTTCTGTACAAGGATGAGAAAGAGAAACCTTTTGATGAAACCAAGTACAAAAGCATAATTGGATCCTTACTCTATCTTACTGCTAGCATGTCTGACATAATGTTTTCAATATGTGTGTGTGCTAAATATCAGGTGAGCTCTAAGGAATATCACTACACTACTGCAAAGTGGATTTTAAGATACCTTAAGAGAAAATCAAATCTTGGTTTATGGTACCCAATAAGTAATGATAACGAACTAATTGGATTTTTAGATGCAGACTTTGCAGGTAGCAAAGACGACAGAAAGAGCACTTTCGGGACTTGCCAATTCCAAGGAAGAAGGCTCATATCTTGGAGCAGCAAGAAACAAAATTGTGTTGCAATCTCAACTGCCGAGTCAGAATATATTTCTACAAGCAGTTGTTGTGCACAACTTCTCTGGATAAAGAATCAATTTGAAGACTACAACTTGAAGTTCAGGGATATTCCTATGTTTTGTGACTTCTCCAGTGCTATATAAATTGCCAACAATCCCGTTTCTCATAGCCGGACTAAGCACATCGAATTGAGATATCATTTCATTCGAGAGCATGTGGAGAATGAGGACATCAACCTCCAATATGTTCCAACAGATAGGCAAGTTGCAGATATCTTCACGAAGCCGCTGGACAAGGCCAAGTTCTCTTTCTTCAAGACAGAACTTGGTATGCTTAACAAGGAGTCCTTAAAAGTTCACATTTGAAGACAAGAGAAGATTATGCAATCAACCACTAAGAAAATTCCAAGAGAATTCTTACTAAGCAAACCTTCAGATAAATTCAAGCTCAGATATGGATTTCTCGGAAACTTATTGAATTTCTCAGAAAATCAATTATACTTCTCGGAATCTTATTGCATTTCTCGGAAACTTATTGGACTTCTCAAGAAAATTAACATATTTCTTGGAAAATTAACATATTTCAACCGACTATTTCTCGATAAAATAATTCTTATCTGAAAATCTGCTAACCTAACTTTTCTAGAAGAATTTGAACCGCCATTCCTCAGGTACGCGTTTCTTAATTCTTCTAGATTTTAAATTTAATATAAATAGAAAAGTCCATAGAATATCCAAATCCATATTTTCGAAAAAGCTTTCCCGAGAAAAACCCTTGAGTTCCGTTGAAGGCCTCCGTCATTCTTCTCGCAAACTCTGTCATTTCTTCGCGAAAAAGTCGGAAATCTCTCATCTTCTTCAATCGATGGCTCCTACTGCAAAGATTGGCATCGGTAGTGAGTTCGTTTACACGGGTATTGAAGAAATCTTCGACGATTTCCATAATTTCATTCTACTTCTTTAAATCACCAACCTCTCTTTCATTCTCGAGCATCCTTGCAAAGTTTTAGTTCAAGAAGTTGAAGATTTCTTCAAAAATGCTAAGCTTAAAAGGAGTGGGAAATTGTTGAAAAGTTTTATCAGAGATATTAAGATCAAAATCAAGTCGTCCTCTTTAACAAAATTTCTGAGGTTACACTCCATTGATGAGGAAGATTATTTGGAAGAACCCGATTACTCCAGGGCTCTTTCATTTTTTGGCCTCTCCCAATCCACTACCTCCATTCGCAGACAACACATGAATAATAAAAGCAAGCTATTGGCTGACATTCTTGGAAAAGTTCTCCTCTGCAAGACAGGTTCAATTGGATATATCTCCTTAGATTTCTTTGCATGATGACTACTATTGTGTGTCGCAAGAAGTTCCAATGGGGACACATTTTATTTGAAAAGATCAAGGAAAGTATAAACGCACCCAATTTTTCAAGGATCATCTCTCTTTATCTGAATCAAGTGCACCCTGAAGTTTTTGACTTATCCAAAGGTGTGTCCATTCACCACCTGAAGAAAGTCTCTCTCTCATCCATCAACAGATGGGAAATCAGAATTCCAAAGACAGGCCAAGCTCCAGCAATTCCAAGGACTGTAGTTGATGAGGACAGGACCCCATCTCCCCTTCATATTGATACAGTTGGCATATCTATTGCAGCTGTTGAGGGGGTGCCTGCTCCTTTAGTTCATGAGGAAGATCAGTAAGCAAATATACCAGACACAGAGTTTCATTCAGATGTTCTTACAGATCAGGCTACAGAAAATGTTCTTGCTGATGATGTGGCAGTGGAAAAGGAAAACAAAGCTCAGTCTGATGATGAGAAGAGCACCTCTGTGCATGATGGTGATTCAGGTATGGATGTTGACTTCTCCTCTGATAAGGAAAATCTTCATGATGCCCAAGTGGATGCTGAAGAGATTCCAGAAGATTCTCAGCCCAAGGAACAAATTGAGGGGGAGAATGTAGTTATGCTCTCTAATGAGGATGAGGTTATCCCAGAACTTGCAGAACCTCCACTCAGGAATTTAAATTTCTCTCTACCTATCATTCTTGGCGAGGAAGGGGATGTGATGACATCTACCCAAAAATTCAAAAGTTTAGTTTTTATTGAAGAAATACCAGTCTGGATAGCTCCAGCACTACCTCCTCCACTTACTCCAGCTGAAGTAATTCCTGATGATACCCTTTTGGGTAAGATTGAGTCTATGTTGACAAAGCAGAGAGAGTATTTTGATAAGTCTCTCAAAGAAGTAACTAAAGAGTGACTGCTCTTGAGAAAGAAATGTGGAGAGGTTTTGCTGAAATTCAGAATAATACAGATGAATTCAAATAACTGCTCAATATTGGTGGCAAGGCTTTGGACCACACTATCACTAGTGTTGGTGAAGTAATGAATCAGGCAGTTATTGTGTCTAACAATCAGATACTCTTGCTGAAGAAAACTGAACAACAAAACTTCAAAACCTATGAAGAGGTTGGGAAATTCAAGGAAGATGCCATAAATGAACTAACCGTAGAAGTCAGAAAGGGGGAGGATAAGGTGAAAGAAAATCTAGAAAGAAAAGTTCAAGAAATGAAGACTCAGTCGGGTGATCAACTGAATGAGATCAGTACAAATGTAGAAACACAGATTAAGGGTGTAAAAATCTATACTTATGAGACTGCTGTGTGGATACACAATCAAATTTTTCCAGAGTTTCAAGTTGATCCAAATGTGGATCAACCTCCTCATCTTGATCCAAATGTCTGTAGGCCAACATTTTCTCCCAGACCTGAACAGTATGGAGTTCCTACTGAAAATTATTCTCAAGTCTGGACTTCTGATCAGCTAGAGATACCTCATGACCAACCTCTTAAGATGTTAGTGCCTAATAAGAGAAAAATATGGTGATGGTGCTTCAGCCAGCCGATCAATCCCAAGTCAAGAAGCTGCTAAAAGGAAAAAAATGGAATTTGCTGAAGTTTGGAGTCCAACCTCCAAGTCCTTAATTCTAGACACTTTGAAGTTAGTTGTGGAACTTCATGATAACATGGATGATCATTACAGTCATAAGGAGTGGGATCTATATGAGAAGTCTATGACAAAAAGAAGGATTTATGATCGTGAATATGGCCGCAATAATCCTAATGCTCCTCATCCTCCAAAGTACTATCCCAAGCCATTCAGCTACAAAAAAAAGGAAATAAGAGAAGAAGGAACGACAACACTAACAACAATACAAATGATTTATTATTATCAGTGTTATGGAATTTTGTGGACTTAGATATTTCTATGGACAAATTCTATATATATAAATTTTTTTGAATTTTGATGATCTATTATCTCTTAACTGTCATTACATATATTATTTTATTTGTTAGTTAATTCTTTGATTATCTTGATATAATTCACCTTAGTGTAGAAGGTTCTGACTTCTATAAATAGGGAGAGATTGCTGGATATTGTATCCACAATAACCTAGATTTGTGTGAAGTCACTCTTGAACTAAGGTGAATTAATTATGTATTTGATGTTACTATTTAGTTGAGTGCTTGCAGGTCATTATTGCTAAGTGTAGACCAATGTCAGTTTACAATGAGTCACTAAACACAGGACAATGCAATGTAATCCCTTATTGTGTGATCCATGGTGTTGACTCATGTGTAAACTCTCTATTGGGATGCACTTCATTTTCAAGTACTATAATAATGAAAGAAAGGAAGTGTTGCTGGTTTTCAACAAAGAAGAATAAATTTTCAAAAAAAAAATTCTAAGTGTATTTCTCGAGAAGATGAAGTCTGTTTCTCGTGAAGTCTAAGTAAAGTTCTCGAGAAATCAAAGCTGTTCTCGAGAAATCTTAAGACTTCTCAGAATATTCTCAGAAACATCTTTCAAGTCTTTTTCTTGAGAAAGCCCAAGTAGAATTCTCGAGAAGCCAAGTAAAGTTCTCGAGAAAGCCAAGTAGTTCTCGAGAAGTCAAAATCATTTCTCGAGAAGCTAAGTATTTTTCACGAGACATCAAGTTCTTTCTCGAGAAATCAGTTCCTCAGTTCAAAGATTTTGCATAAAGTATTTTCTCAAGAAGGCTATGACCATTTCTCGAGAAACCAAATTCTTCTCGAGAAATCATATCTCTTCTCAAGAAAAAGAGTTGTAGAAAGTTTATTTTTAATCTGTCTGACGGGATTTTTATTTAACCTAAGTATCTCATGATTGGTCCACATGGATATTTCCTTAATGATTTCAGACCGTTAGACAATGTTCTATATAAATTCTTTTCAGAGGAATTGCTAACCCTAATTAATTACAATATTCAGAATCGCACCGCAATTTCTAGATCGGGAAAAGCCGCGCCGTCATCATCGTTCTTCATTGTGGCTACTTTCTCGATCCAGCTATTCCAAGAAGAAAAGATTCGACAGATCATAGATTCAAGTTCTTTAAACATCTACTTGATCGTGTCGGGTCCTAAGCTTTTCAGATTGAAGTTTTCTTGGGATTTCTTCTTCAACTTCTTCTCAGAGATTTTCAGTTTTCAAGAAGGAAGAACCTTGAAGATTTCAGATCTGAGAGTATAAAGTTTTCATTATTGTTGTATAATTATTTTAACTCTTGTAGGAGCTTTGTCTCCGAGTTTGTAGGAGCGTTTTTCTCCGAGTTTGTAGGAGCTTTGTTCTCCGAGTATGTAGGAGTTGTTATCTCCGAGTTGTAGGACTGTTGCTCCGAGTTGTAGGATTGTTGCATTCTGAGATTTAGGTTCCGTTTGGGAGGACTTATTTTCACCTGTCAAGCGGTTACGACCGCATGAACCAGACCATAATAAAGTTCCGGAACATGCGGTCATAACCGCTTGACCTGTGAAAATAAGTCCTCCCAAATGAAGCCTTAGTGAAGTAGCTGAGACTAGCCGTGGTGCTAGATAGGCGAGGTGGAAAGTGGACTTACCCAAGATTGGGGAACCACTATAAATTTCTTGTGTTGCCTGGGTTATGCTTGGTTATTTTCTATATTGATTTCTCTCACATTTTTATTCCGCAAAAGATGCAAAACTCTCCTATTCACCCCCTCTAGGTGATTTAGGTAGGCAACTAGATACTTCAATACTAGGCATATCATCGGGGCCCCAAGCAAAAATATCTGTATTTGCCTGAAGATAGGCCATTAATTCTTCCTTTTCTTATTGTGGGAGGAGTGATCCAAGTTGGATGGTGTGGTCTGGATTTGCCCAAGAAAGAGGAACTTCAATTAATCCTTCAGTAGGCGCTCCGCGCTGTAAGATTGCCTCATCTCGCAGGTCAAAGTCATCGATATTCAGGACTATGGCTTTTACTGGATGGGCTTGTTTAGAATAATAAGTTCTGACAGCTTCTTGGTGTTTCCCCCACATAACTCCTACTCCTCCAGCAGTGGGGAACTTCATAACGAGGTGCGGGATTGAAGGGATGGCTTTAAAGATAGACTGAACGGGTCTTCCGAGGATTGCATTGTAGGATGAGCTTGAATCCACCACGACGAACTGGATTTCATGCATAGCTTGCCTTGGAAACTCTCTCATGGTGACCGGTAGAGTTATCATTCCTTGTACCTGGCTCGATGGTTATCGAATCCATACACAATTCCTACTGCAAGAGTGATATGTTGACTAGTAAGCTTCATGCTCTTAAGAGTGGACAAGAATATGATGTCGACCGAGCTCACATTGTCGACGAGTATCCGCTTGACGTTGTATCAAGGATCGCCAATCCACGCATTGATCACGAGAGGGTCTTGGTGGGGTGTCTGGATCCCCTCAAGATCTTCATCCCCAAAGACTATGGTGGAGTCTTGCTTTCATCTTTTTTCTTCATGAACGTCTCCGTGGGCGCTCACTGAAAGTATTTGGGTAGAGAGAATCGGTGATCTGACGATAGTTTTGATGTTTACGACCTTCTGCCTACCGATGACTCCTCCTTACTAGGCGTTCTACTGATCCCTTGCCTGCCTAGGAGGAGCTTGTTGATCTCGCACATGTCCTTATAAGAACCTGCCAAGGAGTCCTTGGCGAATTAAGCGTTTAATCTCATCTTTTAGTCATGCACACTCCTCAGTAGTACGCTCGGTTGCCCGATGGAATTCACAATACTTTGACTGATCATTCCTAGAATTAGGGGAAGGCTGCTTAGGATAATGCAGAGCAGGGTCATTCTAGGTTGCGTAGAGCATGTTTGTACGGGTAGTATTCAACGAAGTGTATTCTCGGGGTGGCTGGTCCCTCAGAAAGTCGTGCCATCGCTGGCCATTCTGACTCTCTTCCTGGAATCTTCCTTCCTGATTCTTTGGAGTCTGTTCCCTATCCCTCTTGCGCTTTTAGTTCCCATCGAATTGTTGACTATGCGCTTCTATGGCTTTGTCTGTTGCAATTTGCGCCTCCACACGATGTACGGGGTCTAGGTAGCAAGGGACAGTTTCCCTCATCAAAGATGAATAGAAGCCACTGGGGCGAAATCCTCCAAGAAATACTCCCCTCAAGAGTTCAGGGTCGACTCCTAGAATTTGACTAGCTTCTACAGTAAATCGATGAAAAAAGTCCTTCAAGGATTCTCCTTCATTTTAACGAATTCTTGACAAATGTGAAGGGTCACGAACAATTCTCCGATTGGCAATGAACTGGTCAGCAAATTTTCTTGTCAACTCTGCGAAGTTTGTGATAGTTCCCTCTCTCAGGGAATGAAACCAGGTACGAGCTTGGACTTTAAGGGTAGCTATGAAGACTTTACAGAACAGTTGGTATAGTGCGTTATAGATCCTCATAATTGTGGTGAAATGGTTGATATGTTCCAACGGGTCGTTTGTCTCGTCGAACATTTTGATACTTGGTAGTTTGAAGCCATGCAGGATCTGATGAGCTAGAACCTGAGGTGCGAGTGGAAAGCCTTGGTAAAGTGGTCGACGAGCAAGAATATCCCACCGGCCAGCATGTCTATTGTTGAAACCAAAAATCGGTCTCTTGTGTAGTTCACCCTTGGGGAAGGGGTGATCGCACACCTTCTTCTCTCCCGCGAGCTGGAAGACTGGAAGAGAGAACTAGGAAAGGACCCAAGGTCTCGGTGCGTAGGACCCACCACACACCCGGAAGATCACTGAGCACTTCCCCTCCTTAACCAAATGTCGGGCTAAGGTACCTCAGGAAATGTTAGGGGGACTTTGGAGACAAGTAAGTGTGCCTCTTGAGGTACCCCTTTGGTCCTATTTATAGATTTCTGAAAACGGCCTGCAAATAGCCAACCTTCGCTGTTCTGAACAGCTATGTGCAGCCCATCCGGGTTTGCCAACAGCGAGACTCTGTTGTTTTAACTTGCTATGGGTAGGCCATTGGGGGCAAAATGGTAAAAAGACATCACAGCTAAAGGGGCGAGTTGCCATACGAATGCCTCTACTTGGCAAGGGCAGCGAGTATCGGATGGAGCTGGTACTCGCCGCCTTAGCTCGCCACCAGGCGAGCATGTGCTCGGCCCGCCCAACCCTCTTACCGCGAGCTCGACAATCGGGCCAGAAGTTCGCCGAGCTGAGCTCGTCGATCGGCCTGGAATCCGTCGACCTGGACTCGACGAACCCTTGCGAGCTGAACGAGGCAGGGGGCGTCGAGTGAGCTTGGCGTTAGGGGATGGGCGCCGACTGAACTCGGTGCCAGGGGCCGGGCGCTGACTGAACTCGCCGCCCCTGGCTGGGGGACGCCGAATGGACTCGACGCCCAGGGCCCAACTCACCCGGGATTTGGGCTAGGTTCGGCTTATCTGGCCCCTGCTGACCCCACTCGCCGGATACGAGGTTGTACATCTATATTCTTCGGCGATCACATCTCGTATCTCTTGCCGAGTGAATCTTTCGGGCGGTGGAAGTCGGGCTTCTTCTTCCAAATTATGGCCAGTCACAATTTCCCTATGAATCGGGTGAGTACAGCTAGCGGCATCAGAGAGTTCTTCGAATACTTCCTCTCTTGGCAAAGCATCTTGCACCAATCCATGATTTGGCGGAGGTGGGGGTATGGCTGGTGCTGGTGGCATAGAAGGAGCATAACATGCTCCTAAATTCCTGAGTAAAGCTAGCATATCCATCTGCTGCTCTTCCATCTGGTGAACCCGTCCCTCCAAAGCCTCCACAGGTGCAAAAATAGTTTCTGCTTCGAGTGATACTTCACAAGTGAATGGGAGTGGGCTGGCTCGGTGCGTCCTCCTGGGATGGATCCTTTGGCTATTCGGGCGCTTCTTTTCTCCATTTTAAGTAGATCTTGAACGCTTCAGAGTTGAAGAAACTATCTCTTTGATGATGTTGGGAATCGATTCCCACAGACGACGCCAAACTGTTGCGGTCTAACTCGACGTTCTAGTCGGACCGGAATAAACTGGACCGTCTTAGCTTTCGAAATGGTCGAGCGCGGACAGTCAATGAGATGGGTTGATAGGACACACGAAGTTTTAACGTGGAAAAACCCCTCAACCGGGTAAAAAATCACGTGTTCGGATCTGCGCCGGCCAATGTCAATTATTTCCCTGTCGTTATAACTTGTTTGTTGAATCGAGGGCGACATACAGCTCCTCGTTACAATTTGGAGACGAGAGAACACTTAGTGCCTGATGGACGATAGGTCGTCGCGCTCGGCGTTTGTTACAAATTACACTTCACGGCGATAGGCTTTGCTGGGCGTCACCCTAGAACTGAACATGGGAGTGACGCACTTGAATTTGCGGTCGCAAAGGACTCTTAGAAGCAGAGGAATCGAGCTTCGTCAGGCGATTTGAAGGTGACTCAAACATGGCCTTGAGATGGCTTGAATGCGGCTCGGGAGCGCCTTGAAGGCGGCTTGCACGTTGCTCGTAGGAAAATTTGGCAGAGCTTCGGCCTGAGGAAGAAGAAGGTTGAGAGGGAAAAGGTTAGAAATGTGGAGATCCGAGGCTCCTTTTATAGCCTTCAGGAGGTGGTTATGGTGATTAAGTGGCTATCCACACACCGTAACCACTAACATAAATACTTTTGTCATAGTTTAAGGGTACATATTAGGATTAATAATTTTGCTACCCATACACTAATTAATTTAAAAATAAAATTGCTTTACTAACATGGCGATTAGTAGGTGGTTACCCGTGAATTGAATGACGTAGATCAACCCAAGATGATCGGGCGACGAGGAGGCACTTCCTTGAACGGACTATGGTCACTCCGACGAACTCGTCGGTGAACTTCCTGGCGAGGATGGTGGTCGCCGCCGACGGCCGGGAAGGCAGGCCGCGGCCAAGCAGGAGCGACCAACGACCGGATAGTGGTGTCCGGCTCAGTCGCCTCCTTGGCCGCACGCCGGCGGCCGAAGAGGAGCGACCGACTTGGCCGTCCCCTTGGCCGCACGCCGGCGGCCAGAGTGGGGAGGCTGGTTCGGCCGCCTCCTCGACCATGCTCCGGTGACCAAAGAGGGGCGGTCGGCCTAACCCCCTCTTTGGCCACGTGCCGACGGCCAACGAGGGGCGTCCGGCCCAGCCCCCTCTTTAGCCATGCGCAGATGGACAATGAGGGGCGGTGGGCCCGACCCCCTCTTTGGCCGCACGTCGGCGGCCGGGGAGGAGCGACCGGCCCGACCCCCTCTTTGGTCATGCGTCGATGGCCGGTGAGGAGCGACCGTCCCGACCCCCTCTTTGGTCGTGCGTCGACGGCCAGAGAGGGGCGGCCGGGGTCGGGGATATCGCCGGCCACTGGATGCTGATGAGGTGGCGGCTTTGGGCGGTTTGGATGCCATGGGATTGGCGGGTGACGGGATCGGGCACGGTGATCACACGCGCGATCAAACTCATGATCCCACGATCATGGGGGGAGTGGCTATGTGCATACCCATCCTTATCAAGAGGGATCTCATTCATATAAGACCTCATTGAAGATGATAATTCAGAAGGTCACTTGTAACACCCCAATCCGTCACATATCATATAACAGAAGGTCCGGCCGGGGCCCGATGCCATATATTATAGACAGAACAAAAAGTTATTAAATTGAAACCATAATCCAATATTTTGCATCCTAATACAGAGTTCATTTTAGCAGAAGTAATTTAAAGGTTGTAAATATAACCCAGCAACAACATGAATGTAGATTACCATAACTAGAAATATAAATCAAATACACAAATAAGGTCTTGGCCTTAAGGCCTTACAATGTTCAACTTTAATTTAAAATGTGTTACATACTTCAGCACACAGGCCGACCACACATGAACGATAAAATTACACAAGAATTCTCTTTGGCCTACGAGGGCCAGCACAACATTTCTGGGCTTCAGCCCACTACTTCCCGCTTGGATCAGCAGCACCTGCACGCAACAATCTACCGCACGGTGGCAAACAAAAGCAACGGTCAGCAAAAGCTGACCAAATTATAACGACTCCACCCCTCACCCGGGGTGGCGGTGCTCCTTCCCTGCAGGCATTAGTATAACAGCAACATGGCAATAAGAATGTGCAACTTAAGAACCATTCGCCACAGACGTTGGCACAAACGCCCAATGCCCCGTGCTCTCAAGCACACTCTTGGTGCACAAGACCTCAAGGGTCACACCACCGTTATTTGACGGTCATCAACGTTTGAGCTTTTAGTCTCATAAGGGCCAAGGCCTGAGACAACGCCCCAGTGCTACGACAAGTCATGTGATGTACACGTGGCCACTCCAAGTCGACCGGCATAGGGGAGGGTACAGTTCAGCCATATCCCGTACTCAAATCGTCTGGCTCACAGGTCTGATGCGGGTCAGTATCCCCTTTCCCTTTTTCGCATTATCCATAACCCTGTAAGGATCCTAGGCTAGCGTGCATGACTACCAAAGCTGAGCAATATAATCTCACGCTCAATCAAATAAAGCCCCAAGGTCTCTCAAAGATAGGCTTCACAAACAATACATAGCTTACTGGAAGCTATCGCTGGCGGTAGAACTACCGCCGCGCGGTAGAGGAAAGACTATCAGTTCTTCCCCTTAATCGGGTGTTTTCCTGAAGACTTACCCCCAGTACTCTCAATGCAGTCATCTGCACACCCCGCGAATCTGAAATCTACGCGATAACCACGGAGTCTTCTCCGACATACAAAACATAGAAACATCACCAATCCAGACCAACCCGTCTGAATGGGCTTCACACAATATGCATATTCCGTACTTCGATTCCGGATCTAAATGCAATACTATGGGGATACACGGATCTACACGTCGGGAGAACCACATCCACGTGTTCGTGGAGTTTCTACCCTCTAATGCCAAAATAAAGGACTTCACATGTCCAAAGGAGAGGATCGTTACCCTTGATGTACGCTTTGGCGCCATGGGAGGAATCTAGACGGTTGAAAACGACCGCTCCGACCTGATGGAGCCGACCCGCCTGTACATGAAGATATCCGCCGCTACAACCTCCGATCGCGGCCGCATCGCCACAACAATCAAGAGAACAAAGATGTTTGCCGCTACGACCTCCGTACATAACCGCGTGCAACAACATAACTCATGGATTCAACATTTATTAGCTTAAGCTTGTGCTGGATTAATGTCTTATGCTTAATGATAGCTAGTTTATATTAATGATAGTTTTAGGGTAAGTTTTAATTAATTTAATGATGTAAAACACTATATATGTTATTATGTTGAATGAGGAGAGGGATAAGATTTTGGAAAAGAAAAAAAAAGGTCGTGCTCCTTTTTTCTCCCCCTAGGGTTCGGTCCAGCTGGCCTTACCTCGCGCCGTGCGAATCAGCCGCCCCTGCTCCTTCCGCTGATGTGCGACTTGCCTCCCTCCGTGGGTGTGACTCTGGGCAATCTCCTACCTTCTCGGTGGTGTGACTCCATCCCTCCCCGTGTGCGAAGCGTGGACGCTTCTGGCTTGTTGTTCTGCCGCCCGACCAAGCCTGTAGCTGCTATCGATCAGCGCCAAACTCCGGCCGACTATCTGATTTTCGTGTGCCGCTCTGCCTCTAGGAGATTCATAAGGCACCTTGTTGAAGCGTTGGAGAAGCTCAACCGCTCGGTGTGCCTCTGGTGGAGTTGTAGTAGAGCGATTCTCCTCGTGACGACCTCTTAGAGCGTGGGTAACGAGTTTCCTTCCTCCTCTCGTGTGTGATTCACTCCTATTATTTCTTGTAAAGGAAACATTGGCGTTATTTTTGAAGCCTAGATTGCATCGTGAGGTTTTCTCCGAGTTATTCGTTGTTGACACTCTTGATTTTTAGGCGTCGTAGGGATTTGGTTTTCCATTGGTGGGTCTATTTTGGTACAACACAATCGTCCGGATCGAGTAGGTCCATTTCGCTCTATCGAACATCGGTTTCATAGTCCTTGGGAGATCCAAAGAGGCTTAGCGAACCTTTGTTTTGGCAAGTGTGTCTCTCTTGCCTATTCGTTTCGTTGTGTCGACGTTCGCACGCACATAGAGTTAATTGTGAAGGTCATCACCTTGGGAACCCGACCTCACGAGGACTTTGAAAGGAGAGTACTGCATCATTTGGTATCAGACTTCGGCGCGAAGATTTCTTAATCTTTGTTGGTCCTCCAGCGTCACTTGTGCACCAAAATTATATTTTCCTACAAGACAAAATATTTATTTTCTCACCCATCGTATGCCCACTAGATCCGGTCACGAGTATCACACCAACTCCGGACACGAGTATCACACATCCTCGTCCAGTATGGCCGAGGAATGCCACCCGAATCAAAACCCCACTCCGGTTGATGAACTTCGCTTTGAGATGAATCAACAATTGGGGGAACTTCGGGGAATGATGGCCCAACTTTTGGCCAACCGAACCCCCTCACCACCTAGAGGTCATAGTCAACCCAACCGTCACCTCCACCACGAGGATGATGACCATGGTGATTTGTCTCCAAGTGCACGTCCACCACATCGTCGCCCCGAGCGAGACGTCGATCTTACCCGGACCATTAAAATAAATGCCCCAACCTACGACGGTTTAGGCGAGCCACAAATTTTTCTGAATTGGATCATGTATATGGAGTGCTATTTTGAATGACATCGCCTAGTGGACCCACAGAAAGTTCAAGTTGCTAGGATAAAGTTAACAGGACGAGCCTAAGTATTTTGGTTAAAGGAGGAGCGACGTTTCGGAGCTGAGAATGGTGTTCCCCCTGTCGGTTGGCATGTTATGAAAAATCTCCTCAAGGATCAATATGTTCCCACCTATCAACGCACCCAAATGTTAGATGAGTTAGCCACACTGCGGCAAGGCGATAGGTCCATAGCCGACTATATGGGAGATCTTAAGGATAAGATGGTCTGATGTGAGGTCCAAGAGATGCCGGAAGTTACTCTATCTAGGTTCCGTAAAGGCCTTAGTTGCGACATTCAAAAGAAGCTCTTACACTACGGTCATACTAATTTGAGCACCACCTTCAACGCCGCCCTAGATATTGAAAAACACTTAGCCGCTAATTCCACATCTAAGCACAGCTCCTATAAAGGCAAACATACATTTAACTCTTCTGCCTCTACTTATAAGGACAAGGGGAAATTTAAAACTAAGGACTCCTCTAATATCGTTATTACGGCTAGGGACGCTAAGAACCTCCTAGGAGAACGCATTCCCGTAGGCAAGATTATTAAGACTAATGCCACTTGTTATGCTTGCGGGGTAACCGATCATTACGCCGTAGAATGCCCAACTAAAACAAAGACCTTGGCCGTGGTCGAGACTACTAGTGAACCACTAGAATTTATCTACGAGGCTACGGATGAGTCGGAACCCGACAGATTCCCTAGTGATTTGGAAGAGGACAATAGCCTGATGGTGATGCATTGTATCTTGTCTACCCCACGTGTTACAGATGATTGGCACCACACCAACATCTTCTCGTTAATTTTTAAGAGCGGTGAGAAACTGTGCAAGTTGATTATAGACAGCGGTAGTTGTATGAATGTCATTTCGGAGAAGGCGGTTACACGTATGTCGTTATCCGCCGAACCACACCCACATCCCTATCACGTCGCGTGGGTTAACAAAACCTCCCTTCCGATCACTAAGCGTTGCCTAGTTCCTCTTACCATCAAAGCTTATTCAGAAGAAGTTTGGTGTGACGTTATCCCAATGGATGCTTGCCACGTGTTGTTGGGTCGTCCATGGCTTTTTGACCACGATGTTACGCATTATGGGCATACCAACATCTATGAATTTAAGTTTAACGGGCAAAGGATTACTCTTAAGCCCACCCCACCTAAGGACCCCACTGTTCCTTCCAAAGATACGGTTATCCCGGTAGAGAAGAAGACATTCAGTTTAATCGGCAAGAAAGAGTTTGTTAAGGATTCTTTTATGAGTGGAATATTATATGCGTTGGTTTGTTTGCAAACTAGGGATGAAGTCTCTACTTTTGACGAGTTGCCCGTAGCGATGAGGAAACTTTTAGAAGAATTCAAATATGTCTATCTGGATGAGTTACCTTCCATGTTACCTCCCACGCATGATATCCAACATGCGATAGAGTTCATCCCGGGTTCCTCTTTGCCCAATCTTCCTTACTATAGGTTGAACCCATCCGCACATCAAGAATTACAAACAAAAATTTCAGATTTGTTATCTAAGGGGCTCATTCGGTATAGCAAGAGCCGTGTGCCGTTCCTGCCCTGTTAGCAAGAAGGAAGGAACGTGGAGGATGTGCGTAGATAGTAGAGCTATAAACAAGATCACCGTTAAATATAGGTTTCCCATCCCTTGTTTAGATGACTTATTTGATATGTTAGCGGGTGCCACAATTTTCTCCAAGCTAGATCTTAGGAGTGGCTATCACCAAATCCGAATTAGAGAGGGGGATGAATGGAAGATGGCTTTTAAATCCAAAGATGGGCTGTATGAATGGCTAGTAATGCCGTTTGGACTATCTAATGCTCCAAGCACTTTCCTAAGGATGATGACTCATGCGCTACAACCCTTCATGGGCAAATTTATTGTGGTATATTTTGATGATATCTTGGTTTTTAGCACTTCTCCCCATGATCATGAATCTCACTTAAGATTACTCCTTATGACGTTAAGGGCGGAAAAATTATTCGTTAACATAAAGAAATGTACGTTTTCAGTAAGTTCCATAGAGTTTCTTGGGTATATAGTGAGTTCGGAGGGTATTCTTGTTGATCCAAAGAAGGTTCAAGCCATTAAAGATTGGCCCGAGCCCACCACCCTACGTGAAGTGAGAAGTTTTCATGGTCTTGCCACATTTTACCATCGCTTCATTCGTGACTTTTGTAGTATTATGTCGCCAATCACTGAGTGCTTAAAGAAAGGAGATTTTAAATGGAATGCATCGGCCACAAAGGCATTCCAAACTATCAAGACCCGAATGTCGGACGCACCTGTTTTACGATTGCCTGATTTTGGCAAGGTTTTTGAGTTGTCTTGTGATGCTTCTGGGGTAGGCATTGGTGGTGTGTTGAGTCAAGAGGGCCACCCGGTTGGGTATTTTAGTTAGAAGCTTGCTGGCCCTAAATTAAATTATTCGAATTATGACAGGGAATTTTACGTTATAATTTGATGCCTCCAACATTGACGGCACTATCTACTTCCCTAGGAGTTTAATATCCATTCGGACCATGACGCGTTGAGATTTGTTAACTCACAAAGTAAAATTAGTCCACGCCATGCTAAATGGATTTCCTATCTACAAGAATATACTTTTCTCATTAAACATCTTAAGGGGACCTTAAACCGCGTAGCTGACGCCCTTAGCCGTGTATCCTTACTGTTGTCTACGTTACAAGTGAAGGTTATCAGGTTTGAGAGAATCAAGGATGAGTATGTTCAATGTCCTGATTTTAAAGATATTTATCTATCCGTTCAAAGCGATTCACCCACCACTATTTTAATATATTATATTAGGGACGGTTATCTGTTTAAGCATGCGAAGTTGTGCATCCCACGCTCTTCTTTGCGCCACCTTAATGTGTGGGAGTTACATGGCGATGGCCTTGGTAGTCACTTCAGTCATGACAAAACTATCTCTCTGGTCGAGGACAAGTTTTTTTGGCCCGGCCTCAAGTCATTGGTTAGTAAAATCGTTAGTAGCTGTCGTGTTTGCCAATTGGCCAAAGGGAATAAGACTAATGCGGGTCTATACACACCTCTCCCGATTCCGTCCATTCCGTGGGAGGACGTTAGTATTGATTTTATCTTAGGTCTACCAATAACCTTTCAACGTCATGATTCAATCCTAGTGGTGGTAGATCGCTTTTCAAAAATGGCCTATTTTATTCCGTGCGATAAAACTAGTGATGCGTCTCATATCGCTAAGTTGTATTTTAAAGAGGTTGTTGGACATCGTGGCGTTCCTAAAACTATAGTTACTGATACGGACGTTAAATTTACTAGTTATTTTTGGAAAACTTTGTGGAAGTTAATGGACACCAAGCTTTTGTTTTCTTCGGCCTATCATCCGCAAACGGATGGCCAAACAAAAGTGGTAAATAGAAGTTTGGGAAACTTATTAAGGTGTCTTGTGGATGACCATAAGGGCACTTGAGATTTACTTCTCCCCCACGCCCAACTAACTTATAACAACTCCAAAAATAGATCTACTGGTTTGTCCCCCAATGAGATCGTGCATGGTTATAAAGCTCCCGTGCCACTTGACTTGATTCCCTTACCACCATCGTACAAGTCAAGTCAATTTGCACATGAGTTCACTCAACATGTTAGCGACTTGCACAAACACATTCAAGAGGCGTTGGCCACTCAATACGCGTCTTATCAAGCACATGCAAATTTGCATCGGAGAGCAACTCACTTTCAACACTGATGAATTGGTTTTGGTTCGTCTCATTCCTGAACGGTTGCTTTCGGGCTCCATAAAAAAATTAGCTAATCGGAGAGCCGGTCCATTTCAAATTGCAAAGAAATTAGGAGACAACACTTATCTTCTAGATTTACCTGCTGATTGGGGTATATCCCCTATTTTGAACGTTTCGGATTTAACGTCATATGTTTCTCCGCCACTTGAAATATCTTCCTCTTCATTCACATCTTCTTCCACTTCTACTCCTGGGTTGGGGGTGAGATTATTCTGGGATCGCTCTCTACTGCGACTTCTACCGAAGGTATGCTGGATGTTGATTTTGCTAACGCTTTTCTAAGGTTTCCCAAAACCTCCTTTGTGCCTGACAGGATTCTGGACGATGAAGTTGTTACCTCCGCGGGCGGTGGCCTCCACCGCTATCTTATTCGTTGGCTTGACCGCCCCGATTCAGATGATTCTTGGATTCCCGAGGCTGATTTGGAACGCTTGGATGATGCTCTCCTCCAACACTATCGCCGTGACCACTCACCGGTGATGAGTGCTTTTGACCGGGGGAGGATTGATAGAGCCGACCCACCTGTACATGAAGATATCCGCCGCTACAACCTCAGCTCGCGGCCGCATCGCCACAACAATCAAGAGAACAAAGATGTTCGCCACTACGACCTCCGTACACGACCGCGTGCAACAACATAACTCATGGATTCAACATTTATTAGCTTAAGCTTGTGCTGGATTAATGTCTTATGATTAATGATAGCTAGTTTATATTAATGATAGTTTTAGTGTAAGTTTTAATTAATTTAATGATGTAAAACACTATATATGTTATTATGTTGAATGAGGAGAGGGATCAGATTTTGGAAAAGAAAAAAAAAGGCCGTGCTCCTTTTTTTCTCCCCCTAGGGTTCGGTCCAGCCGCCCTTGCCCCGCACCATGCGAATCGGCCGCCCCTGCTCCTTCCGCCGGAGTGCGACTCGCCTCCCTCCGTCGGTGTGACTCCGACAACCTCCTACCTTCTCGGTGGCGTGACTCCATCCCTCCCCGCGTGCGAAGCGTGGACGCTGCTGCTTGTTGTTCCGCCGCCCGACCGAGCCTGTAGCTGCTACCGATCGGCGCCAAACTCCGTCCGACTCTCCGGTTTTTGTGTGCCGCTCCACCTCTGGGAGATCCATAAGGCGACCTTGTTGAAGCATTGGAGAAGCTCAACCGCTCGGTGTGACTCCGGTGGAGTCATAGTAGAGCGATTCGCCTCGTGACGACCTCCTAGAGCGTGGGTAACGAGTTTCCTTCCTCATCTCATGTGTGATTCACTCCTGTTATTTCTTGTGAAGGAAACATTGGCATTATTTTCGAAGCCTAGATTGCATCGTGGGTTTTTCTCCGGGTTATGTGTTGTTGACACTCTTGATTTTTAGGCGTTGTAGGGATTTGGTTTTCCGTTGGTTTTCTTTTGTTGGGAGACACCGACCACCTTGAGCATCGACTTATTTTTGGTGGGTCTCTTTTGGTACGACACAATCGTCCGGATCGAGTAGGTCCATTTCGTTTGATCGAACATCGGTTTCATAGCCCTTGGGAGATCCAAAGAGGCTTAGCGAACCTTCATTGGGCAAGTGTGTCTCTCTTGCCTATTCGTTTCGTTGTGTCGACGTTCGCACACACATAGAGTTAATTGTGACGGTCATCACCTTGGGAACCCGACCCCACAAGTACTTTGAAAGGTGAGTACTGCATCACGACCTTGCCTCCGTAAATCAGAACTCGCCTTGCGAATCCGAGACCCGAATCACGAATGACGGCAAGAACCCTACTCCCGACGCTGCTGCTACTCCTCCAGAAAACCAGGGCACCAACTCCTCTCTAAAAGAAGATGAAGAGAAACGACCAAACCATGCTTATAAATAAAGCTACCGCAACGCGGTACCTTAATTCAACGCCTCGTTTCGGGCGCAACTGCCGAAACCTCCCAATCGCGGGCCGACACGTGTCCAAGCTGTTACGGATTCCCTATCGCCGCGCGATAGGATGTTAACGACGCGCGATAGCCGACGTCGGCTACGACACGACACCTGCCGCTATCGCCGAGCGCTAACTGCTACCGCCGCGCGGCCGCGCGGTAGAATCTCGAGAACTATAACAATTAAATTGACCCAGCTATCACCAGCGGTAACACTATCGCAGGGCGATAGCTTCCCGAGAGATCTGCCAGTTTAATTCCCCCGCTACCGCCACACGGTAATAACTCTCCGCCACGCGGTAACAACTTTCCGCCACACGGTAAGTCCAGCGTTGAGTCGACTCAATCCTATCAACGCTCTCAACGCGCTCGACACTAAACCTGGAGCTACCGCCACGCGGTAACTAGCTACTGCCGGACGATAACCTCCAGAAAATCATTTCCTACCTTAAAGAATTTGGGGCGTTACATGACTACAAGATAGATAATGATGAATGATTTTAGTAATATAGAAGTGAGTCATTCAAGATGTTCATATATTCATTTTTACTGACTTGCAATTTGTGTAGTTCAACACATGCTTAATTTGTGTTGTTCAAATGTTTAATTATTGTAACATGTTCAGCTATTGGACTTAAGTATTTTGCGTGGTTCAATAACACAGTTGACATTTTGGAGGAGAGTATTTTACATGTTTAGCTTTAGGAGGAAAGTATTGTGATTTGAAGTTAAATATACTGTGATTATATAATTCTTGTGATAAGACTATTATCTATTGATAATAGTGTGATTTTATGTTATCTCTTTTAACCTCTTATTATATTTATATCTTAATTAAATTTGTGATTTTATATGTTTTTTCCTTATATCAATTATGCAAAAAAACTCATGGACGGAGGTAAGTATTGGCCATATGATTTTTTTAGGGTTTGTTCCGATCTCCAGAATTGGAAATGGAAATTGAAATTTGGGCAGTAGAATTTCTATTTTAGTGTTCGGATGTTAGAAATTTAAGCGGAATTGGAATTGGTACGATTCCATAAAATTCAGTTTTGTGGTATGACCAATTCTTAAGTGTAAAAATAAATATTTCATGCAATTCAGTTTTATACTATGACCGTCGTCGTCCGATCTCATTGTTGTCGCCTGATCTCGGGGTCTCACCCTCGTTGCCCAATCTTGGGGTCTCACCCTCGTCGTCCGATCTCGCCGTCGTCGTCCGATCTCGCCGTCGTCGTCCGATCTCGCCGTCGTCGCCCGATCTCGCCTGCGTCGCCCGATCTCGCCGGCGTCGCCCGATCTCGCCGGCGTCGCCCGATCTCGCCGGCGTCGCCCGATCTTGCTGTCGCCCGATCTCGCCGTTGTCGCCCGGTGTTGCCGTCGTCTACCGAATTCGTCGTCGCTCGGGCATGTTTTCCTACTTCGTATATATTTCAATTTGCGATGCCCAATTCTGCACAGTAATCTTACAACAAAATTAGAATTCAGTCGTGAGTTTTCAAATAAAAAGCAATAGTCATGTAAATTTCTTCGCTACCAACGCTAGTATTGAATTTCTCATCTTCAATATCAATTCTATCAATTCTAGAAATCCAATTTCGTCCAAAAATCCTAAAAACACATTGCTCGCAAAATTAGACTTCCAAATTCCAATTAACTAACAGTCATTTAACCCTCCCTGCCTTTCTCGACGAAGGGCGAAATGAATAGGTGAGCTCCACCGTGGAGAGAAGCAGCCATGGCGTTTGCGAGAGATCTGACGGTCTTCGCCGCATTAAACTGTTTCCCAGAGAGCCCCTCTACTGCACCTTTTGTTTCTTCTTCTTCGCCTTACTTTTCCTCGAAGGTCCGTTCTCTCTCTCCCTCTCGCTCCCGCCCCAAACTTTTGGGTCAGTTTTTTTCTATATAAGATGATCCATTAACGGAATGTCGGAAGGCTTAGATTACTCAGAGTGCTTATGCAATTCGTGTCTGACATGCGATAGAGTTTACTTTTGTTTCTGGAAGCATTAGGGTTTCAATCGACGAGCATATGGGATTTCATTCTTTGGTCGCTATTTGGTTGGTTCATTTGGGGTTTCCTCCAGTTATCTTATTTTCTTTTGTAAAGGTATAGTTGGAGTTGAGGTCCTGACGACTGCAATACTCTACCTAGGATAGCTCAGTCCTGCCATAGTTACCAAAACAAATTAAGCTTGGTAGCAAGTGAAGCTTCCGGCGTGGTCTCCATTGCACATTGCACATAAGAGAAGGTGGGCAGTTGGAGTATTGACGCCCGGGGAATGAGGGTCTCTGTGCCATACTTCTCGCATCTTTAAAACATTGATGTCCATATTTTTATGTTAGAAGTAACTTAATATTGATTAAAATTTTATACATTTCATTCTAAATTGAAAAATTGAATTCATATAATTCATGTGGGTCTAATGCCAACCGCTCATTTTAGCCGTTTGTGTTTGCCAACGGCTTATTGTAACCGATCACCGATTGTCGACCGCTCGTTACAACTGATCGCCGATCGCCGACCTCTTGTTATTACCAACCGCCGAATGCTCGTTGCAATTGATCGTTGACCGCTCCTTAGAGTCGATCGCCTGCCACTTCTTAGAGTCGACTGCCTACCGGCTACCGCTCCTTAGAGCCGATCTCCGACAGCTCCTTATAGCTCCTTTCGGCGATTGGTGACCTTTCCTCGTTCGGCGATTAGCCACCCCACTCCACCATTGTCGACCCCACCGCTTAGCGATCGGTGCGATGGGAACACAAAAAGGTAATTTCAGGTTGCACAAACACACATGAAATGTAGTCAAAGAGCACATTTATTATAAACTATAGATTTTGCGTTTTTCTTCAAATCAAAGTCGTTATGGTGTCCGGCTAATTCTATTCCGAACTGATAGATTTGCATCACAATTTTTGGTTCTCTATCGCTCCCTTTGAAACAAGGTTGTGCTTAGAGATCCAAAATTTCCGCTCAAAAGTGCATCCCATTAAAGGAGTGTCCTCGAAGTTGGTGACAAAAGTGTTGCACCCAGATGAACATTAACCAACTCTTCAATTTTTTTCAACCATAAAACATCTTCCCAATGTCAAAAGATGTAGGGGAAGGTTTGCTCTTGAAAAAAAGAAGGCAGGTCAGAATATATTTCAACAACATTATGGTTATTGTCGAAACATAAAAGGTGGACTACCCTATTATTGCAAAAGGGAGGTTTCTAGGCAAAGAAGTAAATTGGTGTGTCTGCAACACCCTTTCTAGATGGACTATCGCGAAGATCGAACTACTGGGAAAGAGATAAAAAGCATTTGCAAATTACACAACAAAAGAAAAGTTATAGAAAGTAATAACAAGAGGAAACTATAAAAGAGGGAGTTCGGTTGAAAGGGGCCCTATGAGAAGGAGAAATATGTTATGACTTACGAGCCTATTTCGGGGCTTCATCATAGGTGGCGTTGGAGGCAGAGATATAATGGTAGCCGCGCTCTACCCGCGGAGAATACTGGGAGAGATGAAGAAGGGGAGCCATGCTTAACCCTAGTGTTGAAGCCGGGAAAATTCCCTACTCCAAAAATCGGATCAAGCCAGCCTGAGGTTACTGATTGCACAACAAGGCTAAACGGCTAAAGAGGCTAGGACGAAGAAGAAAGTCAACAAACAGGACCCCAGATGTTACAGCAGGAAGATCCCACCACGTACCCGGATGCTTGGAAGAAGCAACTCCTCCACAACCAAAATTGGTCGAGCAAGGTACGAGGGAGACTAGCTGATAACTAAGTCGCGAGGTCGCGACCTGGTCTCTAAGGAGAAGGAATCCAAAGGCTCAGCTGATATCCAAGAAGTAGAGCTCGCGAGATCCTGACTGGGATTTCAAGTCTCTCTCCTCGTACCCCTGGGGTTCTATTTATATGGAAATCCTGGGGCGGGGGGGGGGGGGTCTTTTTATATCCCCACCCCTCGACGACTAGGAGACTTCCTGGAGGAACTCACACGGCTGGGCGAGCAACTGGCCTAGTCGCTTATCTGGCGAGTATGCGAGGGGAGCTCGCCATACTCGCCTAGGCCTTCTGCAGGATGGCACGTTGACTCTGACCTCCATCTTGACTTGCTGACTTTGACTTCTGCCGACCTGGCGTTGGTGGGGTCCATCCTCGACGAATACAGGTTGTACACCTAGCACTAAATCTTGAGGAAGATGAGAGAACCAGAGAGAAGAATAAAGCTTTCATAATTTGACTGATAATGCATACAATGATCCAAATGGTGTATTTAAAGACTCACAAAATGACATGAGTGTAAATATCCAAAAATAAAAAAGAACAGCACAAAACAATAAATCATAACGAACTTGTACATCAACTCGATTAATAAAAGACACCTAACATGACTACTTGATGACACTAATTAAAGACGTAGATAGTTGGTTGTGTAAGACCATAACATCCCACCCGTCCTTCAAATTGAGCTTGTCCTCAAGTTTGAGCGAAACTTGCACGCCATGACCATATGACTCCTTAATTTTCCGCCAGAACTGCTTTCGGTAGCACGTTGCTGTGGTGGAGGCCGCATCGTGTGGAGGGCCGTCATCGTTCTCACAGTTGGCATAAGATTGTTGGGATCTGGCGCGACAGAAGTTCTTGTGGAAGGGAGACCGGAGGCCAGAAGCTCTGGAGTCGGGGAGAATGCTTAGTGAGGGCAGACAGACGAGGGAGACAAAGAGCCCTTCTAAAGGTGATCCGCAACGATGAGAGGTGGCGGCGCTGACTAGGGGCGATTGTCAGAAGAAATTTATTGAGAGGGGCCGCTGGAATAGCTGTCTAGTATGATGGCTGCATGATGGAGACTGTAGGGACTAATGGAGGCAACATAAATTGTTGCGGCATCACTGCGGGTTGTTGAGGCGACAATGTAAGTTGTGTGAGCCGCAGGGAGGGAACAACTGAAGGCGATGGTGGAGCGACCATAACTGCGGCGGTTGGAGGAGCTACTATGTGCGCTGGTGGGATCGATGGTTGCAGTTGTTAGATCAATGGTGGCATCGATGAAATCAGACCCCCAAAGTGGTCAATACTGGCGGTGAGCGTGCAAGCGCGCATCAAGTGATATTGACATCTCTAGTAACTGCAGGAGCATGGAACAGAAGGTGAGTGACCTAGATTTACAATTTATAGACAAAGTTGTTATTCGCAGACCAATAAAAAAACAGTCCATATTATATATTATAGATATTGAACTGTTGTATGCATGAAAAAGTAGGACTTTAGCTCCATAGCCTGCACAAAACATATATTTTTCAGTCAAAAGCTCACAAGTTAAGAACTAATTGAGTGGTAAAGTATATGATCCAACAATAAGAAGTATTCACATTTATAAAGTATATGCCACCACTGATCTGTGGTGTTAAAGTATATGCCTCCACTGATTTGTTGTTAGATCAGTGGTGGCACCAGTGAAATCGGACCCCCGAAGCGGTCAATACTGGCGGTGAGTTGCGCAAGCGCGCTTCATGTGACACCAACATCTCTAGTAACTTCAGGAGCATGGAACGGAAGGTGAATGACATAGATTTACACTTCGCAGTTTTTTACTATTCACAGCTTTAAAGGGTCCCAAATTTACTATTCATAGAAAAAGTTATTATTCGCAGGCAATTACAAAAAATAGTCCATAATATATAATAGATATTGAACTGTAGTATGTATGGAAAAAGTAGGACTTCAGCTCCTTAGCCTACACAAAACATATATTTTTCAATCAAAAGTTCACAACTTAAGAACTAATTGAGTGGTAAAGTATATGCTCCAACAATAGGAAGTATTCACATTCATAAATAGCAGATAAAGAAGAACTACATAAGCCAACTGCTTGTCCTTCGTTGTCATACTGAGAAGATGCAAAATAAATTAAAAAAGTCAAATCAGGAGCTTATACTTACATCAAAATTAATAGTAAATAACTTTGAGAGTGAAAATTAACACCTCAGAACTAGGACTCATCCAAAAGTAAAATTTGCTTCTCCTTCGTGGTCATATTGAGAAGCTAAGAAGTAGCACGTAGATTCAAGTTGTGAGCATATTAATTGGCAAAAGTAATACTAAATTGAACAAGTTTTAGTGAACATGAACACACCTCAAAACCGGTGATCATCCAAAATTATATTCGCTTCTCCTTTGTAGTCATATTGATAAGTTGGAGTTGTTCATATGTAGAAAGCTTTAATGAAAACTTTAATGATGTCTCTTTTATGAAGCCTCTTTTAGAATATCAAAGTGGAGCTTGGTGATAGCCTAACACTCACCTAGAGCTTGTTTATTGGAGATTTATTTTAACAAAGAAACCTAACATTCAACCGTAGCTTGTTGATAACCCACCATGTTGGATTTCTTTTTGATACTTTGCATGTTGGATATTCGTTCCCTTGCATTTACAATTGGAATTATATAGGCATGTTTATATAGGTAGTTGTAAATGCATTCCAATTATCACAAAAATCTAACATTCGTCGACGTCACCCATAGCCAATCGCGAGACAAAATATCCAACGTGCATTGATCATTGAAGAATTGATCTAAAAGAAACCTAACATTCCATGTTTATAAAAAAGAAACCCTAAGTTGGAGCACCAATAAATTTCCACGACACAAACCCTAAACCCTAAAATGAAAAGGGGAAGAAAAAATTACCAAAATGTGGCGGCCGGCCTCTGCTTAGACGGCCTCCAGAGACGGTAGGGCCGAAATCTGGCTCAGCTCAGATGTAGGTCATCGAATCAGAGGAGGTGTCGCTGGGCTTGGCGGAATGGGCTTCGTCGGGTTTAATGTTGGCTCGATGGATAATGACAATGTCGACGAGTTGGGGTTGTAGGGGAGACGTCGTCGCCGAGTGGGAGCGGCTAACGAGAAATATGGAGTGTTGAGGGAGGCTTCTATCTCGCGAGGGGGAGGGGGGAGGGCACATGACCAATAAATCAATGCTTGTGAAGCAATTACATAAGAGTATTGCTTGAATGAGTTCCACAACAGGAATAACACTATGTGTGATAGAAGGCTGGGGGGGGGGGGCAGACGGCCTTGAAAAGCGAAAATGATTAGCTGGTTGTTGTGTGTTGCTCAAAACTAAAAAGCATGGGGCGTTAAAGTGGACAGGGTAAGGTTGTGTGTGCTGATAATAGCAGAAAGTAGGGTCCCATACTTGTTCGAGGAGTAACGTCGTAGATGGGGCGGTTTGGGTTGACAATAACGAAAGCAGGCTTGCAGGTCGACAAAAATGGAGATCCAAGTCGATGAGGTTAGAGTTCCAGATCGACGAGGATGTAGATTGACAATGCTCGATGAACACGCAAACAACCTCGAGCTTGATCTCACCGAGAAGAAGGACGCTTACAGGGCTCTCATCGCCGTAAAGACTCCATGCAGAATAAAGGCCTGCTGGGTTGCTGTTTGAGGGGTCAAGGAAGAAGAACCAGTGGAAGATGAATTCCGTTGTGGCTAACTGCGAGGAGATGATTCTCGTCGTTTTTAGTGACATTGTTTGGTTTTGTATACATGAGTGGAACACCACATCACATGTGCACAACGAAATAAATATACAAGAACAACCCAAAAGAGTATCCATATACAGAATAAATATCCAAGATGCTCCAAAGATCCACCCAAGAAAGCTTTGTCTAATAGTGGGTGACAAAGTCCACACAGAAATAGATCTGTGACTTTATTGGTATCCACATGAGTGAAAAAGAATCCTAAGGACTTGTCACACAAGAACTAGGTCGAAGGAGTGCTTTCTGCGTCTCCACGAATTGCTAGATTCATTTCCAGAAGAGGCGACAATCAAAAGAGGTCACGACGGTTATTAGGGCACGTGACAGCTTCAAAACACACACACAAGTCACTCTTTGGAAAACTCTTTTCCAAGTCTATTTATATCCAAAAATATCAAACAAACAACAAACCTTCAAAAATCCGCCAAAACTCAACTTGCGTCGATATGCGTCGACTTGCAGTCGATGTGCGTCGATAAGAACTCGACGCAACGTCGAGAAGCAGTCGATGACACTCGACGACACACTTGCGTCAAGTAGAAATCGACGCAACATCAATATTTACTCGACGTAGCGTCAACTAGAAGTCATATATACATCGAGTTCGACTGCATCAATAGGAAGTCGACGTGCGTCGATACGCACTCGATGTGCGTCGACACGCACTCGACGCAACCTGTTAGTAATCTTTATGTCATAGTATTGGTCCTTTACGCATATCCCATATGAGTGAGGTCATCACAATTCTTGCTCCAACTTCTCCAAACACTCTTATGTGCGATCTATAGGCTCATATTGCGTTGATAGTGAGACTAACTGATTGACTACTTTCAGATCACAAAAGAAACACTAACAGTCTCACACTTGATCTAGAACTTATCAACAAAAATTTCACAAGCAATGAGTGACATCTAGCAATACATCATTGTTACCCAAGTAATAAGAGTTCATAACTCAACAAGCCTTTTGTGACCAATATATCAGTGTTGTCATGTCCCTTTTTCCCCTTATATCCGAATTAAACTAGAGGTACAGATCGTGTTACCCTCATAATTATTCAATCCCAATTTCTTAATCTAGAATGGATTTTTAAAAATTAGTGAACCTAATATTATATATTAACTTAACCGAGCATGACCATGCATTTCTCAGTCTCATTCCATCATGGGGCCCATGAATGCAACTCCTGTCATATAGGATGACATGACTCATTTCGATGCACACACAAACACCCAAATGATTCGTAATATACCCAATAACCACTGTTATTATCAATCTTTCTCAAGCAAGATTTTTGATAGCATCAATGCACGCTCTTCCTTGATGAATGTTGTGATTTCAGGTCAAAGAACCACAAACACCATTGTCACTGAGATCTATTTGTGACGTTCATATAACAATCCTCAAAATAGTCTCATGGTGGGTCTGCTCAATACAATTTGTTCACTAACAAGTACCTATGTGATGACTTGATATCACAATATCATGACCTGTGAGAATCGATTATCAGTCAACACACATACTAGTCTTAATGTATCATCATCACCCTGAGTTTCTAAGATGATACGTCGACTAAAGAACATTTAAGAATGAAGCTTCTAATAAATATTGACCCTCACATTCAAGTCACATACTTGAATTCTTATGGAAACAAACATTCTAAGGACATTTATTATGTCAATTAATCTATCATATATAAACAGTTTACATAACAAAAGAACTTGTCATAAATGTAAAAGGAAATATACAATTCTCTATTCATCACATGAATAATAATCGACACATATACAATCCACAAGTCTCTCACTAGAGACGATCATTCAGGTATCTAATATCCATTGATCTAGTATGACAATCTTGCTTTCTCTGTGAAAGAGGCTTCGTCAGTGGATCTACATTATTTTCCTCAGTCGGTATTCTGCATATCCTCACATCTCCTCGATCGACAATCTCTTGAATAAGATGAAACCGCCAAAGTATGTGATTGGAGCGCTGATGAGATCTAGGTTCCTTAACATGTGCAATAACATTATTGTTGTCATAGTAAAGAATTGCGGGATCAAAAATGCTAGGAACTACATCAAGCTCGCCGATGAATTTCCTAATACACACAGCCTCCTTCGTCATATTTGCAGCAACGATATACTAAGTGTCAGTTATAGAATCAACAATTGTCTTCTGCTTGGAACTCTTACAGCTTACAGCTCCTCCATTCAAGCAAAAGACAAAACCTGATTGAGACTTTGAGTCGTCCCTATCAGAGTATCAGTCTGGAAGCTAGCATCCGTGTAACCTTTTATAACGAGCTCTTCATCTCCACGAAACACCAAGAGTACATCCTTAGTCCTTCTCAAGTACTTTAGGATATTCTTGATTGCTGTCCAGTGACTATCAACTGGATCAGACTGATATCTGCTTGTCATGCTCAAAGCATATGCGACATTGAATCGAGTACATAACATCGCATACATGATTGATCTATTTGCCGAAACACTTGAAATCAACTTCATGCTGTCCTTATCTCCCAAAGATTTAGGACACTGGTCTTAAAGAGACTCACACCATGAGACATGGGTAAGAATCTCTTCTTGGACTCAAGCATGTTAAACCATTTCAACACTTTCTCAATGTATGTACTTTGGGTCAAATCCGACAACTTCTTCGATCTATCTCTATAGATCTTAATATCAAGTATATAAATTACTTTGTCCAAGTCTTTCATAGAAAAGCAGTCCCCTCACTAATACTCTTGTAAACAGAAGACTCATCTTTGTTCTTAATGAAACCAAACTCTTTGATTTTCTCATCAAAACGTAGATTCCAACTTCGAGATGCTTGTTTCAATCCATAAATGGATCTCTGCAGCTTGCATATTTTAGTGGTTTCATTTGGAGATACAAAAGTCTCGAGTTGTGTCATGTACACTTCCTCAAGGAGGTTTCCATTAAAGAAAGTCGTTTTGACATCTATTTGTCAGATCTCGTAGTCATAATACGTAGCAATAACAAGTAAAATTTTGATGGACTTTACCATATCAATAAGGGAAAATGTCTCATCATACTCAACACCATGAATTTGCTTGAAACCTTTAGCCAATAGTCTCCCTTTGAATGTCTGTACATTCTCATTCATGTTAGTCTTTTTTTGAAAATCCACTTGCACCCTATGGGTCGTACCCCTTTAGGTGGTTCCACCAATGTCCAAACTTTATTTGCATACATGGAGTACATTTCAGATTTCATGGCCTCAAGCCACCTCTCGGAGTCCGGTTCACTCATAGCCTCTTGGTAGGTTGCAGACTCATCATTATGATCCATAAACAACACATTACCTATTTGAGACACGAGAAATCCATATCTCTCAGTTTCAAATCTTGGTCTACCAGATCTACGTAGGATTTGTGTTTCATGAGCAGACTCTCTAGCTTCAATTACTTGTAGTTTTTGCTCAGGCTCTAATTCTGTTTCATTCACTGTTTATGGTTCTTGAACTTCTTCAAGTTCTACCTTTGCAGCTTTTCTGAATAAGAACGCTTTCTCCAAAAAGACAACAGTACTCGCGACAAACACTTTGCCCTCAGACGATAGGTAGAAGTAGTACCCTTTGGTTTTCCTAGAATACCCCACAAGATAACACTTATCTGACTTGGGTTCCAGCTTGTCAGGCATTTGACGTCGCACGTATGACCAACAACCCCAAATATTCATGAAAGATATACTAGGACGCTTCATATCACATATGATGTTTTTAGAACCATTTTTGTTGGAGCATGATTTAAAGTGAAAGCAACAGTCTTTAAAGCAAATCTCCAAAAGGAAACGGGAAAATCTGCATGACTTATCATCGACCGTACCATGTCTAACAAAGTACAATCCTCCTCTCAGAAACACCATTATGCTGTAGTGTTCAAGGTAGAGTGAGCTGTTATATAATACCACACTTTTTCAGATGATCATGAAACTCATGACTTAGATATTCGCCACATCGATCAGATCAGAGTGCTTTTATCTTCTTTCCTAGTTGGCTCTCAATTCATTCTTAAACTCTTTGAATTTGTCAAAATTTTCAGATTTCTTCTTCATAAGAAACACATTCGTATCTACTGAAATCATCAATAAATGTAACAAAATAGTGAAAACCACCTCTAGTTATAGAATTCATGGGTCTGCATACATCACTATGTATTATACCCAAAAGATCATCAACACTCTCAGTATGACCAGTGAAAGAGGCTTTAGTCATCTTGCCTAATAAATAAGATTCGCATCTCTCAAATGATTCATAATCAAATGAGTCAACAATCCATCTTTATGAAGCTTAGATATGCGTTTCTCATTTATATGACCCAAACAACAATGTCAAAGGTATGTAGGATTTGAGTCATTAGTTTTTACTCTCTTAGTATTCTCTATATTATAGATCGGCTGATCTAAATTCAGAACATATAGACCATTATACAGAGCTATGCTATAACAAACATCATTATTATAAGTAGAACAAAAATTGTTCTTAATTATAAAAGAAAAACCATTCATTTCCAAACAGGAAATAGAAATAATGTTTCAAGTTATAGCTTGAACATT
Organism: Platanthera zijinensis; assembly: GCA_039513925.1. Classification (NCBI taxonomy): domain Eukaryota; kingdom Viridiplantae; phylum Streptophyta; class Magnoliopsida; order Asparagales; family Orchidaceae; genus Platanthera; species Platanthera zijinensis. The sequence goes on along the minus strand of CM077079.1, from coordinate 238,433,813 downwards.
ATAATAATTATCAAGTTCAATCATAAGCCCAGTGGATAAGGAAAGACGGTAGACACCTACAGTAATAACAGTAACTCTTGTTTCATTTCCAGCACGCATGCCCACCTCTCATTTACTCAACATTCTTCTCCTTCCCAGTTGTTGAAGCCGGGAAAATCCCTACTCCAAATTATTCAGATCAATGCAGCCTATGGTTACTGATTCTGCAGTCTGACGTCACAATTTAGATGACTAGTATGTGAGAGAGAAAACTGTCTATAAGCACACCTAAAGTGCTGCAACAGGGAGGTCCCACCACGTACCCAGAAGTTTGGGAGAAACTTCCCCTCCACAACCAAAAGCTAGACGATGTACTAGACAAACATGGACTTGTCGATTTCCAGCTTGGGGGGACCTCAATCTCTTCCAAAAGTCTCATTTCTTGTACCCCTGGGGGCTATTTATAGAGAAATCCTAGGGGGTGACGAGTATCCAACCTCTACTAGCGAGTATCAAGAGGGCTACTCATCCATACTCGCAAGGTACTTGTCTCTGCTCGCCCAAGCTCGTCTCTGCTCGCCCAAGCCCGTCTTTGCTCGCCCAAGCCGGCCTCTGCTCGCCCAAGCCCGTCTCTGCTCGCCTAAGCCCGTCTTTGCTCGCCTAAGCCCGCCTCTGCTCGCCCAAGCCCGCCTCTGCTCGTGGCTAGGTCTGCGAATAGGCGTCTCCTTAGGCATCTCTAATCTCGACGAATTACAGGTTATACATAATCCCCGCTTTTTTCGAGATCGACTCGAGCTTGGAAAAACAATGTAAGACCCATAGTTTGGAGAGAAGACGCTAGGCGATACGCTGCGCGAGGTCCTTCCCAGGAGTGGAGCTCAACTGAAGGAGGATAGAATGTCGACACCTTCCAGAGCAAAACTCAATTGAAGGAGGTGGAGAAGAGGTCGACACCTCACAGGAGGAAGCTCAACTGGAGGTGGAGAGAAAGTCGACTCCTCACAGGAGCCGAGTTCAAATAAAGGTGGAGAAGAGGTCGACACCTCACAGGAGGAAGCTTAACTTGAGGTGGAGAGAAGGTCGACGCCTCACAGGAGTCAAGCTCAACTGGAGGTGGAGAAGAGAGTCGATAGCTCGCAGGAAGAAGCTCAATTGGAGGTGGAGAAAAGTGTCGACACCTCGCAGGAGCAAACTCAACTGGAGGAGGAGAGAAGGTTGACACCTTGCAAGAGCCAAACTTAACTGGAGGCGGAGAGAAGGCCGACACCTTGCAGGAGTCAAGCTCAACTGGAGGTGGAGAAGATGTTGGCACCTCACAGGAGGAAGCTCAACTGGAGGTGGAGAAGTGGTCGACACCTCGTAGGAGCCAAGCTCAATTAGAGGTGGAGAAGATGTCGACACCTCGCAGGATCCAAGCTCAACTGGCGGCGGAGAGAAGGTCGACACATTGCAGGAGCCGAGCTCAACTGGAGGTGGAGAAGAGAGACGACACCTCGCAGGAGGAAGCTCAACTGGAGATGGAAAAGAGAGCCGACACCTCACAGGAGTCAAGCTAAACTGGAGTTGGAGAGACTGTCGACACCTCGCAGGAGACAGGCTTAACTGGAGGCGGAGAGAAAGTCGAAACCTTGCAGGAGCCGAGCTCAACTGGAGATGGAGAAGAGAGACAACACCTCGTAGGAGGAAGCTCAACTGGAGGTGGAGAAGAGAGTCGACACCTCGCATGAGGCAAACTCAACTGGAGGTGAAGAAGATATCGAGATCTCGCAGGAGCCAAGCTCAACTGGAGGCGGAGAGAAGGTCGACACTTTGCAGGAGCTAAGATCAACTGGAGGTGGAGAGAAGGTCCACTCGGAGGGGCGAGTAGCCGGCATGCAGGAGGGAAGCTCGTACAGGGGGCCGAACTATGACAACAACACACTCGAGGACTTCAATTCACCCGAGGGGGCAAGTAGCCAGCATGCTGGAGAGGAGCTCGAGCAGAGGCCTGAACTATGACAATAATACACTTGAGGACTTCAATTTACCCGAGGGGACAAGTGGCCAACATGCTGAAGAGGAGCTCGAGCAGAGGCCTGGACTACAGCAACATCACACTCGAGGACTTCAAATCACTACGAAGAAACCTGGATAGGGACATGACACTCAGGAGGTCCTATGAGACACACATGTACGAGGACTCCATCCTATCCCTTTGCTGATGAACTTTTTGTGCATGGTTTCGTCGCTTTGTTAAGTCGTCCTTTCGTCGAATTTGGGAGGTTGACATCCAGACCTGTTTCTGATAGTTGCTCCAGTTGGATGAGAAGTGCGATCGGAGGTAGCTAGGACAACATACAAGGGGGAGCTGATCTTGACCGTCAATGCAGGGTGTTGGTCTTACAAGAACGCATAAAAACTCGACACACCGTCCCATCACCCGCTCTGCGCTTTTTAGGAGAATCAGGTCGGAGGAAAGTTTCTCATACCGATCGTGAGGACCGCCTTTGTACCTCTACAAAATCTCGCTCTACTACCTGGATATGAAGCCTGAGATACCTGCTACGGGAAATGGCTCTCGGGAGGTCCAATAGGACGTACACGCTCGATGCCTCCATCCTTCCCCTTGCCTACTCCACTTGGGGAGGCTCCCTACCCTTCCATTGACATCAAGTTTCTAGCTCTTCACAGCTTAACGACGTCCTTTATGGCGGAGGATCCTTCCTCAAGGAACAACGATCTTCCCCTCGCCTAGTTGAGAGGTTAGCATCCAGACTTTCTCCTGATAATCTCTCCAGCCGGATGAGAAGTACGATCTGGAGGTAACTAGGCCAACATACAAGGGGGAGCTGATCTCGACCGTCAATGCAGTGGCTTGGTCTTACAAGAACGCATTAAAACCTGACGCACCATCCCATCACCCGCTCTGGGTGTTATGAGAGTCAAGTCGGAGGCTCGTTTCCCAGTTCGATCGCGGAGATCACTTCCTGCGTACCATGCCTGCTTGAGACGCTTTCAAGAAGTGAAGCATTCCCTCCTAGGGGTAGAACCTTTTCAGGTTATCATAACTCTAGGTGTTTAAGGAGATGAAATGAATAACATAGCGGCGTGGTTGCTGAAGCGATAGCCTCACGAGTATAAATTCGCAGAATTGAAGCGAACATCATAGTTGCTGAAGCGGTGATGTCGCGAGTATGGACTCACGAAATTAAAGGAGAGCACCATAGTTGCTGAAGCGATGACCCCGTGAGTATGGAACTCACTGAATTAAACGAGAGCACCATAGACGTTGAAGTGATAACCTCGCGAGTATGGAACTCGCGGAATTAAAGGAGAGCACCATAGTTGCTCAAGAGATGACCTCGCGAGTATGGAACTCTCAGATTTGAAGAGAGCACCCAGTAAGTATGAAGATCATCACGAGTAAGAGCTCGCAGAATGCTAGCTTGAAGATGTCATGAGTAAGTCGTCTCATGGAATGTAGGTTGTCGAAGGAGATCACTGGATACCAGCTTGAAGACGTCATGAGTAAGCCGTCTCATGAAACGTAAGCTTTTGGTGAAGATCTTCGCGAATGGGAGCTCGCAGAACACCTCATATATTTTTCACTAGTGGTGAACTCGTCGTGAATTGCACTGTTTGTTAGTCATACAAAAAGTACTCTCCGGTTTTACCAAAACACCCGCAAGTATGAACATGTATGAAAAACACCATATTGAAGAAGGAAGAGACTAAGCCGAGGTAAGTGTGCCTTTTGACACTAGACCCCCTACGCAGAGGTTTCGGGGGTTCCATTGCCCGGTCAGCGGTCAATGGGGCCTTGCGAGTAGGTCAGCTGCAGAACTCGCTACGGGCGAGTAACAATGAAACTCGCCTCTTTGAAGTCGCCAATCTCACCTATACTCGCTTATGAGCGAGTAACAGGGGAACTCGCCACCTGTAGAACCCTAAACCATCGGGAGGAGCTCTTTTGAGGACGTAGTCTATTTGAGGAAGCCGATTACTCCTTTGGATCTGAAGAGAGTTCCTTCCAAAAGGAAATTTTATGCTGATGCAGGAGAGCAAGCAAGAAATATTAAGGTACTACATATGCATGTTGGGGAGTATCATCAAACACAATAAAGGTTATAAACAATGCATTAGCAAATATAAAAAATGTTCTATTTTGGCCGGGAGAATTGGATACATTTGCCGATGGAGGGCTTCCTCATGGATCAATTCAAAAATTTTAAACCACAGGTAGATGGACAGTTCATTCTACTGGAGTGGATCAATGAAAATGCTTATAAGATTTACTTAGACAGCGAATATAATACCAAAACGGTTCAACACCGCTGATTTATTTCTGTACAATAGGGTAAAGATGGTCTAAACCCGTGGTAGTGTCTTTTTCAAGTAGTTCTTTCATGACATCATTTTGCCCAAATTGCATTTTTTGTTGTCGGGTGTTCTTGTCCGCTAAAATTTCAACACCACCTGCATGATCATGGTGCCGTTTTTGCCTAAAACATTATTTTGAGAGAATAGCTATTGTGAGCACAGCTACCCAAGCATTACTTGTGTTTACAACCGCCACCACTCCACTACTACTCTCCCAAACTTGGCCTAATTTTTGTGTAACGGGTGTCGAACCCTGTTATGACACCCGTTACAATCATACTTTATGAGACCTGTCACAGTCGTCTATTGCGAGACTTATATGCTCCAACAAGATCTATGCCTTAGTCATCTTCCTCAAGATCTACATGCCATATCCATCTTCTGCAACACCTGCTGTAAACATCTTAAATTTATGCTTGCAGTCATTTTCTGCTAGATTTATGCCTCATAACAATCTACATTGCATCCATCTCCAACATGACAAACATAGTTATCTCCCTTAAAACCTACATGATGGCAACCCTGTGTAAGGCCTATGCTATATACCTTTCTTCACAACAAGACCTTATTTGTAGTTATCTCCATTAGGACAAGCTTTCTGTACCTTTCTCTTCAATATACCTTAACTTGTATCTTAGCTGTCTCCAAGCGTTACCTGCATCATAACCTTCCCCAATAAAACTTGGGCCCAATCGTCTACTGCAAGATCCATCCTTCATTTGATTTGCACAAGAACCTTCTATTGTAGTCGTTTCGACTAGAATTGACACTCAATAAGACTTGGAATTGTGTCCAATCATCTCTATAGCCGTCACAGTTTCGCTAAAACCGAGAATAAACCGTCTAGGTAATAACTCTTCAAAATTTAATCAAATTTGACCGGTTCCAATTTCAGCATAATATTTGGAACCACTTATTCACGGTTCCGGTTCCGATTTAGAAAGAACCGAAGTAAAATTTTCATTATCGTCTATTGGTTCAGTCTAGATCTATGTCGTTCTTGGTTTTGTCCCCTATTCCTAATGAATCTATATTACTAGACACATGAGTAAATCACATACTGATAGGATCACGGATAAATTCCAGGAGGAATCCGGCGAGGGGAAGGGCCGGCGGAGGTGAGAGAGAGACGAAACCCTAGAAGGGAGGAGGGAAGACTAGAGAGAGAGGGGAAGTTAGAGAGATAAAGAAAACCTTAGATTAATTCTTTCATGCCTGTTACATGACCCCAAGGGCCCTATATATAGGCGTCGATGGCATAATCGTAAATAACACTAACATACAACCAAATATTAAAACACTTAAACGCTACAACACGACTTGGTACAACACGACTCGATAAACATGACCCATCATATAATTAAGCAATAATAATAATAACTGACGGCGGATCTGTAACACATACCAACTTGAATATTCTATGATTGCTTTTCATTGTCGTTTCAAAAATTTCATTTTAGAATGGTTATAGAACTAACTGAACTAGAATCTCATGTGGTTCAAAGAAAACTAATGTCCACTTGAGTATTCTATGATTTGTTTTCGTTGTCAAGAATGCCGAAGATGACCTAATATGCAACTTTGCGAGCCTTAGAAACAGCATGGGGAAATCTAGTTTCGATGTTCATTGCATCAATCGAGGACCGTTTATGAAGCAGCTGGATAGGAGTAAATGTGATAATTCAAAAGCAGCGTTTTAAAACGAATGGTGAATCTAGGAACAATGAAACATACCTTAGCTTATTTTATAGTATAGATAAAATCTTATTTTGTTACATAACTTATTCAAATACTTTAATTAAATAATATATACGGGCTGCAATTCTCTGTAACACGGGGTTGTAACACGGGGTCAGGGAAGTGAAATGATAAGAAATGGATATAGGAAACGTGATTTTTCAAAAAATTAGGGTATAAAAAACGTTTAATTTTTTTTAATTATTTAAATATAATTGTTAATTAATGTGAAAACAAGAAAACCATCAAACTAACTGTACATATCTTGAATTATAAGGAGAGAATTTTATAAAATTACAACATATATGTATTATATATCATTCGCATTTCATATAATGACATATGCTATAAGAAATATTATAATGTATTATATATGCATTATAAAGACCACCAATTGTACCACTGCCCACATCATTACATAAATTGATAAATGCTATAATTTTTCATTACATGCACATACAAAATATCAATAGTTCAAAAATTAAACATTCTCTCAAATAATATCAACTTCATCTTTTTCTTTCACAATCGAGTGCTCCAACATTCTTTCATCAAGTGATAGATTAGTTATCTCAAGTGTACCTATATCTTCGAATGACTCAAAGCCATCGCCCGGAATATCTCAGAATCTAGACTCTCCTTCACTGTATTTTTGATCTCTTCTTGAAAGAAGTCAAAGATTGCTATGAATACTTAGTAAATCTTCAGCACGTTGCGGTGTCATAAACTGAGCTTCAAAGCTATAGTTTGAAGCGAAGGGGCCGGCGAACCAAGTGACCTTTGTTCGAGCTCGGCTCGACCCAACATGACGTGCCTAATTTACAAGCCCACATATTAGCAAAAGATACACAAAAGCATCACATACAAAGCATATATATATAAAAATCTAAAATTTCCACAAGCCAAGCAATTTTCCAACATTAACTGATTGAAGATTTCTGTATTTGGAAGTGAGATCTTCAAGCATTCTTCATGAAATCAGTAAACTATTTAAACTAAAAGAGAATCTGAAACATGGATTAATTAACAAAAAAATTATTTGTTTGGAAGTGAGATTAAACTATTTTGAAAGTGAGACTAAAACTAATTTAGAGAATCTCCCTTACATGAAATCAATTCTAAAGATTTCTGTATTTGGAAGTGAGATTTTCAAGATTTTTGTGTTGTAGACAATCTGAAACTTGGATGAATTAACAAAAAAAAAATCTCAAGCATAATCTAGAAGAGGGCTTGGATAGAAGATGGAGATACCAAAAATGATGATATCTTATGGACAGGTAGTGATGAAGTTGGAGATGCTGACAAAGAGGATGACAACAACCTAAAGAAATGATGTTTCAGTAGAGAAGAGGGCTACTGTGGAGAAGAGGCTTTTGCCGAGCGCACGAAGGGATTCATTAGAGGAGAGGCTTTCGACAGGCACACGAAGGGCTTTAGCGGAGGAAAGGCTTTCAATGGGCGCTTGAACGCCTTTGTCGAAGAAGATGCTTTTGACAGGCGCACAAAGGGTTTCGTCGAAGTGAGATTGCAACTTAAAAGAAAAAAGAAAACTTGTATAACCCAATAAGTTGCTTTGCATACTGGAATGACGTATCTCGCAAGCGGGATACGTCATTCCAGCATGCAAAGCAACTTATTAGGTTATTACGTCATTCCAGTATGCAAAGCGGGATACACGATTTTTTTTTAAAAAAGTATTTCCGGCATTTCTGAAAACAGTTATAGAACAACTAGTTGATGACCCGTATATTGATTCTAGTGTCTCATAAGAAGTTATGTTTTACTTTTAAAAGCAAGTGAAAAAACGTACTTGGAGTATCAAAAGGTCGTGCCCCCCAAATAAAAAATCTTGGTGGTGGAAAGAAGAAGTGCACGATAAAGTGAGAGCAAAGAGGATCAGCTATAAACCACTATACGTTTGTAGCAATGATGAAAATTTAGCCAGGTATAAAGTCGTCAAAAAGAAGCTACACATGCAGTAAGTAAAACAAGAAATCAAGCTAATGAAGAATTTTATAAGCGACTAGATAATAAAGATGAAGAGCGTGACATATATAAAATTGCTTGAGCTAGAAAAAAGATCACGATAGATTTAAGATAAATAAAATGCAAAAAATGATGAAATAGATACAGTTTTGACAGATGATGTGGATATTAAAGAACGATGAAAACGGTACTTTTATCAACTCTATAATGAAACAACAATGAATTGAACTTGAAATATTGAAGTAAATCAAAAGAGTATAGGAACATAACGTTTTATCGTAAAATTCAAGTATCTGAGGTAAATGATGCTTTAAAGAAGATAAAAAATGAAAATGCAGTTGGGCTTGATGATATACCCATCGAAGTTTGGAAATGTTTAGGGAATGAAAGATTTTTGTGGCTTATATGTTTTTTCAATAAGATACTGAAGTCAAAGAGAATGTCAGACCAATAGAGAGAAAGTATCTTGATATCTTTGTATAAAAATAAAGGAGATATACCAAATTGTGTTAATTACAGAGGAATTAAATTGATGAGTCATACCATGAAACTAGGAGAACGAGTAATAGAAAGAATAGTAAGATGAGAGACTAATATCTCGGAGAATAAATTGGATTCATGCCAGGGCGGTCGACCATGAAAGCTATACATCTCTTACGGAGACTCATTGACAACTACCGAGAAAGAAAACCAGATTTGCATATGCTGTTTATCGATCTTAAGAAAGCTTATGATAGAGTTCCAAGAGTGATCTTATGTAGAGTCTTAGAAAGGAAAGGTATAAATGTATCATACATTGACATAATCAAAGATATGTATACATTCAGTGACACGGGTGAGGACATCTGGAGGATTAACACAGGAATTCCCTATCACTATTGGCTTACATCAAGGTTCAGCTTTAAGCCCTTATCTCTTTACCCTTATCTTAGATGAGCTCACCAGACAAATCTAACAAGCAATACCTTGGTGTTTATCATTTGCGGACGATATCGTTTTGGTTGATGAGACACGCGAGGGTGTAAACGCAAAAACTTGAATCTTGGCGAGACACTTTAGAAAAGAAGGGTTTTAGGTTGAGCAGGGAAAAGATGGAGTATATGGAACTTAAACTTAGCAGTGCAAGAAGGACAGATGACTTCATTATTAAGTTGGGTGATCATGATGTTTCCCGTAGTGAGTGTTTTAAATATCTTGGATTGATAGTTCAAAAAGATGGAGGTATTGATAAAGATGTGACACATTGAATCCAAACAATTTGGTTGAAGTGGAGAGGTGCGTCAGGGATCTTATGTAATCGTACTGTACCATTAAAACTTAAGGGCAAGTTTTATCGTACTACAATTAGACCAGCGATGCTCAATGGTTCTGAGTGTTGGGCAGTGAACTGTGTACATGAGCAAAAAATGAGAGTTGCGGAGATGAGAATGCTTAGTCGGATGTGTGGACACACGAGACTGGATAAAATTAGGAATGATTGTATCAGGGATAAGGCAGGAGTAGCACCAATTGCAAAGAAGATGCAAGAAGCTCAACTAAGATGGTTTGGACACGTACAAAGGAGACCATTAGAGGCACATGTTAGGCGTTGTGAGAGTCTAGTAACTAGACATGTTCAACGAGGGAGGGGTTGACTGATACGAACCCGAGAGGTATCCGACAAGAGGGAGGGCCGACGGAGGTGAGGAAGAGGAAGGAGGAGGGAACGAGACAAAATCCTTAGGGAGCACCTCTAATTTTCCATTCATCCAAGAATATTCAAAATGTACAACTGGTCCCCTTGTAGGTGCGGGGTGTGACATAATAAGAAATAACACATAATGAGAAATAAATAAATGCGTACTCAACATAATAAGAAATAACAGAGTGCAAAATAAATAAAAGGTCATGCCGGCACCGCGTCTTTAGTCTCTCCTCCCGCAGACGGGCCCATCGTCGTCTTCCTCCGTGTTCGGACCCGCCACAACGTCTCCTTGGCGTGTTCTGTCAGCATGCGCAACTGTAACAATGCCGCCGTCTGGAAAATATGCCTTGTCTTTAAGGCAGTAATCGGAGCGATGGCGGTAGAAGTTATCCTGGGGCAGCTTCGTGGGTTCAGACTCCAGACGGGAAGACCCAACAACCCAGACTTCCTGCGGGCCAGAGTCCCCCTGAAGGTGGTAGCAGCAACCAAGTAGCTTGGTTGGGTAGTTTGGCGCCAACTACCATCTTTTTTCCGAATCAGAGAAAGCTTGGTTGGTGGCAATCCTGCTGGAGGCTTGGTGACGTCGTCGAGCATAGTAGAAAGCTCTTGGTAGTTCGTCGGAAAAGGAAGAGACCCAACGGACGGGCCCGAGAGGGCCCACAACCCTGCAGAGAGGCCGACGTCAGTGGGCCGCTGGATCGTGCAGAGGGAGATCAGAGAGCGTAGGAGGGCGGAGCCACCGTTGAGGCGACATGGTTGTCCCTCGTGTAGGAGCTGCATGGACATAGTCTCCCAATTGACTTATATATCGCTGAGCGCGCAGAGCCAAGCCACTCCCTAGAATGGCGTTGAGGCCGCCTAAGCCGAGTGTGTAGAGGTTTGCGGTCATGGAATATGGCCCAATAGAGAGGGAGACGGTAGTGCAACGACCTTGAGTCGGTCGGTGGCGTCCATCGCCCGTACAAACCGCAACATCCGGGGAGGGAACCAAGGGAAGACGGAGCTGCTGCACCAGGTGTTCAGAGATGAGGTTGTGGCTGGCGCCGTTGTCCCCCATGATGGTGATCGGGCCATCCCGCAGTGTGCCCGAGAGCTGCATGTTCTGCTGGCCGAAGATACCGCCCGTCAAGGCGCAAGATAGCTCCAACCAGTGGAACGTAGGTGCGTTGGAGTCGAGAGGTGTATCCCTCGTTGAGAGATCCAGGGCCTCAAAGTCAGCCAGGGTAATGTCAGGGTCGACGTCGCCGATGATGGCGTGAAACTACTTCACGACGCACTCATGGTTGGGGGAGTACGGTTGGAGGCACAAAAAACAGAGACCCCTGCTGCGATGGTCATTATAATCACTGTTCGAGAGGTGCTGAGGGGCTGGTGGGCGGCCCGACCTGCATCCCTAAGGCAGTGCCCGTGGTGGAGCTGTGACTGGCGGACGCCAAGGCAGCCGGGGCTGGTGGTGGTCGGACGTAGGAGCAGGTGGCCGGGGGGAGAGGTCGGCTTCCACCAGACGCACCAGGTCCATGACGACGTAGACTGTGTGAGGGTGATGCGTGCGAAGAAGAGAGTGGATATGTGGTAGTAGACCCTGCATGAAGAAGCCCAGGTAATGATTGTGCGGTAGCCCGAGGACGTGAGAGACCGGGCGACGAACTCATCAACATAATCGTCCAGGCCAGTTGTTTGGCGAACGCCTCAAAGACGCTCGATAGCGGAGGAGCCGGAGTAGCGAGTGTTATACTGCCGGATCATCTCTTGCTTGAGCTCAGGCCAGGAGAGACAGGGGTTGGTTTGGCGGAGCCACCGAGCCCAGTGGAGTGTCGTGCCGTCAGGACAATCACTGTCATAGATACCTTGTCGTGCTCTGGTGTGTAGTTGAGGTCGAAATATTGCTCTGCCTTGGCAATCCAACCCATTGGGTCAACGCCGACAAAGGAGGGAATGTCGATGGAGAGGGCAAACTGGCCCGGAATGGGCAGATGAGTGGTCCCTGAAGTAATGCACAGCGGTCCGGTGCCTAGGAGAAAGCTGCCGTCTGCGGGTGGGCCGGAGCCGGATGTGGTGGAGACGGCGACGGTGGACGCCTGGAGGGAGTCGATCTTGTAGTGGAGCACGAGGAGCGAGGCGTGCATGGAGGCGACGACTTGCTCTTGAGCCTCCAAGCTGCGGCTTAGGGCTTCGGTGGTGGAATCTAGAGAGGGGTCGCCGGAGGAGTGAGTTGTAGGAGCCATGGGTTGGAGACGTTGGATGGAGGCCGAAGGAGGCGGATCTGGTGCGAAAGGGCAGAAACAGAAGGTTTTGCGGCCGATGGAAGGAGCGAAAAGACTGGCGGGCGCGGGACAGCTCTGCCCTAGGCGGATCGGCGCGGAACAGGCCGATCTGAAGCGTGTGGAAGTATCAGAATCGCGGAACAGTCCGATCGGAAGTACCGGCCGCACAGGCCGATCAAAGGCACAGAGGGATCGACCGACGCGGAGCAGCCCTGCAGTCGGCGTGTCGGGCGAACAGTGCAGAATGGATTGGAAGAACAGGCCGATCGATCGCGGAAATTGGCGGGGAGTCGACGCATAGGGAAAACCGGTTGTGCGGAAACGACGCTGCATCGATCGCGGAAACTCAGATGCGGACGATCACGAACACCCGCGGTGAGGTTGCGGGCGGTAAGGTAGGTCAGACCAAATTGATACGAACTCGAGTGGAATCCGACAAGGTGGAGGGCCGGCGGAGGTGAGGAAGAGGATGGAGGGAACGAGACGAAATCCTTAGGGAGCAATCCTAGTTTTTCATTCATCCAAGAATAATTCAAAAAGTACAATTGGTCCCCTTATAGGTGCGGGGTGTGGCATAATACGAAATAATACATAATGAGAAATAAATAAATGCGTACTTAACATAATAAGAAATAACAGAGTGCAAAATTAATAAAAGGTCAGGCCGGCACCGCGTCTTCGGTCTCTCCTCCCACGGACACGTCGTCGTCTTCCTCCGTGTGTGGACCCGCCACGGCATCTCGTCGGCGTGTCCCGTCAGCATGAACAACTGTAACATAGGCCAATAAAGACTTGGAATGAAACTATAAGAAAAGACATGTACTTGGGCATTTGTGAGATTATGACTAAAGATAGGGCACAATGGAGACAAAGGATCCTTATAGTCGACCCCACTGTAGTGGGATAAAGGCTTGAGTGTTGTTGTTGTTTCCGGCATTTTTGAAACGCGTTTCGGACATTTTTGAAATGCGTTTCCTGTTTCCGTTTCGCGCTCAAGCCGATACGTGTGACATATTCAAGTATTCGTGTTTCATAGCTGCAATTAGATTTTAATTCAGCCTGATGCAAATGGGGTCTAAATTTTTTGATTCAGTCTAATTACAATTATGAATAGCCCAAACATCATTTGGATAGGTGTGTCCACAGACACAATATTTCAAAAAATGTTGTTTTAGCCAAAATGCCATCACTGTTGTGTATGTGTGGTCAAACTTTAGCAGTCATGAATGCCCATACACATGAAAGTGAAATTTATCTTGCTGTCATGAATGTTTCAAACGCAGGTAAACCGCCATTGTTGCGTTCACTACCATAATTATACACTGCCACCACTTAAATGCCACAACTATCCTAAACAAATCCTAAGTCATTCACAACCATCTCTAATAAGCCTCACTAGGAACAAGCTATGGTATAATAAGGAAAAGTGGTAGAAAAGTTATTCAAAATGACAGTTTTTTGGACAAGCCTCTCTCAATCTCTGCAAGAAAGGTGCCATCGCACGTAAGTGCCCTTCTCACTCCTGCCATCAGCACCCAGGGATCCACCATCCTCTATTGTGGACTAATCGAACATGCAGCGCCATCGCACGTCGGAGCAGGCCCCTTCCTCGTTGCTTGCAGCGCGCCTTCGGCTGGCCTAACCAGCCTCTTTTCCTGCACCGACGACCTCCCCCGACCGGCCAATTCTGAGGTTCCCTCCCGTCGTTGTCCGGGTTCCGCTTTTCCGGACGCTCTCATCGGTGCTCCCGCAGCCCCATGACTTTATTTTTCCTACACCTTGTATATCCATTGTTTTAAATGTCCTCCAACATGTCCGAAAAGTTTCCCGATATGTCATTTTTAACGGCAAAATGATATGTTTTTCTAAAAAATTAGATTGTCATTTTGTAAAATATATGCCGACTTGTCCGATTTTTTCCGATATATCGGCCGACACCACTTCTAAATATACCGTCCACTATTTTATTTTATGTTATATTAGTAGACTACACTATATGTCTAAATATATTTGTAGGCCTGCTATTTTATTTTAATATATATATATATATATATATTATGTATGTTTAAATCAATTTATTATAATTGTTTTAAAATTTTTAAATTTCATATTGCAAAAAAATGAAAACATTTAATACATTTATTAGTTGATTGTTTGCATGTTTTAATATAAATTTATATGTTTGAAAAGACGTTTAGTCAATAAAGAATTTTTAATTTTTAAATCTTTTTTATTTACAATAAACTTATTGTTATCAAAATAAAATTATTGTATACTATTAAATATATTTTACAATATATAATTTTGTATTTGTTAATAATATTTTATCTTAGATACTACTCAAATTATTTCGTAATATAAATGACTCATTTTTTATCTATTTGTTATATTATTTTCCTATTTGTATAACATATAATTATAGTTTGTATACATAAAAATAAAAATCTTACTTATAAGACGTGAAAATCCAATATTTTAAAATATCACTGACATGTCTCCAACTTCTGATATTTAAAAATTCAATCCGATATGTCGCCGATATCCGATATTTACAACATCGATTCTAACCCACCCGATATGGGCTTCTTTTTTCACTTACCGTCCCCCCCCCCCCCCCCCCCCCCCCCCATACACTAGTTGCCAAAGCATACTTTCTACCCTCCCTCTCTTGTCACATATTTTCTCCTACACCTGTAACCATTCCTTCTTTCACGTAGCTATCATGCCCACTCTCTTTGCTATTTCTCTTTAACACCTCCAACCTTCACCTCCATGCCCCCACCACTTTAGTTGCCCCCTCTTTTTACCTCCCATTAAAATACCCTAAAAATTCACCCACACTTTTTCTTTCTTTTTCAGTAGCTCTTCTTTTATTTTCCTCGCAATTGTTTCCACATTGCAATTCTCTATGACCCCGACTAACTATTAAAATTCGACCTTGAGGATCAGGTCGATATTCGAGACTGATATAAACTCTCACACATTTGTTGGTGGAGCCACCCCTCGTCAAAACCACCGGAGCTCACTTATAGAAGCTGCCATGATAAATTTGGTGGAATAAGATAATTTGTTATTAATTAGTATGAATTTGATTGGTTAATATTAATGAATGATTATTAATTTATATTGATTAATTATTATTTTAATCAATAATCGGTTTATTATTATTATTAAGTGCCCTCCCTCATCTATATATGTGGGAGGGGTATGTTTGTTGGGGTTATCTTTGATCACTAGTTATTTTGGCTCTCATTTGAGAGAAGGTTCTTCAGAGAACCTTGCTTGGTCGGAACTAGCTCCGGATTGTATCCGTTTGTTCATTTATTTTCAGTTAATGCAATCTATCCTTGAATACATTCTTCCGCTCGCGACTGTCGAAGTTTCAGATTTGTAACATCTTACAATATCTTGATTGAAAGTGATACAAAATATTTATGTAGACTAAAGTTTAAAAACTCCGGGGGAAGATTGAAAATGAGGATTCATAAAACTTGATCTCAAATAGATCAGATAAAGATAATGTTAGTGATGATGATTATGATGATGATGATTATGATGTTGTGAGATAGATATCCGTCACTTGCTAAAGTTTATATTCGCGTAAACTATTGATTTTTAAAATTTCTTTGCAGATACATTTCAGCACCTACTCAAATGGGACATCTAATAAATTTGGGACCAAGCTCAGATGCCCGCACATAGTACCTGTTGATCACAACAGATCACAAAGAGAGTACCACTGCTTTGGAGTAAAATCAGGCATGGCTTCAACAATCATGAATCAGGAGACTGATGATTTTCTTCTTAATGCTGTCAAAATGAACTTCTTCGAACGCTTTACCCTGGCATGGAAGATATTATTCCCCGTGAGCACCGATCGGAGAAATTCTAATGCCAATATTGCAAAACAGAGGCTCAAGATGATCCTCTTCGCCGATCGATGCGCGGTCAGCGATGAAGCGAAGCAGAAGATAGTAAGCAACATCATCAAAGCTTTGTCTGATTTTGTCGAGATAGAGTCACGTGATAAAGTTCAACTCAGCGTTTCAACTGATGCAGACCTTGGCACAGTGTACTCTGTGATGGTGCCTGTTCGTCGAGTGAAACCAGGATACCAACAGTCCGACGAAGTGTTCAGTGGAATTACTGGCATTCAGTTCAAGGATACAGGCGAAAAATCTGGATGTGTTGATGTCAAGTTTGATTTCTATGTACCAGAAGAAAATAAGTGGCAAGTCCCATAGTTAAAAGGTTTATGCAATTGTTGGACTGCTACTTTGGTGTTATTTGTTGTTGTTTTAGGTTTATTTTCTTCGGTGAATCAAACTTTCTGAATAATTGGAACCGTCAGGTATATATAATGTAGGCATGCATTTAGAGCTAGATTATGTGGTAATATTTGTAACCGTAAGAAAACAAACCTCTGATTATGGGAATGGTGTATTTTTTCCGAAGATATATAAAATGTTTAATCATGTTTTAAGCATAGTATTATGATATAAAAATGGCGTAGAAAGACAACGAGATTATTGCGTCTTAATAATATCGTTCCTTGATGAGTTCAGCTCATTAAAAAAATACATTCTATGTATTCTGTTTATTGAATTTGTTGGCATCAAAAATGTCCAAGTCCACATTGCTCAGCTGAAGGATGAGAGGTAGCTGTTGAGTGACCGGTTACTTTGAATCACGGATGAATAAGGGAGAAAACGAGGGGAGGAAGAGATTGCTGTGAATTGAAAAGAGGCTCGCTGTTAGGAAAGGAGCTCACGATCGAGAAAGAAGAGGCTTGTGGCTAGAGAGTAGAGGTCGCCTAAAGAGCTCACACGGTCACATAAATTGAGACCACAGTTTCTTACCTCCCTCCTCCTACCACTCTAGTTTGGATCTGACCACTATTTATAATAATCGGGAGCAGCCCGGACGAGCAGGCTTAGGAATCTTGGGCAGCCCAGAAGGGCGGTCGCCGCGGTCAAAAAAGGGCTGACTGTGACCTTTAAGAGGGGTGGTCACTGCGGTCAGGAAAGGGTTGACCGCAGTCAAAAAAAGGTTGACCATGACCTCTAAGAGGGGCGGTCACCACTGTCAGGAAAAGGATGATCGCGATCACAAAAGGGTTGATCGCGACCTCTAAGAGGGGTGGTCACCACGGTCAAGAAAAAGTTGATCGCGGTCACAAAGGGCTGGCCGTGATCTCTAAGAGGGTTGGTCACCGCGGTCACTGCTGTCAGGAAAAAGCTGGTCATGGTCACAAACGGGGTGGCTGCGAGCTCTAAGGGGGGCAGTCACTGCTATCACAACAGTCAGGAAAAGGCTGACTGCGACCACAAAAGGGCTAGTTGCGACCTCAAAGAGGGGCGACCATCGCGATTAGGAAAGGACTGATCGCGGTCACAAAAGGGCTGAACGCGGCCTCTAAGAGGGGCGGTCACCGCCATCACTGCGGTCAGGTAGGGCTGATCGTGATCACAAAATGGCTGATCAAGACCTTTAAGAGAGGCGGTCACCGCGGTTAGGAAAGGGCTGATCGTGGTCACAAAATGACTGACCGCGAGCTCTAAGAGGGGCAGTCATCGCGGCCAGGAAATGGCTAATCGTCGGGCACCTAAATCGGTCATTTTGGAGGTGATAGCGGACTTCGGGGTAAACATTATCCCTACATTTTTTCAAGTTTTCAAAGAACTTTGAAAAAATAAAACTTACCCACGAACATGATGATCCACCTCATCTGAAGTGATAAGATAAGTGTATAAAAGAGAATGCAAGTACATGAGAAAATTTGCTAGTACCTGTAGATGGCTTGCGAATACTTACTTATTTCTGCAATGAAGAAGAGTAAAAGCATGTATAAAAGAAGCATTTCACGGAAGTATCTGAAGAGAACTCATAACCATCTGTTTATCTCTGCATGAGATATCAAAAACAAGTATATGAAATGGGAAATGCAAGTACCTAAAGGAAACTCGCGATCACCTTCTTATTTTTGCAAAAGATATCAAAAACAAGTATAAAATATAAACTGTGCAAACCTTAAGAGAACTCGCAAAGACCTGCTTATCTCTGCAAAATGTATCAAAAACAGGTATACACAAATATAAACTACGTGTACCTAAAGGAAACTCACGAACACCAGCTTATCTCTGTAAAAGATATCAAAAAACAGGTATTCAAAAATATAAACTGCTAGTACCTGAAGGGATCTCACAAACACCCACCTATTTATCTCTGCAAAAGATATCAAAAACATGTATACAAAAATATAAACCGCGAGTACCTGAAGGGAACTCGTGAACGCCTACTAACTCTGCAAAATATATCAAAAACAGGTATACAAGAATATAAACTGCGAGTATATAAATAGAACTCGTGAACACCTACTTATCTCTGCAAAAGATATCAAAAATAGGTATACAAAAATATAAACTGCGAATACTTGAAGGGATCTCACGAACACATGCTTATCTCTGCAAAAGATATCAAAAATATGTATACAAAAATATAAACTGCGAGTACCTGAAGAGAACTTGCAAACACCTACTTATCTCTGCAAAAGATATCAAAAATAGGTATACAAGAATATAAACTGCGAGTAGTTGAATGGAACTCGCAAACACTTGTTTATCTCTGCAAAAGATATCAAAAATAGGTATAAAAAAAACAAACTGCGAGTACCTGAAGGAAACTCACGAACACCCGCTTATCTCCACAAAAGATATCAAAAAAGTATACAAAAATATAAACTGCAAGTTCCTGAAGGGATTTCACGAATACCTGCTTATCTCTGTAAAAGATATCAAAAATAGTACACAAAATATAAACTACGAGTACCTGAAGGGAACTCGCGAACACATGCGTATCTCTTAAAAAGATATCAAAAACATGTATACAAAAATAGAAACTGCTCTAGGAAGAAGAGCTTTTTCCAACTTTTATCATGCTAGCTAAAGTCGTGGAACCACTTGACCATAGGAAAACACCTATTCTAGCAACTGAGTATCTTCCCAAGCCCCTGCTCTAGGAAGATGAGTTTTTTCCTCATCCCTTCACCCCGATTGGCATGGTGTGTCCACTTGCCCACACTGACTCACATCCCTCAGTCATCGAGTTGTTTCTTGAGGTCCTGCTCTAGGGAGGACTTACTAGTGATGTGTCACCTACCTCAGATGACACGTCGTCGCTCTCTCTTCTCCCAGAGGAGTTGGTTGGTGATGAGGCCTCCCTCTTAGGAGACCTAGACTCGTTCGTCACATGTCCTGACTTTCTTAGCACACTATCGCCACAAACCCTTGAGCCCACAAACAATGTGCTTGGTGGCCCCTCTCATGTGGCCCTCGAGGCACCACCTTTCATCGACTTCGTATTCGACGAGCACACATTTAGTCCACATCACTTCTCTTTAGTTGTAGACGAGCACGTCGAGTCACCACCATATGTGGATTTTATTTTTGGCGAGCACGCGTTTTGTTCGCATCACCTCTTTATGGATATAGGAGAGCATGTTGCACCACCACATCACTACCGTTTGCGTTTTGACACTTCTAGGTCTAATAGTCTTGAGGGAGTCGAGACGTTACTTAGATATTTTACTCCTCATCGGGACACCCGCTTCAAAGGTTTTTTTATGGAAAATTTTACAAGATAAATTTGGGATCTGCTTAAAATTTTGTGACTCGAGCGGAATTTCATCAGGAGAAATTACGACGATATTCGATTCGAGTCCAACAGACGTTCGTAGGTGTCTATCAGGAGAGTGTACGTTGTGTTATGAGTTATTTATTCCACGGGCTGATTCCACTTGCTTTCTGTTTTCCTTACTGCCACATGTTTTCCCTGCACACTGCCCCTATAGTCCTCTAAAAGCTCTAATAATTTCTGTTTATTTAAATGTTTGGCATGTAATTTTGACTAATGGATTGCGAGTTTTTTAAGATGAGTGGTTTATTACAGGTTTGGGTCGCAGCCATTGTACAACCCCATATTTGTTGGGTGGGACCTAAATTCCAATTGGGCTAGTCTTGAGCTAGCATTAAGATAAATTGGGTCATGTTAGAAGAATAGGCGGAAGGGGTTCTCGCCCAAGGCGTGCACGAAGGGTCGTGCCTGGTGAGGTAGGAAGCCCCATGGAGTTGGCGTTGAGTGAGGTCTTTCCACTCAACGCTCTTGGCGCCTTCCAGGCTTTGGCGTTGAGTGAGGTCTTCCCACTCAACGCTCTCAGCGACCTGTGGCCTTTTCACTCCCGCCAGCGAAAGACGGGAAGGCTCTCGCTCCTCGAGCTGAGCTCTGCTTTCGTCAAGCCGGGCTCTTCTTTCATCGAGATGGGCTCTGCGTTCGTCGAACTAAGCTCAGAGTTGGCCTTTTGACTCCCGCCCGGGGTAGGCGAGAAGGCTCTCGCGCGTAACAAGCGGGAAGCCCATAAGTTCGGTGAAAAGGCTTCCGCCAGGGATTCCCCAGGGATGAAATTACATGGGTACCCTTGAGTAAAAATTTCCCGGATGCCCTTGGGTCTGCATTTAGCTCCTCAGAACAGCGGAGCTTGGCTATTGGCAGACCAGCCCAGTGTATTTTAGTAATTTTAGGGTAGCAGAATGTAACACCCCAAATCTCAAGAGTGAGTGCAGGTTGGGCAACACGGCCTGGGACACGGGTGTGTCCCAAGCCGTATCCCGCTCTGTGTTGTCGAGTTGACACACAGTCTGTCGAGTGCTCGACGAAATGCACTCAATGTTTGTCGAGAGGGCAACACAGCCTAGGAAACGGGCGTGTCCCAAGCCTTGTCCTTCTCTGTGTTGTCTCGAGTACTCGACGAAATGCTCTCGACGTTTGTCGAGAGGGTACACGGCCTGCAACACGGGCGTGTCAGAGGCCCTGTCCTCCTCGGGTTTTGGCCAGGTTTGTGATGCCTATTGAACACAGGATGGACACGGGCGTGTCTGAAGCCGTGTCTAGGCATACAACCTATGACACGGGCATGTCACAGGGCCGTGTCCTGTTCTGGATGAGTCGGTTTCTTTGCTGCTTAAGGAACACGGTCTGGGACACAGGTGTGTCACAAGCCGTGTTCGGCCCAAGAAAAGTTATTTCAAGGCGATTTGTGGCCGTTCATTTCCTTCACCTAGGATCCACTGGTCCAGGACTTTCCCTGCTGTATTAAGTCCAGGAATTGAGAGTTATCTCTCATTCATCTTGGTCATTCTCTTTCTAAAATAGATAGAGAGAAGGGAGAGCAAGGAAGGAAGAGGAGAAGGGATCCGGCCGCCGGTGGAGCTTCAACGTTCGGAATTGTGAGCCGAGTCCAGATTTGTGGAGGCAAGAGCATTGCGGTGCTTTCTATCCGGCTAGATTTCCATGGCTCAAAAGAGGTCGTCAAAGGTAACGGTCTTCCTTCTTGGATATGTGAAGTCCTTGTTTTAGCATGTACATGAATTTCCCCCACAAAAAGGTGGATTTTAAGGGATTTAATTAGGTTGATTCTTGAAATCCCCAGTCCTGCAGATAGATCTGGAAATGTGTAGTATAAAATAGGCATGCTGTGTGAAGCCCATCTGGACAGGTTGGCCTGGATTGGTGATGTTTCATTTTGCGCACCGGAGAAGACTCCGCGTATAAACGTGTAGTTTGTGGAGTTGATGGGTTATACCTGTGAAGGGTAGTAACAGGAAGTACTGGAGTGGAATTCTAGGAAAATACCCCCGTGATTCTTGTGATGTATGCTATGTTTGGGTTGAGTTTTGGTGCAGAAAGAGAGTTCTGCTGAACTCGCGAAGCGACCGCGAGGAACGCTGACACTAACTCTGTTTTTGGATTATGAAGCCAGTCCTTTGTGGACAGTGTGGCTATTGTGAACTGCGAGCTCTTGAAGGCTTTGTGCCGAACGGATAAGGGGAAGCTGACCCGCGTCATTTTGGATGATTTGAGCAATAAGATTGGCTGAACCGGACCGCGTTATGTCTGACCGACTGGTAGACCTAGTTATTGGTCTCGTTGGAGCGCATAATGAGAGTCTTAGGCCTACGCACCATTAAGAATAAATGCTCAATACCGTTGGGTTTCAGACCATGAACGGTGGTGGGACCCTGGTTCGCCGGTACATCAAGAATGTGCCCTGAGTGCACAGATCATCGGGCCGCGTGGTCGACGGTTGTGATATGTTGATTGTGCGTGAGTGCACATTGTATGATATATCTGCTTGTGAAATGCTATGCCTGCAGGGAAGGAATTCACGGCCCCAGGAAAGGGGTAGGGTCGTTATAAATTGGTCAGCTGAATGATGAACGTTGCTTTGTTTGCCACCATTATGGTGGGCTGTCCTTGTGCAGATGCTGGAGAGCCGAGCGGGAAATAGAGAGATGAATCCCCTGCTGCTACTGGCCCTCGAAGGCTGAGAAAAGACTTTTGTTATGTTCATGTGTGGCCGGCCTGCGCGCCGATGTGTGTAATCCACACTTGTAAAGCTTAACTATAAGGCCTTAAGGCCAAACTCTTGAGTAGTTATTGTACATTCCTTCGCGAGTATATATAAATGTGGTTGTTTATGTATAGTGGACATTCATGGTTTGAGTTTAGTTTAACGTTAAAATCTTCCGCTAGTATGCTCTGTGTTAGGATGCGTACCTATTTTGGTATTAACCTGTGACCTCGCTGCCTATTTGTGGCATATAGTGTGGGGCCCTGGCCGGACCTTCTATTATATGTTATTTAACGGATGGTGTCGTTACACAGAATTACGCTTTTGGCTGACCAGATACTAAAACCTATAAATAGACCTAAGGAGTTCTTCAGAAGGCAGGCTTACACAATTTCCAAATCATACTAGTACTTTCTGAGGTTCTCCTTGCCCAGCAATTGGCTTTGGAGGGGAAGCACTCAGAGATTTTCTGAGTTAGTGGAGGGACCTCCAGCTGAGGCTTAGGGTAAGTTCGTAGTTCTTTATTACTAGTCAGGGGTCTGGGTTTGGGAGAAGTAGATGTTGGCTACACCCCAAGGTCCGAACTCACATTGAGGTCAGTTTTAGGCTTCAACATTTCTGGTGCAGTGAACGTGGACCGTAGCCGGTACAAGGAAATTTCAAGCTAAGTCTCATGGCTGGGGATGAAGGAGAAGGAGTTTGTTCAGGAGGTTCCCCCTCCCCGGGAAGTGGGGTGATGTGGGGGATGTTGGAGGACTTCAGGTGGGAAGTCGTGTAGACCATCCACCTGGCCTTCTCGGCAAGGAGCGAGTGGGCCACCCATCAAGTCCCGGTGGTCTCCGTTCCATCTCTAGGAGAGAACGCTCTAGGGCAGCGTTCTGGGAAGGAGGTTCCGGCTGAAGGCGCCGAGAGGGATCTCGCTGGGCGGGAGCTGTTCCCCGGGCAGACCAGCGCCGACAGGGCCAGCGAGCCGAGGCAATGGGAGGAGCCCTCGCGATAGGCTGGGGGCGGGAGCCCCTTTAGCGAGCTTATCATCTCGGCTCCGATTCTAGAGGGGTTACGAGAGCTAGACTTGTCTTACTATACGGGAAGGGATTATCCCGTGCAACATGTGCAATGGTTCGAAGATGCTGTCTCCATAAGACAAATGTCGGACGCCTTCAAGTGTAGGCTCTTTGCCATCACGTTGAAGGAGAAGGCGAGGGACTGGTTCCACCAGTTGCCGACAAATTCTATCTACAATTTTGAGGATCTGCGGCACGGGTTCCTGCTGAGGTTCTCGATGTCGAAGAAGAGGAAGAAGGGGGCAGAGTGCCTATTCACAATCAAGCAGAAGCTGGAGGAAATACTGGGATGCTATGTTGATAGGTTCCAGGAGGAGATTCAGCAAGTTTAGGAGATGCCAGGGTACACGGTGATGCTTGCCTTCACATTGGGTTTGAGGCCAAGTTTCTTTAGCATGGAGTTGAAGCGAGTTCCCCCCCCCCCTCTCCTTTGTGGAGTTGATGTAGAGGGCGGTGAAGGAGATCGATATTGAGGTGGCCAATCCGGCATTCGCCAAGAAGTTGGCCAAGTTGGCGGAGGAGGATGTGAAAGATCTAGGAGCCGGGAGGCAGATAAAGTAGAGAGAGCAGGGGGAGCAGAGGGAGGAGAGGAGAAGGGAAGAGCCCAGAGGATAGGGGCATCAGGGGAAGTCTCAGGGCTGGGGGCGTAGGGAGCGAAACAACCAGTTGGGCTAGAGGCCCCAAGAAGGTCACCATCAGGGCTAGGGGGGAGGATGGCAAGGTGGAGACAACTTCCGCGAGCAAAAGAGGTTCAACCTGTAACATCCCATTTTCCAATTAGACCCCCCTTAGGAGTGACTTGAGCATAACTAGGTCATATGAGGTAACCTAGGTGAGCCCAGGAGACCAAGTGACCTAAAAACCTAGTTGAGACCTACTTGGTCTGCAAATAGTAATTTTCAAAACTCTGATTTTGGGTGGCCTAGTAGGTTCAATGTGACTCTAAAAATTCCCTTAGACCTAATGTGGGCCCAATGAGTCACCAAGGACCCATTAGGGTCAACCCTAGTAGCCAAAATGACCAAGTCAACCCCAAGCCCAAATCAAGTCAAACCTAGTCTATATGGGTTAACCCAACCTCAAGCCACCCTTCCCCTTAAGCTAACCTCACTTGCATGAATAATATGGACTAATTTGGCTGCCCATATCTTAGAGGGTTGATCAGTCAACTAGGCGACTAGGGGAGAGGAATGAAAAGCTTTATTTTGAAGAATAATGGAGGAGAGAGAAAGCGAGAAAGAGGGCCATTCATGGTGGGGAAGGTGAATCACCCCTCTATTCTTCATCATTTAATTAATAATATCTTTTTGAGGGTTGCATTTAGGCTGGTGCCATGAATAATTTCGGCCATAGGGTGGCAGGAGAGAGAAAGCTTCAATTTCTCCTTAATGGAGGAGAGAGAAAGAGGAAAAGAGAGAGGGGAGTTATGGAGGGACACCATGAGCCACCCCATTCATCTACCCAAGCCTCCATTCATTCCTCCTGACCTTTGGGAAGAGATTCCCATCGTTTTCCCATCAGCCACCATCAATGGAGAAGCCCAACCACCATGGCCAAACACCCCTTCATCTCCCCTCCCATGAAAAAATTATAAAACCCCCTATGCAGCCCCCCATTCTGATTTTTGACTACTCCATCTCCGTCAAAATGTTCCAAGCAGTCAAAATCGAGGGTTGGATCAAGCTAACCGCTGGAGAATCGAGGAATCGGGAAGTTCCCCGGAGAGGAAAAACGCCATGGCGCACCACCACCGCACTCGTCGACAAGCTCGGTTAAAGGTCCTCCTCCTCTCCTTCTCTCATGCTTAGATCCTAGGAATGCTTAGAAACCGATTCCATGCTCATCGAACCCGAGTTAGGATTTTAATTTTCAAAAAAATGCCATTTTTTGGGAGCTTTTGGAGCTCTCGGGTAGGGCGGCGCCGCCACCTCCGGCCGCCCTAGCTCCGGCAAAGGAAAGCCCCCACCACCGGGAACACATAGGAGTCGTTTGCCGGTGATGGCGCAGCCTCAGGACGCCGGGAAATGGCCCGCAAAAACCACCTGCGCGGGTCTATTTTCGGCCTGAAATTCTGCTCAATCGGAGAAGATGAACAGCCTCCGTTGGATCTTGCTTTAAGATTCGTGCAACCCATATTTTCAGATTTTTCTGTATTTTAATAAAACAGTTCACTGTAGAAGGAATTTAGGCCCCTTCTGGGCACCTACTGAAAAAGTGTCTGGATAAGGACCCCAAAGATCTGAGTGAATATAATCCACTGTATCCTTGGTTGTATGAGAACTTCACCCAGCACTGTTTACCATAGACAGAATGCTAACAGAAATCCTGCTTCCCGGTATAACATGAAAGTTGTAGGTCTTTTGAAGACCTACAATTTGATATGCAGTGGTGAAAAATTGGATGAGGGGACTGCCCTGTAGAGCCTTTTTAGTAAGGGTATGTCCTACAACTAGGGCAGATTTCTTCAAAAAATTATTTAGGCCCCTTAGGGGCATGTTCATCAAAAATGATCAACATGAATATTGTAGGCTTGTTAATTATCTACAGTTTGATATATTATGGAAAATTATAGGACAAGTATTCTGACCTATAGGGCCATTATTCTAGGGTAGGTCCTACAAATAGGGCAGATCTTTGAAAAATTCCCCACACCTAATCCTTGGTCAAAATGCTTTGAATTTTGGACAGGGGCTTAATATCACCTAGACCTAGCTCCTGTAAAAATTGGAACCCATTTAAGGAAGTTTAACCTAGGGTTTTGCCCTAAACCTAGAAAAGCTAGGGTAAGGTAATTGAAGGGTCAAATGACCTCCAAACCCTCCCAAATTTTGGTGAGGTGTCCCTGGTATAGGTATCTAGGTCTGGTTAAAATTTCAATTCATTTGGTTGAGTTTTGATTAGGAATCCTCTAAACCCTAGTTTTGACCTAGTAGAAGGAAGCTTAGTGAGAAGGTTCCTTGCACTCTGGTATGATCATCTCACCTCAACAGAGGTTGAGATTTTGACCACTGGTTTATTTTGGTCCTAAGATTATCCTTAGGGAAGATGGGATGATTTAGGGTAAGTTTACCCTAGGGCCCAGGTTAAAACCCTAAAGGTGGACTTTGGGGGTTTGTGAAGGACATAGGGGCAAATGCCTTTGTATGGCCTTGAGATTTAGTGGAGAGGTTTCTAATGAGCTTGTAACTCTCTGGTTGTAATGTTAGAGAATTTTTATGTAGGTAGCTACCTCAAAACTTAAACCCTAGTTTTAGGGTAGAAGGGATTTTAGGTCAAAACAGTATCTTAAACTCTTTTAAAAGCCATGAAATTGGGGTAGTGTGTTTCTAGGGTGACTAGGACCCTTGGATAATTTTACTAGAATTTTTGGATAGGTATTTATAGTACTTCATTCATGAATGTGGTTATAGCCCTTTTTGATGTTTTATTTATTAAAGATTTTTAATTCAAATAAGGCCCCCTTGAAACTCTGGAATTAGATGTTGTTGGCCAGTAGAAAAGCCCATGAATTTTTAGTTCAATTTTATGTTGATTAAATAGAATAGTTCCTTCACAAGTATTATTAAAGGGCTCTATGTTTTAAAAATATTTTATGGCATAAATAATTTCTGGAAAATTATGAAAGTTGGTAATTAGTGTTTTTAAATCATTATAAATCAGTGGGATTTTTCTCTGGATTTTTGGAGTTATGGATTTAGTACTTGATTCACAAGCATGCTAGATTAGGGTTTTTGGTAAAAGATTTATTATAAATTAATTTCCAGCAAGAAAATTATGAAACTTTTATAGTACTGTTTTCATAGTATTTATAGTACCCTGTAATTAATCTAAATTATTTGGAAGAGTATTTGATGTAGTTTATTCATTAGACATGAAGAAACTGGATTATTGCAAAATTAAGTTTAGGCCCCTTAGAACATAGGGAAAATTGTCAAACCTTGGATATGTTATTTTTAGATACACTAATATTTTTCTTAAATTTATTATGATTTATACATGACTGAAAAGTATGATCCTTGTACAAATTTGGAAGACCTTGGATTTTAGTAAAATTAATTATTAGATTAATTGGGAAAATTGTTATTATCAGAAAAATCGATTCAATAATGTCATGATAGGCCCCCAGAAATTAACTTAGGCCGTACGGAAGAAAACACAAAGGACATCCTATCATAGACATTACTTAGTATAAGGTGGTCTGCATTTAGTAATTTTGGTAAATGAGTAACAAGAGAGGGTTTGGGTTAGCATAAGGACAGCTTGTGTAGGTTGGATTTAAAGAAAGAGGATGGATCACCATAGGAGGTTTCAAGTGCTGTGAGGAATGAGTTGATGCGCTCTAGAAGGTGCGCGGGACCGACGAAAGATCGTCGTCCCCGTAGGAGTGAAGAGTCAAATCCACCCTAGGGTTAGTTCGATGCAATTTATAGAGGGAACGGATAAGGGAAAACAACCAATAACAATAAGTGCCTTGCGAAAGGGAACTTCGGGCCGTAATGCCGCCGTCTTGGTTCCTAGTGCCCCTTGAGAGCCCTTCACGGGGTATGCCGGGGGCAGTCCTGGGCTAACGTAAATCTTAAAACAAACGAAGGAGTAATTAGCCTAATAGGGATTCACATTGCACACACTCATTAGTTAGGGTTGGTAATGGTTAATTCGTCCCGAGGTGTTCAAGGGGGCGCTGTTCCGTGGTGTTCTAAGGGATGGAGTCTGGAGATGAGCCGGACGGTTTAGTCCGGGGAATTTGGTCTCGAATGTGGTTAATACGGACGGTTTAGTCCGGGGAATTTTGTCTTGAATGTGGTTAATACGGACGGTTCAGTCCGGGAGTTTGACACTTTAAATTGTTATATATTAAACTGCTGCATGTGCATAAAAATAGGAAAAATTAAGGTGGCGGGTTCTCGTTATCGGGGAGTTCGATTGCACCGACACCGATATCGTTGACTCGGCAAGGTGACTAGCACTTAGCCAAGGTTAAGTCCGACGGACCAGTCGGCATGAGTACGCAGGAGTCCGCCTCCTGCACCAGGCATTGAGGGCGTACGATAGGTCAGACCAGTGGTGCTTTTACTGGTTTTGAGGTGGGCGAGGCCCAACCCACCGCTTCCGTCTGCCACTACGGGAGTATCCTGGGAGTTATCTCTAGAAAGGGGGAACTAAAGGTTTGTGTACACAAAGTTGGGTGTTTGAGTTGCACTGCTTGATCATCATACCCACCATATAGCTGCATGCCATAATCATTCATAACAACCTTGACACCTAAAGTATAAGTGGAATGGGACGCTTATACTTTAGGACTTGCAAAACGACCCCTTGGTCTATAAGCTTGTGTGGGCAAGTTTATAAATCAAAGGTTAATTTCAATATATATATATATGCTGCTGTTTGATAACCGACACCCCAACGTATAAGTGGTATGAGACACTTTATACGATGGGAGCCTTGCAAAAGATCCCTTGGCTTATGTGTACTCACATAAGTGAAGGTTTAAATTACCTTAATTATTTTCCTTCTTGTTTGACCTATTACAACACTTAAGATTTATATTGCTCCCCTGTTATAACTTGCTAGTTAGGTCCACCGTCATCTGCTTTGGAATTTATCTCCACCTTCATGTCCTCCCCTTTCTTCCTCTCCGCCCGGTGCCTTAGAGCGTGGGGGAAGGGGTGGGGGATGATAGGGCTTAGTCTTTTAGACTAACGGTTTTCGAACCATATCATATTAGGGGATCGCGGAGCCCAGCATGGAGGAGCAGCCCAGGAGGCCGGTACGCTTGGAGATGGGACAGTCTAGCACTGGAGTCCAGACTGCGGGGACTGTGAGTCCCGGCCCTTCGTAGAGTTTTAGTTTTGTTTCCGCTTTTGAGTGATCTTGTAGTGAGGATTTGATGTACCGGGCATGAGCCCTTTTATTTCCAGACTATTTATACTCTGATGATTTTCTGTGGACAATCCCTTCGTGGAGTTTTATTTTATGTGATATTCTCTTTTGGTGGACTTGCTTCTCTCTTGCTTGCTACTCATTGTGATCGAAAAGGCCGGCAGAATCGGCGCGTTGTAGTGACGACCTTCCCGGGTGCGAAGGTGTCACCGCAAAGCGGCGGTTCTGGGCATAAGACCCCGGGTTTTCAAAAAAAAAAGGGGTCTTACACAACCAGCCGGCCTAAAGATAGGGGCAAGGTGCGCCCTCCTGCCACAACAAGAGGCCATGGAGATCGGGAGAGGAAGAGGAGGAAGGAGAGGAGCTCGGGGAGGAGCTAGGAGGAGAGAAGGCAGGGTGGAGTTGCCCTTCTGTGACTTCCACCAGGAAGCAGGTCATGCAACAGCCACCTGCCTAGAGTTTCTGAAGATGAGAGGGGCCAGGAGACAAGTCCAGCAGCAGTCGCCCATGAGGATTGAGGAAGATCTACAAGGGGAAGGAGAGGATAGATGCGAAGCCCAGGCGTATGCGGGGGCCCGAGGAGGGATCAGGGTGATCCATGGGGGAGTGGGGATTGAGGCCACCCGTAAGGGGAGCTTCCAGACCATGTATCGAAGGAGTATCGCCTCGACCTCCCAGACCCCCCCCCCTAGGAGGAAGAGAGGATCACTTTCTCATCAAAGGATATGCCAGACTATGAAGATCCGTTCTGCGACGCCTTGGTGATCCAGACGGCGGTAGAAAATTTCACGGTCTCCAGGATACTAGTAGACAAAGGGAGCTCCGTGAATGTAATCTTCAAGAAGGCCTTTGATGAGATGAAGATGGAGGCTCGGAGGGTTCTAGCCTCGGATGGACCGTTGTTTGGGTTCTCAGGGGAGTGGAAGTAAGTGGAAGGAGGGGTAGGGATGTGACGTTGGGGGGGGGGGGAGGGTATCGAGGAACTCCGATTTGTCACCGTTGAAGCTCTGAGCAGCTATAATGCAATATTTGGGCGGCCTCTTATCAGCGCCTTTCCTTGCATCCCCTCCTTGTTTTGTTAGTGCCTAAAGTTCAGCAGTGGAGGAGTGCAAGTCAGGATCAGGGGGGATCTAAAGGTGGCGAGGCAGTGTTATGTGACTGCCGTCAATACCATTTCCTGGATGGCAGAGGCAGAGGAGCTGGAGAAGGAGATGACGAGGGAAGAAGAAGCTGCGGAGTAGGGAGAGATGAGCCTAGGTGAGGCTGGATGGAAGACTGATGAGGAGGTTGTGGAGAGAGGTGTGGCGAGCCTAGGTGAGGCTGGAGAGAAGGCTGCGGGGGAGCAAGGGGTAGAGGGAGAAGCTGGGAGTGAGTCCTAGAGGGGTGAAGAAGTGGAGTGGTCAGGGGAAGGCCTGTTGGAGGTGATAGAGGTTGAGAGGGTAGAAGGTGAGGAGGAGTTGGGAGAAGAGGAGGAAAGAGATGACATGGAGAAATCCTGGCTGGAGCCGACAGAAGAAGTCGTGGAGATGGAGGTCATTAGCAGGGCAGGGAAGGTAGAAAAGATAAGAGTCAGCGAAGGCTTGTGCCTAGAAGAACAGGCATGGATGCGGGAGTGTATCCAAAAGAATGTTGTCATCTTTGCCTGGAGCGCGACGAACATGTCGGGCATTGACGATGATGTAGCTTTCCACCGCCTGAAACTAGATCCCAAGACACGTCCCCTTCGCCAGAAGATGAGGACCATCGCCACCAAGCTGGAGGATCCCATCCGTGAGGATGTTGAGAAGCTTCTCGATGCAGTTTTCATATCGAGATCTAGTACCCAGGCTGGGTCTCCAATATGGTAATGGTAAAGAAAGGTGGTGGAAAGTGACACATGTGTGTTGACTTCTCTTTATTGAATAAATGCCCTAAGGATTGCTACCACCTGCCTCGGATCGACGCACTAATTGATTCAGCCGTCGGTTTTTCTATTATGAGTTTTTTGGATGATTTTTCAGGTTATCACTAGATCCACATGCATCCCCCCAACGTCAAGGATGTCTCCTTCATCACAAGGGAGGGGTGCTTCAGCTACAAGATGATGCCCTTCGGACTAAAGAATGTGGGGGCTACATACCAGTGAATGATAGATCAGGTGTTTAATAATCAGAGGGGTAGGAACCTGGAGGTTTATGTAGATGACCTAGGGTAAAGTGCAGGGATGTGGGTTCACACCTACTTGACCTGGAGGAGACATTCACAACCCTGCGAAAGTTCAAGATGAGGCTAAACCCCCAAAAATGTGTCTTCGGGACAAGCCGAGGCAAGTTCCTCGGGCACCTTCTAACCCCGGAGGGGGTCGAGCCTAACCCAAATAAGGTAAAGGTCATCGTGGAGTTGGAATCGCCTCGCAATGCCAAGGAGGTTCAGCTCTTGATAGGTAGGCTGGCCGGGTTGAGTCGTTTTCTCTCCCGTGTCGGGGAGAAGTGCTCGCCCTTCTTCAAAGCGCTGCGGGGGAACAAGAAGTTTGAGTGGACAGAGGAATGTGAGGAGGCTTTCTGGGCCTTGAAGGCTCAACTATCCCAAACACCGCTCTTATAGATCCCGAAGGAGGGATAGGACCTGTCCTTGTACCTTGGGGTAGGAGCGGAGGCTATGAGTTCCATTTTAGTAAGGGAGAAAGGGAAGAAACAGCTTCCCATCTACTACGTCAGCAGAATCTTGAAGAAGGCGGAGCTTCGTTACCCCATCCTAAAGAAGTTGGCTTTCGCTCTGATCGTCTCAGCCAGGAAGCTCAGGCTATACTTTCAAGCTCACTCGATCAAGGTGGTGACCGATCATCCATTGTGTAAGATCTTTGAGGGGGTTGAACACTCAGGGCGGTTTGCCAAGTGGTCCATTGAGCTCAGCGAGTTTGATGTCTCCTTCGTGCCAAGGATTTCCATCAAGGCACAGGCGGTGGCAGACTTCTTGGCTGACTACATCATAGAGCTGGAAGGGGAGGATGCACTGCCAAGGGAAGCGTGGAAGATGTTCGTGGACGGAGCCTCGGGGAAGCACTCCCTGGGGGAGAGGTAGTGTTGGTAAGCCCTCAGGGGGTCACCATAGAGCAAGCAGTGGTGCTAAGCTTCCTGATCACAAACAATCAAGCAGAGTATGAGGCTGTCATAGCTGGGTTACGGCTTGTTAAGGAGCTCGGGGTTCACGACGTAGAAGTGCTCACAGATTCACTGTTGGTGGCATCATAAATCAAGGGAGAATATGAAGCTCAGGAGCCCACCCTCCAGAAGTATTTTTCCAAGGCATGGGTGATCATAGGTGGGTTCCGAGCGTTCTCAATTCGGCACATCCCCAGAGAATAGAACAAAGCAGCGGACCGATTGGCCAAGTTTGGACCCGGGGGGGGGGGGGACCTTGACCAAGCTATTTCATCCAGCGATCAAGGAGGGGGAGATGATTAAAGTGGACCGACGACCCTCGTGGGTGGATCCCCTCGTGACTTTCTTGACTACAGGCAGCCTCCCCAAGGGGGTCAAGGAAGCCAAGGGTTTTCGACACAAAGCGGCTCATTATCTTATGCATGAAGGGGGATTACATCGAAAGATGCTGTCGGGCCTTCTGGTGCGATGTGTGGCGGAGGATGAGATCCCAAGAATTTTGGAGGAAGTGCACTCTAGAGAATGTGGTAGCCATTTGGGGGGGGGGTAGAACGTTGGAAGTAAGGGTGGTCAGGCAGGGATACTTCTTGCCCACCCTATGGAATGATGCGGCAGAGTTTGCAAAAAGGTGTCAGAAGTGCTAGCTCTATGCCCCTCCAACTTTTGCCCTCTCAAAGGCTCCGAAGCATCACAACGCCAAGGTCCTTCGCAATCTGTGGAATGGATTTGGTCGGGTCGTTTCCTCTAGCCAGTGGGCAAAGAAGGTTCCTTTTGGTCATGATCGACTACTTTTCAAAATGGCTGGAAGTCAAGGCATTGGCCAAGGTAACCTCGCAGGTCATTAGAAACTTCGTGTGGGGAGAGATCATCTACATGTACGGGTTGCCTCAGGCTATTGTCACAGATAATGGGCCATAGTTTGCAAGTGAGGAGTTCATCAACTTCTGCACCCAGCTGGGGATTGACCTCAGGTTTGCCTCTATCCACCACCCCAGAAGCAACGGCCAGGTGGAGGCGGCAAACAAGATAATAGAGAACCTATTCAAAAAGAAGGTAGAAAACTTGAGGGGTAGTTGGGTGGAGCAACTCCCCTCAGTGTTGTGGGCCCTGCGAACAACCCCAAACACGGCCACTAGAGAGACCCCCTTCAAGCTCTCGCATGGTTGTGAGGCGGTCCTGCCTGTGGAGTTTGAGGTTCTTTCCTCGCGAGTTGC
The DNA here is from genome assembly GCA_039513925.1 of Platanthera zijinensis. Classification (NCBI taxonomy): domain Eukaryota; kingdom Viridiplantae; phylum Streptophyta; class Magnoliopsida; order Asparagales; family Orchidaceae; genus Platanthera; species Platanthera zijinensis. The sequence continues at coordinate 238,400,098 of CM077079.1, read as the reverse complement.
TGCTGCCAGCAAAGGAGACGAGCCATGGAGGGAAGGGAAAGAGGGGGAGCTGCGACTCTTGCTGGACATGATCGAGGATCTCCACAACGTGACCGTTGTCAGGCAAGAAGAGATTAAACAAAGGATGGACAAGTACTTCGACAAGCATATCAGGATAAAGCAGTTCAAGGAGGGGGATCTGTTCTTGAAGAAGGTCGACGCCGTCGGAAGGTCGACATCCTTAGGTAAGCTCAACCCAAACTGGGAAGGACCCTACATTGTAGAAAGGGCCGTAGGGTCAGGGGGATACCACCTCCAAAATGTGGAAGGGGTATCCATGAGTCACGCATGGAGTGGCGACGACCTGAAGCATTTTTACCCTTAGCAAGGGTAAGATTGTATGTTTTATTATGATAGTTATTCTAAAGATTTTTTCTTCACAGGTTTTGATGTGTTTATGTGGTTTCAGATGACCCCAAGTAGACCCGCTGACCAGGCTCCCTTCAAGCTTGCAGGGTCGTAGGCTCGCTCGGTGGCCAAAAGAGAAGATTGTGGTAATTCACAAGACCCGAGAGGATCCCGTTGCTCAGGCTCTCATTAGCTGGCAGGGCTGGAAGGCGTACTCGGCCCTGGGTAGACCCGTTATCCAGACTCTCACTAGCTAGCAGGTCCATAGGCTCGCCTGGTGGGTAAGGGAATACCCCGAAAGGATCCCGCTGCTCAGGCTCTCATTAGCTGGCAGGGCTGGAAGGCGCACTCGGCCCCGGGTAGACCCGCTGTCCAGGCTCTCACTAGCTGACAGGTCCATAGGCTCGCTTGGGGGGGTAAGGGAATACCCCGAGAGGATCTCGCTGCTCAGGCTCTCATTAGCTGGCAGGGCTGGAAGGCTCACTCGGCCCCGGGTAGACCTGCTTTCCGGGCTCTCACTAGCTGGCAGGTCCGTAGGCTCGCTTGGGGGATAAGGGAATACCCCGAGAGGATCTCGCTGCTCAGGATCTCATTACCTGGTAGGGTTGGAAGGCGCACTCGGCCCTGAGTAGACCCGTTGTCAGGCTCACACTAGCTGGCAGGGTCGTAGGCTCGCTTGGGGGGAAGGAAAGAGGAATAGGAATTTGCAAGAACCCGATAGAATCCCACTGCTCAGGCTCTCGTTAGCTGGCAGGGTTGGAAGGCGCACTCGGCCCCGGGTAGACCTGCTGTCCAGGCTCTCACTAGTTGGCAGGTCCGTTGGCTCGCCTGGGGGTAAGGGAATACCCCGAGAGGATTCCGCTACTCAGGATCTCATTAGCTGGCAGGGCTGGAAGGCGCACTCGCCACCAAGTAGACCAGCTGTCGGGCTCTCACTAGCTGGCAGGGCCGTAGGCTCGCTTGGGGGGAAAGGGAAGAGGGATTTTTTGTTTAAGTGGTTATGGGTGGACCCATGGACCAGGCTTACACAAAGCAGTTAGAGCTGTCGAAATCGTGGTGGTTCCATGAAGCTCCTGATAATAAGTTTCCAAACCGCTAGCACCTGTCTTAAGTAAAGGTGGGATAAACCAGAGTCATCTCAGTAGGGCTCTCGGCATAACGCTCCCAGCAGGGGACTTGGCGGGGCTCTCGCCACAACCCTCTCACCAAGGTTCTCGCCACGACCCTCTCACCATGGGTCCCTGAAAGCACCACTCGGCAGGGCTCCCGGCACGCCCCCTTTAGGCATTACTCTCAGCAGGTTCCTTCCGGCAGGTTTTACTTAGCCAACTCTTCAAACAGGCGGAGGACATCACCTAAGAGCCTAGGGTTTGCGCAAAGGCACAAAATATTCCAGCAAAAAACATTCTAGTGAAAAACATTCAAGCGAAAAGGCAGAACTTTCAATAAAGTATAACAGTTGGGGAATCTCGCCCTCTATAAAAGTTTACAAAAAATAAGGAAAAGCTTAAAATAAACAAGCAAAGCGGGAGGCTATCGGGCAGGGCTGCCGGAGGTTCCGATAGAGGTTCTGCCAGAGGTATCGCTCGAGGCTTCGCTTGGGTTCTCTCCAGAGATCTCGTCGGAAGAGTTTCTGTCGGACTCGTTGTTTAGGCTAGGCACTATCGTGTCTTTGGCCGTATCTCTGATTGGGGAATCATCCTCTCCCGCCGGCTTGGGAACGAGATCAAATAGCCAAGGCAAGGTCCCTCGTGCTGTGAGGGTTTCGCCACCTTCGTTAAATAGTGTCGATTCCCACAACACCTCGATGACCATCGTCGCGATGGCTTGCACATTCTCCTGGATGATCACGTCCATCTCGTACGCCGGGTAATGACGGCGCTCAAGTCTCTCCTCTAGCAATGGCCGGGCCTGGGCTAGGGCCAAGGCCCCGTCCAGGCGCTTTTCCTTAGCTTTTAACAGCTGGTTCTCGCACTCGATACCGGCCACACTAACACGGAGCAGCTGGGCTTGCGGAGAGTCCTGCGAAAAGATCCTGTTAGGCAAAGAATTTATTTATGCACTAAGAGAGCGAGAGATATTGAAGGGACCCACTTACCTCGGTGGCCGGGTGAAGGGCGAGAAGCTTTTGGGCAGCCACCAAGTCAGCCTTCAGGGTGGCCGCTTCATCCACAACGATGTCTCGGGCCTTGTGCATATCAGAGAGGTTGCACTCGATGGTGATGGTGCGATTCCTAGCCATATGCGAGAGCTGGACTGCGCGAAGTTGGGCTTGGGCGGCATCGTAGACGAGGGCCCGGGTTGTCGTCCGATCAAACTTATCGGCGTCCTCCCGACCATAGAGCCTATAGCCTAGCGCGAAGGCGTCACCAGTAATTGTGTCCCGCTCCCTCCAATAGGGGAGAAGTGTGGAGACCGTGATGCTGTTGGAGGTATGGTCCCACTGGATCAAGGGATTACCCTCCGCATCCAGGAACTTCTCGCCAAAGCCGAAATTTCTGTGCCCTTTCGGCATCGGATTGAGAGGAGTCTCGGCAGGGGTCTTGGCAACCGGCTCAGCGACGCCCGACTCGCCTGCAACTAACGAGGCTGAGGAGGGGTTCTTGGCGGAAGCAGGTACAATGGAATTGCCCTTGTTTGCTGCTGACAACTTTGGTTTTTTGAGAGTGGGAGCAGGGAGGGAGCTGAGTTTCTGCTTCAGGGCACTCGCTTGGGAAGTAGGTCTCGGCTCCTCCCTACAGGCAGCGATGGCAGACTTGGCGAGAGCCAAAGGGTTGATTGGCTCCCAGGTCTCGTCAAATGGTTGGTGAAGGGGAATTTCTCGCTCACCTGCGAGACCCATTGTTAATTAGCCCTATACCCCGAAGCGAAAGGTTGCAAGGTTAGACCGAAATAATACCTTCGCCGGGAGGAACCGGTAGGAGGGAATCCAGATCCTGCCGGAGGAAGGTGACGTAGAAGGCCTTCGACCCAAAGAACTCGACGAGGGGGCCCTCTCGCTCCTCGAGAGCGGGAGGCTTGTATGTCGTGTTGTCATTTTGAATGGGCGCGAGAGGGATGTTGCCGAAGGGCCCTGGGACGAAGACGAATCTCTCCGCCCAGTGATGATGTTTGTTGGTGAGACCAGTCATCTTCACCGACTGACCGGAGAGGAAGACTGACCCTCCCTTTGCCCGAAAGTTGAACAGCTTCCGAAAAATGGGAAGGTTGAACTCGATCCTTTTTCGCCCGCATATAGCAGGAGAAAGCCACCAGGAGGGCGATGGATTTGGGGTTGAGCTGGGCCGACACCACCCCATAATTGCGCAAGGCCTGGCGCACTTCCGGCCAGAGGGGGAGGATGAAGCCCACCTCGAAGTGCTCAAAGGGGATGACGAGCTCCCCTCCCGGCACGCAGTTGACCCTGTCATCCTTCCCAAGGTTTCTCACGACAAACCCCGACGAGATGAAATTTTGGGTGATCGTGAGGAATTCCGCCTGCGGAGCCTACAGGGGGGGGGGGGGAATTGTGGTCCAAGAAGGTTTGCGCGCATTTGGAGCGGCCTTCGCTCTCGCCAGGCATCTTAAAAGGAAGGCGAAAGAGGAGGAGAGGGAAGGAAGGCGAGAGCCTTGGCATTATAGTGATCGGCGAGAACGGTCGGGAGGAGGGCAAAGGTTTGGAATCAAAGAAGTAAATGCGGTATATGGATCGGCTTATTTATAGAGAATTAAATAATATTCAGTTTTTTTCCTAAAAAGTAGCGATGGTACGGACTGACACTCCGACTCCTCGTTGTCCACCAGGTCTTGCCGGCTCTTCCCAAACCTGTAGAAAAGTGAAAACCTCCGGGAATGGCCCGGGGTAAAAGCAAGCTAGGGCGACGAGCGAGAGGTGATAGGCAGGGTGCAAGGGTCAAGCATTCGCAAAGCATCAAATATGAGAGCATGAGGCACAAAAAAAATAAAGAATAAAAATAAAAGGGCTCTCGCTGGACGGGAGCCGGGAAATAGTAGCAATAAAAAATATAAATAATTATTTGTCGCCGCTCGGCGCGAGGGGTATAAAGTGAGAATGGTAGGCTTGGAGGTGGGTAAATAAGAGGCGATACCCGCGAGACTCAATACTGTTCCCACCACCAGCGACCCAGACCTCGCCTCCCCGTTCTTGGGGGCACTCGCGGATTGAAGAAGGCCGTCAGGGCGGTCAACCCCAGGTTGGCCAGACAAAGTTGATCGCGAATCCACGCGATGTATCTTACTGGGGAAGTCTCGGCGGTAATCATGTCCTGGTGCTCCGTCTCGCCAAGGAGGTGGGTGTAGTCTCGCTCGACAACCGCCAGCCGCCTTTCCATCGTCCCTTGGATTCGTCTCACCGCCGCAGAGTTGGCTCGCTGCCGTCGCGCGAGCTTTGACAAGACTGCCACAATCCTCTGCCTCCGCATCTTACTACTCCCGGAGGCCTCAAGAAAGTCCTTCATCTCACCAGAGGAGGGGAGGGGGGGAGTCTTCACCGTTTTCTTCTTCTTCTTGCTCAGACTCCGCCTCCTGCACCTTTGGACCTGGAGGACAATTTGTCAGATTCCAGGAGTAGCGAAAGATAAAATAGTAGGTTCTCACATACCTGGCGTACGACGGGGGTTTTCCGCTGATGGTTGGCAAGAAGGTTCGGGCTTCCCATTAGGACTCTTCCCAAAGAGCAAGTGAAGAGGCTTGCCCCGCCCGGGGCAGAAATTCCCGCGCTCCAAGGTCTCGGCCTCCGTCAGTAAGGGGACAAAGGCACCCTCTCTTGCCGGAGGCTGGGATTCTGGCACGGGTTCTAATGATTTAGCGGCAACTCCTTCGGCCGCGGGAGCGGGGTTGACCACTCGGTTGACGGGATCCTCGGGGGCAGAAGTCATAGGCCTCGGGTCAATGAGTTTCAAGTTCCCAAGAACAGGCACTGCGGGAAGCATGATCAGCGGAAGGTAAAAGATCATTTAAAGCAGAAGCCACATCAACGAAAGGGTAACCGGGAGAGCTTGGGAGATCGGTCTGGATAGTTGGAGGGACAACCCCCAGGACTGGCGGAGCAGCCCCCGAGGTTGACGACAGATCCTTGTTGAGAAGATGGGTCGAATCGGTGTCTGCCAATAGGAAGTCGGCAACATCCTTCGGGACCGTCTCCTGCGAGAAGAGCGATGCGTCAGTGCGCAACCCAGTTCATTAAAAATAGATTCGCGCCAATGAGCGAGGCGAGAAGAATACCTCCGGTAGGGAAGGGGGTTCTCGTCATGGTTAGAGGTAGAGGTAGGCGAAGTTCGGTTCTCTTTGGAGTGATCGCGCCTGACCGACTTGGCCTTCTTTTTCTTTTTTGGGAGGGGGATCTCGTCGGCTGGCCTTCTAGAAGACTCGTCGGCTAGCCTCTTACTGATTAGCCAAGGAGCTACTTTGGCGCGGGCCCGCGCCTGGGCCGCGGCAAGGCGAGCCTGGAGTTCTTGCGAGAGCGGTTTTTCAGCACGTTTGGAGCACATCTTCAAAGCCTTGCGGGAGCTCAAGGGAAGAACAATAATGACAGGGACGACCAAAGAATAGATTCGGCGATGTATATATAGAACCATGGTGGGGACCGCAAAAGATTCCCTGCCAGGTTGGCAAGTGACCAACGAATATTAGGGGTTGGATGTGTCTTTCCGAGCGTATGACTAGCTCGCAAAAAGCGGGGATTGTGTACAACCCCATATTCTCTAGGTGAGACCTAAATGCCCATTGGGCTAGTCTTGGGCTAGCATTAAGCAAAATTGGGTCAGGTTAGAAGAATAGGAGGAAGGGGTTCTCGCCCAAGGCATGCGCGAAGGGTCGCGCCTAGTGAGGTGAGAAGCCCCATGGAGTTGGCGTTGAGTGAGGTCTTTCCACTCAACGCTCTCGGTGCCTTCCATGATTTGGATTTGAGTGAGGTCTTTCCAATCAACGCTCTCAGCGACCTGTGACATCTTTGCTCCCGCCAGTGGAAGGAGGGAAGGCTCTCGCTCGTCGAGCTGAGCTCTGCTTTCATCAAGCTGGGCTCTATTTTCATTGAGCTGGGCTCTACATTCGTCGAGCTGAGCTCTGCGTTCGTCAAACTAAGCTCAGAGATGGCCTATTGGCTCCTGCCCGGGGTAGGCGAGAAGGCTCTCGCGCATAACAAGCGGGAAGCCCATAAGTTCGGTGAAAAGGCTTCCATCAGGGATTCCCAAGGGGTGAAATTACCTGGGTACCCTTGAGTAAAAATTACCCGGATGCCCTTGGGTCTGCATTTAACTCTTCAGAACAGTGGAGCTTGGCCATTGGCAGACCAGCCCAAGGTATTTTAGTAATTTAAGGGTAGCAGAATAACGCTTTTGGCAAACCAGATACCAAAACCTATAAATAGACCCAGAGAGTTCTTCAGAAGGCAGGCTTACAAAATTTCCAAATAATACTAGTGCTTTATGAGATTCTCCTTTCCCAACAATTATCTTTGGAAGCGCTCAGAGATCTTCCGGGTTAGTGGAGGGACCTCCCAGCTGAGGCTTAGGATCAGTTCCAGGTTCTTTGTTACTAGTTAGGGGTCTGGGTTTGGGAGAAGTAGGTGCTAGCTACACCCCAAGGTCCGAACTCTTGTTGAGTCCATTTTTAGGCTTCAACAGCCATGACATCAGCAGGACAATATGCAACATCTCTCTGATCGACGCCTGGATTTTCTACTTGTAGGTTACATCGAGTCACGTCGGGGTCGAGCTCTTTCAACCCCGAGAGAATTAATGCAACCCGTGTCGCGCCGTTTTTATTATTTTTATCCCACGTGTCATTTATTAGTGTAACACACGCTTTTGTGCATTTTTTGGATTATGGTGTAGCGCGAGTTGTATTGCGCATTTTATAAGCTTCTGGGGTATTATTTTGTATCGCGTGTGTTGCTCACGCAAGTTTTGGTTTGGCCTGTTGATGTGATCGGCCAATGAGGCCCTAAATGCATAGGTCCGATAATTTAGGGGATAGGTTAACTAGGGCAAGCTCGAAATTTATTAGCTATCATTTTATATATCTCTTAAAATCTTGATTAGTTTAAAATGAGCCTCAAAATAAATTCCTAAGCCCAAAATTAAACCCTAAGCCCAGCCTATAAAATCAAACCCTCCCCATTCCTATTAGAGGTAGCCTAGAATTAGAATCTAACGAAACCCTTTTCGGTTCGTTCAGTTCCATCCAACGCCACACAACAAAGTGCATGATTCCTCTCTGCAGAACCCCGACCTTCACCGATGAGCCTCCTCTTGTACACCTTCTTGCCATCATCGGTTGATGCTGAAGCCCATCTGGAAGCCTCGCCTGCCGCCGACGTTTCGTCTGGGCCCGACATCTTCGCCTGTCGCTGACGCTCTGTTTGAGCCGATGCATCCACCTACTGTCGACATCTGCGATTCACGGCGAGTTCCTTGCTTCTTGTCCCGACGCCATTGATGGGTTCATGTCGACATCGATGCCCTCTCCATGAACTCTTCTTCCAGACTCGATCTCTCCCACGACAATGTTTCCTGGTTCGAGTCATCATCCTGATTCGAGCACTGCAACCTCTTCCAGGCCCGTTTCCTCCCCTGCCAGAAAATCCCGAAGTGCTACTACTCCTTAAGCTAGTATACCTCCGCCCCTCCTTGCTCCCGCAACACTGTTTCCTGGTTCGATTCATCATCCTGACCCGAGCACTGAAACCTCTTCCAGGTCCGTTTCTTGCCCTGCCAGAAAATCCCGAAGTGCTACTACTCCTTAAGCTGGTATACCTTCACCCCTCTGCCCCTCCTTGCTTAGATTATAAAATGAATAGTGTCTATTGAGAGCTTAATAGGTTAATTTCATCTCCTCATTACTGTTTATTTCCAAGCACGCTCATGCCACCACTTAATTTCCGTGTTTATGGAATTATGACTTGTGACGTTATTACGTTTGTGCGATAGCCTTGTGTTGGCGAGTGATGTCTAGGTTGTTATTCGTTTTAAAATAGTCCGCGAAATCCTTCGCACCACAATTATTTTAAATAGGTCGCAATTATTTTGTGGTTCAAAACTACACCCTCGCCTTGATTCACATTAACACGCCTCAGTCTCATTCTTGCGCCTTGCGCCTAGGCTCTTGGACCCTTGTGCGCCTTGTGTCTTGATAATATATTGTTGCTCTTCTCGCCTCTCTCCTCTCTTCTTTGCAATGGTCCTCTTCTCTCTTCTCTGCTTCTCTATATTGGTGCTTTGAATATGTGGTATTAGGGAGGGGGAGGGGTTGGTTAATGTTGGTATTACCATTATGATCTGGAAGTGATCAAACATGTAGTCTCACTGCCAACGTAATATGAGCCTATGAGGTCGCACATAAGAGCATTGGAGAAGTTGGAAAGGTTTGTGTTGGACTTGCTCATATGTGATATGGGTGAAGTACCAAGCCTATGACGTTCTGGATGTGAAGGATTTTCATTCCGGGACCTATATTTTGAATATGGGTCATCAGGTAAGTGGTCAGAAGAATCTAAAGGAAATTCGTCGAGTATAATCGTAAGGTTCTGACGAATAGTCTTGAATTCATCGAGTATACTTGTGTCATCTCAACGAGTCTGTTAAATTATTTGAGTATCGTTATGTTATCTCGACGAATTGGACTTAGTTCATAGAGTATCGTCATGACAGATTCGACGAGTTAGACCCCGATTTGTCAAATATCGCCTTAATACTTGGACGATTTGCCTTGTCTAAATTCGTCGAGTATACTTGTGTTACTTAGATGAATAACTTTTCATTCATTGAGTATCGACGTATATACTCGACGAATTCTGTTTCATCCGGTTTATTTCCTTTAAGTCTGGTTCGGCGTGGTCTGCAAGTATCGGAAGTTTCAGTCTACTGTATATATACTATATGTACAGTAAACCAAAACACTTACGTGATTTTTCCTGACCTAATCGAGCGAGTCGACCTCTTCTTCTTCCTCCTGATGATGGAACTGTTCCGCTAGGTCGTGAACGCCAATCTCACTGCCGACCGTCCGTCGTTCCTAAACGTCGACGGAAAGTGTTTCCAAGGCATTGTATTCGTCACCGTCGCCTCTCCTTGAACGGATCTAGTAATCCGTGGATATGTTGAGGGCAAGCCTTCTTCCGACCTAGATCTTGTGTGACAAGATTCTAGAGTTCTCCGTGCTCGTATGGATATCTGTAGAGGCGTGGACATTAATCTACGCTCGGAACTCTAGCCGTTGTCATTCGTTGGAATCATTCGGAGCACCTTGGTTGAGTATTGACTCAATCCCTCAAAAGTACAATTTTATTAATTGCATTTTACTTTTTGATCAATGTTCATCGCTAGATCCGAACTATTTTGGGTTTTCTTGTTCCATTTCCGCTGCGCACAAGTGTTGTGACGTATAGCACAACCCAACAGTTAATTATTGCATTGAGCTTCTCTTCTTGGCCCTCTCCTCTTTTCTCTATACTAGTTCTCTTCTCATCCCTCTCCTCTTTTCTCTATACTAGTTCTCTTCTCATCCCTCTCCTCTATTTTCTATTTCTCTTTGATGGTGCTCTGGATTTGTTGTTTTTTTTTGGGGGGGGGGGGGTGGCTAACTACTTCACCGGGATTCTCTTCTTGTTTCTCTCCTCTTTGTATTGGTCCTCTTCTCGACTCTCTCCTCTCTTCTCTATACTGGTGCTCTTCTTGGCACTCTCCTCTCTTCTCTACTTCTCTTTAGTGGTGCTCTGAATTTGTGGTATTTTTGGTGTTTTGGCTAAACGTGACACTTGGCTTCTTTTCTTGGCGTGTCCAAAAAACCTATTCTAGAGGGACCATCGGGTAAAAGCCTGGCTAGGCCCAAGCATACCAAGTCCAGGCTTGGGGAGCCTAACAACCTCTTTTATGGAGATACCTGAACTAGTGCCCTACTCGGGCAAAGCCCGGGCTTCAGGCAAGTACCAGGAGCAGATTTTCCAGGCCTGATAAAATCTAATGCCAACCATTTGCATCAACGGATCAAAGTGTTGTTGAATTGCCTAAGGCCTAGCATAGGGCCTAGAACGCCACCCTAGGCCCTTGGCTATTTATTATAAAAAGGAAAAAATTAACTCTCTCCCACCTCTCTCTCCATATTAACTCTCTCCCACCTCTCTTACTTCTTTCTCTCTTATGAATTTAATTAATTAACTCTCTCATTCCCTCACCTCTCTTTCTCATAATTTAATAGAACATTTTATCGATTAATAATGCTAGGTTGTCAACCATGTTTCATGCGAAACAGCTAAATTTTTGGTCCGGTGGGTGGACCATGCCATCATCCGTGTTTAAATAGGGTTTTATTTTAGGGCCCACTCTTCTTCTCTCCCAGAAGGCCGATATGCCCCCTTCTCCCCCAAAAAACTTCCTTCCGCCCTTTCTCCCTGTCGACCTCCTACCCGCATCCTCTTGAAAAGGAATAAAACCTATACCTGCTTCCTCCCATAAAGGATTCTAGCTCTCTTCTCCTGTCTTCAGGTGCTCTCCTGCGGGTTAAACCAGGGGTTTTCCCGTGCTTCCACGGCTTTGCCTTAGGTGTAGGTAACTTCGTCTTCTCAAATATTTTAGCTCTCATACATTTTTCCCGCTAAGCAGGGTTGAAAGCATCAGCTCTCAGATGTCGGCCGAAATTGGTGAAGAAAATGTCGTAAGCAGCTCATGTTATTTTGATCCTACAAAATTTATAGTCGTATTTGTGTTCTTTATTATGACTGCACTTTACAGTGGTATTTTTGTTCTATATTATGACTCAAAACAGGTTATGGTCGTATTTTTTATCTATATTGTGACTGTAATTTTTGCTGTAGAAAGCTCCTGTTGTTTTCCCATTGTGCACTCAAAGGCCTACTATCTTCTTGGGTAGTCATTACTCCTCTTGGATGGGGTGCCTACTATCTTCCTCTTCTTCTGGATTCCTCTCTTTACATTTCTAATCAGACTATGTAAATCAACCTCACTCTCAATCTCCGAAACGTAATCTACTTTTATGGGTGAAGCAGTGGATGGAGTAGCAGTGGTTTTATTTGCCAATGCCAACTCGACAATTGATTTCTTCTTCTCTGCTTCATGGGGTGAGGAAGGATGAGGAGATGATGATTGTTGTCCTTGCTTACCAATAAACCGACTCTCCACTAAATTTCTAAGGGCATCAAAATTTCTCAGCATCTCCTTTCTTAGAGAATCTACTTGCTGCCTCACCTCATCCTTAATAAATCCACGCAGACAGGTCTCCATTCACAACAATCCTTCCTCTGACAACACATTCTTGAACTTCTCATTCATCTTAGACTTGCTTTTCTCATCCAAATCAAGCTTGGTTTTCCCCTTCTAATCAATCTTTCCCAACATGTTCTCCTTTTTTTTCTCAAACCTGTTATTCTCTACCCTTTCCCACTCAGACATGTCCTCATATAATTTAGTACTAAAATTGTGTATACTAACTCCGGCAATCTCAAAGTCTGACTCTTCTTCCTCTTCTTCGAGCAATGTCTTTTCACAAACCTGAATATTATCAAAGTCTGTTTTAACTCCGGTAATATGCAACTTTTTCGGCAAATTGCAACATAATTTAATGTTGTAACTTGTTTTCGGAGACCACCGCAACATCCTTGGTCTAACACTATCATCAACAACTTTTTGAATCATTGTATGCTCGTAGAACCAAACCTACAAATATGAGAGTTTAATATATTGAAGAAAACATAACAAGTTTTTAGGATTCAAGTAACTTTTACCAGTAGAACATGGTGCAACCTTCAAAATATCCCAAATTTGAACCGAATTCTCGTAGAACACTCATTTGACTTAACACAGTTAGGTTGAAATGCAAGAATTTATGGATGGCGTTGGGCCAATTATACTGTGTAAATGAAGCAAGGTTCCCAAGCACATTAAGACAAGCTGGAATCTTTAAGCCCTTGAGCGGAAAAAGAAACACAACTAGCAGGTACTTGACTAGTGCATTGACTCTCCTGCTCTCCAAGTCAGGGGAGAACTGCTCTTCAACAAGCATCTTTAGCTCATCAATTAGGTTCTTGTGTGTAAAATCCAGTAATGGCAATCTAGCAAACTTCAACACACAACCTCTATTTGGAAGCCCCAATATCATCGCAACCTCATTCACTGTCAACCGCAGATAAAATTGTCTGGCAAGAATGCTTGCTTGTCCCTATTGTAACACCGTATAAGAAGATACAATAGCAGAATATTTTGTGGAAGGTCCGACATTTGAAAAAAAGGAAAAACTTTGGCATCTTCAAGGGCACTTATAGATTCGACAGCTATGACATCCAATAGAGGACGAACATTTAGTTTAAATGTAGAAACAACGCATCGTGAGCTCAGATATGGACTTCCTCCGGGCATTCTCAACAAATAATTGGAATACGGATGTAAAATATGAGTGTAATAAAACTGTAAGACAAGTTCACTGAATTACGATTGTAAAATATAAATGAAATATGACCTCTAAAAATACGATTGTAAAATAAGCAAGGAATACGATTGTAAGACAAGGTCAATAAAATACGACTGTAAAATAAGAAAACATTACAACTGTAATAGATCCCACCAAAACGATTGTAAAAAAAAGATTGTAAAACCCGCGAACACCAGCGAAAATCAGCATACACCAACCAAAAACCAGCAAAACCACATAGAATCGAAACTGAAAATGCATTTACACCTGTGGATCTGGGGGTCGCGTGGGTCTGTGGTTGCAGTTGAGGAGAGGACAGTCGGACGCAGTGCTCCTTGCTTTCTACCTCGACACAGCCTAATCGTGAAGCGCAGAACTCCTTCCAATGCAGCTCGCCGGTTGAGAAGTCATATAAGAAGAGGTCGGCAGTGGTCGACGGGAGCCGGAGTGGACGGGAAGAAGACGATAAGGTAGTGTTTCGTCCTCCTTCGAAATTGGAGAGTTATGGTGGGCCCCCAAAATTTGAAAACTTATTTAAAGCCCGGCGATCAGCATCGTCCGTAGGCCGGGCCGAAAATTTTTGCGAAATTTTTTTATTGGGTGTAGTCAGTTTTGAAAATCTTATAGAAAAAATTAATAACAATTTAGGCTTAAACATAACCTTTATTGATTTTGATAATAGAAGTATTTCAAACTTTAATTCTATTTTGACAGTTTTTTATAATTATTATGTTCAGTTGTATGGCTCGCGTCTCCGAGAAGAAAGCATGCAATCTAAAACAAAGACATTTTAAAAAAGATGTTAGAATTAGCTCCTAGGAAAAAAACATCAAACGAGTATTTTAAATGAATTAAGATTATATACTTGTTTCGGCCAAACTCGAGGCTCTGGTAGACCGGTCTAAATTGAACTGTCTTAGCTCGGGTAGCTGTCAAGAGCACAAATAGTCAATATAAAGTGAGACTAACGAGACAGCTGACATAGAGAGATTTTTAATGCGAAAATCTCCGGAAAGGGGTACAAATCCTCGTGGTAGGGACTGTGTCGACCAAACTTCTACTATTCATTTGTGTTGTTACGGAGTTTTGCAGAGATGCATGGGCAACTGACCGCATCTCGTTGCAATAGTTGAGAGAGAAAGAGAGAGGCTCCGAGTGTGATAGACCAACACTCATAGAGCCAAGTATTTTCTTCTTAGTTACAGTGGGGAGCATTGCGCTCTGGGCGCTCTTGGGACTTCTGCTGGCGGTTGGAGGCTTGAGTGGCGCATTTTGTGCGTCTTGGTGTCTGCGCCTTGTCTTCTGTTGCACGTGTAGTGAGTCTGAAGCAGTGTAATTGCTGCTGAATGGAGGACTTGCTGTTGTAGTGGGTGCAAGGTGCACGGAGTGTGCTAGGCGTGTAGCAAAGTGCGCATAGAGTGGAATATGCGCAAGATGGAACGCGCGCTAGGTGGAACATGCGCAGGGTGGAACCGTGGAACGCGCGTAGGGTGGAACGTGTGCAAGGGTGCTCGAAGGAGACCGAAGATCTTCGCAGGAGCTTCAAAGACTCTCAAAGGTTTTCGAAGGATTTTTCGAAGGCGCAAAGAGATCTTTGAGGGATTCCAAAATGTGTTCTCTTGTGCGTAGGAGGCGAAGTAGGAGGAGGAAAAGATAGAATGAAAGGAGGACCTTAGAGCCCCTTTTATAGTTTTTATGAGTGATGTTTTCGTAAATAAGTGGTGGTTACAGTGATTTTGCAGTTACTCGCACATTATAACCAATTTGTGCGCATATTATAGGCGATTTTGTTGTTATTCGCAGACCATAACCAACTTATGTGTTATACGCACACTGATCATGAATATGACTATGCACACACCGAAACCATATTATTTACTATACGCAGACCATTTCTTATATTTTATGACGCACATTTTTAGGAAATTTACTGCGCACACAGCCAATATGCGTTCAATTATGTGCGCCCCCATGATGGGTGGTTATGCGACGATCGGACGGCGGCTAGGCGGTGGTAGATGGACTGGCCGACGGAGACCGGTCGGTGGCGGTTGACGGAGGGACCCGACCGGCGAGGGTTGGCCGGTGGAGGGGCTGGACGGGCGGTCGGCCGAGGAGGCCGACCGGGTGGTCGGCTGAGGAGACCGGGAGGTCGGTCGAGGAGACCGGGCGGGCGTAACTATGCAGTCAGCTGAGGAAGCCGGTCGGGCGCGATTATGCGGTCGGCCAAGGAGGCCGGCCGAGCGCGACTATGTGGTCGATCGGGTGGCCGTCCTCTTTTTGGCCGCATAGTGGAGGTCGGCCGTCCGCGCAGCCCTTTGGCTACGCGACGGCGGTTAACTGGCCACTTGGCCATGCAGCCGCATGTTCGGAGCGCGCGACCGTGTGGATATGAAACAAAGGGGCCGCGCGGCGGCTGGCTGGGTTGCTGGCCTTCTGCTCGGCCTCTCGTGCTCATGCCCAAGGGACCACACGGCGGTGGCTGGTCGGGTGGCTGGCCGTCCGCTCGGCCTCGCCGCTGCATGACCCTTTGGTGCGGCGGCCGGCCGACGTGGCGGTTTTGCCTTTCCCGGTGCGCGCATGGTGGTTCAGGCGATTCCCATCATGGGGTTAGTGCGGTTGACTTTGGTCAACCCCACTTAGACCCCATGACCAAGGTTGTCAGGATCAAGATCCTAGGTGGGATTGTTTTGAGGTTGGATCAGATCAGATCGTAGGATAGGATCGAGGACCACCAAATCCTACAACATTAATACATTAAGTCTAAAAAATAAAATTAAATTTTGTATCATTAAATTACATGTTCAATTAACAAAAAAATCAATTAATTGAGTAGTATAAGAATAACTATATTAATTTTTTTGAACAATTAAATCAAAAGGATAATATCATATTAAGTTCAATTTCAGTTTCAGGTAATACACCAAATATTTACTAACAATAAAAACAAATTTGGACTGGAAGCGACCGTAGAAGCTGCTCTTGGCCTCAGTTTGCAGTAGGCAATCAACACTTGGGATACGATAAAGCAGCATGGTATGATTCTGTGATGGGGTATGGGGAGGGATTGGGATAAGGTTAAACAATGAGTTATGAGCGTTGAACCAGTTGAATGGGGTTGGGATAGGGTTGGACATGTTTTTAGTTACCTTTGGCCGTAGAATCGGGTCAGGATCGCGATCCTAAAGATCGTAAGATCCGGATCGTGGTCCCTGTCGTAGATGTGTTGATTTAGATCCTAGGTAAGATCCGGATCGATTTACAAAATCTGGATCGTAGGATCGTAAAATCCTACGATTCGGATCGCGATCCTGATAACCATGTTTTCCACCCGTCGTCTCCGCTCGCCAACGTCGCGCTAAATAAAGCCTTAATAGTAGGCGTGTTCATAAAGCCCCTCGAGCCCGGGCCTAAATCGGGCCTCCCGGGCCCCGACTTTCCTGAACCGGGCCCGTGCTCGGGCCTTGACTATAGTCGAGCCGGGCTTCTAGCTTCGGGAGGGGCCTACTAAGTCCCCCAGGGCCGGGCCGGTCGCGGTGCGCGCTCGCGAGGTAGGCCTCGCGCGCACTTGCTGCGTGCGGGTTTGGCCATGTGTGCAAGCATCACGGTTCGCGTGTTTTCTTTTCTTGCGCGCTGCTTGGGTTGCGCGTGCTTGGATGTGTTACTTCAAGCCTTTATTTTATGGGCAATCCTGACTTTTTGATTTTTGTTCTGTGCAGGTTTCGAAGCGCTCTTCCGGCCCAATGCGCCTGCGCTCCACTTTGACTGAAGATGGCATGGACATTTGGAGGAAGAAATATGGGCTTCCTACCGATTTGGAAGTGAGGATCCAGTGTCCCGAGGAGCGAGTCCAGAATCCTCCTCGCGGCTGGCTGACAATTTGCGAAGTTTCTCTGAGGTCCGGCTTTTGCTTTCCACCGTGCGAGGAGGTGATTGAGATCTTGAAGTTTTGTGGGGTGCCTATTTCCCAGTTCATTCTGGCTGGAATTGCTCAGATTATGGACTTAGTTGCTTTCTTCCGCGAGCATGGAGGCTGGTTTTCCCTCGACCAATTTAGAGATTGGTGTGATGCTCGTTCTGCGCGAGACTGACTCGTGACTCTTGCCCACACGAGATTGGCTCGTGACTTTGATTTGCACGATTTGTGACAGCGGCCTAGTTTGTACGAAGCGGGCTCGCGGCTGGATTTGCGCGGTTTGCGCCCGCAACTTAGTTTGCACGAGGCGGGCTCAAGGCTAGATTTGCGCGATTTACGCCTGCGGCTTAGTTTGTGCGAGAGTTGTCGTTGTAGGGAGCGTGCTGCCCGGAGGCAGTTGCTGTAAGGAGCGCGTTGTAGGGAGGCAGTTGCTTTAAGGAGCGCGCTGTACGGAGGCAGCTACTGTAAGGAGCACACTGCACGGAGGCAGTTGATGTGAGGAGCGTGCTGCATGAAGGCAGTTATTGTAAGGAGCGTGCTGCAAGAGGCAGTTGCTGTAAGGAGCGCGCTGTATGGAGGCAGTTGCTGTAAGGAGCGCGCTGCACAGAGGCAGTTGTTGTAAGGAGCGCGCTGCACAGAGGCAGTTGTTGTAAGAAGCGAGCTACCCGGAGGCAGTTACTATGAGGAGCGCGCTGCCCGGAGGCAGCTGCTATAAGGAGCGTGCTACACGCAGGCAGTTGTTGTAAGGAGTGCGCTGCACGGAGGTAGTTGTTGTAAGGAGCGCGCTGCCCGGAGGCAGTTGCTGTAAGGAGAGCGTTGCACGGAGGCAGTTACTGTGAGGAGCGCGCTACACGGAGGCAGTTGCTATTAGGAGTGTGCTGTATGGAGGCAGTTGCTGTAAGGAGCGTGCTGCACGGACGTAGCTGTTGTAAGGAGCGCGCTACACGAAGGCAGTTGCTGTGAGGAGCGCGCTGCACGAAGGCAGTTGTGAGGAGCGCGCTGCACGAAGGTAGTTGTTGTAAGGAGCGCGCTGCCCGGAGGCAGTTGCTTTATGGAGCGCGCTGCACAGAGGCAGTAGCTGTGAGGAGCGCGCTGCACGGAGGCAGTTGCTGTGAGGAGCGCGCTGCACGGAGGCAGTTGCTGTGAGGAGCGCACTGTACGAAGGTAGTTACTGTGAGGAGTGCGCTGCACGGAGGCAAGTGTTGTAAGGAGCGCGCTGCACGGAGGCAAATGTTATAAGGAGCGCGCTGCATGGAGGCAGCTACTGTAAGGAGCGCGCTACACGGAGGCAGTTGTTGTAAGGAGCGCGCTGCACGGAGGCAGTTGCTGTAAGGAGCCCGCTACCTAGAGGCAGTTTTTGTAAGGAGCGCCTACACGGAGGCAGTTGCTGTGAGAAGCACGCTGCACGGAGGCAGTTGCTGTAAGGAGCGCACTTCACGGAGGCAGTTGCTGTAAGGAGCGTGCTGCCTAGATGCAGTTGCTATGAGGAGCGCGCTGCACGGAGGATTTGTTGTAAGGAGCACGCTGCCCGGAGGTAATTGCTGTAAGGAGAGCACAACACGGAGGCAGTTGTTGTGAGGGTAAATTAACGTCTTCACACTTGGGCGAAGTGAGTGCGCATTACAAACTGCGCGGATGACGCTCGCCATCAGTAGGCCTAAAATGAGGAAATTTTAACTTTTTTAGAGTTACAGTTGTGAGACTGTTCTTGTGGGAATACAGAATTCATAGGAAAGTACTTAGACAGAGCCCTTCTGAGGTGCAAAGCCCTCTCCTGGTTTGGTCGTCTAAGTGGTTTCCCCCCAGTTCGGTCTAGCAAACAGTGGGCCGATTTCCTTTCAGCAGACTTGGTGCCTATCCCCGTAAGAATCTCCCTAGGAGGCCTTGTTTGGTGAGATACTCGATCTCTTCCTTGAGCTTTGAGCAATCTTCTGTGTCGTGTCCTTGTCCACGGTGAAACTCACAACACTTTTTCTGGTCCCCAGTATTTTTAGCGAGAGGTCTGGGCTTGCGGAGCGCCTCATTGCCTTGGATTGCATAAAATACATTTGTCCTGGATGTGTTGAGGGGTGTGTAATCCCGGGGCAGCTGATCTCTCTGATGGTCACGTCGGCGTTGTCCGTTCTGATGTTCTTATCAGAATCTTCCTTCTTGGTGTTAAGGGGCCGACTCTTGGTTGTCATCAAACTGTTGACGATGAGCTTCAATAGCCTCATCGGCTGCGATCTGCACCTCTACGTAGTGCATGAGGTTGGGGTAGCTAGCGACGGTTTCCCTCATTAATGCTTAATAGAAGCCGCCAGGACGGAGGCCCCTAAGGAACACTCCTCTTAACATTTCTGGGTCGACCCCTGGGATTTGGCAGGCTTCTGCGGAGAACCTGCATAAGAAGTCCTTCAAAGACTCCCCTTCATTCTGGCGGATTCCTAATAAGTGGGAGGGTTGCGGACGATCCTCCGGTTTGCTATGAACTAATCCGTGAACTGTCTTGTTAGCTCTGTGAAGTTGGGAATGGTGTCCACCCTCAAGGAATGAAACCATGTACGGGCATGCCCCTTGAGAGTGATTGGGAAAATTGGTAGAGTAACTGATCAGGTGCGTTGTAGATCCTCATGATGGTAGTGAAATGCTTGATATGTTCCGACGGATCGTCTGTTCCGTCGAACGTCTCGATATTCGACAGCTTGAAATCATGAGGAATTGGATGAGCCAAGATTAGTTGTGCAAGGGGGAGCCTTGACAGAGTGGTTAGTGAGTATGAATATCGCGTCGGCCCGCCTGCCGGTATTCTACTGCAATCACCTGCCAAATTCCTTCCTGGGTGAACCTTTCGAGCGGGGGAAGTTGGGCCTCGTCTTCCCCATTACGGCGGTGTCGCCCAGTTTCAGTTTTTGCATGAGCCGGGTGAGTGGGGTTGGCAGTGTCAAAGTATTCTTCGGGCGCCTCTTGTCTTGGAGCTTCCTACGCCCTGCCAAGATTTGGCAGTGGCGGGTTAACTGGTGTTAGAGGAGGAGTAGGAGGTGCTCCCCAATTCCTGAGCTGTGAAAGCATTTCAGTTTGCTGTTTTTCCATTTGGCGGACATGCCCCTCTAGGGCGGCGATGGGGGCGGAAGCGGCTTCTGCTGTCAATGGCACGTTCACCAAAGAGTGGGAGCGTGCGGGTTCATCTCGTCCGCCAAGAGCGGATCCTTTAGTGGAGCAGGTGCTTCTTTTTGCCATTGGGATAGAGTTTGAAAGTAGCGAAGCTGGTAATCTGAATCTTTTGAAGGATGATGGAAATCGTGTTCCCATAGACGGCACCAAACTTTTGTTAACTAACTCGATGCCCCGGTCGGGTCGGTTGTTTCTTGGACTGTCTTAGCTCACGGAGCGGTCGAGCGCGCACACAGTCAATGAAAATGAGAAGTTGACACAAGGTGTGATGACGTGGAAAAACCCTTCAAATGGGTAAAAAACCACGTGACCGGGTCTGTGCCGGTCAATTCCACAAGCTTCGGGTGATTACAATGTGTTGGAGAATCGGGGCGACAGGCCGCTCCCATTAAAGCTTGGGGGAAGAGAGAGACTACGACTCCCTACGGGCAACAGGCTGCGTCGCGAGAGTAACTTGGATGTTAAAATGCGAGGGACGGCTCTGGTGTCCTGATGCTTGGGGCGGTGCACGTTTGCTTACAGAAGTCGTCTTCCTCCTTCGGTTCGCTCCAATACTTGGGCATTTTCCTGCTGGTGGCATGCTGGTGGCGCGCTGGTGGACGTAGGTGGCTCGCTGGTGGCCGACGGTAGCTCGCAACGGCTGGAGGCTGACTCGAGGGAGGAGGCCGACATAGCTATCACCTGAGGAAGAAGATGATCGGGAGCAGAAAAAAGTGAAGAATCAAGAGGCCCTGGGGCTCCTTTTATAGCCTCCGGGGGAGGATCATGGTGGGCCCCACCACTAACGTAGTGGGTTAGTGGGTGGTTACCCTCCTGATTGGACGGTGAGGAGAGCTTATCCCTGATCGGACGGTGGGGTGCCGTCCACAACGATGGGCCGCCATGGCAGCGGAAGTGGCCGGTCAGGCGGCCGGTGGCGGGGGAGGCCAGCCTGGTGTCCGGCGGCGGGGGAGGTCGGCCTGGTGTCCGGCGGCGGCGGCCCTTCGTGGATTAGCCGCGGCTTGCCACGGCAAGGCCGGCCTGCGGCCGGCCGGTGGCCAGGCCAGCCGCCCGGCCGTGGCCTGTTGCGGTGAGGCCGGCCTCCCGGCCGCAGCCTGCCGCGGTAATGCCAGCGGTTAGGCCACGCGGCCTTGCGCGGCCGGGCTGCGGTCTGCTGTGGCGAGGTGGGAGGCCGATTGCGGCGCGGCCCGGGGGGGGGGGGGGGCAGATGCCGGCGACGGTCAGGCCGGTCGGCGGCGGTCAGGCCGGCCGGCGGCGGCGACCTACCCGGCGACGGTGATTCTCCTCCTTGGGGAGAGGGAGTGGCACCACCTGTAGCACCCCCCCAACTTTAGATCGGGTCGGGCCGGAGGGGTACTACTGGCCCAAGATATCCACCCAGTGCTCCTTAGGGGAAACGATCCACCCTATCTAAGAACTAGTTGGCCGCCTTGCTCGGCTCAAATCTAAATATTCACAACTCATCAGAGTATAGCGGAAGCATTAATAAAAAACCACAACAGATATTTATAACACATCATATAATAATATAGAGGTTCTAGGGCTGAAGCCTAAGTGTTTATTTAAGCCCGTGGACTATATATGTACTATATATAACCCTCACACTCTCTCTCCCTATGCTGCTCAGCGGTACTCACGTCTCTAAACTCTGAGGACATCGGGGGTGCTTTTGCTCGAGTAGTCCTAGCCGCTGGTGTAATCTCCTATGGCGGTGGGTCACTACAATGCTCCATTTCCTTTGAATGGTTATTTAGATAATCGTTAGTTACAGAACTAAGTGGAAACAAATCTCCTCCCCGGATCCATATCCCGGTGACGAGCACACACCCACCCAACAGAAGTAAATAGCCGAAGCAAAAGAGGGTTAGCACTACATTTCATATATGTATAGCTAGGAGCAACTATAAAAGAGTGCAGGATGGTATAACATGGAAAAGCAGCAGCAATATAAATCAGTAATAACAAGGCTCCACTAGCACATCAGCACATCAGGTTTTCACATTCTGTATTCTATCGCAGGCATTCACAGTCACACATAAGCCGCAGGAATTCATAGTCGTGCACACAAACCCTATGTCGACATACTTTGGACCGCTTCTATTCTAGTAGGGTGGCGAGCCCCGCGGGCCTCACCGATATGGCCGTCGGTGATAGTGGCTAGTCCTGCCACTTCTGGGGGTGGTTGTACCGCACAACCCCAAGCCCTAACGTACAACCTTATGTACTCTTGGATGTGCGCAACCTACTGCGAATCGTTTTCGCCGACCAGCGGAGGAAAACCCAACGGGGAATAATATAACGGTCGGTCACCCGTGGAACCCATCTCCATGTCGCCTTGAGTCATCTACCTTCCCACATCGGTACGAGCGGTCTGCGGGAGGGACAGACCCGCCACTATTTCACCGCAAGAAATTTACAATCAATCAAACAAATGGCAATCATAATACACATCGGGTCTACGTCGGCCTGCCCTGCTAGGCTTAAACTTCAGGCGGCGGCGCTCAGCTCTACTTTCATCAAGGAGAGTGGGAGCGAATTATTTGGGGCTAGATCTGGAGGACTACTTTAACTTCGGTTATCCCCAACTATGACTCAACTTTAACAACGACTGCTCGTCAGATCAGAACCTGGGATTATAATAGTAAATTGCAATGAGGACAAGTGTGGTGATTATGCTGCTTATTTAAAGTGCTGTAATGAAATGTGACCAGTACTAAACTGGAGTAGTATTGAATTGAAAGTACTTGACCAGTACGAGACTGGAGTAGAGCTGAATTAAAAGTACTTAACCAGTATGAGACTTGAGTAGAGCTGAATTAAAAGTACTTGACCAGTACGAGACTGGAGTAGAGCTGAATTAAAAGTACTTGACTAGTACAAGACTAGAGTAGAACTGAATTGAAAGTACTTGACCAGTACGAGACTGGAGTAGAACTGATTTGAAAGTACTTTACCAGTACGAGACTGGAGTAGAGCTGAATTAAAAGTACTTGACCAGTACGAGACTGCAGTAAAACATAAAAAAAGGTTAGTAGTCCAATCACTCTTTTCAGGAGGCTTCAGTCCAATCTCCGTTCTCAGGAGGCTTCCTTGGGTTTCACCCATTATTAAGGTACGATAGAAATTTAGTTGCGCCTTTTAATCACGGCTTAATTGGATTAGGGCTTGTTAGGAGTTACACCTTTATTATTCGTTGTGGATAATTTATAACTCAACACTCATTCTCACATTTCCCGAGTGTTTCCAAATTACCCGAGAGTTGAGGCGCTCGACGGTTTCACGAAGTCTCGGAACACACAGAGCTTGGTCACTTTCCTCGACAACTCTCATCGATAAAGCAATTTGAATTCATCATTTAAATTAGGAAGGATAGTCGCGTGCTCCAATGTTTACTTTCGGAGAAAAAATGAGCGTAATAAATTTCGAGCGCGATCCTAGGCTTCTATAATTTGGGAAAAATATCAAAACTTATCACCATGATCCCAAATTTTGATACAACCCTTAGGAGGGCCTAAAATGAGCCTAGTAATTTTTTTATAATTTTCCCAAGTATTTTGGGCTTTTTATTTGGCTAAACAAATTTTATTTTGGCTTTTAAAAATACTAAATAAACTCCACAAATTCTCAAAATTTTTGTGGAGGAAGCCCTCATCATGGGGAACATTTTTCATGTTGATCACTTTTCCCCTAGGGGCCTAGGTTTGGCCCAGAAATTTCCACAAATTTTTGTTAATTAAATGGTCTGCAATTAGCAGATCAAAATATGTTCCTGCGGCTGAGATTGAGCCACACACCGCAACAGGCCAGCGCTTCCCCACAGCGATTCGACCACGGATCTGTTGTGGGGGCACAGAAGAGGAGGCGGGGATTAAGGTGATCAGGGCCGTCCGATCTCATCTTGAGATCGGACCGTCCGATCTCATCTTGAGATCGGACTGCCGCTGTGCTTCCCGACGGTGTGGAAGGTGGCAGCCTCTTTAGGGAAAATTTTCCATGAAGAGGGGGTGGCCTCCTCTTTAGGGAAAATTTTCCAAAAAATGGAAAAAAAAAGGTTTTGACCAAAGTCAACCCCAGGAGTGGTCAACCCATAGGGGCCAAAGTCAAAATATGTCCAAGCCATCGAGGTTGGGTCAAAGTTGGGATGTCGTGTCACAATTAGTGTGCGCACGCTTTTCGGTGCACGACTGAGCATGATTTGACCACGATTTGACCACGATTTGACCATCTGTCATCGAAACTGGCTGGGACCAATTCTTTTGACTTTGTATTGACCATAAGAATCCAACGTTACTGACCGGGGTCGAATCAGAGTTTGTTTGATGAAAGTCCGAAATTTGCGCGTCGCAGCGCGCTAAAACGGTCAAAGTGTCTGAATCTGTCATTAGATCTCGGATTGTGACGTGACGGGTTCTGATTCACCCGTCTAGGTTATATGAGGTCACAGGAATTGACATAACTCCAATCGGAGTTCTCTAGCTCGACATCCAAAATCTTGCTCTCATTACGTTTTACAAGGAATGGTTACATCCACTATATGACCTCGGGATCTAACTGAACGAGTTCCGATGCACTCGTATTGACTATACAAGGCCACAAGAACTGACAGAACTCAATTCAGAGTTCTCTAGCTCTATTTCCTACCTAGGGTTACCTCCCACCGGGTCATGGGTAGGGTCCGGGCCACTTTTATTGGGCCCACTGGGGCTCTGGTGGCCCAATAAAAGTCAGGATATTACAATCCAATAAAAATAAAAGGATTTTCGTCCTCGAAAATTTGCCCGAAGTAGGGGGAAAGTAACATACCTGGGGAAAGAGCTCCGGGTGCTTCTCTTGGAGGAGTGCTTCATTTTCCCACGTGAACTCTTCTCGTCCGTAGTTTGACCATAGTATCTTAACCATCGGGATGGGCTTGTTATGTAGTGTCTTCACCTTGTAATCTACCACTCTGACGGGTTCGAGCTGGACAGATCTATCTGACTGTAGTTGCACCAGTGGGGTAGGAAGGTGCTGCTCTGCTTGTCGAAGGACTCGTCTCAAGAAAGAGACATGAAATGTTGGATTGTGAGGCGCCCTTAGAGGGGGGGGGTGAATAAGGGTTTTAATAATTTGCTTAACGCAATTAGCAGGGCTTATCAAAATCAAAGAAAACATAGAATTGATTTTATTGGGTATTGTATCCACAATGGACCTGATTTGAAGAAGCCAACAAGCTAAGTTGAATTGACAATGTATTTGACGATCTTCTATCAAGTTGTGCTTGCAGCTATTCCATGCTAAGTACACACCAATGTCAGGGTGCAGTGAGTCAATATACACGGGTCTGCGCAATGTAATCCCTCGTTGAGCAGATCAGTGTGTTGACTATCGTGTGCTCTCTCTATTGGAGTGTACTTATTTTCAAGTACATGGTTAAGGCAGATCAAGAGCCGAAGAAGGAGTAAAGAGGGGTAAAAGACCAAGTCTAAAAAGGAAGGAAGAGAAAATTCTTCTAAGTCAAAATCGACGGGAATCACTAAGTGATTCTCGCCGACTTCGACGAGAATCGTTTGTGATTCCCGCCGATTCGACGAGAAACAGTCTGCATTCCCGCCGACTTCTTCCAGCTATCAGTTTTCCAAACAGAAATTATGCCAAGGCAGAATCGACGGGAATCACTAAGTGATTCTCGCCGATTCGATGAGAATCAGTCTGTATTCCCGCCGATTCGACGAGAATCAGTCTGCATTCCCGCTGATTTCCTCCGGCTGACAAGGTTTCCAACTGGAATTCGGCCAAGGCATAATCGACGGGAATCGTGAGTGATTCCCGCCTACTTCGACGGGAATCACCAATGATTCTCGTCGATTTTGCCTTAGGCAATTTTCGTCTGTTTGCTGGACCGAACCAAGAGACCGTGCGCTATTTCGGCCGGGGCTAGGTCTTTTCCTTGTGGGCCCCACAACGGTCTTTTAGGGTTGGATCATGGTATATATACTTGCGTATTTCGAACTTCTACAACAACTATTCACGAGAAATCAAAAGCAGCCGACGCCGTGCCCTAGCCGATCGCGGAAACCGCCAATCGCCTGTAGTCGCTTGCAAGTTCGTTGTCGCATTTGATCGTTGATCTCAGTGTTTCTTTGATATTCCGACGACAGTACCGAGGCAAGACGAGCGTCTCACGCATCTCTCTTTAGATCTCTTGTCTCTCGATTCGTTGAACGAGGTTAGTTCTTCATTTCGAATCGATTGAGACGACTGATCCGACTGAGATCATTCGTAGACCTTGCTTACTTCGTCAAGAGGTTTGGATCTACAAAGCATCGCCGCCGCATTCACTTGCCGCCGCCGATCTTGTCAAGATCC
The DNA here is from genome assembly GCA_039513925.1 of Platanthera zijinensis. NCBI lineage: Eukaryota > Viridiplantae > Streptophyta > Magnoliopsida > Asparagales > Orchidaceae > Platanthera > Platanthera zijinensis. Next base: position 238,373,877 of record CM077079.1, on the reverse strand, counting down.
TCTCCAAGAGAGAAATCCGGTTGTGGACTCTTCGTTACTGTCAAGAAAGCCTCAACAAACGAAGAAGTACATCGGATTCTCCATAAGCGTTGTTTGTATTTTCTTATACATTCTATTTTGGTTTTGTTATAAAGGAATTTTTATTCCTAGTTGTAAGGGTTGGGTGCAACCCGTGGTCGTGGAGTGGTGACTCCTGTGTTGGAAGGGTTCCTTCCGTAGTGTGAGGATTGGATTTCAATCCGTTTGGAGAAGTGACCGAGTCGTCCTTGGTGGGAGATAGGTCGAAGGGGGAAAGTGGACGTACCCAAATCGGGGAACCACTATAACTTTTTGTGTGTTTTCTGTGCTGCGTTTGTTAATTTGTGCAGGTTAATTTAATTCCGCAAAAGACCGCACGACACCTATTCCCCCCCCCCACATAGGTGGATTTCGTCGACACTAGATACTTACAAGTGGTATCAGAGGGAGGTTACTCATCAATAAGGTTAACACCTTGAGTAAGATCCTGCATCTAGTGTCAAGGAGAAAGAAGATCTCTGAAATGGACAGACTCAAGTATTCAGGAAAGATCCCAGTCTGCACCAAGCTGAACTTTCCCATCTGGAAGGAAAGGATCAGGTTTTACATGGAAGCAGTCGACCCTCGACTCTTCATGGTAGTGGAGGAGGGACCTTATATCCCCACTAAGGCCTCCACCATTGATCCTACCAAGATGGTGCCCAAGAAGCTCTCCGAAATGGATAAGGATGAGATGGTGCTTGTCGGACTAGATAAGAAAGCTCAGAACATTCTTGTAAGCGCCGTCGATGATTCCATGATGCAGAATTTCTGCAACTGCAGGACTGCCAAGGACATCTGTCACTGCCTGATCATCCTGATGGAAGGCACAGATAAAGTAAGGGATGATCGAAGATCCCTTCTGAACCAAAAGTATGAGGCCTTCAGGCAAGGTCCCAAGGAAGAAATCGGAGTGACTTTCGAGAACTTCCTGAAGATCGTCAATGCCCTGAAGGGTTATGGAAGAGTGTTCACCGATGGTGAATTAAATGACAAATTCCTTAGATCCCTTACTAAGGAATGAGACACCAAGATCTGCGCCATTAGAGAATTTTGCAAGCTGGCAGAAACTGATCCCCAGATTCTGTTTTGGAAGCTTATGTCCTATGAGCTTTAGCTGAACACCAGAAAAGCTGAAGAAGAAGCCGATAAAGCCGCTGCCAAAGAAAAGACTGTAGCCCTGAAAGCCAATCACTCAAGGAAAGGCGAGGGTGCAGCCTCGTCCCGCTCTTGGAAAAAGGATGAGGAAGAAGACTTTGAGCCATGCTCTTCCGGCTCAGAGCTATCTGAAGAAGAATTCTCCCTTATCACTCGAGAGTTCAAGAAGTTCCTCAAGATGAGGAATCAAAGAAAGAGAGACGGCTCCTCCTCCAGACATCAGAAGAAGAATTACTCTTCTGACAGGTATGAACCTAAATAGAACAAACATCGCTCTGCTGACATTATTTGCTTTGGATGCAATAAGCCAGGCCACATCGTTGCTGACTGCCACCAAAGCAAGAGATATAAAGGGAAGGGAGAGGAGCACAAGTCCTCTAGAGATAAGAAGAAGGAGAGGAGCTATATTGCCAAAAAGCCAAAGACACTGAGTGAATCTGATTCGTCAGACTCCAGTGATGATGAGGAAGCCTACTTCGGGCTAATGGGTCGCTCTGACTCAGAAGGAGACTGTCCCCCATTTACTGGGAAGGTAAAAGATCGTACCCCCCTCTCTGACTCTGACTCTGAGTCTCCTGATGATGATCTCGAGGATAGCCCATCTGCCTGTGAAGCCGAGCTCCTCAAAAAGTATGAGCTTCTGCTCAATACCTTTGAGGAGTGCCGCAAGAGGTTGAGGGCTCAGAAAAAGGAAGTCAAATTTCTTAAGGCTGAGGGTGTGTCCCTAAGAGAAGAGATCACTAGCTTGATTTATCTCTGATAGGAACACCTGGAGCTGACTTCTGAGCACTCAGAGTCCCTAAGGCTCCTTGAACAAAAACAGGAAGAAATCAACAAGTTGGAAGAACTGCTTGCAGCAGAAAGAAAGATTGTCAAAAGCTTCTCCATGCCCAAGACCATTCTTTCTCTGGTTGATGAATTCTCTGCTCAGGCTAAGGGGGCTGGCTTAGGGCATGTGGGTGTGCCTGGTAAATCATCCAGGAGAAACAGAAAATAGAGGAAAAATAAGACTACTAAGAAGGCCTCTGCTGCAGAAAAGGGAAAGGCCCCACTCGATCCTGTTTCATTCAGAAAGCCTGGCTTTCCTTGCAATGAGCAGGACTTTGAGTCAACCTATGGCCACTTCTTCCGAACCTCGGTTGAAAATCCCAAGAGCTAGTATGATGGTTGGACCTTCCCCCTAAACTACGGTGAGAGTGTCTTCAAGGCACCTTATGAGGAAATCCAAGTGGAGAATTATGGCCACTTCTCTAGCGGCTATAATAGGAAGCAGACACCAAAGGCCAAGCCTGTTATACTGAAGGAACAAGGAGTGAAGAAATTGTGTGACTGCTGTCATCATGATGCCTCCACCTCCAGATCCAAGGCCCCGGCTGGACCCACCGTACCAAGGGTGAAGCTGGAGCCTAGGAAGCGGTACAACAGGATTGACTATTGGTGCTGTGGCAAAGTTGGTCACTTTGCCGTGGATTGCTTGTTTAATCCAAGATTCAACGAGACTCCTCATGTTAGCAATGCGAGGTCGACCACTCGTAGGGTTAACCACCGGAGGGGGAGTGTGCTAACAAGGAATCTAGGACCCAAGTTCGATTGGGTTCCTAAGGGAAACTAATTCTTTTTTGCAGGTATGTCCAAAGGCCACCAAAACGCCAATCTGGTACTTGGACAGTGGATGTACCCGGCATATGACCGGGACAAGAATCCTGTTGCGTGATTACTCCCCAGTCGAAAATGGACCCAAAGTCATCTTTGGAGGATCTGATCGAGGATTCACCAGAGGTTATGGTATGATTTCCAACGGTGTATTCTCTATCACTGACATGGCCTATATTGAAGGGTTAAACCATAACCTGATCAGTGTAAGCCAGTTGTGTGATAAAGGATATGACGTTAAGTTCTGCAAGGATACGTGCTTGATAATATCGTGTGCCTCTTCAGAGACGGTGTTAACCGGCATTAGGAGCAGAAATATCTTTTGCTTAGATTTTCTTAGCTTAAACTCTTCTACCCCCGTGTGCCTGGTAGCAAAAGACAGTGCATCTCTTTGTGAACAATGACACAAGATATTAGCACATATTAATTTCAAGACTATTAATATGTTGTTTTCCAAGAATTTAGTAAGGGATGCCCCTACTATTAAGTGCATCAAAGATAGCCCATGTCCTGCATGCCAGAAGGGCAAACAGACTCGGGCTACCTTTAAGGGCATTGTAGACAAAGACTCCTCCAGATGTCTTTATCTTCTGCATATGGACTTGTTCGGTCTAGTGCAAGTTCATAGCTTAGGAGGCAAATCGTATATGCTAGTGATTGTTGATGATCACTCTCGGTTTACGTGGGTGTTCTTCTTAAAATGAAGTCAGATACGTTTGACATCTTCAATAATTTTATCAAGCAGATTCAGAACGAACTTAACTGCTCCGTGGTCAAAATCAGAAGTGACCATAGAACAGAATTCGAGTCTGGTGCTATGACAAAATTCTGTGAAGATCATGGTATCTTTCATGAGTTTTCCTCTCCGCGTACTCCTCAGCAAAACGGAGTTGCGGAGAGGAGAAATAGAACGCTCATTGAAGCATGTACGACAATGTTGAATGACGCTTCTCTTCCAGAGTACTTCTAGGCAGAGACTGTTAATACGGCTTGTCATGTGCAGAACCGAGCATTGATCAATAAGAATCATCGTAAGACGCCTTATGAGCTACTGAAAGGCAGGAAACCGACCATGTCCTATTTAAGGATTTTTGGATGCAGATGTTATATACTCAATAATGGGAAGAACTCACGTACTAAATTGGGAGAAAAATGCTGCAAAGGCATCTTCATGGGCAATAGTAGCCATAGTCGGGCATATAGGGTCTTCAATAAGAAAACCCTAGTGGTAGAGGAGTCCATTAATGTTGTTTTTGATGAAGGAAGCTTGCTTCATTGCAATTCTTCAAGTAGCATTCTTGAAGTTGCAGGTGCAAGGCTTGAACAGCTAAGTCTCGATGAGACTGCAAAAGGTACAACTCCCAAGTACGTCAAGGTTTCCACCTCAACGCCAATTGGAGAAGATGACGATCAGTATGGAGAAAATCTCCCAGAAGAAGGAGAAGCCCGAGAAGCTGTTAGAGCTCTTGATGCCAGACTCTTAGAGCTCTGACACGTGAGGGATCATCCTAGAGATCAGATCATAGGAGATCCTCGTGACGGTGTCAGAACTCGCAGAGGTACAATTAACGAGATTTTGCACCTTAGCTTTCTGTCACAGGTTGAGCCAAAGAAGTTCGACGAAGCGAACAAAGATGCGTCATGGATATTGGCCATGCAAGATGAACTGCATCAATTTGAATGATGCAATGTTTGGACTCTTGTTCCCAGACTAAAGAAACAGAATGTGATCGGCACCAAGTGGATCTTCAGAAACAAACTGGATGAACACGGTGTTGTTGGAACACCCTAATTTGGATTTGGGTCAGGATTACTATGTCTTTAGGATTATTAGATTGACCCATCAATGTATAGCTAAGGGTCATAAGATGTGCTAAGTCAGAGGCTCTCAGAGATTGAAGAAATCAACCAAGAGAAATCAGTCAGAAGAAATCAGAATTCAACCTTGGCATCGAGCTCAAATCGACGTTTTGAAGTTCAGGCGTCGAGCTGAGATCGACAATCTCTGAGCTCAGATCGACGATAGTTGAGCTTATATCGACGATCATCTTGTTGAGATCGACGATTTCTGCCATCACTCTGAACGCAAGTTCCCAGGCAGATTTTCAGGATATTTTTGGTCCAATCAAAGTGAGCTGTTCATATTCCAACACAGCTTTATTTCAGGATAGTTACAAGAATGTATTTATGGAGATTATAGCCGTTGAAGTAACTAAGAGGCAGTAGTAATAAATGCAAGAATTCAAATGACTGTTGCTCTCCTATCAGAATATATACACAGAGATACAAAGGAACAGAGTGAGAGTAGAGAAGTAGTGAAAACAAAAAGAGAAGAGAAGAAAAGAATAAAGAAAGTAGTACAGGAATCAGAGTTCCAGGAAGAACTCAACATCACCTGTACAGCCAGTTCTCTTCTCAAATCTACTATTCCAGGAAGCCTGAAGAGACAAATACTCTACATCAGTCTGAAGGCTTACTGGAAGATCAACATCATCAAGGCTTCATCATTCACACTCCAAGAAAACTCACATTTCAGCCTTTGCTGAAATCATCATTTGCTGGAGCAGTCATACATTGAAGACCTATCACCCTATGCAAAGCTCTCCTTCCTGAACAATTGCAAATCTCAGAGGGAGATTTGACAACTCCACTTTTGCTTCTCTTTGATTGTTGAATAGAGAAGACAAGATCAACTCTCCCTTCCCCCCTGTACAAAGGGTTCTTGAACTCCCTTCAAAAGTTCTGCTTGGTTGAGACCTTATCAAAACTCAGTGGTGGCAAGACACCTTATCAACTCATCCTGTAGTGGATTCCTACCTAGGGTGGTAGAAGAGTGGACTACCCAAGTTTAGGGGAACCACTATAAATTTCTTGTGTTGTCTTGTTTGCCTTTATTTCTTTTCTTTATTATTCTTGCTGTGTGTTTGCTCTAATCTCTAGGATAGATCTCCCTTTTAATTGGTATCAGAGGGAGGTTGGTTATTCAACAACTAGATCTTCACTAGTTTGGTTGTTTATACAGGCTAACACCTGAACCAAAAGATCTCTCTTTTGATCCATCCTAGTTAGATTAATTATTCTGTTTTTCACATAGCAAGAATATGGAATATTCTAGCACCAGACCTCCTAAGTGCAACATAAACAAATTTGCACTTTGGAAGACAAGAATTAAGTCATTTATGGATAATATTGATGAAGAAATATTTTATGCCATTATGACAGGTCTCCCAACCTCAGCAACAACAACTAAAAGGGTCATACTAGCTGATGCCAGAGCCATAAATATCCTAGCAAAATCATTATCTGATGACTTGTTCCAGGAAGTTGTTGAATGCTCAACAGCTAAGAAGATATGGGATTCTCTTCATCAAATGGCTTCTGAACCAGTGAATGGAACAACAGAAAGAAGCTACAACATCTTATTTGAAGAAGGAGAATCAGTATCCCTAGATGTCATTTGGGATGTATCAGATGATGAATCATCACTTGAAGATGAAGAGGAGGAAGCAAGGGCCAAAAAATTCTGCTTAATGGCCATCAATACTTCCTGCAGCAGTCTAGAGTCTGAACATCAGAAGGAAAATCAAAACCTGAAGAGCATCAGGTACTATCTAACCTTGTTTTCAGTTCAGAACTTCAATTTTTCTGCCAAGATTCAATAAAACCTGAGGAGGAAACAAAACTTCTCAGAGGAATAATTTCAGAATATATTCAAAGGAAGAAGAAACATATTAATCAAAATAAGTTCAGATCGTCAAACTCAGATCGACGATCTTATATAAAATCGTCGAACTCAGTCTGCTTTTTCATAAATTTGTTTTATAATTATAAGGATAAACTATTTAAAATATTTTCAAATCCTTTTCCTATTTGGAACAAATTTATTAGGAAACATCTTTTCTTAAGGGCTGCTTCTATCCTTTTGATATCTTGTTCAAAATTATGTTAGGATTTCTGTATGAGAATTCTCTGTCAGATAACTTTATATTTCTTATAGATCTTTTTCTAAATTCATCTAGATTGAGTCCTCTACTCTAGTTGCATTGGTCAGCAGTGATCATGGCACTGAGTTTGAATCTCTTTTGATGAAAAGAAATTCTATAGGAAGAAAGATATCAGACTTTGTTTTTCAGATTCAGAATCCTAGTAAAATTTGCTGGACAAATATCATTTTTATGCTAACATATCTTTTTCAAGGAGAGAGCAATCTCTACCATAGCCTTCTGCAGGTACCATCTACAAAAGTTAGCTGGATGACTCAATAAAAATCCTAGTTTTAAAGTCATCCCAGCCTCCTCCAATCACAGTTACTGCATCAACATAGGGGGAGTTTTGTAAAGCCAGCAGCAGTCAGTTTTAACAGTAACAGAAGTCAGCTATGCAAAGCTTCTCTTTTTATATCTTATCCTTTGTAATATTAATTATAATATTTTTTTGTAAATAGTAATCCTAACCCAAATAGGAGGAGATTGTTGGAACACCCTAATTTGGATTTGGGTCGGGATCACTATGTCTTTAAGATTATTAGATTGACCCATCAATGTATAGCTAAGGGTCATAGGATGTGCTAAGTTAGAGGCTCTCAGAGATTGAAGAAATCAACCAAGAGAAATCAGTCAGAAGAAATCAGTCAGAAGAAATCAGAATTCAACCTTGGCGTCGAGCTCAGATCGACGTTTTGAAGTTCAGGCGTCGAGCTGAGATCGACGATCTCCGAGCACAGGTCAACGAAACATCGAACTCCATTCGACGATCTCTGAGCTAAACTCTGCTAAGTCGTCGAACTCCGGTCGACGATCTTTGAGCTCAAATCGACATTTTCTGTCCCAGACCAGCTCCAATATCTCTGAGCTCAGATCGACGATAGTTGAGCTCAGATCGACGATCATCTTGTTGAGATCGACGATTTCTGCGATCACTCTGAACGCAAGTTCCCAGGCAGATTTTCAGGATATTTTTGGTCCAATAAAAGTGAGCTGTTCATATTCCAACAAAGCTTTATTTCAGGACAGTTACAAGAATTTATTTATGGAGATTATAGCCGTTGGAGTAACTATGAGGCAGCAGTAATAAATGAAAGAATTCAAATGACTGTTGCTCTCCTATCGGAATATATACACAGAGATACAAAGGAACAGAGTGAGAGTAGAGAAGTAGTGAAAACAAAAAGAGAAGAGAAGAAAAGAATAAAGAAAGTAGTATAGGAATCAAAGTTCCAGGAAGAACTCAACATCACCTGTACAGCCAGTGCTCTTCTCAGATCTACTGTTCCAGGAAGCCTGAAGAGACAACTACTCTACATCAGTTTAAAGGCTTACTGGAAGATCAACATCATCAAGGCTTCATCATTCACACTCCAAGAAAACTCACATTTCAGCCTTTGCTGAAATCATCATTTGCTGGAGCAGTCATACATTGAAGACCTATCACCCTATGCAAAGCTCTCCTTCCTGAACAATTGCAAATCTCAGAGGGAGCTTTGACAACTCCACTTTTGCTTCTCTTTGATTGTTGAACAGAGAAGACAAGATCAACTCTCCCTTCCCCCCTGTACAAAGGGTTCTTGAACTCCCTTCAAAAGTTCTGCTTGGTTTCTGAGACCTTATCAAAACTCAGTGGTGGCAAGACACCTTATCAAAAAATCTAGATCTGGTTTTTGAGCACCTTATCAAAAGCTCATTGGTGCCCAAGACACCTGATCAACTCATCTTGCAGTGGATTCCTACCTAGGGTGGTAGAAGAGTGGACTACCCAAGTTTAGGGGAACCACTATAAATTTCTTGTGTTGTCTGGTTTGCCTTTATTTCTTTTCTTTATTATTCTTGCTGTGTGTTTGCTCTAATCTCTAGGATAGATCTCCCTTTCAGGTGTCATCATCAAGAACAAGGCCAGACTGGTTGCACAAGGTTACAGACAGGAGGAGGGGATTGACTTCGACCAAACCTTTGCACCAATTGCAAGGCTGGAGGCTATCAGATTGTTCCTGGCATATGCCTCTCACAAAGGATTCACTGTCTATCAGATGGACGTGAAATCTGTGTTTCTAAATGGAAATTTGAAAGAGGAAGTATATGTCGCACAACCCCCAGGTTTTTTTAATCCATCACTTCCTAATCATGTTTATTTTCTTAATAAAGCATTATATGGCTTAAAATAAGCTCCTCGAGCTTGGTATGAGACTTTGTCTAGTTTTCTTCTTGAGAACAAGTTCTCGAGAGGAAAAATAGATAAGACATTGTTTCTTAGGGAAGTCAAAGGCAAGATTCTGCTGGTGCAAATCTATGTCGATGACATAATATTCGGCTCAACGGACAACAATTTTTGCAAGAAGTTTTCTAAACTTATGCAAGGAAAATTTGAAATGAGCAGCATGGGAGAGCTAAAGTATTTCTTGGGACTTCAAGTGAAACAGTCTGAGGATGGAATTTTCATTTCTCAGACGAAGTTCACAAATGAACTCCTCAAGAAATTCGGAATGGAGAATGCAACCTCTATGAGGACTCCAATGGGATCCACTGTGTCTCTGGACAAGGATGAGAAAGGGAAACCTTTTGATGAAACCAAATACAGAAGCATAATTGGATCCCTGCTCTACCTTACTGCTAGTAGACCGGATATTATGTTTTCCACATGCGTTTGTGCCATATATCAGGTGAACACTAAGGAATCTCATTATGTCGATGCAAAGCGATTCTTAGATACCTTAAAGGTACACCAAATCTTGGCTTGTGGTACCCAAGAAACAATGATGTCGAGCTGATAGGCTTTTCAGATCCTGACTTTGCAGGAAGCAGGGATGATAGGAAAAGCACTTCCGGGACGTGCCAATTCCTCGAAGAAGGCTTATTTCATGGAACAGTAAAAAACAGAACTGTGTCGCAACCTCTACGGCTGAATCTGAGTACATATCAGCAGGCAACTGTTGCGCACAACTTCTATGGATCAGAAATCAACTTGAAGATTATGACTTGCAATTCAGAGAAATTCCTATATATTGCGACTCCTCGAGCGCAATAGCAATTGCGAACAATCCTGTGTCGCACAGTAGAACAAAGCATATTGAAGTGCGCTACCACTTCATTCGGGAGCAGGTGGAAAACAAAGATATCTCTCTCTGCTATGTCCCCACGGATAAGCAGATTGCAGATATCTTCACAAAGCCCCTAGATGAGGCCAAGTTCAGTCTCTTCAAAACTGAACTCGGCATGCTGAACTATGAAGATTGAAGACTGAAGGGCTCAAGGCTCTTGGATCAAGGGGGAGCATCAGCAAGGAACTCAAGCTCGAGCACGGATGCAAGAACTGAGGGGGAGCATTTGGCTCCAAGTGAAGTCCCAGATTTGCAGAAGTCGAAAAGGGGGAGATTACCCTCTCGGCTAAGGCTAAGGTGGCTGCCAATGTTAATTATGCTCTCAGGAAAATGGTAATGAATTTCACTCTCAGCTGAATTTTCATTTTATGATTTTCATTCCCATCTGTTCTATTCACCTTAGCTTGTAGGGTTTTGGCTTCTTCAAATAGGGGGAGATTGTTGGGTATTGTATCCACAATGGACCTGATTTGAAGAAGCCCCTGAACAAGCTAAGTTGAATTGACAATGTATTTGACGATCTTCTATCAAATTGTGCTTGCAGCTATTCTATGCTAAGTACACACCAATGTCAGGGTGCAGTAGGTCAATATACACGGGTCTGCGCAACGTAATCCCTTGTTGAGCAAATCAGTGTGTTGACTCACGTGTGCTCTCTCTATTAGAGTGTACTTATTTTCAAGTACAGGGTTAAGGCAGATCAAGAGTAGAAGAATGGGCAAAGAGGGGTCAAATACCAAGTCTTCAAAGGAAGGAAGAGAAAATTCGTCTAAGTAAAAATCGACGGGAATCACTATGTGATTCTCGCCGACTTCGACGAGAATCGTTTGTGATTCCTGCCGATTCGACGAGAAATAGTCTGCATTCTCACCGACTTCTTCCAGCTATCAGTTTTCCAAACAGAAATTCTGCCAAGGCATAATCGACGGGAATCACTAAGTGATTCTCGCTGATTCGACAAGAATCAGTCTGCATTCCCGCCGATTCGACGAGAATCAGTCTGCATTCCCGCCGATTTCCTCCGACTGACAAGGTTTCCAACTGGAATTCGGCCAAAGCAAAATCGACGGGAATCGTGAGTGATTCCCGCCTACTTCGACGGGAATCACCAACGATTCTCGTCGATTTTGCCTTAGGCAATTTTCGTCTGTTCGCTGGACTGAACCAAGAGACCGTGCGCTGTTTCAGCCGAGGCTAGGGCTTTTCCTTGTGGGCCCCGCAACGGTCTTTTAGGGTTGGATCAGGGTATATATACTTGCGTATTTCGAACTTCTACAGCAAATATTCACGAGAAATCAAAAGCAGCCGACGTCGTGCCCTAGCCGATCGCGAAAACCACCGATCGCCTGTAGCCGCTCGCAAGTTCGTCGTCGCCATTGATCGTTGATCTCAGTGCATCTTTGATCTTCTTACGACAGTACCGAGGAAAGACGAGCGTCTCACGCGTCTCTCTTGAGATCTCTGGTCTCTCGATTCGTTGAACGAGGTTAGTTATTCATTCTGAATCGATTGAGACGACTGATCCGACTGAGATCGTTCGTAGACCTTGCTTTCTTCGTCAAGAAGTTTGGATCTACAAAGTATCGCCCCCGCATTCACTTGCCGCCGCCGATCTTGTCAAGATCCTCTCCAAGAGAGAAATCTGGTTATGGACTCTTCGTTACTTTCAAGAAATCCTCAACGAACGAATGACATCGGATTCTCCATAAGCGTTGTTTGTATTTTATTATACATTCTATTTTGGTTTTGTTGTAAAGGAATTTGTATTCCTAGTTGTAAGGGTTAGGTGCAACCCGTGGTGGTGGAGTGGTGACTCCTGTGTTGGAAGGGTTCCTTCCGTAGTGTGAGGATTGGATTTAAATCCATTTGGAGAAGTGACCGAGTCATCCCTTGGTGGGAGATAGTTCGAAGGGGGAAAGTGGACGTACCCAAATCGGGGAACCACTATAACTTTTTGTGTGTTTTCTGTGCTGCGTTTGTTAATTTGTGCAGGTTAATTTAATTCCGCAAAAGACCGCACGACACCTATTCCCCCCCCCCCCCCATAGGTGGATTTAGTTGACACTAGATACTTACAGATTTTTCATAAATAGAAATGAACACTTAAGAATTTATTGAGATAGACAACAACAATGATTTATACCAAAAGTGTCAAATATGAATACAACAAATCTCTATAGAGCTAGAGATAAGGCTTACAAAAGAAATCTATTAACTGATGTTTTCGCCTGTCCTTCTACCTAGAACCGCCAGGCTAAAGCGTATCTCTCCCTAGATCATGCTACTAGCCTCTCCTAGACCTAATCAAGATCTAGATGCTGCACATTAGGCAGCGATTTCTCCCTAAGCCGCAGAAGGGCGTGGACGCCACACACAAGGCAACGATTCTCTCCTAAGCCACACAAGGACTTAGACCCCACGCACAAAGCGGCGATTTTCCCTCTCGATTACAATGTAAAGTAAGAAACATGATTATAGAAAAACTTCTGAATTGAAAACTTCCTCTTAATGGTGCGCTGAAGATGCCGACAAATCCTTGCCAGGAATGCTTTGAGTGTCGCGTACGTGCCGTCAATCTTTCACGCCTTAACCTTCTTGAGAGTATGGAGTTAATTCTTGATGCTGGAGCTCTCTGGATGGAATGAACAACAAAGTGTACTCCAGGTAATTCGAATTCATGATGTCAACAAAATTTTTAATCAATTTTATACTTTGACGATTTCGCCGGAGACAATGACTGTCGCCGATCAACGACATCACATATGCTGACACGTGTCCCACGAAATCGCCATTTTCGCACTTCAAATCGAACTCCTCTGAATCGTGCACTGTCTCCTGACAATATCGATATCGCTGGGCGACAATGACAGAAACTATCATTCCTATTGTCGTAGGCCAGCTGTCACTTTTGCTGTCGCCGGATGGCGATACTGACTATTTCCAGTGAGAACGCCTTAGCTCTTTTTTCTGTTTCGAATCAAAGCTCTAATGTCACTTTGGTTAGCCCAGTGTTATCTGCACACCAAACACCCAATAATCAAATACAAACGAGATTTGTTATTAGCAAACTAAGAAGCATGGAACGCATGCTCCAACAATCTCCCCCTTTTGATAATAACAAATCCACTTAGACATAAATCATGAATAATATGTTAGGTGATACGATTAGCTAGACTAAGCAGTTATATGTGCACAACCTGCCTTGGATGTTACACTTGAATGAAACACTCCCCCTATACATAGCGCTCCCCCTAAATGAAACACTCCCCCTAAATGAAACACTCCCCCTAACTTCTTGAGAATGAATGATTTCTTAATGTCTAAAGGTCAACATAAATTCTCCCCCTTGGTATTGTCAAAAGATAGCACAGAGGTTTGCGGAAGCAATAGATGAACAGTCAGAAGAAGCAAACCAAGTATAGAAATAATATATATAAATGAAGAATGGGAGTTATCACTAACATTGATACCACCGTTCATCCAGTTTAATCATAGACACGTACTCTTGTGTGAACAAAGTGTGAATCATTTTAGGTCTAATTCTCATAAGAAGAAATTTTAGAAAAGATAATGTGGTGCACAAGTGAGAGTTTGTTGATAACACATATTGAGTCCTTACAAGTATATGAATACGTAGAATGTGAAAAAAACAACATAACATAGATGTAGGCATAACTAGTGAGACTTGCTCTGAGGATTTCATAGCACATTGAAGTAGATTAACCATATATAAATTTGCACAAGACACTTTACAGTTCTTTCCAAGGTGCTCAACCTCACAATGCTTATTAAGACTTATCGGGAGGGTAAGTAGTGCTTGGTGGATGATCCTGGTCAGCCTAATTATCACAATCTTGAAACCATCAACAAATATGGTGAATGGTTTATGTGACCTGATGTCCCCTTTTTGTTTTGTTTTTTTTGTTTTTTTGTGTGTATATTTTCTTTTGGATTGGCGTGACCAAGGAATCTGAATTCACTTGTGTGATTATACAGGTTAAAAAAATATAAGTAGTGCGCAGAAAACAAGGAGTGAGTGAGATCGTTAGCTCTAAAATCTAGTGGTTATGGTAGAGCATTCTTAATTCACATATGCATGAAGGGGAGATCATATGTAGGTTTTCACAAATGTGAGTGAAATATCATTATCAGAGCTAAAATATTTCTCATACTTAGAGGCATGTGAAAGATAATTACACACTGAGGGTACACTAGAAGAGAGGTATATAAAAAAAGATATTAGTTGGTTGAACGTCGTAACAATGTGATAGGTAACTCTTAAGTATGGAATATACATTGAATCATGCCTAAAAATGCAAAATAAAGAAAAAGTTGCCAAATTCTAAAAAATATGCTGTCGCTGGCGACACCGGTTATCGCTGGTTTGCGACAGTGGTGAAATATAAAACGCGGCTTTTTAGGTCTAAGGATCTCGCTGGATCATTTCTTCCTGAACACCCGCGGCGGAATATGTAACCTCTCTACCGAAAATCCAAAATCAAGGTATTTTTCATGAAATTTCTCTTTCCTTTTATGGAAATTTTTGATCTAAACCTTTGGTAGAGGAAATGTTAGGAATAATGAAAAAAAAAATTCAGATTTTGTTTGAACATATGCTTGTGTTTTGGATTTTATGTGAATGTGTTAGAGAAGATGATTTTTGGGAGAGATAAGAGCATAGATTGAAGAATGTAGAGAAGTGGTGTGGTGGTTTAGTGTCATTAACTTTCAATGTTAAGATCTAGGGATTTCAAACAAAAATATAAAGGGAAGGGAAGAAGATAATGAATAGTAGTTTTTTTATTTGAAAATGTTGTTGAATGGAGATTGTAGATCGGTTAGAACATGAAATTTTGGATAGAACAACTTTTTTTGATTGGTATACAAAACAAAACATTCAAAGTTCCAGATCTCAAATTTGTACTGTCGCCGACGATAGTGAGTGTCGCCCAGTGACAGTGCCTAATTTCGTGTTTTGTTTTGTTTTTTTTTCCTTTTTTCAGGAATGGCATCCAGTTCTAAAGCACGAAGGAGCACAGGAAGTGACCCGTATTCGTCGTATCACATGTTTCCGGGAATTGATAACGCGATTATAGGAGTGGGGAAAGTTATTGAATTTGACCCTATCTAGCATGCACACATCCATGACCTGTTAGCCATGGCAGGAATAATGTCAATCATATTACCTGATTCGTTTTCGTCAGATTTGATTAGGGAGTTATATAATCAGTTGATAGACCCTAATCATACGAATTTGAATGGTAGAGTACGGTCGTTGATTCATGAAAAAGTAGTAGAAATAACACACCATGACCTTAGGAAGGAGTTCGGCTTGATTGTGTATCGCCCCGAAACTCAAAAGAGGAACATGCAGCGTTTGAGTCAAGTTTGGGCGGTCGTAAGGGTCACACGGCCTGGGACATGGGCGTGTCTCAGGGCCGTGTCGTGCACAGGATCGACGACTCACCGAGTGGTTGACGAAAATGCACTCGACGAGCGTTGAGGCATGGAATACATCCTGAGACACGGGCGTGTCAGAGGCTGTGTCCTGCTCGGGCAGTTTGCTAGTTTTGTGCTGAGGTAGTTACACGGCCTGGGACACGGGCGTGTCTAGCACACGGCATGTGACACAGGAGTGTCACATGGCCGTGTCCTCTTCTTGAAGTTTTGGTCCTGTGTCGACTGAGAGACACGACCCGGAATACGGGCGTGTTCTGGTTGACACGGGAGTATCAAAGTTGACACGGGCGTGTCTAAGCCCGTGTCACGTTCGGGACGTGACGGTTCCATCATTGATTGGGGCACACGGCCCATGACATGGGCGTGTCCAAGGGTTATACGAGCGTGTCATAAGCTATGTTACAGGCCGTGTACTTTTCTGGATTTTCCTGATTTACGGCGAGTGTGGAGCACGGGCGTGTCGCAAGCCGTGTTCGGCCCAAAAATGTTATTTTCAGGGCGAATCGTGGTCGTTCATTTCTTTCAAAGGAGATCTAATGGCTGAGGGTTGTCATGGCTGGGTTTAAGCCGGGAATAGGGTTTTCAAACCCTCATTTCCATTGGGCTATTCTCTTTCTAAGAGTTTAGAGAGAGAGAAGATCTAGGAGGAAGAAGGAAGTCAACTCCGGCCACCGGTGGAGATTCGGGGCTTCGATTCTCGATCCGAGTCCAGATTCGCGAAGGAGAGACCGATATGGTGCTTTTTATCCGACTAGTTCATCATGGCGCCAAAGAGAAATGCTAGGGTAACGATTCTCTACTCGAGCATGTGAAGCTATCCTTCTTTTGCATAAGGAAACCCGCTCCCGCAAGTGTGCGGTATTCCTTGGGGTAGATGTGATTAGTCCCCCTTGTTTGCATGTAGACTCCGAAATCGAGAAACGAACATAGGCATGGTGTGTGAAGCCTACCCGGAAAAGTTGGTCTGGATCGGTGATGTTTCATTTTGCATATATAGCCAGAGAAGACTTTGTGCCTTTAGTTGTTTTCGAGTTTTCTACGCGGTAGATTGCATCAGGGAATCTTGGGGGTTAACTCCAAGGTGCACCCGGAAAACTGGGCGGAAATGCATTTTTGCTGACTTGGTGTCCTGGGAGCCAGCCTTGAAAATAACTGGGTTATGTACTTGTATGATCGAATTTGGGATCCAGCAAAGCTTGGCCCGCGTATATGGCTTAAGATTGACAGTGCGGTGTGAGCAACGGGATTGTGGAACCGGACTCGGGCTATGTGGTTTGGTGACAGAGACCTGAGAACAGAGACTGGCCATTGGCATAGTTGTGCAAGTCTTAGGCTTAGGCCATAAAGACTAAAATGCTCACGAGATTTGTCGTCTAAGGGGCGGTGGTGAGGCTGCGGTTTTGATCGGGTTCACCATATAAGTGCCCTGAGAGCACAGGGTGTGTGACCCTATGTGCCTACACCTGTGGTGTTGTGATTATCCACTATATTGCTTATTATGCTAATAAGTGCGGGGAAGGATCATCGCCTCCCCGAGTTTGGGGACGAGATCGTTATAAATTGGTCTGCTTTAGCTGACCGTTATTCTTATTTACCACTGTTGAAGTGACTTGTGCTTACAGGTGCTGTGGTGCCGAGTGGCAAATAGTGGGCCAAAGCCCTTGTTACTGAGTCGGCCCTTGAAGGCCTTGTTATGTTTACTTGTTTAATTTATGTGTGACCGGCCTGCGTGCCGAAGTATGCAAGACACAGTTTTAAATTTAGTGAACTCTTGTAAGGCCATAAGACCAGTACTTTGTGTACTTTGTAATTTCATTCCTGTTTGGGTTTGCTAGTGGACATTCATGTTTGTGGTTGGGTTCTTAATTTTGCAACCTAATAAATTGCTTCCGCTAGATGCTCTGTGTAGGACATTACGATTGGAGGAATGGTTTCATTTAGTAACTCGTTGGTCTGTCCGTAGTATATGGTATAGGGCCCCGGCCAGACCTACTGCTATATGTTATGTGACGGATAGGGGTGTTACAATTTGGTATCAGACTACCAGTTTCGGTCAGGCTTAAATGAATTCGTGGACGAATTCACTTTAAGGGGTGGTGAGCATATGCGTGTGCGTCATCATTATAACATAAAAGAACCCATGAATGTCCACTTAGGAATGAAAATACACATGTTTGAGGAACCTGCGTGTTCCTATAATTGATTTTTGCAATATTGTTTGGTCACTTAATGGTGTTTTGTACGACTATAGGTGACCAGGAGTGGTGCAGAGCCGTAGAACGTCTGGTTTATGAGGCAAGTAGCGCACCAAATGTTGAGGCTGCAACACCTCCTTCAGCTGAAACCATACGATTGGTAGCTGAAGCAGTGTTTGCGATGATTAATGCACAGCCTGCGAGGCAGATTCAGCAGCCTACCCCTACTGTGGAGCAAGTACTGCTCCAAGAGGCGGAGCCAAGGAGAGTGGAGCAGGTTGTGGTAGAGCCAGTGATGCCTAGGAGAGCAACGGAGAAACAACTCAAACACGTTATGGGATTCAATCCTCTAGTGTTCTCAGGAACGGGAACCCCAACTCAAGCTGAAGATTGGCTCTCCCGAATAAAGAGTGTCCTGATAACTACAGAGACAGAGGAGTGGCAGAGGTCGACTATAGCCACTTACTTGTTGGACGGTGATGCAAGGCTGTGGTGTGAAGGTTTGGAACTACACTACTTGGGGGGACGACAACTTACAGATGTCTCGATGAAAGAGTTTTCAAGACTGTTCTTGGCAAGGTACCTCCCCTCTGCTCAGAGGATTGTGTTAGAGAACGAATTACAAAAGTTGACTCAAGGAGAGAGTATCGTGGATGAGTACCTCCACGAATTTACACGATTGGGTCGGTACGCTATCTCTACTTTTGCTGATGAGGAGCGGAAGATGAATCGTTTCTATGAAGGTCTGAGGGATAACCTAAGGCTACTACTCTCAGGGCTGATGATGCAGGGCTTCTTGACCCTGGTCAACAAGGCCCGGTCTTTGGAAAAGGACTTAAGGAATGTGCAAGCAAAGAAAGACTCAGGTGTTAGGAAGTCAGAGTTCAAGGTGCTGCCTTAAAAGTCCGGTTTCCGAAGGTGGAATAAGAAGGCTAGTACGTTGGGTCTAGCCCCTTATTTTGGTGCTTCGGGGCAACTACTAGCCGAACCCTGGGCGCTTTCTTTACTTGTGGTAAGCCGGGGCATTTTGCCCGCGACTATTGGAACGGACGTCCAAAGTCCGAGAGGAAGCCGTGAGCAACTTACGAGGAAAAGGGCAAGGTGGTGGAGTCAACCGCATCCCATTATGCTCTGACTCAACCAAGAGTCTACAATCTTGGCCAACAAGAGGCCATCAAACAAGCGGATGTGGTGACAGGTACGGTTAAAATTTATAGTAATTTAGCTTTAAATACTGTTACCTTGCACATGTTAGCTTATTACTGTTTGTATAAGCTTTGTTTTTATTTGTGATAGTCCGGAGAAAGCACTCTTCGATACGGGAGCTTCGCACTCCTTTTTGTCCGAAGGTTTCATATCGCGCATCGGAGTCCCTTCTTCGATGGCGAAGGACAAATTGGACGTATTATTGCCGAATGGGTGTTCTATGCGCGCGGACAGGGTTTGTGTTGTAAAGATTCGTATTGGAAGTTAGGAGTTCGACTTGCTAGCGTCGTTACTGCCGCTAGTAGAGTTCGATGTCATTTTGGTATGGACTGGCTTTCGGAGCAGTAGGCATACATAGATTGCAATCGTAAGGAAGTCAAGTTGGGAGATGGCCTGGAGACAATATTTGCGGGATTGAAGGGGTCAAGCAAGACCTTAATGTCTTCTCTTCAAGTGATCAAGGCAGTTCGTGCTTGTGCAGAGCTGTTCTTCACGCTAGTGGAGGCTGCGAAGCCTAAGCCCAATTTGGTTAGTATCCCAGTGGTGTGCGAGTACCCTGACGTGTTCCCGGACAATCTTCCCGGAGCCCCACCTCAGCGGGAGATTGACTTCACGATTGAGCTTGTGCCAGGTGCCAAAACTGTGTCACGCTCTCCTTATAGATTGGCGCATAAGGAAATGGCAGAACTAAAGGTTCAAATCAAAGAGTTGTTGGAGCAGGGTTATGTGTATCCACGTCCGTCACCTTGGAGCGCACCAGTCCTTTTTATTAAGAAGAAGGACGGAAGTTTGTGGCTCTGTATCGATTATAGAGAATTGAACAAGTTAATGGATAAGAACAAGTACTCGATCCAAAGGAATAATGATCTATTTGATCAGGTAGTTGGGTCATCGGTGTACTCAAAATTGGATCTCAAGTCGGTTATTATCAGATGGGAATAAGGGAAAGTGATATCCCAAAGACAGCGTTCAGCACGAGATATGGGCATTTCGAGTTTACAGTCAAGTCGTTCGGGCTGACTAATATGCCATCAGTGTTCATGGATCTGATGAATAGAATGTTCAGGGAGTACTTATACCACTTTGTGATCGTCTTTATCGACGACATATTGGTGTACTCGCAGTGCGAAGAAGATCACTTCAAGCATCTGCATTTGGTTTTTGAGACGCTGAGGAGGAACGAACTATACGCAAAGTTCTCCAAATGCGAGTTTTGGTTGCCCTTAGTAGCGTTCCTTGGTCACATAGTTAGTGGAGAAGGGATTGCGGTGGATCCGGCGAAGATAGTTGCGATACGGGAGTGGTCTGTGTTGTCTACGGTAGTGGAAGTCCAGAGTTTTCTGGGGCTTGCCGGCTATTACAGGAGCTTCATAGAGAACTTCTCGCGGATAGCGTTACCTCTCACGACTTTGACAAGGAAAGATCAGAAGTTTGTTTGGATGCAGGAGTGCGCGCAAGCTTTTGAAGAGTTGAAGGGTCAGTTGACCACGACGCTAGTGCTAAGTTCGTCGAGTGGAACCGAAGGCTTTGAGATCTACAGCGATGCTTCGGGCAGTGGTTTGGGCTGCATGCTGTTGCAGCATGGTAGTGTTATAGCTTATGGCTAGCGTCAGCTGAAAGTGCATGAGAGAAATTATCTGGTCCACGACTTAGAGTTAGCGGCTGTGATTTTTGCGCTGAAGCTGTGGAGGCATTAATTGTACGGCGTAAAGGTCGATATCTATACCGACCACAAGAGCCTGAAATACATGTTAGATCAGAAGGATCTGAATATGAGGCAGCGAAGACTGATGGAGTTCCTATGGGACTATACATTAAAGATTCATTATGTGTCGGGGAAAGGCAATGCAGTTGCGGATGCGTTGAGTCGTAGGGCCCCTGTGCGGCCAACTGGTTGTCGGTTCATGATAAGCAATTGGTTCTTGAGTTGGAGGCATTGGAGATCTCTTGCGTTGATAAGCAGACTAGTGTCGAAGCTCAATTGAACTGGACAGAGGTTCAGTATGACCCTGCTGATCGGATTCAGCGGGCTTTAGAGCTGGATAGTGACATGAAGCAAACCTTGGATGAGGCTATGGATGGGTCAAATTCCAAATTTGTTGTTGTTGACGGACTGTTATGGAAGGACCTCCATCTGTGCATCCCAAGTGTGGGGAAACTACGGGATGAATTGATGTACGAGGTGAATCATACCAAGTACTCGATTTACTCGGTGAGCTCAAAAATGTATCAAGATATGAAGAAGTTGTTATGGTGTCCAGGACTGAAGAAGGATGTGGCACTGTACGTGGCAAAGTGTCAGACGTGCGCCTTGGTAAAGGCGGAGTGCTAAAAGGCCGGAGGTTTCTTGAAGTCTTTGCCTATCCTGGAGTGGAAGTTCGACGACATTTCTATGGATTTTGTGCATGGTTTGCCAAGATAGCAGAAGGGGAACGACGCCATCTGGGTGATCGTAGATCGTTTGACGAAGGTATCACACTTCATTTCGAATAGGAAGGATGAC
The DNA here is from genome assembly GCA_039513925.1 of Platanthera zijinensis. NCBI lineage: Eukaryota > Viridiplantae > Streptophyta > Magnoliopsida > Asparagales > Orchidaceae > Platanthera > Platanthera zijinensis. Next base: position 238,352,555 of record CM077079.1, on the reverse strand, counting down.
TCGGTGGAGAAACTGGTAAAATTGTTTGTGGATAACATTGTTCGACTACACGATGTGCCTCACAGTATCATGAGCGACTGTGATGGACGGTTCACGTCCAATGACTGGAGGCTGGTGCAGCAAATGTTGGGAACCAAGCTGAGTTTCAGCACGACCTTCCATCCGCAAACGGATGGTCAGACTGAGAGAGTTAACAGAACAATGGAAGATATGCTTCGCATGTATGTTCTGGATTTCGGGAAGCAGTGGGAAGATCATCTATGTTTGGTGGAGTTTGCGTACAACAACAGCTACCGAGCGAGTATTCAAATGGCGCCCTTTGAGGCCCTATATGGTAGAAAATGTCGCATGTCGTTTTCGTGGTTGGAAACGGGTGAGACAAGGTTGTACAACAAGTAAGAGGTGGAAAGCGCAACTTCTTTGGTACAATCCATTCAAGAGCGTTTGCTTATCGCTCAGGACCGACAAGCCAAATACTATAATGCCAAGCATCGGAACATTGAGTTCGCTGTTGGCGACTGGGTGTATTTGAAGATAAATCCGTCCAATGGTGTTTCACGAGTACGACGCTTAAAGAAGCTGAGCTCGAGGTACCTTGGACCATTTGAGATCCTGGAGCAGATTGGTGAAGCGGCTTATTGTCTAAAGCTATCGGTGGAGTTGAGTGGTCTCCACGATGTATTCCATATTTCGGTATTGCGGAAGGCAGTGTAGGAGTCTTCGCAAGTGATTGCGGTCGACCGAGTACCAATTGATGTTGGGCTGATGACGAAGAACAGACCCATTTGCATTGAGGACTCTGATGTCAAGCGACTTTGTAACAAGGAGATCAGGATGGTCAAGGTCCTTTGGGACAATTCTGGATGGGAGGAGCTCTCGTAGGAGCGGGAGCAGACCATGCTTGAGGAGTACCTAGAGTTATTCCACTCAGGTACCGTTTTTTTAGTATCTTTTCCTTTCGGTAATTTCGTGGACGAAATTCTTTTAAGAGCGAGAGATTTGTAACGCCCCAAAACTCAAAAGAGGAACGAGCAGCGTTTGAGTCGAGTTTGGGCCTTGGTAAGGGTCACACGGCTTGGGACACGGGCATGTCTCAGGGCCGTATCGTGCACGGGATCGATGACTCACCGAGTGATTGACGAAAATGCACTCGATGAGCGTTGAGACAAGGAACATGATCTGAGACACGGGTGTGTCAGAGGTCCTGTCCTGCTCGGGAAGTTTGATGGTTTTGTGCTTAGGTAGTTACACAGCCTGGGACACGGGTGTGTCCTAGGGTGTGTCTAGCACACGACATGTAACACGGGCGTGTCATATGGTCGTGTACTATTCTGTAAGTTTTAGTCCTGTGTCGACTGAGAGACACAACCTGGAAAACGGGTGTGTTCTGGTTGATACGGGCGTGTCAAAGTTGACACGGGCATGTCTAAGCCCATGTCCTATTCGGGACGTGATGGTTCCAGTGCCGATTGGGGCACAAGGCCCATGACACGGGCGTGTTCATGGGTGACACGGGCGTATCACAAGCCGTGTTACAGGTCGTGTCCTTTTCTAGATTTTCCTGATTTACGGCGAGTGTGAAACACGGCCTTGGAAACGGGCCTGTCGCAAGCCGTGTTCGGCCCAGAAATGTTATTTTCAAGGCAAATCGTGGCTGTTCGTTTCTTTCAAAGGAGATCTAATGGTTGAGGGCTGTCCTGACTGGGTTTAAGCCGAGAATAAGGTTTTCAAACCCTTATTTCCATTGGGCTATTCTCTTTCTAAGAGTTTAGAGAGAGAGGAGAGCTAGGAGGAAGAAGGAAGTCAACTCCGACCACCGGTGGAGCTTTGGGGCTCCGATTATCGATCCGAGTCCAGATGCACGAAGCCGAGGCCGATACGGTTCTTTCCATCCGACTAGTTCATCATGGCTCCAAAGAGAAATGCTAGGGTAACGATTCTTTACTCGAGCATATGAAGCTCTCCTTCTTTTGCATAAGGAAACCCGCTCCTACGAGTGTGCGGTGTTCCTTGGGGTAGATGTGATTAGTCCCCCTTGTTTGCATGCAGAGTCCGAAATCGAGAAATGGACATAGGCATGGTGTGTGAAGCCTACCCGGAAAAGTTGGTCTGGATCGGTGATGTTTCATTTTCCATATATAGCCAAAGAAGACTCTGTGCCTTTGGTTGTTTTTGAGTTTTCTACGCGGTAGATTGCATCAGGGAATCTTGGGGGTTAACTCCAAGGTGCACCTGGAAAACTGGGCGGAAATGCATTTCTGCTGACTTGGTGTCCTGGGAGCCAGCCTTGAAAATAACTGGGTTATGTACTTGTATGATCGAATTTGGGATCCAGCAAAGCTTGGCCCGCATATATGGCTTAAGATTGACAGTGCGGTGTGAGCAACGGGCTTGTGGAACCGGAATCGGGCTATGTGGTTTGGTGACAGAGACCTGAGAATAGGGACTGGCCATTGGCATAGTTGTGCGAGTCTTAGGCTTAGGCCATAAAGACTAAAATGCTCACGAGATTTGTCGTCCAAGGGGCGGTGGTGAGGCTGCGGTTTTGATCGGGTTCACCATATAAGTGCCCTGAGAGCACAGGGTGTGTGACCCTATGTGCCTGCACCTGTGGTGTTGTGTTTATCCACTATATTGCTTATTATGCTAATAAGTGCAGGGAAGGAGCATCGCCGCCCCGAGTTTGGGGGCGGGATCGTTATAAATTGGTCAGCTTTAGCTGACCGTTATTCTTGTTTGTCACCATTGCGGTGAATTATGCTTGCAGGTGCTGCGGCGCCGAGTGGCAAATATCGGGTCAAAGCCCTTGTTGCTGAGCCGGCCCTTGAAGTCCTTATTATGTTTACTTGTTTAATTCATGTGTGACTGGCCTTCGTGCCAAAGTATGCAAGACATAGTTTTAAATTTAGTGAACTCCTGTAAGGCCATAAGGCCAGTACTTTGTGTACTTTGTAATTTCATTCATGTTTGGGTTTGCTAGTGGACATTCATGTTTGTGGCTGAGTTCTTAATTTTGCAACCTAATAAATTACTTCCGCTAGATGCTCTGTGTAGGACGTTACGATTGGAGGAATGATTTCATTTAGTAACTCGTCGGTCTGTCCGTAGTATATGGCGTCGGGCCCAGGCCGGACCTACTGTTATATGCTATGTAACGCATAGGGGTGTTACAGATTGAACATGACACTTTGTTGGATGTGGTGGAGAAATATAGGAAGGATAGGAACTGGACATTACTAAATATGGTGTTACATGAAAACTCCATGAAAAACTTAAATCACTCCACGACCACGCTTACTCCAAATGCACGTTTAGTGCAAGAGATTTTGAGAAATATGGTGTTGCTCAAATCGGGTGACACGAGGACTATCACAACTCAATTGAGCTATGTGACATATATGATATTGGAGCGAGAACCCTTTGACATGGCCGACTTTATCCTATCGATTATCCGGTATACATTTAGGCTTAAAAGCCCTATATGGAAAAAATTGAATACACTGCCAATGGGGGTGTTCATTCAACGTATCTTGTTCAAGAAATACTCTTGGATAGATCCAAGATTCTATTTGCTTGACTGTGTGCCCGATATCTATTATACAAGCGGTTCATCTTCCTTTGGCCGATCAGCAAGAGGGGGTTCTATAAGGAGCAATGAACCCGTGACTGATATCCGAAACCCACCTATGGCAAGGGCTTGTTCATTTCGTCAAAGTGTAGACGACTTGCGAGAGTCGTTTGAGGAGTATAAGAGAGATGTTAAACAGAGTTTTTCGGGTATTCAAAAGTTCTTTAAGTACTTGACCAAGAGCCTTAAATTGAAGCCGACTCCAGCTAAGGTGGCTGAATGGGAGAATTCGGTTGCAGAGCTTCCTCGACAATCTACTCGTCGACCTCGTCGTACACGAAGCAGTGGTCAAAGCTCAGCTGAAGGCTAGGATGATTCAGGTGTAGTGGATAGCAGAGATTTCTGAAGAGTTTGGATGGGTCTGGACAATTAGCTATACCGCCCGGCGATAGTCACTATCGCTGGCGACAATGTTTTGTTATGTTTTTTCATATTTCTGTTTAGTATTCTATGATGTAATATTTTATGAATTTAGATGTGATGTAATTATTGTTATAGTGCAGTTGATGACTCATGAAATTAATGTATTTTAATGCTTTCATCATTTTCTTGGTAATTAAGATTAGTTTTTTTATTATTATTTGTGTATTATTGCAAAGCATCATCTTGAGAAATCCAGTATTCCTAGTTCTAGTCTAAGATGAGAGAAACGGGAGTCTGGAAGTGGTTTTGTGAATATATCAGTTAGCTGTGCATCGGTGCCTATAAAACTAACCTTAATGGTTTCTTGTTTAATGTGGTCTCTTATAAAGGGATGACGAACATCTATGTGTTTAGACCGAGAATGATGAACAGGATTATATGTTAAGTCAATTGCATTTTTGTTATCACATTTTAACTCAATTGATTCATGAAAAACTCCAAAGTCCTCTAAAGTTTGTTTCATCTAAATAGCTTGTGCACAACAACTACCTAGTGCAATGTATTCGGCCTCAGTGGTGGATAGGGAAACAGAATTCTGTTTCCTACTTGACCACGAAATTAGTGAAGGGCCAAGAAAGTGATAAGTGCCACTAGTGCTCTTACGGTCTAACGAACAACCAGCATAGTCTGAATCAGAAAAACCATGTAGGATAAAGGTATCATTGTGCGGATACCACAAGACTATATTAGATGTACCAATAAGATATCTAAAAATTCGTTTAACCGCTTTTAAATGAGACTCTTTGGGATTAGCCTGAAATCTAGCACATAAACATACATCAAACATAATATCAGGTCTAGATGCGGTCAAATATAATAATCATCATATTATTCCCCAATACAACGTTTGATCTATAGAAATACCACTTTCATCTTTTCCTAATTTCAACGAGATACTCATGGGGGTATTTGACTTTTTTAGATTTTCAAATCCAAATCTTTTTAAAACATCATGAATATACTTTGATTGGTTGATAAAAATACCATCATGTTTTTTAGAAATTTGAAAACCAAGAAAATAAGTGAGTTCGCCTATCATGCTCATTTCAAATTAATTTTTCATAATTTCAACTACATCATCACATAAGTTCTCATTAGTGGATCCAAAAATAATATCATCAACGTATATTTGTAAAACTACAAGGTCATCATGAACATGTTTAATAAAAAGAGTACAATCAGCACTACCCATTTTGTAACCATTTTTTAATAAATAAACAGTCAATCGATCATACCATGCTTGGGGTGCTTGCTTCAAACCATAAAGGGTTTTTTCTAATTTAAAAACATGATCAGGATATTTAACATCAACAAAGCCAAGAGGTTGTTCTACATAAACCTCTTCTTTAATATACCCGTTAAGAAAAGCAGTTTTAACATCCATTTGAAATAGTCTAAATCGTTTATGGCTAGCAAATGCAAGGAATATTCTAACGGCTTCTAAATGTGCTATGGGTGCAAAAGTTTCATCAAAGTCTATTCCTTCAATCTGTGAATACCCTTTTGCTACAAGTCTAGCTTTGTTCCTAGTGACCCTAGATTCACTATCCATTTTATTTTTGAATATCAACTTAACACTTACAACAGGATGATTAGGTGGTCGTTCTACTAACTTCCAAACCTTATTACGTTCGAATTGATTAAGCTCTTCAGTCATAGCTAAAAACCAAAAATTATCATTCAAAGCGATTTAACATTTTTAGGTTCTATATCAGAAATAAAACACATATTTGCAAATAAATCATGTAATGATGAATGAGTACTTACCCCTCTTGACAGTTCTCCAATTATCAAATCTTGTGGATGATCTTTTGAGAATCTTAGCTCAGTTGGAGGCACATATTCTTGCACTTCTTTTTCTTGTTCATCTTCTTTTTCTTCTTCTTTGTCTCCAAGAATTTCACCATCATCTGACTTTTGTAGTGGTAATGGCTCTTCATTTTGACATGTATTATTATTTTCTACACAAGGGAAAAACTCATCAAATTTAACATGAATAGATTCTTCAACCATCTTTTTCCTTTTAATATAAATCCTATAAGCTTTACTTGTTGAAGAATAGCCAATAAAAATACCTTCATCACACTTTTCATCAAACTTGCCTAAATTTCCCTTAGTGTTCAAAATAAAACATTTGCACCCAAAAACCTTAAAATAAGATACATTGGGTTTCTTTTGGAAATATAGTTCATAAGGAGTTAATTTCAAGAAAGGTCGAAGCATAACTCGATTAGTAACATAACATGCAGTACTAATTGCTTCAGCCCAAAATGATTTAGGTAATTTGTATTTTGATACCATAGTACGAGCTAGTTCTTGCAAAGTTCTATTTTTCCTCTCTACCACACCATTTTGTTGCGGTGTGCGAGGAGTGGAAAATTTATGTTTAATACCTAACTCATTACAAAAGGATACAAATTTTTCATTATCAAACTCTCCTCCATGATCTGAACGAATGCATTTTATTTTCAAATCAAGTTCATTTTAAACACGTATACATAATTTGGAAAACTCTAAAAATGCATCAGATTAAGACACTAAGAAGATTGTCCGACATAAACGTGAATAATCATCAATTAAGACAAAAGTGTACTTTCTACCCCCTAGGCTTTGTGTGGTAATTGGACCAAACAAATCCATATGAATCAACTGTAAAGGCCTAGTAGTGGAAACACCCTTTTTGCTCTTAAATGAAGATTTTGAAAATTTTCCTTTTTGACATGGTGAACATAAAGAAGATAGATTTCCATGTAAAATTGATAAACCTTTTACTAGTTTATTTTGGGACAATGTTACAATCAACTTGGAAGTAGAATGTCCAAGATGTCTATGCCACAAATCTAATTCATCATTTTTAGACATAAAGCATTTTAAAGAAGAGTGTGATAAGTCGTTAAATCTAATCATGTAAACATTTTGAAATCTAGGAGCAGTAAGAACAATATCATTTGTCTTGGAATCAATAATCTTGCACAGGTTTGAAGATGAATCAAATAAGACATTTAAACCAACATCACATAATTGACTTGTAGAAATTAAATTGTGCTTCAAACCATTAACAAACAACACCTTTGAAATAATAAATGATTTGTTACCTACTACTCAACTGCAAATGATCTTTCCTTTTCTGTTATCACCGAACGTAACTACGCCTCCTTTTTTCATCTCTAGGCTAAGGAACTTTGATTTGTTGCCCGTCATGTGTTTGGAGCACCCTGAGTCCAAGTACCACACGTCTTCTTTGTCCTTAGCCTGCCAACACACCTAGGAAGATGATGAGAGTAAAGATCTGGTTACCCAAGTGGTTCCTCCCATAGTGTAGGTGGAAGCCTTAGGTACCTAGATTTGTTTAACAGAATAATATCTCGTCTTCATACAAGTGTGTGTTGTGTGACTAAACTTATCACATTTGGCACACGTGATGAAAAAAGTTGACGGGTTTGTAAAAATTATTTTTGAATTTTTGTTGGGAGCAGCAGTGTTGGTAGACTTATTATTTTTACATTTAAAAAGTGAGTTTTTGAAATTTTTATTATCGCCTGTGACAGTGGATGTCGCCGAGCGATAGTGATCTAGTGAGTATCCATGTCCGAATTTTGTAGAACCATAATACTGTCTTGCTAAGATCATATTCAGTGATTTTTGGCCCATTCCAAATTTTTTAGTGGCCATTTCCAAATTTCGGACTCGTCCTCTCAATGTAGTGTTTTCGGCAACAATTGTGTCGCATCAATTTGCAAAGGACTTTTTACTACCTTCTACTTGAGATTGAGAAAGCATTAAGGACCTCTCTAAGGCTTCTTTCTCTCTTATAAGAGATTCTACACAAGAATGAGACTTAGAGAGATCTTTCTCAAGTTCCAGTATCCTTGCCAAAGAGGTACAATCCTCTTGACACGTTGCTTTCTCCTTACCAAGTTTTTTTACTTCATTTTTTAATATTTTATTTTATTTTACAAAATTTTAATTTCAAATTTTAAGTAATTGAATTTCATCTAGCTTTTTATCTAAGTATTTGCAGGTTCTTAAAAATTCAGAATATAAAATATCGTAAGTTTCAGGAGTTACCTCAGTGTCGCTATGGACACTGCTCTCATCACAATTCGATGAAGCGCACTTTCCAATCAGGCACAAGTTGGCCTCCTCTTCAGTTTCTGAGCCTGAACTGCTTGACTCCTAAGAAGTTACGTCATCCCATGTTTCTGCCTTCAGAACTTTCTTTTTATCTTTCTTTTTGTATCGCTTCTCCTTCAGTTCTCTCATATACTTTGGGCACTTGCTTTTGATGTGGCCAATTCTCCTGCAGTGATAGCACTCGGGTGGTGGTCTTTCATCTTCATCCTCTCCATCAGCTTGGGCTTTTCCTTTCCTATACCTAGATTCTTGCTTCTTAAAAAATTTCTTGAAGGAACTTCTTATTTCAGGGTTTCTCATGAACTTCCTGAATTTCTTTACAAACAACTTTCTTCATCTCCATCGTCACTCTCATCGGACTCACTACCCACTTCCTTCTTGGACTTCAATGCCAAAGCCTTCTTCCTTGGTTCCAGGCTATACTCCTGTTGTTGAATCCTCAACTCTACTTCATGGGTTTTCAGATTGCCTATCAGATTCTCAATTTGGAGAGACTTTAGATCGTGTTACTCTATGATGACAGTCACCTTTGAGTTTAACTTTGGGGCCAGTGATCTAAGTATTTTTCTCACCAAATCTCCATTTAAGAAACTCTTTCCTAGAATCCTTGAGTCGTTCACTATCTTGCTGAACCTTGTGTACATGGATTCTATATGCTCATCAACCTCCAGTTTGAACTTCTCAAACTCTGACTCTAACTGGAAAAGCTTTGAGTCTTTTACCTGCGATATACCTTCATGAGTAACTTCAAGGAGATATATCATATGCAGTTTCACATGCACATACACGATATAATTCGGTCCTATCTAACGCACAGAATAAGGCATTCATTTCCTTTGCGTTATTTTTACAGCGAAGCTTATCAGCTTCATCCCATTTATCCTTGGGTTTTTCCATTGTGACACTTCCGACAATAGTTGTGGGGGCAGTGTAACATGTTTCTTCCATGCCCCAAATATCAATATCTAGCGCTATTAGAAAGCATTTCATTCGAGCTTTCCAATAGTTGTAGTTAGTGCCCATGAATAAGGGAGGTCTACTTATACCTTGCCCCTCAAAAAATGCATGATGTTTTGCGCCATTACTCCCGGTGGTAAAGCTGATTTCAGAGTAACCTGCTCTGATACCAATTGTTGGATTGTGAGGCGCCCTTAGAGGGGGGGTGAATAAGGGTTTTAATAATTTACTTAACGCAATTAGCAAGGCTTATCCAAATCAAAGAAAACATAGAATTGATTTTTCATAAATAGAAATGAACACTTAAGAATTTATTGAGATAGATGACAACAATGATTTATACCAAAAGTGTCAAATATGAATACAACAAATCTCTATAGAGCTAGAGATAAGGCTTACAAAAAAAACTATTAACTGATGTTTTCACCGGTCCTTCTACCTAGAACCGGCAGGCTAAAGCGTATCTCTCCCTAGATCCTGCTACTAGCCTCTCCTAAACCTAATCAAGATCAAGACACTGCACACTAGGCAGCGATTTCTCGCTAAGCCGCACAAGGGCTTAGACGTCACACACAAGGTGACGATTCTCTCCTAAGCCACACAAGGACTTAGACGCCACACGCAAGGCGGCGATTTTCTCTCTCGATTACAATGTAATGTAAGAAACAAGATTATAGAAAAACTTCTGAATTGAAAAGTCCCTCTTAATGGTGCGCTGAAGATGCCGACGAATCCTTGCCAGGAATGCTTCAAGGGTCGCGTACGTGTCGTCAATCTTTCGCTCCTTAACCTTCTTGAGAGTATGGAGATAATTCTTGATGTTGGAGCTCTCTGGATGGAATGAACAGCAAAGTGTACTCCAGGTAATTCCAATTCGTGATGTCAACAAAAATTTTCATCAATTTTATACTTTGACGATATTGCCGGCGACAATGACTGTCGCCGATCAGCGACATCACATATACTGGCACGTGTCCCACAAAATCGCCATTTTCACACTTCAGATTGAACTCCTCCGAATCGTGCACTGTCGCCTGGCGACATCAGTGTCGCTAGGCGATAATGATAGAAACTGTCATTCCTGTCGTCGTGGGCCAGCTGTCACTTTCACTGTCACAGGATGGCGATACTGACTGTCGCCAGCAACAATGACTTAGCTCTTTTTTCTGTTCCGAATCAAAGCTCTAATGTCACTTTGGTTAGCCCTGTGTTATCTGCACATAAAACACCCAATAATCAAATACAAACGAGATTTGTTATTAGCAAACCAAGAAGCGTGGAACACATGCTCCTACAATGAAACACATCATGAAGATTTCCCAACTCTTGGGGCAAGGCTAAACGATAGGCGACGGGGCCAACACGCTCTATCACCGGATAGGGTCCCAAGTAGTGGGGATCTAACTTTTTCTGCTTTCTCAACCGGGAGACACCATGCATGGTCTTTATTTTCAAAAACACCATCTCTCCCACGCTTAACTCCACCGGTCGGTGTCGCTCATCATAGTACTTGGCATGTCGGCTCTGTGCTTCCCACATTCGCTCCTGGATCAGTCGTATCACTGTCGTAGTGTCATCAATGTAAGCCACTCCCAAGGCTCCCGGGTTCTCTTCCTAAGCCCAAGTCAACGGGGTTCGACAACGTCTTCCATACAATGCCTCGTGTGGAGCCATCTTAATGCTAGCCTAGTAGTTGTTATTGTAAGAAAATTCTACTAACGTCAACAGCTGCTCCAATGGCTCATTGTGTTCCACTATGCAAAATCGAAGTAGATCCTCCATCGTCCGGTTCTTCCTCTCTGTCTGTCCATTTGTATGCGGGTGGAAGGTGGTGCTGAAGGCCAATTTGGTACCCAAGTATGCATGTACCCGCCTCCACTCCTTAGATGTGAAACGCCCGTCACGATCTGATACGATGGACTTTGGTACTCCGTGAAATCAGACCACTTGCTCTAGGAACATTCTGGCCAGGATATCAACTCTGTCACCCTGTCGATTTGGAATGAACCTGTTGGGTACATTGGAAAATGTATACCTGATTTGGAGAAGCCTCACTTAGCTCAATGATATACATCAAGGTGTATTTGATGTTATTTTGAGTTTATATGTGCAGGTTAAGAATGTGCTAGAATACAGGAAAAATATTCTAAGTCCATATGTCGACACCTGAGGAAGGTGTGTCGACACTTCAGTAAGATTGTGTCGACACTTGGAAATAGCTGTGTCGACACTTCAGAGAATTTGTATCGACACCGGGAGGCAGTGTCGACACACAGAAGATTCTAGTCGACAACAACTGTGTCGACACCGGGAGGCAGTGTCGACACACAGAGGCAGAGTCGACAATAACTGTGTCGACACCTGGAGGCAGTGTCGACACATACTATGTTCTGAGTCTACATCAACTGTGTCGACACACAAGACTTGTGTCGATACACAGCAGAGTCTAGACCAAGTTGATTGCTGATGAATGGTGAAGTGTTTGTGTCGACACAAATAATCAGTGTCAACACATTCTCAAGATGCAGTATCAAAAAGCTGTGTCGACATCAAGGCAGCTTTGTCGACATCACCAAAGGCTGTGTCGACACTTAAGTCACTTGTGTCGACACATATTGACAGATGGTCTCGACACTTTATAACAGACAGACTCGATGCTTTGCTGAAAGAGTCAAAGGCTCAAGAATTGTTTGAAGACTTGACAGCTGTGAGTTACAACAGGTTTTCAGAAGCTGTCAGACTTGTCAGAAGTTAGTTATAAACCGGATCAACCGGTTACCATGGATGAAGTCTATAAATAGATGGATTAGAAGAATAAATTAACACACGATAGAGAAGACAAGTATTGTCACAACTAACACAATTAGAGATTGATCTCTAATAAAGAAAGTACAAGTAACAAAGAAGAAGATCTTCGTGAGAAGATCTAAGAAGACATTCTGAAGTAGTTTACTATTCAGATTCTTTCTAAGTGGAATTCAATCAAGAATTCAGAAGTATCTTCAAGAGGTTTGGATAGAGAGAGGTCCAGATATTTGAAGACAAGGAGGAGACATTCACATGTCTCTCAAGAAGCAGATACTGAACTTATCTGTCAAGAAGATTCAGATCTATTTCTGAAGTCTAAGAAGGAAGCTGCCAGTCAGTTTTATCCAAAGGAAATAAACCCAACTAAGTTCAGATTCAAGAAGCTTTGAAGAAAGCTAAGATCAAGTTGATTTCAGCCATCAGCCTCTTCAAGAAGCTGATCAAGAAAGTTCTTATCCCTTCTCTCTCAATAGGGGTAAGAGATTACAAAATTCCTTATCAAATTTTGCAGGATCTATTCATAGATCTGAGTTATAAGCCTATTTTATAAAGACTGGGTGTAGGAGATTTATTCTCTGAGGTAGGGCTGTTTATGCCTGAGTTGTATGAGAAGGTATTCTCTGAGTTGTAGGCCTTGAGGCAAGGCTGAGGTAGGGCTGTTTATGCCTGAGTTGTAGGAGAAGGTATTCTCTGAGTTGTAGGCCTTGTGGCAAGGCTGAGGTAGGGCTTGTTAGCCTGAGTTGTAGGAATCCTTCTGGATTCTGAGCTGTAGGATCTGAGGATCTGAGTTAAAGGAAGAAGTTAGGCCGACTCTAGCATACTACTAGATAGGTGAAGGGGGAAAGTGGATGTACCCAGACCTTGGGGAACCACTATAAATCTGTGTGCAATCTGTGATGTGTGTATGTTTGTGATTGTTGTGCTGTGTTAGCTTAGAAATATCAGATTTATTCAAAGAACTGTAGTTATATTCTGCCTTAAGTTAAATCAAGGAAAAGTACCTATTCACCCCCCCCCCCCCCCGCTCTAGGTGTTTAGGTAGTCTTGAAAGTAAAACTATCAAGTGGTATCAGAGGGAGGTTCCTCAAAGAAGGAATTAACAGTCTGAGTTAGATCCCTAAGCCAGAATCAATAATCAAGAAAATGGGTTATGGAGAGAATCACAAGGAATTAGGGTCAATGAAATTACTCATCTGCAGGAAAGAGATTTTTGGAATCTGGAAAGAAAGGGTTAGATTGTTTATGGAGGCCTCTGACCTAAGGATATATATCACAGTAAAATAAGGTCCATATATCCCAATGAATGTGTCTGCTCTAGATGTAAATCAAAGAACTCCTAAAGATTTTTCTGAAATGACCAAGGATGAGATTATATTGGCAACTATGGATAAGAGAGCTCAGAATATCATAGTGAGTGTCATAGATGATTCTACTTTCCAAAATTTAATTCACTGCAAAACCTCCAAGGAAATATGAGACACCTTGATTATCTACATGGAGGGTTCTGAAGAAGTTAGACAAGATAGAAAGTCTATGCTCAATCAAGAATATGAGAGTTTCAGACAAGGGAAGTCTGATAGCATATCTGAATGCTACAAGAAATTCTACAGGATAGTGAATGAACTGATGTCCTATGGAAGGGTCTTCAGTACTTATGAGCTGAATGACAAATTCCTAAGATCCTTGACAAAGGATTGGGATACCAAGATTTGTGTCATTAGAGAAGTGGCCAAACTAGCTGACATTTTTCCTCCAACCTTATTTGGAAAGTTGCTATCATATGAAATGCAACTAATGGCTAGGAAGGAGGAAGAAAGAAATACAAAGGAGAGCATAGAGAAAAGTCAGTGGCCTTCAAGGTTGAAGCCACTAGAAAGAGAAGGAGGATGTCTCCATCACCTCCTAAGGAAGTTGTTGAAGTTATCTCAGAAAATTCAGACAATCAGAACTCAGATAGCAGTGATTCAGATGCAGATTTTGCTGCATTTACAAGGCAGTTTCAGAGGTTCTTGAAGAAGAAGCAGTGGAAGTCAAGGCCCTCCACATCACAGTCAGTTGATGACTATTATCAAAAGAGAAAATCATCAAGAAAGGAAAGGAGCAGGTCTAAGCCCAGCAAAGCTACAACATCAAAAATTATTTGCTATTGCTGCAATAGGCCAGGACATGTGGTGGCTGAGTATCTAGAAAAGAGGAAGGAGTCAGCAGACAGAAAGAAGACTCAACAAAAGGGCAAGAAGGAGAAATCCTTTGTTGCTAAGAAGGAGAAGAGTCTTATAGATCAATCCTCCTCAAAATCAGAATCTGAAGTTGAAGCATATATTGGACTGTATGCAGCTAGTAAAGAAGAGGAGTTTATGCAATTGCTGGACTCCATCAATGAATAATAAGACCATCAGTACATGGGACTGATGGCTGAATCAAAAGACAAAAAGTGCCAGGATCAGCCTGGTCCCAGTAAGGTACAAAGTAATTCTAGAATTTCTGATTACAGTACTGGTTCAGAGTCAGATTCATCTTCATCAAGTGATGAGAATGGATCAGAATCTGAAGGAGATATTCATCAGTTGATAGATGAATATGGGGACTTATTGCAGGCACTTAAGAAAAGAAAAAACCTGGCCAAAAATCAGGCTAAGGAAATTGCAGATCTTAAGTTGATTGCATCTGGTTTAGAGAAAGAATTGGATCAACAAATGAATGAGGTTTCCAAGCTGAAAACTATTACTATTATTCAGATTGGTACAATCACATATAAAAATGATCTAATTAAAAGTCTGGAAGTCAGACTTCAAGTAGAGAAAGATTTGGTGGCTAGTTACTCTAAGCCAAAATCAGTCTTACCCTTAATAGATGAGTTTGTGACTCAAAAGGGTAAGGCATGAATAGGCTTTAAAGGTAACACCAGGGCTACCCAATTCAAGAGAAAAGGCAAAGCACCAGTTTAGCCATTGAATTTTAAAGTCCATGTAGTTTTTAGAAAGGTGCATGAGCCTTCTAACAAGTATGATCTTGAAAACATTCATGGTCATAATAAGACTGATGTTCTGAATAACAAGGGTGTTAATGCCAATAAGTCAGCCCATGTTAATAAACCCCATGGTTATAAGAAATCAGTGGGTGTAGCTGCAGCAGCACCAGCACAAAACAGAAATTCTTTTGTCAAAAATGTATCTAGACCTAAATACAATAAGTATGAATGTTGGTGTTGTGGCAAGACAAGCCATTTTGCCTTAGACTGCTGGCATAACATAAGTGTCAGTAAGAATACAGTCTACCAGTTAGAAGAGCTGCTGGTAGTTTTGATATGAATGGTGCTAACTTGAACCAAGGACCCAAGACTTACTTGGGTTCTAAGGGAAAGTAATTCTGTATTGTAGGAAAGTCCAAGTTGTCATGCCCCTATATGGTACTTGGATAGTGGATGTTCCAGGCACATGACTGGAACAAAGGGGCTATTGAAGGAGTACACATCTATCAAGGATGGGCCTAAAGTAATCTTTGGTGGATCTGAAAGAGGTATCATTAAAGTATTTGGTAACATCTCTTCTAACCAAATTACCATCACTCAAGTGGCTTATATAAAAGGTTTGAAACATAACCTGATAAGCATAAGTCAGCTGAGTGATCTAGGATATGACATTTCATTTGTTAAAAATGGATGCCATATCAAAAGGTCATATTGACTGGGTATAGAAAGAGAAATGTTTATTGTCTTGATTTTGGGTGTGAGAACAAAGGTTCTCCTATTTGTCTTATAGCTGATGAGAAAGCATCTCATTGTGTCAAATGGCACAAGAGGCTGGCTCATCTTAACTACAAGACAATTGACCAACTCTTTAGTAAAGAGTTAGTGAGGAATAGTCCTCAAGTTAAGTGTACGAAGGAAGGGATATGTTCAGTTTGTCAAAAGGGCAAGCAGACAAAATCCTCCTTTCATAGCCTTGAAAACAAGGATTCAGTGAGGTGTCTGTACCTCTTACATATGGATCTTTTTAGTCCTATGCAAGTTCATAGTCTAGGTAGGAAGGTCTACACTTTTGTGGTTGTAGATGACTATTCTAGATATTCCTGGGTGTTCTTTCTAAGACAGAAATCTGAAACCCCAAGTGTTTTACACAGTTTTGTCAGACAAATTCAGAATGAACTAGACAGTACAGTGGTCAAAATCAGAAGTGACCATGGAACTGAATTTCAATCTGAAAGTATGACAAGATTGTATGAAGAGTTTGGGATTTTTCAAGAATTCTCCTCACCTAGAACACCTCAGCAAAATGGTATTACTGAAAGAAAGAATAGGACATTGATTGAAGCTGGTAGAACTCTATTGAGTGACACTTCTCTCCCAGAATATTTCTGGGCTGAGGCAGTAAACACTGCATGTCATGTACTCAACAGGGCTTCTATCACTAAGTACCACAAAAAGACTCCCTATGAGATTATGAAAGGTAGAAAACCAAATCTATCCTATTTTAGGATTTTTGGTTGCAAGTGTTATATCCTTAACAATGGCAAGTCCTATTTAACTAAGTTTGCTACCAAATCCCAAGATGGGATATTTGTTGGGTACAACAACAATAGTAAGGCTTATAGAGTCTACAACTTGATTACTCAGGTTGTAGAAGAATCTGTACATATTGTATTTGATGAAACAAGATTAATCAACAGTGAGTTGCCTTGTAGTTCATGAAGTCCAACAGGTATAAGCAATAGGATGGACAAACTTTCCATTGCAGAAGGCTCAACTGCAGATGAAGTATTGGAAAATGTTGGCTATTATCCAGGGGGAGTACAAGACTCTCTAGAAGCTGATGACAACCAAGAGGTGCAGCATAATGAATAAACTAGAGGTGTTCAGCCAAAAGGAAGTCTACCTCTAGCTATAAGACATCTAAAGGATCATCCAGCAGATCAGATAATTGGTGATCCAATACATGGAGTGCAAACCAGAAGTAAAAATCTGAATGCAGTCCTGCACTCAAGTTTTCTATCTCAACTGGAGCCAAAGAAATTTAAAGAAGCAATCCAAGACCAACACTGGATTAATGCTATGCAAGAGGAGCTTAATCAGTTTAGAAGATGCAAGGTCTGGGAGTTGGTTCCTAAACCAAAAGACCACAACATCATTGGTACAAAGTGGATTTTTAGGAACAAGTTGGATGAGAATGGAGTTATTGTGAAGAATAAAGCAAGATTGGTTGCAAAAGGATATAAACAGGAAGAGGGAATAGACTTTGATCAAACATTTGCCCCAGTAGCAAGACTGGAAGAAATCAGAATGTTCCTTGCCTATGCAGCATATCAAGGCTTCAAGGTATATCAAATGGATGTGAAATCAACATTTCTGAATGGTGATCTAAAAGAAGAAGTCTATGTAGAGCAGCCATAGGGTTTTGTAGATTCTCTTAAACCTTGTTATGTCTATAGACTTAGGAAAGCATTGTATGGGTTAAAGCAAGCCCCAAGGGCTTGGTATGAAACCCTGTCTACTTTCCTTATTGAGAACAAATTCTCAAGAGGTAAAATAGAAAAAAATCTATTCCTAAGGGAATCCTTAGGTAAGATAATCTTAGTTCAGATCTATGTAGATGACATAATCTTTGGATCTACAGAGAACAACCTTTGCAAGAAGTTTGCCAAACTTATGTAAGGAAAGTTTGAAATGAGCAGTATGAGGGAACTTAAGTTCTTCTTAGGACTCCAAGTAAGACAGACTGATGATGGATTGTCCATATCCCAGTCTAAGTTCACTAAGGAGTTAATTAAGAAGTATGGTATGGAATCATCCTCCACCATGAGAACTCCTATGGGAACAAGTATGCCTATATGCAAAGATGATGCATGTAAACCTGTAGATGAGTCTTTGTATAGAGGAATAATTGGCTCTCTATTATATCTAACTGCTAGTAGAGCAGACATTATGTATGCAATATGTGTCTGTGCTAGGTACCAAGCATGCCCTAAAGAATCACTTTATACTGCAGTCAAGAGGATTTTGAGATATTTAAAGGGCACACCTAATCTAAGCCTTTGGTACCCTAGGAATGGAGATTTTCTACTAACAGGTTATTCAGATGCAGATTTTGCAGGTTGTAGAGAAGATAGAAAAAGTACTACAGGTACATGCAAATTCCAGGGAGGAAGATTGATATCTTGGAGCAGTAAGAAGCAGACTAGTGTGGCAATATCAACAGCTGAGTCTGAATATGTGGCAGCAGGGAGTTGCTGTGCACAGCTGTTGTGGATTCAACATCAGCTAAGGGACTATGGTATTCAAGTAAGTAGAACACCTTTATTGTGTGATTCTAAAAGTTCCATCTCTATTGCAAACAATCCTGTTTCACATAGTAGGACTAAGCATATAGAGATAAAATACCATTTTCTTAGAGAACATGTAGAAAAAGAAGACATCTCATTAGAATTTGTTAAAACTGATTTTCAAATTGCAGATGTATTTACTAAGCCTCTGGATGAAACTAAATTCAATAGATTTAAAATTGAATTAGGAATGCTGACCATAGGTTAGTTTACCAAAAATTGGCTAAGTAAAATGGTGTCGACACATTCAGTGATAAGGTGTCGACACAGAGAATTCATGTCGACAATTCAGGGAAATTGTGTCGACACAGAGAAAATGTGTCGACACCTAAGGGACAAAGAGTCGACACATCCAGAAATGTAGTGTCGACACAATAAGAGTAATGGTGTCGACACTTACAGATTTTATGTCGACACTTATAATAAGAGTCGACACAGAATTTCTGATGAACTACTAAGTATCTCCTGTGTCGACATATCATCAATTGGTGTCGACACATAGTAGTCGGCACCGTGGTCGAGACAATAGAAGTTTGTGTTGACACATTCCAACAGTGTCGACACTTTTAGACAGTCTTTGCCCGCCTTTTGATCTTCTTTGATTAGAAGGGTATAAATAGGTTAAGAACTTATTCTGTCGACACGCTCACCAGGGTTTCGAGACAAAAACCTTGTGTCGACAATCTCTCTCCTCTCCAATCAAGCTTTCTCTTCATTCCAATGGCGCCCAAGGTTGAAGACAACGTCAATGAAGGATATGAGTTGGTTAGGCATGCATTCAACGATGCCGAATCGGAGATCAAACAGGTCATTTATCTTCTTGCAGACAATGGATTAGAATATCTTATCTCTGAACCTAGTAAGATATGGAAGAAGGAAGTATTCGAGTTCTACACGGCTGCATCGATGGACTCAACAGGATTGAAGATCAAATCCTCTGTACATGGAGAAAGAGTCAAGCTGTCTCAAAAAAGGTTGAGCAAGATTCTATATCTTCCTAGAATACAAGATGAGGAAAAGGTCCCAGCCTCAAGGACTAGGGAGGCACTTCAATGGTGTGGATTGGATCCAACCATAAAGATAGGATCTGCCATCAACAGGAAGGGCATGAATCCTCAGGGGAAATTCCTGTCTGAAATTATAGGAAAAGTGATCTTATGCCAACCAGGTGGCCATGATAGGATATCAGCCTATATGTTCAGCCTGATGACTAGGGTGATCTTTAAGATTCAAACAAATTGGTCTGTTGTACTATTTGATAAGATTAAAGAAGGAATCAAAAAGCCAAACTTGGCTAGGATCATGAGTCTGTACCTGGCTGGAATGATTCCAGAGGTAATGCAACAGATTCCTGGATCAAAGATAAACCACATGAGGAGAATGGACATGAGGTTATTCTCAAGGTTGGATAGAGTTCTTACTAAAGAAATGCCTGATGTGGACAGGCAAGAGCATGGTCATGAAGATGCACAAGACCAGGAAGAGCAAGTAAGAGACCAAGTTCAGGATCTGACTGTGACTACCCAAGTCCAGGAAGAGACTATAATTGCACAAGTGCAGGGGGAGATGGAAAGTATACAAGTCCAGGACAATGCATAGAATGCACGTTTGTAGGGGGAGCCAGAGTCTGAACAGGTACAAGAGGTAGAAAGAATATATTTATCAGAGGACATTGTTTCTCAAGCTGATCTAGATATTTCTGGAGTTGATGCTGCTGCTGAGAAAGTACAATCTCCTGTTCTCACACAATAAGAATTCACTCTTGAAGAGCTGTTTCCTGATATTGGAGGAGAAATAGATAAAATGGAGACCCTAAGATTTGAGGGAGAGCAAGTAAGGGTTAAGGGGGAGCAGGTTGATATAGAGGAAGAGCAACAAGTAGCTGAGAAAGAAATTTCTTCCACTCCTTAAGAGAGAGTTACTATTGAAAGTTCTTCAGAATCTGAGCATGAAGAAGTAAGGGAAGCAAAGAAAAGAAAACTTATGGTTTTCAAAAGGAGAAGTTAAAGCTATAAACAGGCTTTACAAACTACTTCTTCCCAACCAGCACCTGCAATTGATTACAACAAACTAATGGTGGATTTACAAATCAAAATGGATGAGCAAAGATTGCTTCTTGAAAAATATGTGGATGAAAGCCAAAAGGCTCTTCAATTTGATCTGGCACAAGAAATAAATTCTATAAGATTTGAAGTTAATCAGAATAAAAGAGAGATGACAGATTGCTTCCACAAGGGAGGCAATGTTGTGGTGTTTCTTGCAAAGCAACAAGCAGACATAAAGAAGCAAGTGGATGAGATGGATGTTAAACAAGGCTATGTCCTTGAGAATCAAATAAGAATGAATGACAATCTGACTGAATCACATAATGTGATAGTCACTGAGTTCACAAACACTGTTGTTGCAATGACTGCTGCAAGGGCTAAATAAAAAGAAGAATATGATCAGAAACTACAAGCTGCCCTAGATGCAGTTAAAACTGCCATGAATCCATCTGAGAAGTTGATTAGTGACAAGCTACATAAATTAAAGCCATTTTTTAAAGATGGAATCAACTATCTGGATGGGCAAATACGATTTCAGAAAGAAGACTTAAGAGATCATATGACCAGAGAAGTCATAAAGGGGGAGAGGGTGTTAGTCTATGCTGGATCTGATCATGCCAAATGGGTAACTAACAGCATAAGAGCCACTCTTGGATATCCATCCCTGTGTGATGATGATAATAAGGCTGAGTCAGGGGTGCAACCAATTCTACTTGAAGGTGATCAACCTGAGGTTGCCCAAGTCATTTACCCTCCTACAGATATTGGAATGGTATATCAACAAGTTGAGTCAATGTACAACCCTCCACAACCAATTACAAATTTGATTATTGAAAAGGTTGATATGCCAGATACTGTTAGTAAAGCTCAGCAAGATGCTCTATTATCAAAGAAAAGATTTAGAGAGCAAGCAGAGTTAAAGCCAGACTTTGAGCAGTGGAGCCCCACTTACGGGAATATCATTTTAACTGCATGGAAGGCTGTAAAAGATCAAGTACATGAAAGGGGAAAATGGTACAATGAGCAAGAATGGCAAAGTATGAAGCCAGACAAGAAACCATAGTTCAACACAAGAGAAAGGCAAAGATGGGGAAGCTATCTCCTGATACTCAGGAACCTAGCAAGTATTTCCCTAAGCCCTTTCATTATTTTTGAAAGACAAAGGATCAAGGCTGAAGCACAGAAGAAAGTTGATTTGAAAGGCAAGAAGCCCATGGAAGATACAGAATCTCCTGCTCAGGCTCAGATAATATCTGGAAAAGGGATAGTCATCAAGGAGCCTCCCCAGCCTTAGTCTTAGCTTTACTAGTTTTTGTTCAAGAACTATTTAATTGTTAGTTTGTTAAAGAAATCAATGTAAACATTTTGTAACAAACTTTTTGAGTTGATATACAAAATATTGTTCTGTGATCATTTACTTTTACATCTTTATTCTGTGATGTAACTATGATATGTGTTTTGTTTATAAAGTACCCTGTCATATAATGCTTATGTACATCATCTTGTTTATTTTATAAGTGGTGTATATCAATGGCTAAAAGGTTATGACTTATCCAAATAGGGGGAGATTGTTGGGTACATTGGAAAATGTGTACCTGATTTGGATAAGCCTCACTTAGCTCAATGATATACATCAAGGTGTATTTGATGTTATTTTGAGTTTATATGTGCAGGTTAAGAATGTGCTAGAATGCAGGAAAAATATTCTAAGTTCATATGTCGACACCCGAGGAAGCTGTGTCGACACTTCAGTAAGATTGTGTCGACACTTGGAAATAGCTGTGTTGACACTCTTGAGAATTTGTGTCGATACCGGGAGGCAGTGTCGACACACAGAAGATTATAATCGACAATAACTGTGTCGACACCGGGAGGCAGTGTCGACACATAGAGGCAGAGTCGACAACAACTGTGTCGACACCTGGAGGCAGTGTCGACACACACTATGTTCTGATTCTACATCAACTGTGTCGACATACAGGACTTGTGTCAACACACAGCAGAGTCTAGACTAAGTTGATTGCTGATGAATGGTGAAGTGTTTGTGTCAACACAAATAATCAGTGTCGACACATTCTCAAGATGCAGTATCAAAAAGCTGTGTCGACATCAAGGCATCTTTGTCGACATCACCAAAGGCTGTGTCGACACTTAAGTCACTTGTGTCGACACATATTGACAGATGGTCTCGACACTTTATGACAGACAGACTCGATGCTTTGCTGACAGAGTCAAAGGCCCAAGAATTGTTTGAAGACTTGACAGATGCGAGTTACAACAGGTTTTCAGAAGCTGTCAGACTTGTCAGAAGTTAGTTATAAACCGGATCAGCCGATTACCATAGATGAAGTCTATAAATAGATGGATTCAGAAGAAGAAATTAACACACGATAGAGAAGACAAGTATTGTCACAACTAACACAATTAGAGATTGATCTCTAATCAAGAAAGTACAAGTAACAAAGAAGAAGATCTTCGTGAGAAGATCTAAGAAGACGTTCTGAAGTAGTTTGCTATTCAGATTCTGTCTAAGTGGAATTCAATCAAGAATTCAGAAGTATCTTCAAGAGGTTTGGATAGAGAGAGGTCCAGCTAATTGAAGACAAGGAGGAGACATTCACAGGTCTCTCAAGAAGCAGATACTGAACTTATCTGTCAAGAAGATTAAGATCTATTTCTGAAGTCTAAGAAGGAAGCTGTCAGTCAGTTTTATCCAAAGGAAATCAACCCAACTAAGTTCAGATTCAAGAAGCTTTGAAGAAAGCTAAGATCAAGTTGATTTCAGCCATCAGCCTCTTCAAGAAGCTGATCAAGAAAGTTCATATCCTTTCTCTCTCAACAGGGGTAAGAGATTACAAAATTCCTTATCAAATTTTGTAGGATCTATTCATAGATCTGAGTTATAAGCCTATTTTATAAAGGCTGAGTGTAGGAGATTTATTCTCTGAGGTAGAGCTGTTTATGCCTGAGTTGTAGGAGAAGGTATTCTCTGAGTTGTAGGCCTTGAGGCAAGGCTGAGGTAGGGCTGTTTATGCCTGAGTTGTAGGAGAAGGTATTCTCTGAGTTGTAGGCCTTGTGGCAAGGCTGAGGTAGGGCTTGTTAGCCTGAGTTGTAGGAAACCTTCTGGATTCTGAGCTGTAGGATCTGAGGATCTGAGTTAAAGGAAGAAGTTAGGCCGACTCTAGCATACTGCGAGATAGGTGAAGGGGGAAAGTGGATGTACCCAGACCTTGGGGAACCACTATAAATCTGTGTGCAATCTGTGATGTATGTATGTTTGTGATTGTTGTGTTGTGTTAGCTTAGAAATAACAGATTTATTCAAAGAACTGTAGTTATATTCTGCCTTAAGTTAAATCAAGAAAAAGTACCTATTCCCCCCCCCCCTCTAGGTGTTTAGGTAGTCTTGAAAGTAAAACTATCAGAACCGCACTACCTTGGTGAGTCGATCTACGGCTACCCAAATTGAGTCATTCCCAGCACGGGATCGATGTAGGCCTTGGATGAAGTCCATGGAGATATCTTCGAACTTTCATTCTGGTATCGGCAGGGGATGTAATAGGCCTCCTGGACTGCGGCATTCGGCTTTTACCTTCTGACAGGTCTGACACTGGGCCACGAAGTTGGTGACGTCTCTTTTCATTCTAGGCCAATAAATGGTCTTGCGCAGGTCCACGTACATTTTAACTACACCAGGATGAATCGAGTACCTGGTCTAATGGGTCTATTGCAGAATTTCTTCACGAATTCCTCCAGTAGCGGGAACGAATATGCGATGCTTGAATTGTAGAATCCCGTCATGCAGATTATAATCCTCCTATGCCCTTCCTTGCAAAGATCAGACGATCGGCACTACCTTTGGGTAGATCTTCTGAGCTTCACGTATCTTGTCTCGGATGTCGCATTGGATATCCATCCAATACAGCTGAGCATGGAACTCTTCCAGATCTCTTCGGGCAACCAGGGTAATCTCCAAGTTTATCAAGGACTGGAATAGTTCCTTAGGGATCTGATCCATCCAACTCCCGGCTATCGCAGGCTGGCGGCTCAAGGCGTCAGCGACTCTGTTAACTTTCCCGGGGTGATATTTGGGAGCGAAGTCGTAATCGCATAGGAATTCTATCCATCGGCGCTGCCATAGGTTCAGCTCTTTCTGCGTGAAGATATATTTGAGGCTCATGTGGTCGGATAATATCTCATATCTTACTCTGTATAGATAATGCCTCCATATTTTAAGGGCGAAGACGATGGTGCCCAACTCTAAATCATGTGTTGCGTAGTTTAATTCCTTCGGCTTTAATTACCGAGATGCGTAGGCTACTACCTTTCCATGCTGCATTAGGACAGCTCCCAATCCCTTTAGGGAGGCATCAGTATAGATTTGGAATCCTTCGGTCCCTGTGGGGAACGTAAGGTTTGGCGTAGAAGTCAGCCGTTTCTTCAATTCGACAAACGCAGCCTCGCACTCTGGCGTCCATCGGAATGCGACGTATTTTCTAGTTAGAGTATTTAGGGGTAGGGCGATCTTGGAAAAACCTTTGACGAACTTTCTGTAGTATCCGGCAAGACCAAGGAAACTTCGGATATCCACAGCTGTCCTGATTGGTGGCCAATTTTGTGCTACCTAGATCTTGGCTTGGTCCACTGCTACTCCTTCGTTATTTATCGTGTGGCCCAAGAATCCTACTTCTTCCAACCAAAACTCACACTTACTGAATTTGGCGAAGAGGGAGTGCTCCCGGAGTTTTAGTAGTACCATCTGCAGATGACGAGTATGGTTCGTCTTGGTCTTTGAGTATATTAAGATGTCGTCTATGAAGATGATGACAAAGTGATCCAAAAAGGGTTCGAAGACTTTATTCATCAGATCCGTAAAGGTGGAGGGTGCATTGGTGAGCCCGAAGGGCATAACTAGGAACTAATAAAGACCGTATCGAGAGCTGAAGGCAGTCTTGGGAATGTCTTCCTCTCGGACTCAAAGCTGATAAT
Organism: Platanthera zijinensis; assembly: GCA_039513925.1. Classification (NCBI taxonomy): domain Eukaryota; kingdom Viridiplantae; phylum Streptophyta; class Magnoliopsida; order Asparagales; family Orchidaceae; genus Platanthera; species Platanthera zijinensis. Next base: position 238,327,254 of record CM077079.1, on the reverse strand, counting down.
AGCCGGATCTCACGTCCATCATGGAGAATACGGATGCACCTTGCAACTGATCGAACTGTTCGTCGATCCTATGAAGGGGGTTTGTATTTCGTATAGTAAGCTTATTTAGTTCCCTGTAGTCGATGCACAGGCGCAATGTTCTGTCTTTATTCTTGACGAATAGCACTGGGGCTCCCCAGGGAGAGGAACTAGGACGGACGAATCCAGCATCTATGAGTTCCTGCAGTTGGATTTTTAGTTCAGTCAGCTCTCTTGGGGCCATCCGGTAGGGGGCTCATGATACTGGCCGTGCTCCAGACACGAGCTCAATTTGAAAGTCGACCTCTCGCTGAGGTGGTAATCCCGGGAGGGACTCAAGAAAAATATCTGGAAATTCGCGGACTATTGGAACTTTGGCGAGTACCTGGGTTTTGTCTTCCATCTCGAAGTAGATAAGGTATACTTCGTCCTTCTGTTTGACTGATTTCACAATCTACATAGAAGTCAGAATAATGTGCGAGATAGTGGGCTCACCGTTTAACGTGACGCTCTGGCCATTTGGGTTCTGTAGCCGGACTTCTCACATGGAACAGTTTATCTGTGCCTGGTGCTCGGCCAGCCAGTCCATCCCAAGAATATTGTCAAATCTGGTTATTGCTAGGATGGTTGCGTAGATCTCAAATTCTACTTCTCCCAGCACAGCCTGGAACAAGCACTTTTCCGTAGATATCATATCTGACCCGTCCGGTAAATGAATTCGTATAGATAGTCCGGTTGAATGAATAACGTTCTTTTTTGTTGCGATGAATTCGTGGGAAACGAAAGAATGTGTCGCTCCTATATCAAAAAGGGTCTTGGTAGGGTGTCCTTCTACCAACAAGATTCCTGACGATATGGGAAGTATATATATCATCTAACTAATACAGAAGATGTAAGCACATATATATAAGTAATATACAACATCAGTAGTAAGATCTGGTATCTCCCTATCGCCTAAAGTATATACCTATAACTATGTCAGGGGCCGGTCCGTGCTGCAAGTCCTGTGCATATGCCTCTAGGGGCGCTGCTCGGCCCTGCTGGCCTCTCATGCCAGCTATACCTCTACGGCCTCTCTAACCCTATCCCCATGTGGGTTTTCCACCCTAAACTGCTCCTAATCCCGGTCTCCCTATCGCCTGTGGGCAGAAAGCTCTCATATGTCTCGGCTTTTAACATAAGAAGCAGTTCCCTGTGAAGGAAACATCTCGTCGGGCCATTGGTGCGGGATGTGGTGTTGGAGCTGGTCTAACGTCTGGTTGTACGGCTAGGGGTGCTGGGGGTACTAGTGGGCGCTTATAGGGTTGTTTGCGGTATCGCTGCCTGTACTCTTTATCCTGTTTGTTGGGAGCAACTCCTCTATCTCTCCTCTGGTCTCGAGGAATCTCTACCTTGCCTCTGCGCTGCTGATCCACTATCCGCTAGTCCAACTCCAATGTTGTCGCATGAGTGGCTATGGTGTGAAAGGTGGCCTGAGAGAGCATGATCAGGGCCTGCCTTAGGTCGTCTCATAGTCCTCAGTAGAACCGAGAAGCTCTATCTCTATCGAAGGCAGCCAGATTCCCGGCAAAGCATGCCAGGTGTATAAACTCTCTCTCGTACTCTGCCACTATGCGGTTGCCCTGTCGAATGAGCAAGAACCTCTCCTGCAGCGTGGCTCGGTCTGCATCCGTGAAGAAGAACTCTAGTAGAGCCTCGGAGAACTCTCCCCAAAGAATCACGCTCAACCGCCGACCTTGAAAAGTCGAGCGACTAGCCGCTCTCCACCAATCCCTTGTGTATCCCTCCAAAAGGGTCACCACTAAAGACACTGTAGCCACATCTGGGCACATCATTCCCACTAATAGATCCTTCACACGCTCCACCCACTCCTCTGCCGGGATAGCAGTCTCTATACCTCTAAAAGCAGGCAACCTTAGTCCTCGAAAAGTTGTCAGTAAATCGGTAGGTGCCGCCATCTCTCGTGGTAGTTGTACCAAGGCTGTCCGAAAAGTGGCCATAATGGATGTCAATGTCTGCCCCAAGTCAGTCTCGGCAAACGGTACAGCTGTAGGAGCGATCGGTCTGGAGGTGGGGTAGCTGGAACATATCCTTTGGACAAGGATCTCCCGTTACTGTACTCCGATATCTGGAGAAGTAATAGGAAAGAGTGTCAATATTTTGCAAAAGTAGGGGCAATTTGCAAAAAACGACAGACAAAGTAGAAACAACAGTGTATGGGCACACTATCATACAGCCTAGAATCTCTAAGCCTCTCCACTAGGGCCCTCCAGGCTTCTACTACAAGGTTCGTCCTGAACCCAGAACGAAGCGAGGGACTGAGGGATCCTGAGACTGCTCCATAAGGATGAATCGTGATCGCTCTGATCCATTTATAGCACCCCCCCCCCAACCGTAGCCCGGGTTGGGCTGGAGGGGTACTACTATCCTAAGATGTCCACCTAGTGCTCCTTAGGGGAAACGATCCACCCTATCTAAGCACTAGTTGACCGCCTTGCTTGGCTCGAATCACAACATTCGCAACTCATCAGAGTATAGCGGAAGCATTAACAGGAAACCACTACAGATATTTATAACACATCATATAATAATACAGAGGTTTTAGGGCTGAATCCTAGGTGTTTATATAAGCCCGTAGGCTATATATGTACTACATATAACCCTCACACTCTCTCTCCCTATGCTGCTAGGCGGTACTGACGTCTCTAAACTCTGAGAACGTCAGGGGTGCATCTGCTCGAGTAGTCCTAGCCGCTAGCATTATCTCTAGTGGAGGCAGGTCACTACGATGCTCCATTTCCTATGAATGGTTATTTAGATAACCGTTAGTCACAGAACTAAGTGGATCAAATCTCCTCCCCGGATCCATATCCTAGGGACGAGCACACATCCACCCAACAGAAGTAAATAACTGAAGCAAGAGAGGGTTAGCACTACATTTCATATATGTATAGCTAGGAGCAACTATAAAAGAGTGCAGGATGGTATAGTTAGGAAAAGCAGCAGAAATATAAATTAGTTATAACAAGGCTCCACTAGCACATCAACACATTATGTTTTCACATTCTGTATTCTATCGCAGGCATTCACAGCCGTGCACACACCGCAGGCATTCATAGCCGCACACACAAACCCTATGTCGACATAGTTTGGACCGCTTCTGTTCTAGCAGGGTAGCGAGCCCCGCGGGCCTCACCAATGTGGTCGTCGGTGACAGTGGCCAGTCCTGCCACTTCTGGGGGTGGTCATACCGCACAACCCCAGGCCCTAACGTACAACCTTATGTACTCTTGGATGTGAACGACATCCAGCGAATCGTTTTGGCCGACCAACAGAGGAAAACCTGATAGGGAATAATATAACGGTCGGTCACCCGTGGTACCCATCTCCCTGTCGCCTTGAGTCATCGACCTTCCCGCACCGGTACAAGCTATCTGCGGGAGGGACTAACCCACCACTATTTCACCGCAAGAAATTTACAATCAATCAAACAAATGGCAATCATAATACACACTGGGTCTACGTCGGCCTACCCTACCAGGCTTGATCTTCGGGTGGTGACCCTCAGCTCTACTTTCGTCAAGGAGTGTGAGAGCGCATTATTTGGGGCTAGATCTGGAGGACTACTTCAACTCCGGTTATCCCCAACTAAGGCTCAACTTTAACAACGACTGATCGTAGGAGTAGGACCCGGGATTATAATAGAAAATTGCAATGAGGACAAGTGTGGTGATTATGCTGCTTATTTAAAGCGCTATAATGAAATGTTACCAGTACTAAACTGGAGTAGTACTGAATTGAAAGTACTTGACCAGTACGATACTGGAGTATAGCTGAATTAAAAGTACTTGATCGGTACGAGACTGGAGTAGAGTTGAATTAAAAGTACTTGAACAGTACGAGACTGGAGTAGAGCTGAGTTAAAAGTACTTGACCTGTACGAGACTGGAGTAGAGCTGAATTAAAAGTACTTGACTAGTACAAGACTGAAGTAGAACTGAATTGAAAGTACTTGATCAGTACGAGACTGGAGTAGAACAGAATTGAAAGTACTTGACCAGTACGAGACTAGAGTAGAGCTGAATTAAAAGTACTTGACCAGTATGAGACTGGAGTAAAACATAAAGAAAAGGTTAGTAGTCCAATCACTCTTTTCAGGAGGCTTCAGTCTCATCTCCGTTCTCATGAAGGTTTCCTTGGGTTTCACCTATTATTAAGATCTGATTGAAATTTGGTTGCGCCTTTTAATCACGGCTTAATTGGATTAGGGCTTATTAGGAGTTACACCTTTATTATTCGTTGGGATAATTTATAACTCAACACTCGTTCTCACATTTCCCGAGTGTTTCCAAATTAACCGAGAGTCGAGGCGCTCGATGGTTTCACGAAGTCTTGGAACACACAAAGCTTGGTCACTTGCCTCGACCACTCTTATCGATAAAGCAATTTGAATTTTACATTTAAATTATGAAGGATAGTCGCGTGCTCCAATTTTTACTTTCGGAGAAAAAACGAGCGTAATAAATTCCGAGCGCGACAGTAGGCTTCTATAATTTGGGAAAAATATCAAAACTTATCACAATGATCCCAAATTTTGATACAACCCTTTGAGGGTCTAAAATGACCCTAGTTATTTTTTTATAATTTTCCCAAGTATTTTGGGTTTTTAATTTGCCTAAAAAAATTTATTTTGGCTTTTAAAAATACTAAATCAACTCCATAAATTATCAAAAATTTTGTGGAGAAATTCCTCACCATGGGGAACATTTTTCATGTTGATCACTTTTCCCCTAGAGGCATAGGTTTGGCCCATAAATTTCCACAAATTTTTGTTAATTTAAATGGTTTGCAATTAGCAGATCAAAATATGATCCTGTGGCTGAGATTGAGCCACACAGCGCAATTGGCCAGTGCTTCCCCACTGCGGATCGACCATGAATCCGCTATGGGCGACACGGAATAGGAGGCGGGGGGGGATTAAGGTGATCAGGGTCGTCCGATCTCATCTTGAGATCGGACGGCCGTTGTGCTTCCCGACGGTGTGGAAGGTGGTAGCCTCCTCTACTGCCGTCCGACCACTGCCAACCACCGTCGTCGGCCCCGATCAACTCACAAGGGGTCTGCGACCCTCTGGGCGGTGGTCCGGCGGCCTGGCTCTGCCGGCCACCGCTGTAAAACTTAACCCGAGAGCCTGGGGTGGCGGGGGCTCTGCTCCCGGCGCCACCGCGCCACCCCCTCTCCTCGGGTGGTTGGTCGCCTACTGCACCACCCCCAGCCATCGTGCCAGGGGTCGGGCTCTTTCCTGGCGGTGGTCCGGCGGCCCTGCGCCGCCGGCCGCCGCCGCCAGAAATAAACAGAGTTGTGCTCTATTTTACGGGTGCCGTCGAAACGGCGTTTTCCAGTGGCACCACCACTCTCCGCCGCTGAGGTTGTCACCCCCAGTGGCCTAGGGTTTCCCCCAGTGCCACCACTAGCGCTAGGGTGGCCTCTTCCCTCGCGACCACCACACTTCATGGAAGAGGGCTCGAGTGGCGCCGGCGGCGCTCCGGCCGCTAGGGAGGGCATGCAGTACGTCGGTGGGATAGGGAAGGAGGAGGGGAGAAGGTTTCTACCTTTGCTGGGGGTGCTTGGAGGTTTCCGGGTTGGGTGGCCATGAAGGGTGGTGAGGTGGTGGAGCTCGGGCATACCTTTTCCGGCGACCTGAGCTCCGGCCGACCTTGGGGAGGGGTGGGGTAGTTGCCCTCTGGGCTTGTGAGGAGAATATCAGGGTGGGGGGCTTTATATAGGCTGGAGGGGGAGGGTTTCTTCTCCCCTCCATGATGTGAGATTAATCCCTCCTTAGGGAGGGATTAATCTCCACCCTCCAGCTGTCCAAGGAAAGCTGGAGGCTCAAATTCATTTCCCCATGTGGGAAATGTGATTAGCCCCTTATGGGCTTGGGCTTTTGTAGGTGGGGGTGGGAAAAGAGAGGGGAGTGGGAGAAAAAGGTTGGTGGGCCTCTACTTGGGCCCACTCCCTCTTATATTTTGGTTTGTGGCTCCATGAGTAAGGGGGGAGAATGTATCATTCACCCATGAAGAGGGGGTGGCCTTCTCTTTAGGGAAAATTTTCCAAAAAAATGGAAAAAAGGGTTTTGACCAAAGTCAACCACGGGAGTGGTCAACCCATGGGGGTCAAAGTTAAAATATGTCCAAGTCATCGAGGTTGGGTCAAAGTTGGGATGTCATGTCACAATTGGTGTGTGCACGCTTTTCAGTGCACGACTGAACTTGATTTGACCACGGTTTGACCATCCGTCATTGAAACTGGTTGGGACCAATTTTGTTGACTTTGTATTGACCATACAAATCCAACGCCACTGACCGGGGTCGAATCGGAGTTTGTTTGGTGAAAGTCCGAAATTTGCGCGTCGCAGCGCGCTAAAACGGTCAAAGTGTCTAAATCTTTCGTTAGATCTCGGATTGTGACGCGATGGGTTCTGATGCACCCGTCTAGGTTATATGAGGTCACAGGAATTGACAGAACTCAAATCGGAGTTCTCTAGCTTGACATCCAAAATCTTGATCTCGTTACGTTTTATGAGGAATGGTCACATCCACTATATGACCTCAGGATCAAACTGAACGAATTCCGATGCACTCGTATTGACTATACAAGGCCACAAGAACTGACAGAACTCAATTCGAAGTTCTCTAGCTCTATTTCCTACCTAGGGTTACCTCCCACCGGGTCATGGGTAGGGTCCGGACCACTTTTATTGGGCCCACTGGGGCTCTGGTGGCCCAATAAAAATCCGGATGTTACACCCCCCCCCCATGAATTCCTCCACCCCCCCCCCCCCATGAATTCCTCATCATGAGAGTTCATGGAGGGGGGGGCGTGGAATTGGCTTGGTCAACCCATGATCCCACTTTGGGAGGAGATCATGGGGAAGCTTTTTCCTATAAATGATGGTGGAACCCGTCAATATGCAAAAACCAATATTTGCCCAATTGAACTTCATAGTTGCAGGATTTATATTCTTCTATTTGTTATATAATTATATTTTTATCAATTAAATATTTAATAAAATAACAAAAGAGATGCAAAATAGGATAGTGATGGGGATGAAGCCCCATTTGTAGGCTTGGGGTGCATTTAACCACTTCCCCCATGATTTCTCCTATTGTGGAGATCATGGGATTGACCGGTCAACCAACTCTCCATGATCTCCACCACAATATGAGAAATCATGGGAGCCTCCCATTCAACAACTACTGTCGTCGCAGCCCGTCGTTGCCCGCCACCGCCATCAGCCGTCGATGCCCACCGCCGCCCGCCGTCGCTGCCGCTCGCCGCCACCGACTGCCATCGCCGCCACCACCACCTGCCACTACCAACCTCTACCGCCACCATCATCACCGCCGTCCGATCACTACGGGGTCTCCATCGTCGTCCGACCCGCAGTTAACCACCCACTAACCACCAGGTTAGTGGGGGGCTCACCATGACCACCTCCTAGAGGCTATAAAAGGAGCCCCATGCCACTTTAGTTCACACCTTTTTGCTCCGGAATCTTCTTCTTCCTCAGGCTAGAGCTCTGCCGAACTCCTCCCTTGGGTCATCTTCAAGCTGCCTACGAGCCAAGTCCCTAAGTGCACGGAGAAGGGAAGAAGACGACCACCGCCAGTGCTCAAGCACACCAGCCGCCAAGTTAGCATCCATAACTCCCTCGATGCAGCCTGTTGCTCGTTGTAAGTAAAAAATTCTCTCTCACCTCCAAGTTGCAACGAGGAGTGCTCTGTCGCCCTCGATTCTCCAAACATATTATAACCGCAACCTGATAGTGGACTTTGACCAGCATAGATCCGGTCATGTGATTTTTTACCCAATTGAGGGGTTTTTCCACGTTAAAACCTCTCGTGTCAACTTTATCTTTTCATTGACTGTGTGTGCGCTCGACCGTCCCGAGAGCTAAGGCAGTCTAGTTTATTCTAGTCCGACCGCGATGCCGTGTTAGTCCGCAACAGTTTGGCGCCGTCGTTGGGAAGCAAGTTCCCAGCATTCTCAAAACACATTACCCTCAACACAACGATACTCATAACTAAAGACCATGGCAGGAGAAGCTGCCCGCACGACAGAAGGGACAGCACTCAGGGGTGCAGGTTGGTCCAGATCCCCCTCACCGGCATGTCATCAGACCAGAAGGAGAATTCCCCAGTGTGGATGTCCACGACCGTAGAGCCCGTTTAGACAAAGGATCTGAAGTTCAGTATCACTACAATCACCCAGAAGAAACAGGCATCAGGCCAACAGAAGTTAAAAGGCTCACACGCGAATAAGTTCTCAACTTAATTGCAGAAGAACGCGAGCGGGCCAAGCAATGTGCTGCACCCGTCATCCGCCCTCTCCATCATTACTTGCCATTTGCACCCGAGGTTCGGGCAAACCCAATCCCTCATGGTTTTAAGCTCCCAAAGATCGAGGCATATGATGGTACAATTGACCCGTCAGAGCATGTCAGACACTTCGCAATCATGATGTAACTTTGCAATGCCCCAAATCAACTATTTTGCCAAGATTTCCCAGCAACTTTGAAAGGGCAAGCTCGCACATGGTTCATGTCCCTGAAATAAGGAGAAATCAAAGATTTTGCAGAACTAACGTAATAATTCACGGATCAGTTCATCGCCAGACGTCGGATATTCAACGATCCTTCCCACCAGTCCGGTATCCATCAAAGTGAAAGGGAAACCCTAAAAGATTTCTTCTGTCGTTTCACTACTGAAGCACACCGAATCCCTAGAATAAAAGCGGAACTCCTACGCTAATTTCTTCCTGGAGGGCTCCTCCTTGGTGGCTTCCACTCCGCACTAGTACAAGAAACTATACTCATATATTCTGATCTTGTTCAACAGATCAATGCCCAGATCGCCACTGACGATGCAATCGAAGCACACCACCAACAATTCAAAGAGACAACGAGAGCATGGGTTGACACCAGTGTCGGTTCCCAAAATGAGCAACTCACGCCATGTCAACTCTCGACGGGCTGGGGGGCATCACCAACTTCAAGCCTTCACTCCCTTCAACACTTCGCGAGCGGAAGTGTTGCTCGCCATACGCAACCATTCGTCTCATCAAAGGCCAAGGCCTCTTACTCTAAATTCAGGGGACCAATCTAAGTATTGCAACTTCCATCAAGGTCACAGGCATAAGACAAAAGATTGCTCAAGACTGAAGATAAAAATCGAACGTTTGTTTGCCTTGGGTACCTCGAGAGTTCTCTCCAAAACAAAGGCTCTGAATCAAATTGTCAAGAATGATCCAGCACTGAGACGATCCCCAGGATGAACATCTCAAAGAAGAGTTTGCTTTCTGCCAAATGATCATCCAGAGCTCAATCATCACAGCTTGTATTTTGTATTTTTTAAATTCGTGAGAAAAATAACAAGTGTTATTTCCAATCTTATTGATGACTGCATTACAGAGTGTTCAGTGTTCCCAACAAGGGACTCTAGACTCTCATCTTGCAGAGTGTTTAATGTTACCAACAAGGGACTCTGGCCTCTTCCCTTACAGAGTGTTCAGTGTTCCGAATAAGGGACTCTAGCCTTTACTTACAGAGTGTTCAGATCTCCGCAAAGGAGAATCTGGCCTTTACTTTACAGAGTATTCGGTGATCCCAACAAGGGACTCCGGCCTTTACCTTACAGAGTGTTCAGATCTTCGAAAAAGGGATTCTGGCCTCTTCGACTCATAGCAAACTAAGCCGTGAGCCATACTCGTACAAACCAAGCCGCGAGCAACCCTCGGGCAAACCATGCCGTGAGCAACCCTCGCGCAAACCAAGCTGCGAGCAACCCTCGCGCAAACCAAGCCACGAGCAACCGTCGTGCAAACCAATCCGCGAGCAACCCTCGCGCAAACCAAGCCGCGAGCAACCCTCGCGCAAACCAAGCCACGATCAACCCTCGCGCAAACCAAGCCGCGAGCAACCCTCACGCAAACCAAGCCGCGAGCAACCCTCGCGTAAACCAAGTCGCGAGCAACCCTCGCACAAACTAAGTCACAAGCAACCCCCGTGCAAACTAAGCCGCAGGATGGAACTGTGCAAACGAAGTTGCAAATCAAGTTCACGTGAAATACTTCGTCCACACTTTCCTATAAGCCAAACTTGCAAAAACAGTACTCAAAGGAGACGAGGGGAATAAACAATTAATTGACATAAAAAATAACGATGTCATACAGATCATCGCACAAGAGCGCCCACTACAACTGCAAAAAAAACACACGACACAAATAGCTGGAGGAGGAATACAAAAACACACAAATACAGAAACAAGAGGTCGCTACTTATCAGCAACATCGATATCAGAGCCCTCATCCTCAGAAACGTTGTCAAAGCTAAAGACAGAGGTGTCGCATCCTAGGTGCCGGCTGACAAATCGAAAGGACTTCAGCACTCCACGCCTATGGGCTAACTCACGAGCATCTTTCACTTGAGGCTCCACCTCCTTGGACCAGATCTCATCATGCACCTCCTCCGCAATCAGGCTACGGTCTCGCATGTATTCCAACAACTGCAGGTACTCCGCAAGACCAGCGGTCTTCAGCTCCGACACACGACTCTCAAAAGATTGCATCTCCACTTGGGCCCTTGTCACCCGAAGCCGAGTATCTAAATTGTTGGTTTCTGCCTGGGAATGCTTCAACATTTGGGTTGTTCTCTCTACCAGTGTCTTCTCTACCTCCAATGTCGCACGTGCATTCTCCAACTCGGACTTCAGCCAAGACCCCGTTCGACAGAATCGTTAAACATCACGATCATGCGCCTCCCTCGAGGAGCCAAGCAAGCTCGTCGTCGATCTAAGCTTCTCCTCAAGGGCCAAATACCCGTCATTCAAGCTCACATAGTGGTCGTTCCAAGTAACGACGGTCTGAACCTAAGTCTTAGCCTACATAAAGAAAAAATGAACATTAGCGTCACAAGATTAAAAGTGAAAATTTCACACAAACAAGAATACTTACCACGCTGCCGCCGGCCGCCGCCTCCGCAGAAGGAACCTGGAGGGCCGGGTGCTCAAGTACTTGAACCTCAGGGGTGGTATCATTTCGGGAAACCAAAGGAGCCACCCCATCCGTCATCTCGACACCGTTAAAAGAAGTTGCGCCAGTTTTTCTCTTACGACTGCCACCAGAGGGCTCCTCGATATTCTGCGAAGAATCCGAAGAAATGTCGCACTGCAGCAAGTGCTTCTCCTCCACAAATGATAAAATACTGAATAAGCGGTTGGCCAATTCACGGGGCTCTGAAAACCCCAGCACCGGGGAAAATTCCCGCTCTTTCCCTTTTTGGCTGCGACAACGATCGGGGAGCAAGTTCCACACCTCCGGTAGGCCCCAAGGGTTCCTGATGTAGTCAAAAAGAGTGTTCCCGTGACGACGGTCTATCCGAGCCTCGAAATCGAGCCAGCTCTTATTGCTGTGAATCTCCACGCGCTCCCCGCCATCAGAGCGGAGATCGCACCACTCTCGGAAGCACTCCAGAGAAAGCCTCCCGCCATGCTCACGGAGGAAAACAACCATGCCCATAAGGCGCACTACTCACAATGAGGTGAACTGGAAGATCGGCACCCCGCAAAATTTCAAGATCTCGGCCACTTTCTCACAAGGCGGGAATCAGATGGCAGACCTTAAAGTTCTCTCGCAGATTGTCAGCCAGCCTGGGGGGGGGGGATTCTGCACTCTCTCCTCAACATGCGGAATTCTCACTTCTAAATCAGCAGGTAGCCCAAACTTCTTCCTCCAAATGGCAATTTGGTACTCGGTAAGAGAAGAACGCAGACGTAGTGGTCTCGCGGTATGCTTCGAGCACTGTCGCTAGAAAAGAAAAATCAGATGCAGTATGAAAAACACAACTTACAACAGTAAAATTAAAGGGTAGGCCCCTCGAAGTAAACCGGGGGCGTCCCCGTGCATGCGCGCGCGTAAAGCATAGCACCTACGGGCCCCACGCAGGTGCACGCGCACAGGCACGCGCGCACCGCGCAGGTGCGTGCGCGCACAGGTACGCCCGCACTATAGCGCGCTGTAGCGCTGATGGTTCGCGATTTTCAAAGTTTACATGATAAAACTGTTAAATAAATGGAAAATAAATTGGATGTAGACCTGCTCTGTCTACATCACCATCAACGATTAAACAAAGTATAAAGGAAATAAAAAGCTTACTTTTGAAAGCGAGACCTATAAGACCTCATTAAAATGTGACTGTAATCGCTCCTTTAATTCTGAAATGATAGAACTCACATGCAGATGCCTTTCACAGGGCAATGCATTGGTGCGCGCGCGCAGTTTCCCGCGCACTGTTGCGCCCCCCAATGCGTGAGGGATCAGGGTGGTGCGTGACCAGATGCGCGTCACGCACGAATCGGTCTGTGCGCCCCCTCACATGCCCGCGCGGTGGCCGCCGCCATGCCATCCGACCGTGGGAGCGTCGTCCCCCCTCTCCCGCAGAAATTTTTTAACATGTCGTTACCTGGGCTCGCCGGGAGCCGCTCGCGGAAGTCTCTGGCCTGTCGCTGGATGCCGTCATTGTCGAAGGAGGAAAAATCTTTGTTTTCTCAGCTTGTACCACCCTTTGGCAACAAAGGATTTGGGGGTCAATTGATGCGGATGAAGCCCCATTTATAGGCTTGGGGGTGCATTTAACCACTTCCCCCATGATTTCTCCTATTGTGGAGATCATGAGTTTGACCGATTAACCCACTCCCAATGATCTTCACAACAATAGGAGAAATCATGGGAGCCTCCCATTTAACAACTACCATTGTTGAAGCAAAAAATGGCTTCAACGAGAGTTCGGACCTTAGGGTGTAGCTAGCACCTACTTCTCCCAAACCTTGACCTCTGACTAGCAACGAAGAACCTCGAACTGACCCTTAGCCTCAGCTGGGAGGTACCTCCTCTAACCCAGAAGCTTTTAGAGCGCTTTCCCTTCAAAGCCAATTGCTGGGCCTGGAGTATCTCAAAAAGCACCAAAGATTTTTGAAATTATGAAAAGCCTGCTTTCTGAAGAACTCCATGGGTCTATTTATATGTTTCCAATATCTGGTCTACAAAAAGCATACTTTTGTTGCCCTAAAATTACTAAAATGCCCCTATACTACTCTGCCAATAGCCAACCTCCGTTGTTCTGAGGGGCCAAATGCAGACCCAAGGGTATTTAGGTAATTTTAGGTCTGGGTCCCATCTGACGGAAGCTCTTCCTGCTGAGCTCTGCGGGAACCCTGCTCTCTCTGAGCGCGAGCCTTCCCGTCTACCCTGAGCGAGAACCAAAAGACTGAAGAGGCGTTGAGCGGGGGAACATCACTCAACACCGAGGGCCGAATAAGCTTCAGCCAATGAGAGGCGCGAGCCCTTTCGCCCGCCTAGGGCAGGAACCTTCCCGCCCGTAATGGTTCTGCTATGGACTAAACCCAGAATCTGCTCGACGAAAATAACTTAAAGTCGAAGGCTTGGCCCGACGAATTTGTGTACATTCTCAGCTCGACCAATTGAGCTCGACAAACTGGGGCTACTTGACCCCTTGGCGAGAGCCTTCCCGCCTACTCCCGGCGAGAACCCTCCCGCCCTGCTTCTTATTTGGTCTCAATTAAACCCAAAGCTAGCTAGCCCAAAGCTTGCCCAACCCGGGTCCCTGGGGCGTCTTGGTCCCACCCGACGAATATGAGGTTGTACACAATCCCCGCTCTTTGCGAGCTAGCCTTGCGCTCGGAAAGACACATCCAACCCCGCATATTCGCTTGACTCCCGTTGACCTGGAAAGGAATCTTGGGTGGGCCCTACCCTGGCCCGATATAAATATGTCGTCAGGAAAGTTCACAGGCCACCGTTGTTGCCGTCATCTTGCACTTTAGCTCCCGCGAGTTCATCAAGATGTACGCCAATAGGAATGAGAAACCGCTTTCGAAAGAACTCCAAGATCGTCTCTCCGCGGCTTAGGCGTGAGCCCGTGCTAACTACGCCGAGGTGGCCCCCTGTCTCATGCACGAGAAGCCGGTCAACACTCCACCTCAGACAAAGAAGAGGAAAGCCAAAACGGTCAGGCGAGACAACACAAAGAAAGCTTTAGCCTCTCCTTCCCCGACTCTCGATCGTGTCGGGGACCTTCCTTCTTCTCCGGGGGTACCCTTCTCGCCTCATCTTTTGGGAGTAATCCTGCTTTGCAATTTCTAATGATTTTTCCTTCTCGTCAAAAGATCCCTGGAACTGCTGTTGAGAACCCTCCGACAGACACTGGGCCGACGCAACCCTAGGGCGAGAACCCGTCGCTGGTCTCGTAGGCCATCCCCCTGACTACCCAGATCCAACCCAGTAATTTCTCCTGCTAATTCATCACGCGTGACCTGCTTTTTTCCTGCTGACTCATTTCTCTACAGACTCCGCCGCCGATAGCTTGAGACTTACCCACCGGAGCCACCAAACTTCAGTGCTTAATGATCCCGCGAACGACGCAGTTGTCCATCCCTTCTCGCCTGAGAGGATCACTACCGCTCCAGATGCTCTTGCGCCAGGGTCTCGGCCTTCGGTGGAAGAGGAAACAGCCGCCCTCCAGTTGGTCGTGAGCAATCCCCTGTAGCATGTGAGGCATCGCCCGGGACGGGGTAAGCCAATTCACGTTCTTTTTGGGAAAAGTGCAAAAAGCATGGAAAGGCTGTCTGGTCCTTTTCGCCGATCATCTGCCGAGAGCCCCTCACCCACTATAGGTGAGTGCCCCGTGCCTAGTCTCTTCCCCCCTGTTTGACTTTGACCCCATTCTCTCTCTCTTTCTAGATCCAGCAGCTACAGGGGCGGAAGCGAACAAAGAGAAAGAAACAAATAAAGAAGAGGAAGCGAATGAAGAAGGGGAAGCGGATGAAGAGGAGGAAGCAGAATCGCCCCTGCCCTATCCCAGTGATATGGAGGAATATCTTGATGCTGAAGGGAGTAGTAGAACCCGGCGGAAGCGTATAACTAAAATCTTGATGAAGCTCGTCGCGATGTGCCAAGCCAACTTGCTGGCGTTGACGAACCTTGAAAAGTCAGTCGAATGACGAATGTCAGTGATCAAAAGGGACTACACCTATCTGCTCGGCGAACAGGAGCGTCAGGTAGAGTGTGAAGAGACATCTCTGGGGCGGCACATTGCGCGAGTGTGAGATCAGCTGCGCTTGGCCGACCAGGGGCTCACCTCCCTTATCGCCTATCATTACCCGTGGGTGCTACCAAGATCTGGAAGACGAGGTCGGGGTCGATGGCGTTAGGAGCAATATTAAACCAAGCAGGGTCTCACGTTCCCCCTCCCCAACCTCTCGGCCTACCATTTCTGCCTGTACCCCCACCAATCGTCGAGACATTAATTATTTTTTCAAGGCTCTCGCCTTGCGACATGCCCTATGTATATTTTTGCTTCTTTTTGGTTTGTGTAATTTGTCATTTTGTTTATCTTGTCGAGAGCCAGGCTCCCAGACCTCTTTTCTCCTTTCGCGTATATATGCCACTTTTTTCATTGCCGAGGCTCTTCCCAGAGGCTCTTGCCATTTGCAGGTGTGAGGGACATTGGCGGGGTGGAAAATGAAGAGTCCAAAGTATCAGAATTTGCTAACTACATTCCCGCCATCTCGAAAATCTCTAATGATTGCTTTTCATTCTATAAATAGGTAAGTCTGCCCACAACATTTACTTCTTATTTGATTCAACGCCTTCGTCTTCTTCTACGATCTACTCGCGCGGCTCTCTACAACTCCTAGCCTCTCGCCCACTTAAACCTTTCTCTCTATTTCCTCCCGTTCTTCAAAATGTCTGGCGAGTGCCAAGGCCGCACCAAGTGCGTGCAAACCTTCCTGTATCACGACTTCCCTCCTTGTCGGCTCTCGCAGGAAGAATTCCTCGCGATAACCAAGAACTTCATCCTCGTCGGGGTTCATTGCGCGAAACACCGCTAACGACGACAAGGTCAACCTCGCACCAAAGGGGGAGCTTGTTATCCCCTTAGAACATTTTGTAGGTTTGGTTCCGCCTACCCTCTGGCTTGAAGTACGCCAAGCTCTACGATATTATGGGGTAGTACCGACCCAACTCAACCCTAACCATCACCCTCTTGGTGGCTTTCGCCTGCTACATGTGGGCGGAAAGGATTGAGTTCAACCTGCCCGTCTTTCGGAAGTTGTTCAATTTCCGGGCCAAGGGAGGTTCATTGTTCCTTTCCGGGCAGACGGTGAAGACGGTGGGTCTCGCCAACAAACATCATCACTGGGCGGAGAGATTCGTCTGTCTTCATCTTCGAACGTTTCAGCAACATCCCTCTCACGCCCATTCAATACGACGAAGCCACCTACAAGCCTACTGCCCTTGGGGGGCAAGAGGTAGCCCTTGTCTAGTTCTTTGGGTCGAAGACATTCGACGTCCAATTCCTTCGGCGAGACCTAAGCTCTCTCCAGCCTGTCCCTCCAGGCGAAGGTACCTTTTTGCCCTCTGCTTATTATCCTCCTCCATTGATCAAGAGTTTTAAACGCAAGAGTTTTAAATGCTAAAGCTTCCGCAGGTGAATGGGAAATTCCCCTCTGTCAGCCCTTTGATGAGTCCAGGGATTTCGCCAGGACCCTTGTTCTCCCCAAATCTGCCGCACAGGCCTGCCGAAAGGAGCCTGACTCCTCATCCGCGCGAAGCAGCCAAAAGCAGAAGCCTTACTCCCCTCCCCCTGCTCTTCCAAAGAAAAATTTAAGCACGACGGATAAGGGCAACTCCATTGTCGGGACCCCGACCGAGATCCTTCCCTATGCAGGCGAAGCGAATGCCGTGGGAGTAGCTGCCGAGACCCCCGCCGAGATCCTTCTTGTTGCGGGTGAGGTGAATATCGCTGTGGAAGTTATAGAGACCCCAGCCGAGATCCCCGACAAACTAGTGCCCAAGGGGCATCAGAATTCGGCATCGGCGGGAAGTTCCTTGATGCAGCAGGCCACCCCTTGATTCAGTGGGACCCGAAAGCCAGCCGGGTCTCAATCACCTCAATTCTCCCCAGGTGGGCGGGGAGAGACGCGGTTTTCGACAAGGCCTTCGCGCTAGGCTTTAGGATGTACAACCGAGAGGATGCCCACGCCTTCGACAAGGAGATCACCAGGTATCTCTCATATGACACCGCCAGAGCCCAGATGGAGGCGCTTGTGCTCGCGCACATGACTACACGCCGCGGAATCACTCTAGAGCGCAACCTCATCGACGCGATCAAATTGAGGGAAGTTGTCATTGCCGAAACAGCCACCTTGAAGGCTAAACTGGCGACTTCCCACCAGCTTCTTCCCATGCGCCCGACGACCGAGATGTGTAAACTTTCAAAGGTCCTTGGTCTTTCAGTAACCCTAAGCAACTCCGGACCCAAAAATCCATGCAGGATTCCGCCCAGGCCCAATTTTTGTGTGCGAAGGTGGCCAGCCTTGAGTGAGAGAACCGACTGATGAAGACTGAGCTCACGGTTGTGCAAGGAGCCAAGGTGCCAGCCAAGCCCACCCTGGACGAGAGGATTAAGAGCCGTCACTTCTCTGAATACGAGATTGAGGTGATGATGCAGGAGAATGCGCAGGGGGCATGCGCGATGGTGATCCAGGTGCTGCGAGAAATGGGCCTTATGAACGAAGGTGACGAGATCCTCACTGTGCATGGGGTCCTCCCCTGGCTATTCGAACCCATTCACAAGCTGGCCGAAGAAGGAGAAGCCCCAGAGAAAGGTGCGCCAGATCTTGGCCTGGATGATGAGTCTGACAATAGATCTGGCGACGGTTCTTCCGGCGAGGCCCCCAGTGGTAGCTTCAGTGGCAGCTCCAGCGGAACCTCCAGTGGGACCCCCAGCAGCTCCGCCTGACGGCCATCACCATTTTGTCTTTTCCCTGTGTCTTTTTTTTTGTAAAACTTATGTAAGGGGCGAGACCCCCCCCCCCCCCCCCCGAGCCAATGTAACTATTCTTATATTTATATAAAACGACCTGTCTTTTTGCCGGAATGTTTACTGTTTTTCCTTCTTTTTCGTCTCTCGCACTTTATTACCTGTGCATAAGTCTCTGCCTTTGCGCGACCCCTAGGCTCTTAGGCAATGTCCTCCGTCCGTTTAGAAAATTGACTAAGTAGATTCTGCCGAGAGAGATATGCTGAGAGTGCTATTGAAAAGGGACGTGTCAGGAGCCTTGCCGAGAGTGATATGTCAGGATTCCAGGCGGGATGGCTATGGCGAGAGCCCGACCGAGAGGGTTCTGGGTTGTCTCATCCTTACTTAAGACATGGTGTTAGCTATTTGGAAACTTGTTATCAAGAGCTTCGTGACTGCATCATGATCTCAACAGTCCTTTCTGCTTGGCGTGAGCCTGGTCATCAGGTCGACCTGGAATCTCTTAAAACTTCCCCTTTTTCCGTTATCCCCCATCAAGCGAGCCTACGACCCTGTCATCTAGTTAAAGCCTGACAGCGGGTCTACTTGGGGTCTTGCAAATTTCTCTCCCTTTCCTTTCCCCCAAGCGAGCCTACGACCCTGCCAGCTAGTGAGAGTCTGGTAGCAGGTCTACTCAGGGTCGAGTGCGCCTTCCAGCCCTGCCAGCTGATGAGAGCCTGAGAAGCGGGATCCTCTCGGGATATTCCCTTACTTCCCAGGCAAGCCTACGGACCTGCCAGCCAGTGAGAGCTTGGAAAGCGGGTCTACCCGGAGCCGAGTGCGCCTTCCAGCCCTGCCAGCTGATGAGAGACTGAGCAGTGGGATCCTCACGGGGTATTCCCTTACCCCCCCCCCCAAGCGAGCCTACGGAGGTACCAGCTAGTGAGAGCCGTGACAATGGGTCTACCCGGGGCCGAGTGCGTCTTCCAACCCTGCCAGCTGATGAGAGCCTGAGAAGCGGGATCCTCTCAGGGTCTTGCTAATTTCTCTCTCTTTCCTTTCCTCCCAAGCGAGCCTACGGCCCTGCCAGCTAGTGAGAGCCTGACAGCGGGTCTACTTGGGTCCAAGTGTGTTACGACCCGTATTTCCTCAATAATAAAATTATATCAGACTACGAGAAAATGCGTGATGTGATGCCACGTCATATAGGGGATAACTGCAGACGCTCAGGAAAAACACCAGACTCAAAAAGCTTAAAGAGAATCATGACTTATTATGAAAGAAAACCTAGTTAAATTAGATGGTCGTATCCCTCGGCACAGAGGATCATCTAGACCTCAATTAAATATCATTATACGTATCAGAAAATACTTTGGTTAAGGTGACTTGACATCCTACATTAGCGTAAACGTCCCCAAAAGACAACTCATAATATGCAAGACTCTAAATTTAGTATAGTATAAAACAATAGTATTTACGTTACTTTGGAAGTAGTGCATTAGTTTTATAAACATGACGTGCATGAGGTACATATAATAATACTTTTAGGGTTTAAAATACCTAACATGCAACCTAGCATAATTCATTCCCATAGAGCAAGTAAATAACCCCCACAAAGGCAAATAAAATAGCAGTTTCAGTTCATACTTAGCATCACAAGAAAAGCCACAAGTGGGCATCAACAACCTGACACGAACCCACTGGTGAGTATGCATGTCTATACAGAAAGGAAGAAAATAACTACCTCACAAACTGAGGAAGGGGAGTCTCAACAGCCTAGGAGGTCACAACACACCCCCAAAAGAAAACTAGCTGCTCAACCGGCTACTGCTCTGAACCTGAGGCATTCAAAGAAAGAATACCTCAGCAAGAACACAATCAAATAAAAATAGAGCATTAGGTCATAAGCAAATAAAAAGAAGGGTTTACAAAACCCTGCAATAGAATGCTATCAAATTTAGCAGAAGGAAATAAACAAGACAGCAAAAAGAAGCACTATCCAAGGAATAATCAACACGCACCAAGTGCGAGAAATTAGCAACATGCCCTGCTAAAAAAACCTGCAGCAGCAACAAGGCAAACATATGCCAAACATAGCCATTTAGGAAAGGAAAGGAACTAACGGTCCTAACTTGTGAATTAATAGCAGTGGTAAAAACCTTTGGTCCGGGTTGGTAGCCAAAAGCACCCTTCTTCCAACAACCAGACCCAAAAACTCTCCAGGGTGAAAACAACCAGTGGCAGCTCTAGGGTCCACAGACACCTAACCAAACCAGCCCAAACAGGGGCCTAACAGGTGGTGGCCACAACTCAACACACACAAATCACCCCCTCCCCGAGCCAACAAAAAAAAACCACCTTCCATAATCCACAATTCGACATCCACAAATTAGCCGAAAACACAACACCAGACCGAAATAAAATCCACACTAACCAACTCCGGAGAAAAACACCAACCTAAGGAAAAAGCGTCGAGTCCACTCGACGCCGCGTTGAGTGTGTACTACACACTCAACGCCAAACACTAAGCAGAGAAGGCGTCGAGTACAATCGACTCCGCGTTGAGTAAGTATCATTCACTCAACGCCAAAATCTAAGCAGGGAAGGCGTCGAGTCTACTCGACGCCGCATTGAGTGAGCTCAACTCACTCAATGCCAAAATACTTGGCCGCAAAAACTCGCTGGACGACGGCGTTGAGTGAGTTCAGCCCACCCAACGCTGTCAACGCTAACAGCCGAATGCGTTGAGTGACTTCACCACACTCAACGCTTTTGACTTGGAAGAAAAAAAATATCGTCGGACTAGATGGCGTTAAGTGAGCTCAACTCACTCAACGCCAAACGCAGACGGCGTTGAGTGAGTTCAACTCACTCAATGCCTAAAGACAGATGGCGTTGAGTGAGCTCAACTCACTCAATGCCAAAAGATTTAGAAAAAAATTCCAAGACTGACGGCGTTGAGTGAGCTCAACTCACTCAATGCCAAAAGACTTAGAAAAAGTCTTTTGCAAGGCAGCATTGAGTGAGCTCAACTCACTCAATGCCAAAAGCAGACGGCGTTGAGTGAGCTCAACTCACTCAACGCCAAAAGCAGACGGCGTTGAGTGAGCTCAACACACTCAATGCTGTCAATGCTTCTGGACTTAGTCTCCAGACAAAACAGCTAGGCGTTGAGTGTGTCCACCACACTAAATGCTTTTACACTTAGCCTACCAAATGACTTTGTCCTAAGCTAACACTCAACGCCTGCTATCCAGTGAACTAAAACTTAACTTAAAAAATTCTAATATCCTCTTACTACTCCTTTTACCCGGCTACAGCTTCCAACTAAGCTGGGTTACACTTAGTACCCTAAATTCCTACTTCCAGCCACTACCTGGACACAAAATGACAACTAGGGAGAGAGAAAAATTGAAATCTGGACAAGATTTATACAGAACTAGCTCGGGACATTGCCTGCAGCAGCCCTGGCTTCTACCTCCAAGAAAATTGAAAAAAAACATGAATGAACAATCTTGGCAAGGGAAAAGAGCACCACTTGCCTCTACCTCCAGGAAACAACAGCTGCCCTACCAAACTCCGGCACCGGCGGCAATATCGGCCACAAAAATAGCAAACCTAAAGCTTAAAGTGGGAAAATGAGCAAACCCGAAAAGACCCTTGCTTCTAAGACAGCTCTAGAGCAAGCAAAACTTACTTAGGAAGGAAGATCTGAGTGAGAGCAGTCCAGATCTGCCCTTACCCGAGAAAACCGAGCCCTAACCCTCAAGAAATCTCCGGCCGAAGCTCCAGCACTTCCGTCGCCCGAAGTCTTCTGCTGGAAGCTTTTCGTCTCTCTCTTCTTGGGGAAGATGAAGGAGATATACTAAAATAAGCCATTATATCCTATAAACCAGCCACTAACAGTCACTAAGCTAATAAAATACTATTATACACAGCCACTAGTATAGCTGATAATATATGCTTATAAATCAGCATATCATTAAATCAGCCACTAACATAACTGAGCATATATTCTTATACTATAATCTTATATAAGTACATCACTAAAACCGGCCAAATATAACATTATAACAGCTAAATAACTAACACGCCAAAACGACGTGAAAAACAAACGATCTCGAAATTTGACGAAACTCACATCGTAGCTAAATACCCATGCTACGAATCTAGAGGCGAAGTTGGAATCGTCATCCGACAAACAAAAAAACTTAGTCTAACATTTCCCGAAGCCAAAACACAAGCATTCCCGGAGAGGCTCCACCAAGTCACCAAAACAGACTCCGGCTTGCTAAGGAACCTTGCAGGCAGGCTACAACACAAGCCACTCAGAGAGCCTAAAGAGCTAAGACCATGATCTAACAAAGGCAAAAGGCCAAAAATGCGCCAACGTAACGCCAAACAAAGATTAAACAATCACAGAAAAACTGGGGGCATTACAGTCACTCCCCTAAAAAGAAAGTTTCACCCCGAAACTTTGCGCACCACACTTCTACCATAGAAGAGAAATAACAAACAAAGAGTTAAACATAAGAATACACACCAAGCAAACTCTGGAAAATAGATGAAGGTGAGCCTCCCTCATAGCCGACTCCAATTCCCAAGTCGCTCTTTCCACGTCCTTGTTTCTCCACAAAACTTTAACCATTGGAATGGTCCTCTTCTGCAATACACAATCTTGAGTATCCAAAAAATGCGAAAATACAACTCAACATAAAAAAGATTAGGCTCCAACTGGGGCACATAATTCAAAACTTGCCTGCCGCTTAGTACACACTTCCACAATTGGCTCACGTGAAAAATATCGTGCACACCAGGGAAAAAATTGCGGGCAAATCCAGCCTGCAAGCTGACACACCAATCCAAAAAATAATTTATAAACAACCCTACATAACTTGGATCCAACTTCCGATTCTTACCAAACCTCTTGATTCCAACCATCGGGGAAACTTTAAGAAATACTAAGTGACCTACAACAACCTCTAAATCAGATCTACGCCGGTTGGCGTTCTTCTCATATCGCTCTTGAGCTATCCGAAGCTTCTTTCGAATAAGCTTCACAACGACTTCCATTTCTTCAAGTGCATCCGGACCCAACGAAGATCTCTCTCCAACCTCAGTCCAAAATAAGGGAGTCCTGCAGCGCCTCCCATACAAAGCTTCGAAAGGAGTCATTTGCAAGCTTTCTTGATAATTGTTATTATAAGCAAACTCCATAAGCCTCAAGCGCTCATCCCACGCTCCTCTGTGGTCTAAAATGTAGAATTTGATCATGTCCCCCACTATCTGATTAACTCGCTCTGTCTGACCATTGGTCTTCGGGTGGTATGCGGTAGAATATCTCAAATCCGTACCCAAACCTTCTTGCAAACTTTTCCATAAGCGAGATGTAAACCGGGAGTCTCGGTCTGAAATAATGCTGACTGGAACACCATGCAATCGGATGACTTCATTCAAATACAGCTCAGCTATTTTCTTCATCGGATAGTCGATCTTATAAGGTATGAAGTGAGCACACTTCATTAATCTGTCCACAATCACCCAAACTGAATCATATACTCTAGGAGATCTTGGTAACCCGTGATGAAATCCATCGAAATGCTCTCCCACTTCCAAGTCGGAATACCCAACGAAGTCAACTTGCCACCAGGCCTTCCATGATCGGCCTTAACACGCTTGCAAGTATAACACTCAGAAACAAACTTGGCTATATATCCCTTCATCACATACCACCAAGAAATTATCTTTAAGTCATGATACATCTTGGTAGATTCTGTATGGTAGGCAACACTAGAACTATGCGCCTCTCTGCACAACATAACTCGAATATCCATAACAGCAGGGATACAAAATCTACCGCGGTACTTCAGAGTACCCCCGTCATCAATCGATAAATCTGGTAACTCCCCTTTCTCAGCTCTA
Organism: Platanthera zijinensis; assembly: GCA_039513925.1. NCBI lineage: Eukaryota > Viridiplantae > Streptophyta > Magnoliopsida > Asparagales > Orchidaceae > Platanthera > Platanthera zijinensis. The sequence continues at coordinate 238,303,436 of CM077079.1, read as the reverse complement.
AGATGTAAATGCAGCAGATCTGGATCATCTTTCTGATGTAACTTCATAAGCGCAATCCAATATGGCTCTACTACTACCAAACTACTCTGCAAGTCGTAGCTCCCCACAGAAATATCCATCAAAAGAAATTCCTCCACTAATAGCTCGGCGGAGAGATTAAAAATCTTCCCCGTCTTCCGAATTAGGGCATCGACCACCACATTAGCCTTGCCCGGATGGTACTGGATCCCAACATCATAGTCTGCAACATACTCTAATCATCGCCGCTGGTGCAGATTCAACTCCTTCTGGGTGAAGACGTACTTTAAACTCTTATGATCGGTAAAAATATTGCACTGAGCGCCATAAAGCAGATGTCTCCACAACTTCAGCGCAAAATCACGGCTGCAAACTCTAAATCATGCATAGGGTAGTTCCTCTCATGGGTCTTAAGTTGTCGGGACCCATACGCAATCACTTTTCCGACTTGCATAAACACGCAACCAAGCCCAACATGCGATGCATCCACATAAACATCATAATCCATGCCCTCCGTAGGCAGAGTCAAAACGGGAGCAGTGCACAATCGGTTCTTGAGCTCTAGGAAGGCATCCTCACACTTCTCGCTCCAAACAAAAGTCGCATTCCTCTGAGTCAATCTAGTCAGAGGTGCAGCCAGGGTAGAGAAACCCTCCACAAATCTCCTATAATGGCCGACCAACCCTAAGAAGCTCTTAATCTCTTTGGTTGTGCCAGACTTACTCCATTCCATCACAGCAGCTATTTTCTCTGGGTCGACTGAAATCCCATTCCTATTAACCACATGGCCCAGAAACGAAACCTGAGGCAACCAAAACTCGCACTTACTCAACTTGGCGAACAACTTATGGTCCCTCAAAGTAGAAAAAAACTAGTCGTAGATGCTGGTCATGCTCCTCAGCATTGCATGAATATACTATAACATCGTCTATAAGCACGACTACGAATTTGTCCAGAAAATCCTTGAACACACGATTCATCATATCAATAAAGGCTAAGGGCGCGTTGGTCAAATCAAACGACATTACTAGGAATTCAAAATGCTCATGCCTCGATCGAAAAGTAGCCCGTAGAATATCTGACTCACGGATCCTGAGCTGATGGTAGCCAGAACGAAGATCAATCTTAGAAAGCACCGCACTACCGCGCAACTGATCGAACAAATCGTCAATCCTCGACAGGGGATACCTGTTCTTAATAGTAACCTTATTCATCTCTCTATAGTCGATGCAAAGCCTCATCAATCCATCTTTATTCTTAACAAACAGAACAAGAGCACCCCAAGGCGACGAACTCGGCCTTATAAAACCCTTCTCTAACAACTCATCCAATTGGATACGCAACTCCTCCAGCTCTCGAGAGGCCATCCGTTACGACGCCTTCGCAATAGGACGCGTGCTCAGCTCCAAATCTATCACAAACTCAACATCCCTATCAGGTGGAAGACCAGGAAGATTGGATGGAAAGACAACCTCAAACTCGCGCACCACATGGATCTCCTCTAAACGTGACAAACTAACCTTGGTCTCCAACACCGGAACCAATAAACAAAACATTCGGATTCTAAAATCTTCCGAGCACATACCGCAGAAATAGTCAGGGAGACCTGGCGCGGATAATTCTACTCTATGGAATTGGCAAAAACTAGGGAGTCATATATAGACTCGCACAATCTTAAATACTTTGGCCCCATAATACCCAACCACCAAAGGGAAAATCGACACGAAGCGCTTTGCCAAAAGATCGAGGGCCAAACGAGGGTCCTAGCCACAAATTAGTGGGTAGTACCGGAAATCTTCCTAAACAATCGCTCACGCATACAAGGAAGCGAATACTAAACTATAAATACCACTAACAATTAAGACTAGATGAGGACCTAACCTGATATTACTTGGGTAGAAGTCTGAGCTTCTTCTGATGATAACACATTCACCTTTCCTTTTCCTTTAACCAACCGTGGTGGCGGTGGCAATGCCTGAAGTGGGACTGGCTGCCAAACGGGCTAGAGCTGTGGGCACTTAGACTTGATATGCCCTTCTTGTCCACACAGAAAACAGCTTCTTGTCTTCTTTATTCCCCAGTAATGGGCAAGGTCATGCCCTGCCGGCTTACATGCTGAACAAACCAACTCTCTCTTAGAAATCCCTTGAATCGCTTGAACTTGCTCTTTCTTCTGAGCTCCCAACCTTTGGTAACATCTTTCAAAAGGATGGCCCGATCGGCCACAGAAACTACAAACTTCTATGCTCCTCTTCCTCGAAGCAGAACTAGATTCCTTATAGCTCTTACCCCCGTCGGACTTCCTCTTGTCCTTCCTTAGTATCAAGCCTCGATCCTTAGCATATCCCATATAATCAACTTTAAGGGCAACTTCCACTGTCCTCTCATTCATCTCGAACTGGTAAGTATTGGCGTACTGCTGAATGTCATTTGGGAGGCCACCCAAGAAACCTTTGACTCTGCACTCTTCAGCAGCTAACAATTTAGAAGCAATCTTATTCAATTTTCTGATCTCGTTCTCATTCTCCCCCCACTACGGGGGTTTGCTCACTAGGCTGTCGTCCTAAGGTGGCATCCAACAATGCCTGCAACTGCGCTTGCATCACCGCAATCAAGATTGACAGGGACTCCATGCTCTAGCGCAGTTCTGTAATAACCGCCTCATACTGCACACCCGACGACTCACCCTCAAGCTTGGGAGTCGACCTAGTTTCATCACGCTCAAGCGACTTTATAATAAAATAATAAACTGTTAATCAAAACCTAGCTTAATGGCTAGAACTCAACGACACAGTACAGACAAAACATACTTAAGTATTAGCTTCAATTGCTAACTTGCTCTGAGATTTTTCAATAATGATGTTATGCTTAACCTAGGATGATTCACCATCATCACACTAACTCATATGCTTAGACCATGAATGCATGAATTTATATTCCTTTTGACTCAAAACCATGTGTGTACATATGTCATCATGTAAATCTTTAGCTTGGCACGTTGTGCTTATGCTATGTTATGCTATGCATGTTGTGCTATGCATTCTAAAAAGGCCTTAATGCATGTTATAAGCGGCGTACACATGGAAATGTTATGCATCCCATACTACATAACATTGCATGCAACGAAAAGAGAAAACGTGTTAATGGGCATTCATGTGGTGAGGTTATGCATCCAATACTATATAACCCTCACATGTTGCCACCTATGGTGGATCAATATACAAACACATATTATGAATCCAATACTACATAATATGCCTCGTATACTTCTAATCATGCTTATGAGTATAGTGTTCATGCTTCAGCCAAGACATACTGATGACACATCAGTGTGTGTATGATATGACACTAAACTACTAACACTAACAAGGGAAGGTTGCCCGACCAATTATCAAACAACCTCCCTCTGATACTAACTGTCACGACCCGCATTTCTTCAATAATAAAATTATATCAGAGTACAAGAAAATGCGTGTCATGATGCCACGTCATACAGGGGATAACTGCAGACGCTTAGGAAAAACACCAGACTCAAAAAGCTTAAAGAGAATCATGACTTATTATGAAAGAAAACATAGTTAAATTAGATGGTCGTATCCCTCGGGACAGGGGATCATCTAGTCCTCAATTAAATATAATTATACGCAGCGGAAAATACTTTGGTTAAAGTGATTTGATATCCTACATGAGCGTAAACGTCCCCAAAGGACAACTCATGATATGCAAGACTTTAAATTAGTATAGTATAAAACAATAGTATTTACGTTACATTGGAAAGTAGTGCTTTAGTTTTATAAACATGACGTGCATGAGGTACATATAATAATGCTTTTAGGGTTTAAAATACCTAACATGCAACCTAGCATAATTCATTCCCAAAGAGCAAGTAAACAACCCCCACAAAGGAAAATAAAATAGCAGTTTCAGTTCATACTTAGCATCACAAGAAAAGCCACCAGTGGGCGTCAGCAACTTGACACGAACCCACTGGTGAGTATGCATGTCTATACAGAAAGGAATAAAACAACTACCTCACAAACTGAGGAAGGGGAGTCTCAACAGCCCAGGAGATCACATAACGCCCCCAAAAGAAAACTATCCGCTCAACCGGCTACTGCTCTAAACCTGAGGCATTCAAAGAAAGAACACCTCAGCAAGAATATAATCAAATAAAAATAGAGTATTAGGTCATAAGCAAATAAAAAGAAGGGGTTTACCAAACCCTGCAATAGAATGCTATCAAATTTAGCAGAAGGAAATAAACAAGACAGCAAAAAGAAACACTGTCAAAGGAATAATCAACACACACCAAGTGCGAGAAATTAAAAATATGCCCTATTAAAAAGAAAACCTGTAGCAGCAATAGGTCAAACATATGCCAAACATAGCCATTTATAAAAGGAAAGGAACTAACGGTCCTAACTTCTGAACTAATAGAAGTGGTAAAAACCTTGGGTCCGGGTTGGTAGCCAAAAGCAGCCTTCTTCCAACAACCAGACCCAAAAACTCTCCAGGGTGAAAACAACCAGTGGCAGCTCTAGGGTCCACACACACCTAACAAAACCAGCCCAAACTGGGGCCTAATAGGTGGTGGCCACAGCTCAGCACACACAAATCACCCCCTCACTGAGCCACCAAAAAAAACCACCTGCCATAATCCACGATTCGGCATCCAAAAATTAGCCGAAAACACAACACCAGACCGAAATAAAACCCACACTAACCAACTCATGAGAAAAACACCAGCCTAAGGAAAAAGTGTCGAGTCCACTCGACGCCGCGTTGAGTCCACTCGACGCCGCGTTGAGTGCGTACTACACACTCAACGCCAAACACTAAGCAGAGAAGGCGTCGAGTCCACTCGACGCCCCGTTGAGTGAGTACCATTCACTCAACCCCAAAATCTAAGCAGGGAAGGCATCAAGTCTACTCGACGCCGCGTTGAGTGAGCTCCACTCACTCAATGCCAAAAGACTTGGCCGCAAAAACTCGTTGGACGACGGTGTTGAGTGAGTTCAGCCCACTCAACGCTAACAGCCGAAGGCGTTGAGTGACTTCACCACACTCAACGCTTTTGACTTGGAAGAAAAAAAAATATCGCCGGACTAGACAGCGTTGAGTGAGCTCAACTCACTCAACGCCAAACGCAGACGGCATTGAGTGAGCTCAACTCACTCAACGCCAAAAGACAGACGGCGTTGAGTGAGCTCAACTCACTCAACGCCAAAAGACTTAGAAAAAAATTCCAAGACTGACGGCGTTGAGTGAGCTCAACTCACTCAACTCCAAAAGACTTAGAAAAAGTCTTTGGCAAGACGGCGTTGAGTGATCTCAACTCACTCAACGCCAAAAGCAGATGGCGTTGAGTGAGCTCAACTCACTCAACGCCAAAAGCAGACGTCATTGAGTGAGCTCACCTCACTCAACGCTGTCAACGCTTCTAGACTTAGTCTTTAGACCAAACAGCTAGGTGTTGAGTGTGTCCACCACACTCAATGATTTTACACTTAGCCTACAAAATGACTTTTTCCCTAAGCTAACACTCAACGCCTGTTATCCAGTGAACTAAAACTTAACTAAAAAAAATCTAATCTCCTCTTTCTACTCCTTCTACCCGGCTACAACTACAAACTAAGCTGGGCTACACTTAGTACCCTAAATTCCTACCTCCAGCCACTACCTGGACACAAAACAACAACTAGGGAGAGAGAAAAGTTGAAATCTGGGCAAGACTTATATAGAACTATCTCAAGACAATGCCTACAGCAGCCCTAGCTTCTACCTCCAGGAAAATTGAAAAAAATAACATGAATGAACAAGCTTGGCAAGGGAAAAGAACACCACTTGCCTCTACCTCCAGGAAACAGTAGCTGCCCTACCAAACTCCGGCACTGGCGGCAAGATCGGCCACAAAAACAAAAAACTTGAAGCTTAAAGAGGGAAAAATGAGCAAACCGGAAAAGACCCTAGCTTCTAAGACAGCTCTAGAGTAAGTAAAAATTACCTAGGAAGGAAGATCTGAGTGAGAGCAGTCCAGATCTGCCCTTACTCGAGAAAACCGAGTCCTAACCCTCCAGAAATCGTCGGCCGAAGCTCCAACACTTCCGTCACCAGAAGTCTTCCGCTGGAAGCAGATCGTCTCTCTCTTCTTGGGGAAGATGAAGGATATATACTGAAATAAGCCATTATATCCTATAAACCAGCCACTAACAGCGACTAAGCTAATAAAATACTATTATACACAGCCACTAGTATAGCTGATAATATATGCTTATAAATCAGCATATCATTAAATCAGCCACTAACATAACTGACCATATACTCTTATACTATAATCTTATATAAGTACAACACTAATGAAAGTCTCCAGTGTTGACTAAATCCACCTATGGGGGGGGGGGGGAATAGGTGTCTTGCAGTCTTTTGCGGAATTAAATTTACTTGCACAAATTAACAAACACAGCACAGAAAACACACAAAGAATTATAGTGGTTCCCCGATTTGGGTACGTCCACTTTCCCCCTTCGACCTATCTCCCACCAAGGGATGACTCGGTCACTTCTCCAAACGGATTGAAATCCAATCCTCACACTACGGAAGGAACCCTTCCAACAAAGGAGTCACAACTCCACCACCACGGGTTGCACCCAACCCTTACAACAAGGAATGAAAATTCCTTTACAACAAAACCAAAATAGAATGTAAAAGAAAATACAAACAAAGCTTTTGGAGATTCCGATGTACTTATTTGTTCGTTGAAGCTTTCTTGAAAGTTACGAAGAGTCCACAACCGGATTTCTCTCTTGGAGAGGATCTTGTCAAGATCGGCGGAGGCAAGTGAATGCGGCGGCAATACTTTGTAGATCCAAACTTCTTGACGAAGCGAGCAAGGTCTACCAATGATCTCAGTCGGATCAATCGTCTCCACCGATTCGGAATGGAGAACTAGTCTCGTTCAATGAATCGAGAGACAAGAGATCTCAAGAGAGATGCGTGAGACGCTCGGCTTGCCTCGGTACTGTTGCCGGAAGATCAAAGAAGATCGGAGATTGGCGGCGACGACGAACTGCGAGCGACGACAAGCGATCGGCAGTTTCCGCGATCGGCTAGGGCACGACGTCAACTACTTTTGATTTCACGTGAATGGATTACTATTGAAGTTCAAAATACGCGAGTATAAATACTAGAGCCAACCCTAATGTCCATTTTTGGGCCCACAAGGAGAAACCCTAGCCCCGGCCTAAACAGCGCAAGGCATCTTGGTTCAGTTCAGCGAATGAGGAAAATTACCTGCGGCAAAATCGGCTGGAATCGTTGGTGATTCCCGTCGAAGTCGGTGGGAATCACTCACGATTCTCGTCAATTCTGCCTTAGCTAAATTCCTGTTGGAAAACTGTCAGCCGAAGGAAGTCGGCGGGAATGCAGACTTATTCTCGTCGAAGTCGGTGGGAATCACTCACGATTCCCGTCAATTCTTCCTTGGCAGAATTTATGTTCGAAAACTGTCAGTCGGAAGAAGTCGGCGGGAATGCAGACTGATTCTCATTGAATCGGCGGGAATCACTAATGATTCCCGTCGAAGTCGGCGAGAATCACTTAGTGATTCCCTTCGATTTTGACTTAGAAGAATTTTCTATTCCTTCCTTTGATGACTTGGTCTTTGACCAATCTTTGCTCCTTCTTCTGCTCTTGATCTGCCTTAACCCTGTACTTGAAAATAAGTACACTCCAATAGAGAGAGCACACGTGAGTCAACACACTGATCTTCCTAACGAGGGATTACGTTGCGCAGACCCGTGTATATTGACCCACTACACCCTAACATTGGTGTGTACTTAGCAGGGAATAGCTGCAAGCACAACTTGATAGAAGATCGTCAAATACATTGTCAATTCAACTTAGCTTGTTCAGGGGCTTCTTCAAATCAGGTACATTGTGGATACAATACCCAACAATCTCCCCCTATTTGAAGAAGCCTAAACCCTACAAGGTAAGGTGAATAGAACTGATGGGAATGAAAATCATAAAATGAAAATTCAGTTGAGAGTGAAATTCATTATCATTTGCCTGAGAGCATACTTAACATTGGAAGCCACCTTAGCCTTAGCCGAGAGGGTAATCTCCCCCTTTTTGTCTTCTGCAAATCTGGGACTTTACTTGGAGCATAATGCTCCCCCTCAGTTCTTGCATCCGTGTCCGATCTTGAGTTCCTCGCTGATGCTCCCCCTTGATCCAAGAGCCTTGAGCCCTTCAGTCTTCAATCTTCATAGTTCAGCATACCAAATTCAGTTTTGAAGAGACTGAACTTGGCCTCGTCTAGGGTCTTTGTGAAGATATCTTTATCCGTGGGGATATAGCAGAGAGAGATATCTTTGTTTTCCACATGCTCCCGAATGAAGTGGTAGCGCACTTCAATATGCTTTATTCTGCTGTACGACACAGGATTGTTCGCAATTGCTATAGTGCTCGAGGAGTCGCAATACATAGGAACTTCTCTGAACTGCAGGTCATAATCTTCGAGTTGAATTCTGATCCATAGAAGTTGTGCGCAATAGCTGGCTGCTAAGATGTACTCAGATTCAGCCGTGGAGGTTGCGACACAGTTTTGCTTTTTACTGTAATATGAAATAAGCCTTCTTCCGAGAAATTGGCACGTCCCAGAAGTACTTTTCCTATCATCCCTGCTTCCTGCAAAATCAGCATTTGAAAAGCCTATCAGCTCGATATCATTTTTTCTTGGGTATCACAAGCCAAGATTTGGTGTACCTTTAAGGTATCTAAGAATTCGCTTTGCAGTGACATAATGAGATTCCTTAGTGTTCACCTAATATCTGGCACAAACGCATGTGGAAAACATAATATCTGGTCTACTAGCAGTAAGGTAGAGCAGGGATCCAATTATGCTTCTGTATTTGGTTTCATCAAAAGGTTTCCCTTTCTCATCCTTATCCAGAGACACAGTGGATCCCATTGGAGTCCTCATAGAGGTTACATTCTCCATTCAGAATTTCTTGAGGAGTTCATTTGTGAACTTCGTCTGAGAAATTAAAATTCCATCCTCAGACTGTTTCACTTGAAGTCCCAAGAAGTACTTCAGCTCACCCATGCTGCTCATTTCAAACTTCCCTTGCATAAGTTTAGAAAACTTCTTGCACAGGTTGTTGTCCGTTGAGCCGAATATTATGTCATCGACATAGATTTGCACCAGCAAAATCTTGCCTTTGACTTTCCTAAGAAACAATGTCTTATCTATTTTTTCTCTCGAGAACTTGTTCTCAAGAAGAAAACTAGACAGAGTCTCATACCAAGCTCGAGGAGCTTGTTTTAAGCAATATAATGCTTTATTAAGAAAGTAAACATGATTAGGGAATGTTGGATTAACAAAACCTGGGGGTTGCGCGACATATACTTCCTCTTTCAAATTTCCATTTAGGAACGCAGATTTCACGTCCATCTGATAGACAGTGAATCCTTTGTTAGAGGCATATGCCAGGAACAATCTGATCGCCTCCAGCCTTGCAACTGGTGTAAAGGTTTGATCGAATTCAATCCCCTCCTCCTGTCTGTAGTCTTGAGCCACCAGTCTGGACTTGTTCTTGATGATGCCCCCATGTTCATCCAGTTTGTTTTTGAAGATCCACTCAGTGTCGATCACATTCTGTTTCTTTGGTCTGGGAACGAGCGTCCAGACGTTGCATCGTTCGAATTGATGCAGTTCATCTTGCATTGCCAATATCCATGACGCATCTTTGTTCGCTTCGTCGAACTTCTTTGGCTCAACCTGTGATAGAAAACTAAGGTGCAGAATCTCATTAATTGTACCTCTGTGAGTTCTGACACCGTCACGGGGATCTCCTATGATCTGATCTCTAGGATGATCCCTCACGTGTCGGAGCTCTAAGAGTCTGGCATCTGGAGCTCTAACAGCTTCTCGAGCTCCTTCCTCTTCTAGGAGATTTTCTCCATCCTGATCGTCATCTTCTCCAGTTGGCGTTGAGGTGGAGACCTTGACGTACTTGGGAGTTGCATCTTTAGCAGTCTAATCGAGACTTAGCTGTTCAAGCCTTGCACCTGCATCTTCAAGAATGCCACTAGAAGAATTGCTATGAAGCAAGCTTCCTTCATCAAATACAACATTAATGGACTCCTCTACCACTAGGGTTTTCTTATTGAAGACCCTATATGCCCGACTATGGCTACTATAGCCCATGAAGATGCCTTTGAAGCATTTTTTTCTCCGAATTTAGTACGTGGGTACTTCCGATTATTGAGTGCATAGCACCTACAGCCAAAAATCCGTAGATAGGACATGGTCGGTTTCCTGCCTTTCAGTAGCTCATAAGGCGTCTTACGATGGTTCTTATTTATCAAGGCTCGGTTCTGCACATGACAAGCTGTATTGACAGCCTCTGCCCAAGAGTACTCTGGAAGAGAAGCGTCATTCAACATAGTCGTACATGCTTCAATGAGCGTTCTATTTCTCCTCTCCGCAACTCCGTTTTGTTGAGGAGTACGCGGGGAGGAAAACTCATGAAAGATATCATGTTCTTTATAGAATTCTGTCATAGCACTAGACTCGAATTCTGTTCCATGGTCACTTCTGATTTTGACCACGGAGCAGTTAAGTTCGTTTTGAATCTGCTTGATAAAATTAGTGAAGATGTCAAACGTATCTGACTTTCGTTTCAAGAAGAACACCCACATAAACCGAGAGTGATCATCAACAATCACTAGCGTATACGATTTGCCTCCTAAGCTATGAACTTGCACTGGACCGAACAAGTCCATATGCAGAAGATAAAGACATCTGGAGGAGTCTTTGTGTAATGCCCTTAAAGGTAGCCCGAGTCTGTTTGCCCTTCTGGCATGCAGGACAAGGGCTATCTTTGATGCACTTAATAGTAGGGGCATCCCTTACTAAATTCTTGGAAAACAACATATTAATAGTCTTGAAATTAATATGTGTTAATCTCTTATGTCATTGTTCACAAAGAGATGCATTGCCTTTAGCTACTAGGCACACGGGGGTAGAAGAATCTAAGCTAAGAAAATCTTAGCAAAAGATATTTCTGCTCCTAATGCTCGTTAATACCGTCTCCGAAGAGGCACACGATATTATCAAGCACTTTTCCTTGCAGAACTTAACATCGTATCCTTTATCACACAACTGGCTTACACTGATCAGGTTATGGTTTAACCCTTCAACATAGGCTATGTCTGTGATAGAGAATACACCGTTGGAAATCATACCATAACCCCTGGTGACTCCTCGATCAGATCCTCCAAAGATGACTTTGGGTCCATTTTCGACTGTGGAGTAATCACGCAACAGGCTTCTTGTCCCGGTCATATGCCGGAAACATCCACTGTCCAAGTACCAGATTGGCATTTTAGTGGTCTTTGGACATACCTGCAAAATAGAATTAGTTTCCCTTAGGAACCCAATCGAACTTGGGTCCTAGATTCGTTGTTAGCATACTCCCCCTCGGGTGGTTAACCCTACGAGTGGTCGGCCTCGCATTGCTAACATGAGGAGTCTCGTTGAATCTTTGATTAAACTAGCAATCCACGGCAAAGTGACCAACTTTGACACAGCACCAACAATCAAACTTGTTGTACCGTTTCCTAGGCTCCTGCTTCACCCTTGGAACGGTGGGTCCAGCCGGGGCCTTGGATCCAGAGGTGGAGGCATTATGATGACAGCAGTCACATGACTTCTTCACTTCCTGTTCCTTCAGTATGACAGTCTTGGCCTTTGGTGCCTGCTTCCTATTATGGCCGCTAGAGAAGTGGTCATAATTATCCACTTGGATTTCCTAATAATGTGCCTTGAAGACACTCTCACCGTAGTTGCGGGGGAAGGTCCAACCATCATACCGGCTCTTGGGCTTTTCAACTGAGGGCCGGAAGAAGTGGCCATCAGTTGACTCAAAGTCCTTCTCATTGCAAGGAAAGCCAGGCTTTCTGAATGAAACAGGACCGAGTGGGGCCTTTCCCTTTTCTGCAGCAGAGGCCTTCTTAGTAGCCTTATTTTTCCTCTGATTTCTGTTTCTCCTGGATGATTTACCAGGCACAGCCACATGCCCTAAGCCAGCCCCCTTAGCCTGAGCAGAGAATTCATCAACTAGAGGAAGAACGGTCTTGGTCATAGAGAAGCTTTTGACAATCTTTCTCTCTATCACAAGCTGTTCTTCCAGCTTGTTGATTTCTTCTTGTTTTTGGTCAAGGAGCCTTAGAGACTCTGAGTGCTCAAAAGTCAGGTCCAGGTGTTCCTATCGGAGAGAAATCAAGCTAGTGATCTCTTCTCTTAGGGACACACCCTCAGCCTTAAGGAATTTGACTTTCTTTTTCTGAGCCCTCAACCTCTTGCGACATTCCTCAAAGGTATTAAACAGAAGCTCATACTTTTCGAGGAGCTCAGCTTCACGGGCAGATGGGCTGTCCTTGAGATCATCTTCAGGAGACTTAGAGTCAGAGTCAGAGAGGGGGTGCGATCTTTTACCTTTCGAGTAAATGGGGGACAGTCTCCATCTGAGTCGGAGCGACCCATTAGCCCGAAGTAGACTTCCTCATCATCACTGGAGTCTGATGAATTAGATTCACTCAGTGTCTTTGGCTTTTTAGCAATGTAGCTCCTCTCCTTCTTCTTATCTCTAGAGGACTTGTGCTCCTCTCCCTTTCCCTTATCTCTCTTGCTTTGGTGGCAGTCAACAATGACATGGCCTGGCTTATTGCGTCCAAAGTAGATAATGTCAGTAGAACGATGTTTGTTTTGTTTAGACTCATACCTGTTAGAAGAGTAATTCTTCTTCTGATGTCTAGAGGAGGAGCCATCCCTTTTTCTCTGATTCCTCAACTTGAGGAACTTCTTGAACTCTCTTGTGATGAAGGAGAATTCTTCCTCAGATAGCTCTATGCCGGAAGAGCATGGCTCAGAGTCTTCTTCCTCATCCTTTTTCTAGGAGCGGGACGAGTGATGCGTGGATTACGGCAAGCGCACCGGTCGCATAAGTAATAAAGTTTGGGAATAAATCCCCGAGTGTCGGTCTCTTGAGGAACACAGTAAGGGATGAGTTAATGTCGAGGCGGACTTGAGATTGAAGTCCTCGGGTCGGATCTAAAAGGGGGGTTTAGATGGTGGCGGAAACAGAAAGTAAAATCTACAAGCTACTCCTATGCAACGCCGCTATGCGATGCTTCGCCAGGCGGGATGGAAGACTAGTCGGGCCGCTATGCACCGAATCGCTCGGCGGATGGAAGAGTAGGCTAGCGGATGAGGTGGAGAGAACGGCGGAAATCCTACTATGCAGGCCGCTATGCACTGCTTCGCCAGGCGGGATGGAAACTACACGGGCCGCTATGCACCGAATCGCTTGGCGGATGGAAGAGTAGGCTAGCGGATGAGGTGGTTAGAACGGCGGAATGAGGGTCGTGAGCACCTCTTCGCAACGCACGCCACTAGCAATTGCTAGTGCGGCAAGGGTGGATGGTGGATGGAATATTAAGGCGCACCTCAAGCAATAATAACGAAAATACACAAATCACATAGACATGAAAAAGTGCAAGATCATTAACTACAATATAATGTACTTCATCAATACAAAGAGTTAAACTAAGCTATCAAATACAAGAGGAAGAGGTGTGCGAATCGACCGAATCCGAAGCCTTGTTGAGGGTTCACGGTTGGAATCCCGGGTTGTCAATCCGAGTCCAAGCTCGGTCCTCAACTGCGTCCGGGGTAGAGGAGGCTGTCACTCACTCCCAATGGACCCGTCTTCTTCGTTGAAATGATCCGTAGATTGCGGCTCCGGCCCTTCCTTGCTTGATGGAGAAAGCTCGGTCAAAACTCCGCTTGAAGCTTGAGGATGAAGGAGGAGGCCGAGAGGATGCTCCGGCGTTGATTTGGCGTTGTAAGCTTGCCCGGAGACCCTCCCTAAGGTGGAAGATGGAGGAAGACGGCGGAAACCCTCGTTCGGGACGAGAAACGGCGGAAAAATCGCGTGATCCCGGATCTATTCTCAATTAGGGCGGACCTGCGCTATTTATAGAAAACAGATTTAAACAGCGCGCACGATCACTGGCGCACGACCAGTGGTCGTGCGCGATATGGTCAGTGATCGTGCGAAATGGAGGCAGAAAAGTGGAAAAAGATGTCATGACTGCGCACGACCGGCAGCGCACGAGCAGTGATCGTGCGCGGTATAGCTGGTGATCGTGCGATATGGCGGGACAGAACTTTCCCAGGAGAGGTCATGACTGCGCACGACCGATGATCGTGCGCCAAAGAGGTCGATGGTCGTGCGTGGGTAAAAACGCACGACCATTGACTCCTTTGCCAAAAATGGGGAAAGTTCGATGCCGGACGCCCACACGATCCCAGAACCTGCAGGAAAACTGGACGGGATGTCGATCATGGCAGTAACAGACAAACAATAATAATCATAGCAAGAATGGAATACATACACACACAGAAATAGGCTAATAAAGTGCACAAGACGTGGAATAACCGTAGCGAACCAAAAGGAGTGCAAATGACGCTAAACGGTGTGCAAAGACAAGAAAATAAGCCTAGATGAGTCCGAAAATAGGTATATAAAGAGGACTCATCACACCCCCAGACTTAACCGTTTGCGCGTCCCGAGCAAACAAAACCTAAGCAGACGGGGAAAAAGAACTAGCTAACAAAGAAATTGCAGAACGGAGTACCATGCGAAGTCGCAGGCTCGCGTGCATAAAAAATAAAGTAGAGGAAATTTTTAAGTATACAAAATATTTTATATTTTTCACAATGCGTAACAAGAATTTATTATTACTCAAAAGTAGAATCACGGTGAATCATCCGGTCCTACGCAGGAAGAAAGTAGACAGGCCACTAAGGTGAGTATTGCCGAAGACCGGGGCTCAAGATTACCCCCAAAGGAATCCACCAATGTCGGAAACCATAAGCTTGCCCGTTCGCACTCTCTCCACGGCACTAGTCAACTCAAGCGCAAGTCCGTAGGACTTTAGGATAATAACGGGGCTTGGGATTAGGTGAGGAAAGCAAAGATAAACATGACGGCTATGCACCTAACCCAACTGAGCTAGCATACGAATAAATCCAACCGCTAACCACCAAATAAAAGCGGGTGCACCACACCCCCAGACTTGATTTTTAACTTATGGGTGTGTGCACCGCCTACTCCAAAAGTAATATCATCACAAATAAAGATTTCCAATCAAAAATTTTTTTTTCTTTTTTTCTTTTTTCTTTTTCTCTTTTTCAAATATTTTTCTTTTCTTTTTTCATCTTTTTATTTTCACAATTTCAGCAGATATAACATGGAAGCACTTCCACATTTTCACAAATAATAACACCACATCACAACCCCACATGAAAATATAAAACACTAAGCTCGACTTGGGTGCGCGACTAGGATAGGCTATAAGGCTTTGGTGAAATATAGGTGGAGCTGAATCAAAAGAAGGGTAGGCACAACGGGGCTTAGCGAGGATATGACGTTAGGAACGGTACAAAGCTCAACCGGGCCAAAAGATGGCCTACATCACTCTCACGCTAGACTAACCGTGTACCAATGCTTCAAGAATAGCTTGGGGCAAGTTCTTAGCAACCGAGAAAGGTAATCCTTCCTCCCGACTCAAGCAATACGAGTCTAGTGGCGGCTACACACATTCCTACGCTACCGTTTGATTCACACCGGATTCACCAACTTTTGAGTAGAATAAGAAATATGTACGCAAATAGAAAAATATAAAACTATAAGCATAAAGAAAAATTAAATCTACTCAAATTTCTACACGAGACGAGAGCAGTTGACTAGAAACACAGCAAGGCCAACATTTTACTCCGTCGCACAATCCTAAAATAGCACAGAAATTTTCCAAATCTAACAAAGATACAAGTTCAACTCGTGGCACGCTAACAGTTAAGCTCGCGCTCATGTGGGTGCAGTGGTGTGCGAGAAATGAACTAAACAAAATAATAACTATAAAAGCTTCTAGTATGCACATGAAATGTGCACGTGCAAAAGGTAAACTGACTCTCCCCCAGACTTAAACTAAACAACACATCAAATGATATAGAAATTTAAATCAAAAAGAGCTAAGGGAAGAGATTACCCAATGCTCATCTAGTGAGCATACCAGAAGACGCGTGAAAATTAGAAGCAGGCCCGCCATACGAAGAATCACAACCCCGCCAATGCGTAGTTTCCATGAATACCTGCAGGGGTGAGCTCCGCAAAAACAAAAGAAAAATATACAAAAAGAAATACTAAACTAAGCTAGACATAAAAAAGTAAAATGCAGAAATTTAAGATAACTACTGGGGTTATTGTCATCCCAGCACGACTTATTAAATTCTATACAACTCTAGCTAATGGGCCTATGAAAAGAAAAATGAACAGGTAACTGTTCCATTATCCGTTGCGGTAGCAAGTACCGATACGGAGAAAGAGCAGTTACCCCTCTACCTAGATAATAATACCTGCGATGCACAGGTAGAGGAAATAGGAAGTAAGATGAGGAGAAGCACTGGTCCTCACTCATCTCACCACAAAAAATATCCTTGCCTAGCAAGGGGTCATCCCACACAGGCGCGTAGGAGTCAACGGCTTGAGCACAAGGCTCATCGTCATCCCAGCACACCAGCGGAGAATCAACCCGCACAGGCTCAGATATGGAAGGGGGATCAAGGAATAAAAGAGAAGAAGGACAAAAACAATCAGAAATCGGGGGAGTGATCCCGGTATCACTCCCAACAGGATCCCAACAATGATCATCGTCAGTGTCATATGAGTCGTATTGGGGAGAATCCGAGAACTCGAAGTCCGCGGTGGAAAGGGGGGTCGCCTCGTCAGATAGGGAGGTGCAAACCTCCTCATCCGAAAGGTAGTACTCCTCGTCCCACCGGGGTGCGTCATAGTGGTCCGAAGATCCACATTCTCCATCGGAGATAGCAGAATCCTCATCCCACTTCGGCGCAACCTCGGGCACCGAATCATCCACAATAACGGCCTCATCAGCCGACTCACAAGAAAAAGGAGTAGAAAACTCCGGCAAAAATTGCAGAGGGGCAAGGCTGCTCTCAAAATCAGGCATAGAATGCGCAGGCCCCATCGCAACATCATCCGCAGATGCCACCCCGTCGACGATCGGAACACTCTCATCGTCCCATACAGGATCGTCCATGAGTTCCCGATCCACTCCTTGCGGACTAACATCCGAGTGAGAATGATCACTCAGAGGAAGCTCGTAAAAAGGGGTTGAGGAACCCATGAAGGAACTATATGCGGCGAGAGATTCTTCCGTAATCTCAACGGGCAAAGATCGAGCAAGGTGCGCCATGTCAATGTATGGGCCAGGCAACACCCTAGTAGGCCTATCCATAGTAGTCTCCCGCGAACAGGGGACTGCTACGGATGCGTCCACAGAGGTAGAAGGCTTGCACAAGCGAGGGCAATCCTTCAACATATGGCCCACACCTTGACATAGAATACACCGAAAACAGTGCTCGGCATTAGAAACAGCCATGGCATCGATGCATCTCCGCAAAGCGTCAATAATACGGCACTCGGCAGCAGAATCCATCGCGAACAGAAATATTTACCGGAAATTACTACACACAAGAATAAAATAACTCGGATCAGCAATATTAAAAAAAAGAAAACAAGGAAGGGACAAGAAAAATAAAGTAAATAATTTCAAAAACTAAAATAAAGACAAAATAGGGTATGAACAAATGGACAAGGGCGACTATCTCGCATCTACCTCTTCAAAAACTCAAACGACTGTGTTCCCCGGCAACGGCGCCAAAAACTTGATGCGTGGATTACGGCAAGCGCACCGGTCGCATAAGTAATAAAGTTTGGGAATAAATCCCCGAGTGTCGGTCTCTTGAGGAACACAGTAAGGGATGAGTTAATGTCGAGGCGGACTTGAGATTGAAGTCCTCGGGTCGGATCTAAAAGGGGGGTTTAGATGGTGGCGGAAACAGAAAGTAAAATCTACAAGCTACTCCTATGCAACGCCGCTATGCGATGCTTCGCCAGGCGGGATGGAAGACTAGTCGGGCCGCTATGCACCGAATCGCTCGGCGGATGGAAGAGTAGGCTAGCGGATGAGGTGGAGAGAACGGCGGAAATCCTACTATGCAGGCCGCTATGCACTGCTTCGCCAGGCGGGATGGAAACTACACGGGCCGCTATGCACCGAATCGCTTGGCGGATGGAAGAGTAGGCTAGCGGATGAGGTGGTTAGAACGGCGGAATGAGGGTCGTGAGCACCTCTTCGCAACGCACGCCACTAGCAATTGCTAGTGCGGCAAGGGTGGATGGTGGATGGAATATTAAGGCGCACCTCAAGCAATAATAACGAAAATACACAAATCACATAGACATGAAAAAGTGCAAGATCATTAACTACAATATAATGTACTTCATCAATACAAAGAGTTAAACTAAGCTATCAAATACAAGAGGAAGAGGTGTGCGAATCGACCGAATCCGAAGCCTTGTTGAGGGTTCACGGTTGGAATCCCGGGTTGTCAATCCGAGTCCAAGCTCGGTCCTCAACTGCGTCCGGGGTAGAGGAGGCTGTCACTCACTCCCAATGGACCCGTCTTCTTCGTTGAAATGATCCGTAGATTGCGGCTCCGGCCCTTCCTTGCTTGATGGAGAAAGCTCGGTCAAAACTCCGCTTGAAGCTTGAGGATGAAGGAGGAGGCCGAGAGGATGCTCCGGCGTTGATTTGGCGTTGTAAGCTTGCCCGGAGACCCTCCCTAAGGTGGAAGATGGAGGAAGACGGCGGAAACCCTCGTTCGGGACGAGAAACGGCGGAAAAATCGCGTGATCCCGGATCTATTCTCAATTAGGGCGGACCTGCGCTATTTATAGAAAACAGATTTAAACAGCGCGCACGATCACTGGCGCACGACCAGTGGTCGTGCGCGATATGGTCAGTGATCGTGCGAAATGGAGGCAGAAAAGTGGAAAAAGATGTCATGACTGCGCACGACCGGCAGCGCACGAGCAGTGATCGTGCGCGGTATAGCTGGTGATCGTGCGATATGGCGGGACAGAACTTTCCCAGGAGAGGTCATGACTGCGCACGACCGATGATCGTGCGCCAAAGAGGTCGATGGTCGTGCGTGGGTAAAAACGCACGACCATTGACTCCTTTGCCAAAAATGGGGAAAGTTCGATGCCGGACGCCCACACGATCCCAGAACCTGCAGGAAAACTGGACGGGATGTCGATCATGGCAGTAACAGACAAACAATAATAATCATAGCAAGAATGGAATACATACACACACAGAAATAGGCTAATAAAGTGCACAAGACGTGGAATAACCGTAGCGAACCAAAAGGAGTGCAAATGACGCTAAACGGTGTGCAAAGACAAGAAAATAAGCCTAGATGAGTCCGAAAATAGGTATATAAAGAGGACTCATCAACGAGGCTGCACCCTTGCATTTTCTTGAGTGATTGGCTTTCAGGGCCACAGTCTTTTTTTTTGGCTGCGGCCTTATCGGCTTATTCTTCAGCTTTTCTGGTGTTCAGCTGAAGCTCGTAGGACATTAGCTTTCCAAACAGAATTTGGGGATCAGTTTCTGCCAGCTTGCCAAATTCTCTGATGGCGAAGATCTTGGTGTCCCATTCCTTAGTAAGGGATCTAAGGAATTTGTCATTTAGTTCACCATCGGTGAACACTCTGCCATAAACCTTCAGGTCATTGGCGACCTTCAGGTCATTGGCGATCTTCAGGAAGTTCTCGAATGTCACTCCGATTTCTTCCATGGGACCTTGCGTGAAGGCCTCATACTTCTGATTCAGAAGGGATCTTCGATCATCCCTTACTTCAGAATGATTAGACAGTGCCATATGTCCTTGGCAGTCCTGCAGTTGCTGAAATTCTGCATCATGGAATCATCGACGGCGCTTACTAAGATGTTTTGAGCTTTCTTGTCTAGTCCGACAAGCACCATCTCATCCTTATCCATTTCGGATAGCTTCTTGGGCACCATCTTGGTAGGATCAATGGTGGAGGCCTTAGTGGGGATATAAGGTCCCTCCTCTATAATCATGAAGAGTCGGGGGTCGACTGCTTCCATGTAGAACCTGATCATTTCCTTCCAGATGGGAAAGTTCAGCTTGGTGCACACTGGGATCTTTCCTGAATACTTGAGTCCGTCCATTTCTAAGATCTTCTTTCTTCTTGACACTAGACACGGGATCTTACTCAAGGTGTTAACCTTATTGATGAGTAACCTCCCTCTGATACCACTTGAAAGTCTCTGGTGTCGACTAAATCCACCTATGGGGGGAATAGGTTTCTTGCAGTCTTTTGCGGAATTAAATTTACCTGCACAAATTAACAAACACAGCACAGAAAACACACAAAGAATTATAGTGGTTCCCTGATTTGGGTACGTCCACTTTCCCCCTTCGACCTATCTCCCACCAAGGGACGACTCGGTCACTTCTCCAAATGGATTGAAATCCAATCCTCACACTACGGAAGGAACCCTTCCAACAAAGGAATCACAACTCCACCACCACGGGTTGCACCCAACCCTTACAACAAGAAATGAAAATTCCTTTACAACAAAACCAAAAAAGAATGTAAAAGAAAATACAAACATAGCTTTTGGAGATTCCGATGTCCTTCTTCGTTCGTTGAAGCTTTCTTGAAAGTTACGAAGAGTCCATAACCGAATTTCTCTCTTGGAGAGGATCTTGTAAAGATCGGCGGCGGCAAGTGGATGCGGCGGCGATACTTTGTTGATCCAAACTTCTTGACGAAGCGAGCAAGGTCTACCAACGATCTCAGTCGGATCAATCGTCTCCACCGATTCGGAATGGAGAACTAGTCTCGTTCAACGAATCAAGAGACAAGAGATCTCAAGAGAGATGCGTGAGACGCTCGGCTTGCCTCGGTACTGTTGCCGGAAGATCAAAGATGATTGGAGATTGGCGGCGACGACGAACTGCGAGTGGCGACAAGCGATCGGCGGTTTCCGCGATCGGCTAGGGCACGACGTCGGCTACTTTTGATTTCACGTGAATGGATTAATATTGAAGTTCAAAATATGCGAGTATAAATACTAGAGCCAACCCTAATGACCGTTGTGGGGCCCACAAGGAGAAACCCTAGCCCCGGCCTAAACAGCGCAAGGCATCTTCGTTCGGTTCAGCGAATGAGGAAAATTGCCTAAGGCAAAATCGGCGGGAATCGTTGGTGATTCCTGTCGAAGTCGGTGGGAATCACTCACGATTCCCGTCGATTTTTCCTTAGCTGAATTCCTATTGGAAAACTGTCAGCCGGAGGAAGTCGGCGGGAATGCAGACTGATTCTCGTCGAAGTTGGCGGGAATCACTCACGATTCCCGTCGATTCTGCCTTGGCAGAATTTCTGTTCGAAAACTGTCAGTCGGAAGAAGTCGGCGGGAATGCAGACTGATTCTCGTCAAATCGGTGGGAATCACTAACGATTCCCGTCGAAGTCGGCGAGAATCACTTAGTGATTCCCGTCAATTTTGACTTAGAAGAATTTTCTCTTCCTTCTTTTGGTGACTTGGTCTTTGACCCATATTTGCTCCTTCTGCTCTTGATCTGCCTTAACCCTGTACTTGAAAATAAGTACACTCCAATAGAGAGAGCACACGTGAGTCAACACACTGATCTACTCAACGAGAGATTACGTTACGCAGACCCGTGTATATTGACCCACTGCACCCTGACATTGGTGTGTACTTAGAATGGAATAGCTGCAAGCACAACTTGATAGAAGATCGTCAAATACATTGTCAATTCAACTTAGCTTGTTCAGGGGCTTCTTCAAATTAGGTGCATTGTGGATACAATACCCAACAACTAAAATCGGCCAAACATAATATTATAACAGCTAAATAACTAACACGCCAAAACGACGCGAAAAACAAATGATCTCGAAATTTGACGAAACTCACACTGTAGCTAAATACCCATGCTACGAATCTAGTGGCGAAGTCGAAATCGTCATCCGACAAACAAAAAAACTCAGGCTAACATTTCCTGAAGCCAAAACACAAGCACTCCCGGAGAGGCTCCACCGAGTCACCAAAACACACTCCAGCTTGCTAGGGAACCTTGCAGGCAGGCTACAACACAAGCCACCCAGAGAGCCTAAAGAGCTAAGACCATGCTCTAACAACGGCAAAAGTTCGAAAATACGCCAACGTAATGCCAAACAAAGATTAAACAATCACAGAAAAACCGGGGGCGTTACAAAGTGCGCCTTCCAGCCCTGCCAGCTGATGAGAGCCTGAGCAGCGAGATCCTCTTGGGGTAGTCCCTTACCCCCCCCCCCCCCACCAGGCGAGCCTACGGACCTGCCAGCTAGTGAGAGCCTAGACAGCGGGTCTACCCGGGGCCAAGTGCGCCTTCAAGCCCTGCCACCTGATGAGAGCCTGAGCAGCGGGATCCTCTCGGGGTCTTGCAAATTACCCTAATCTTCTTCTTCGGCCACCGAGCATGCCTACGACCCTGCCAGCTTAATGGGATCCTGGTCAGTGGGTCTACTCGGGGCCGTCCGAAACCACACAAACACTTCAAAACCTGTGAAGAAACAATCTTTAGAATAACGATCACAATCAAACATACAATCTTATCCCTGCTAAGGGTAGAAACACTTCAGGTCGTCACCTCTCCATGTGTGTCTCATGGATACCCCTTCCACATTCTTGAGGTGGTAACCCCCTGACCCCAGGTCCCTTTCTACAATGTAGGGCCCTTCCCAATTGGGGTTGAGCTTACCCACGGCTTCCGACCTTCCAGCGGCATCGACCTTCTTCAAGACCAGGTCCCCCTCCTTGAACTGCTTTATCCTGACATGCTTATCGAAGTATTGGGCCATCCTTCATTTAATATCCTCTTGCCTGACAGCGGCCATGTCGTGGAGCTCCTCAATCATGTCCAGTGAGAGACACATCTCCCCTTCATTCTCTTCCCTCCATGGCTCATCTCCTTTGATGGCAGCTGCAATTTGAGGGGATTGAACTTCAAACTCCACAGTCAAGACCGCCTCACAACCATGCGAGAGCTTGAAGGGGGTCTCTCCAGTAGCCGTGTTTGGGGTCGTCCGTAGGGCCCATAATATTGAGGGGAGTTGCTCCACCCAACTACACCTCAAGTTTTCTACCTTCTTTTTGATTAGGTTCATTATTATCTTATTGGCCGCCTCCACCTGGTCATTATTTCTGGGGTGGTGGACGTAGGCAAACCTGAGGTCGATTCCCAGCTAGTTGCAGAAGCTGATGAACTCCTTGCTTGCAAGTTGTGGCCCATTGTCTGTGACAACAGCCTAAGGCAACCCGTGCATGCAGATGATTTCTCCCCAAATGAAGTTTCTGATGACCTGGGAGGTTACCTTGGCTAACGCCTTGACTTCCAGCCACTTTGAGAAGTAACCAATCATGACTAGGAGGAACCTTCTCTGCCCGCTTGCTGGAGGGAAATGTCCAACTAAGTCCATTCCCCAAATTGCGAAGGGCCATGGCGCTATGATGCTTCGGAGGCTTTGAGCGGGCAAAAGTTGGAGGTGGCGTAGAGCTGGCTCTTCTGACACCTCTTTGCAAACTCTATCGCATCCTTCCTCAGGGTGGGCCAGAAGTATCCCTGCCTGACCACCCTTGCTTCCAAAGTTCTACCCCCCCCCCCCTGAATGGCTACCACATTCTATGGAGTGCACTTTCCTCCATAATCCTTGGGATCTCTTCCCCTACCACACATCGCGCCAAAAGGCCCCGATAGCATCAGCTCCTTAACCCCCTCAGGAGCCGCTTTATGCCGAAAACCCTTTGTATCCTTGACCCCTCGGGGAAGCTACCTGTAGTGAGGAAGGTCACGAAGGGATCCACCCACGAGGGTCGTCGATCCACTTCCATCAGCTCCCCCTCCTCGATCGTTGAATGAAATAGCTCGGTCAAGGTCCCCCCCGGGTCCAAACTTGGCCAGTCGATCCGCTGCTTCGTTATCTTCTCTGGGAACGTGCCGAATTGAGAACGCTCGGAACCCTCTGATGATCACCCTCCCCTTAGAAAAATACTTCTCGAGGGTGGGTTCCCGAGCTTCATATTCTCCCTTGATCTGCGATGTAACCACCAATGAATCTGTGAGAAATTCTACGTCGTGAACCCCGAGCTCCTTAGCCAACCGCAACACGGCAATAACAGCCTCATACTCCGCTTAATTGTTTGTGACTGGGAAGCATAGTGTAAGACCCCTTTTTTTTTTCTTTTTAAACCCCCAGGGTTTAGCCCAGAACTGCCGCTTTGCGGTGGTACCGACTCACGAGAAGGCCGCCACTACAAAACGCCAATTCTGCCGGCCCTTTTCGATCGCAGAATAGTAGCATAATGAAGAAAAAGCAAGTCCACAAAACCACATGTATATAAATAAACCTCCACGAAGGGAGTGTCCACAATAATAATATATCAGAGTACAAAGGAGGGCTTGTGCCCAGTACATCATATCCTCACTACAAGTCACTCGCGAAAGCAAAACTAAAACTAAGCGTCACCGTAACTGTCACCGAACCGAGAGTACCCAAGCTAGACTGGCCCATCTCCACCGACTCCGTACTCTGCGGGTGCTTCCTCCTTTTCGGCCTGCCGTCGCCGCCTCGCAATCCACGTCTGCGTCTACATCTTCGGCCTCTTGGCTGCTGAGCTGGTGGGATCCCACCCATCAAGGGGCATTTGACCCGTGTATGTCCTGGCTGGTGACAATGGTAACATAGTCGCGGGGTCAACTCCGTTAGAAGCTGCAAAATCCGTGACCCTCCCGTATGGTACACCTAAAATGTTGTGGTTCGAAAACCGTTAGTCATAAAGACTAAGCCATATCATCCCCTACCTCTACCCCCATGGCTCCTAGGTACCGATCGGAGAGGAAGAAAGGGAAGGACATGAAAGTGGAGATTAAATCAAGAAAACAGATGGCAGCGGAACTAATCTAGCAGTTATATAATAAAAACGGTAATAACAGAAAGTAGGAAATGTAACCTTAACTTATATGCGAAAGCGCATAAGCCAAGGGATCTTTAGCAGGGCTCCCATCGTATAGAGTGTCCCATACCACTTATACGTTGGGGTGTCGGTTGTCAAACAGCAAGGAATGGTAAGTAAGTGAAAATACAAGAAATATAACCATTGATTTATAGGGATTACCCCTATAGACCAAGGGGTCGTTTTGCAGGGCCTATCGTATAAAACGTCCCATACCATTTTATACGTTGGGTGGCATGTTTATGCTATGAAACACAATTATGCTATGAAATGCACAAGAAAGTGCAACACACCCACACGACTCTATGCGCACAGACCTTTAGTTCCCCCTGTTCGGGCGGCTAGCTTCACCCCCAGGAACCTCCGTTGTGGCAAACAGAGACAGTGAGTCGGGCCCCCACTCCTAGGCGGGTAACCACACTACCAGGCCTAGCCCTTCTGTATGCCCCTAGAAGAACACAACCTACTGTATCCGCGTACTTGTGCTGGCTGTACCCACCAGGCTTTCCTTGGCTAAGTGTCCCACACCGCCGAGTCAACGTACCGCTGTTGGTGTGATCGATCGCCTAGTACCGATGACCCACCACTTTTATGCACATGCAATCATGACAATTATTTTTGTACAAGTTCTCCTGTTACCGAGCCTCCAGCTCTCTAGGCTACCAAGCATATACCAAGTCCCCGAGCATCCCACTCCCTGGACTTCCCAATTACAAACCAACCACCATCAATACTAGTAGGCCCTTAGACCACGGACCTACTCTACCCATTCCATGCCATTTCTTCTTCCTAAGTGTACAAGTGTAGGTGTGAGGTAGAACTATTAATAGGGTTACTCTTGATCATTTTATTCCTAAGAATTAAGGTTAACCTTGGACTTCCCGAGGTTTACCCGGTGAAGGGCTCGCAGCGGTACTAGGAGCTATGATGGGGTGAATCCCAAAACTCCCTTTCCAAGGCACTTATTATAATTGATTGGTTCCCTTAACCCATTCCCTTTTCATATTACAGTGGGCTAATCCTAGGGTGACTTTGACTCTTCTTCTTCTCGGGGAGGACGGTCTTCCGTCGAACCCGAACACTATTTATCGCAAGTCAATCTCACACCCTACCCATCCTGACTTCCAATATTGAACTTGATTTAACTCACACTATCCAAACCAGCAATCTACCAAAATCCCATCTCCCCAAGCTCATTGCCCACTCTAGTTCGGCTTCTGCAGTTTTTACTAAACGCAGACCATCCTAAGCTTTATGAGATATGCAAGGGGTGGTACTCCCATCTGTCTTTCGATTCCCATATAATATTTACTGAAGGTCTACCATGACCTAATTAGTCTAAATCCAGAAAATAATGATTTTCCTATTTATCGGGCATTTAATTTATTTATTCTAATATTCCAAAAGCCCTAGTATGAACATGAAGTGCACTAATGAGCCAACAATAAATCATCATAAAATCAGTAAAAATTCTATAAGGCATTTAAACAGTAATTCCAAATTTTGAGAAATTCCAGAGGTGTTTAGGCCTATATTCCCTAATTTACCATTTTAGGCCACTTTTAGTATATTATGAAGGAAGTACTGAAAATATATATCCAAAAATCCCAAGAAAATTATAGAAGATATGTAGTTACCTAAAACCATCATAAACCAAGTACCATAATTTTTCTCCATCAATTGAACTCTGAATTTATTTTAACTCAAGATACTAATTTTTCTAACTTAATGAAGGCGGTACTGTTTTTATCCATCTAAAATTCTAGAGAAAATTACAGGGTGTCTATCATAGTATGAATCGCCCACTGACCAAATTTCATAATTTGCCAATTAATAATTAGGCACTATTTGTATTTTTGACTATATATCACAATTAGTACATTAAAGAATAAAGTACCCAAAATAATCAGATAAAATTTCCAAGAAAATTACAGAAATTATATCATGCTATAAGATACCCTAATCCAAGATTTCATAATATTCCAGTGACCAAAAAATTCTATAATCATCAAAATAAATATCCAGGGCACAATTAGAGTTGTAAATAAAGTACTGTATAAATTAAACCAAAAATCTCAACAAAATTATATTATGTCTACTTGGACCATAAAATCACTCTACCCAAGTTTTACTAGATTTGTAGTTCGGTTGATAGCTTAATAATTCAAATAAAGGTTGGTGACCTAAACTAGGGTTAGGGTTTGAGGTGGGCTAAATGTCTCAAAATACCATAATATTTTCACCAGAGGACTTAAATATCTCTATGGTCCTCTCCACCAAATTTCAAGTCAGTCCAAGGTCATTTGACCCCATGACCTTCACAACCCTACAAATCCCCATTAAGGGACCTACCCTAGGGTTCTAGAGCTACCCTACACCAAACCACTCCAAACTCCCTTGGAGGGTGTATCATGCCCTAAAAAGTCAGTGACCAAAATATCAGCCCCTGTTGAGGTGATATGGCCACATAAATACCAAGGGGGTGTTTGATCCTAAATTATCCTATAAGGATCATCCTAGGGTTGAACACAACCCTATTCAAAACATCTCAAAATGAGATGAAACTTTTACCAGAACTTAATGAAAAACCCAAGGACCACTCACCAAAATTTGGGAGAGTTTGGAAGTCATTTAGCCATCTAATTAAATTATACTAGGATTATTAAATTTTTCTAAAAACTATAGAAAAAAATTCTCCAAAAATTCTCATTTTTGGATAGCACCTAGATATAGGTAAGATTAGGCTGCACCCCAAATTTCAAGTCATTTTGATGACTGGATTGGAGTGGGAAATTTTTCTAAGGTCAAGACAGCCCTATGGATAGATCTCACCAAAAAGGGTGCTATGGTCTAACCAAAACTCCAAATCGAGTGAAATTAATTTTGAATTAAACTAGACTTCAAGGGCTACATTTTCTATGTTGATCACTTTTTATGTTTCAGCCCCTACGGGCTATAATTTTCAGTTTCCATCTAGTGTACAGTAAAAGGAAATTAATTCCTAACTATACAATATATTATATAATGCAATGTTACTGTTCATCTCCTTCTTCACCCGAACCCGAACAGAATCAGAAAACAAGTATTCCTGTAGCTTTTCTAAGGCTATTTCCTGGCCACCCAGCCATCTCCCTGGCCGGCCACCACCACCACCACCTCTGTTGAGGCGAGGGCTACCGTCGGGCGGCGGCACGGCCGCCGGAGAGGCGGTTTCCGGCGAACCCGACCACCATTTATTTTTGAAAAACATGGAAAAACTCACCCGATCCGGCTCTTTTGAGCCCGATATCTCTCCTAATGATTTCTAAGATCTATCCATAGAAGAAAGAGTAGAGGAGGACCTTGTTCGCGGTTTGAAGGCGAGATGGACGTCGGACTGTCATGGCGCGGTGGTGGCGTCGCCGGAAATTCTTCAACAGTAAGGGGAGGAATCTGATCAAATGTGTAACCTTCTCCTCTTGCTCCAAGAGGGCTTTTATAGATTTCCCAATGGGGAGGGGAAAGGATGAAACATTCATGGCCATGAATGTTTCTTCTTAATAACGTTTCGGTTATGATGCAGGGAAGAGGAAAAGGTGGAAGATGAATTGGCTGATCCAGGTGGCGATTTCCTATTGGACCAACACTTCCTCCTTTTATTATATAATTACAGAAGGAAAATGGCCCATAATTACTCCTGGTGTAACTTCCCACCCCAGCATTTATTACCATGCGTGTTAGAATATTTTCGGGCCTGAACCGTCGTTTCGGTCAATGTCACGGGCGTGACACATAGGTCACGGGCGTGACAGGCCCGGGTGGCCAATTCTGGGTTCGACGATCGTCGAACTGAGATCGACGATCGTCGAGGGGTGGTCACGCCCTAGGTCATGGGCGTGACACATGGGTCACGGGCGTGACAGGCCCCGGTGGCCAATTCTGGGTTCGACGACCGTCGAACTGAGGTCGACGATCATCGAAGGGTGGTCACGCCCTAGATCAAGGGCGTGACACATGGGTCACGGGCGTGACAGGGTCATGAGGCAAATTCCGTTCTCGGCGATCGTCGCGCTGAGATCGACGATCGCCGAAGGGGGTCACGCCCTTGGTCACGGGCGTGACACCTGGGTCATGGGCGTGACAGGGCCGGGTTGAAAATTCTGCGCCCGACGATCGTCTCCCTGAGATCGACGATCGTCGAAGGAGTCACGCCCTAGGTCACGGGCGTGATGGGTCGGTCACGGGCGTGACCAACCCGTGACCCGAAATCTTGGTTGATTTATTTCAATTTTTGGGCTTCCTAGGGTTTTGTCACAACCAACCGACTCCTAGGGGTCTAGCCGGAAATGGGATGTTACAAATCCCAATAAACAAAACAAAGATTTCGTCCCCGAAATCAAGGTTAAGCCTACGGGACTCTAATCGGGAAAAGAAGCTTGTAACATCCCATGAGAACTGAAAGATTACATCTCTACGTTAAGTTTGCTGTGTGCAGTTTTGATTCCAAAACCAGTTCGTCCAATTGATATGGTGTATATCCCAATAAACAAAGGATTAGCCCCTATTCTTGAAATTTCAGTCTTATTGGTTTAAAATAGGAACGCAAATTGATTGTCCAGAGGGGTTGTGAGGTATACCTGACCGAAAAGTTCAAGGTACTTTTGTCGTATCAAGTCCTGTGGCTCCCATGTATGCTTCTCCTGCCCATGCTTGTTCCACAGAACCTTGACTAACAGAACCTTCTTCCGATGCAAGGTCCGTACTCCTCTGCCATCGATCCGAATCGGCTCTAGGTGAACTGACCAGTCGGAAGCTCCCGGTCCATCTGTGGTCAAAATCTGCTGCTCCGGGCGCAGTAAAGACCTCCTAAGTGAAGAAACGTGGAATACGTCGTGCAGAGCTGCCAGCTCTGGTGGCAACTCATGCCTGTAAGCTAGGGCCCCGATCCGCTCCAGGATCCTGTAAGGGCCCATATACCTAGGGCTGAGCTTGTTCCTCCGACCACGCACCTGTGAAACTCCATGCATGGGCCGGATCTTCAAAAACACTCGGTCCCCCACTTGAACTCCACCTGACGATGTCGGGCATCATAATACTTAGCCTGTCTGCTCTGCGCCTCTATCATCCTGTCTCTGATTAGTCTCACCTAAGCCTCGGCGTCTTCGACAAAATCCGATCCCAATGCCTTCGGATCCTCGTCCTGAATCCAAGAAAGTGGGGTCCTTCTTCTCCTTCCATACGAGGCTTCGTAAGGCGCCATCCTGATCCGGGACTGGTAGCTGTTGTTATAGGAGAACTTGATCAAGGGTAGGAGCTTCTCCCATGGTTCCCCGTGGCCCAAAGTGCATAGCCTCAGAAGGTCTTCCAGCGTCCGATCGGGGAAGTCCATGAATAAAATCCATCGCGATGTCCTCAAATTTCCACTCCGGGGGTACATCATCCTTCTGATGATACAACCTAGCGATTAAATCTTTACCTTCTCAGATATCCCGAATCTTGTTACCCGTCACCTAATTTCACGTGATAACTGTTAATTCTCGTAATTATTCCATCTTATTACCATGTCATTGTCTTGGTAATGCTACGGGTAATCATTCCAATCATGTTTGTTATGCCACTTCTCCAACTAGGTCCAAGGGAACCCAAGCCAATACTAGTTTGCCCAATAAACAAAAGTTTAGCCCCCAATAAACAAAAGATCAGCCCCTACCTATCTTGGGCTAAGTATCTTGATATTACCCTGTTACATCTGTCCTAGCTGGGTGCACAATTTCTAGGGCATCAATCTTCGACTTGGGGTTCCACCCTGAAACTCGTTAATATACTCCATACTTTAAACCCTCTGAGTCACATTTACGACAACCTTATCCGGGTCAAAATGTTCCCAATCCCAAATGGGTATCTTCCGAACTTGAATTCCTATCTGACCCTCAGTGTTTGTCTCGGTGGTTGCCTCCAAGTAATTTCATTACCGGTGTTGAGGGTTAAGACTACTTGTCTTTTACCATTCTGCTAATGTACTATTGGTCTCAATTCTCCTTAAAGTAGTCTACCTCTTCGAATAATCGTTGATTGGGATAGTAGGGACACCTGAGTTTACGTCTTAGGTAGTCATTCTCGTGCTAAACTCCTCCTTTATTCTCTTTGGATATCTCCTTACCTTAACCAAATTCATACCCAAGGTCTATTTTGAACTAGGGCATACTATAGATTGTCATGGTTAGTCACGAGTCCTAGTTGGTTGAGTCTAAATCGTTGGTTAGAGGATGATAAAATGAGATCTTCGCAGCCGGAGGTGTTCCCTGCTGGGGGCAGGGTAGGCCACAGGCTACAAAGAAGGATTCCAATTAACGATGAAGTGGACTTCGCATGTGATTTCCATTATGGGCACACCACTGCTTCCGCTGCTTAGTTTGTCCCCAAACTAAACTCGAGCGGGGGTGACCCAGGGTTAGTGGACTGCTACTTTTCCGATCGAGGTTCGCTCTGATACCACTTGTAAAACTCCTTTTTTTTTCTTTTTAAACCCTCGGGGTCTTAGCCCAGAACTGCCGCTTTGCGGTGGTACCGACTCACGAGAAGGCCGCCACTACAAAACGCCAATTCTGCCGGCCCTTTTCGATCGCAGAATAGTAGCATAATGAAGAAAAAGCAAGTCCACAAAACCACATGTATATAAATAAACCTCCACGAAGGGAGTGTCCACAATAATAATATATCAGAGTACAAAGGAGGGCTTGTGCCCAGTACATCATATCCTCACTACAAGTCACTTGCGGAAGCAAAACTAAAACTAAGCGTCACCATAACTATCACTGAACCGAGAGTACCCAAGCTAGACTGGCCCATCTCCACCGACTCCGTACTCTGCGGGTGCTTCCTCCTTTTCGGCCTGTCGTCGCCGCCTCGCAATCCACGTCTGCGTCTACATCTTCGGCCTCTTGGCTGCTGAGCTGGTGGGATCCCACCCATCAAGGGGCATTTGACCCGTGTATGTCCTGGCTGGTGACAATGGTAACACGGTCGCGGGGTCAACTCCATCAGAAGCTGCAAAATCTGTGACCCTCCCATATGGTACACCTAAAATGTTGTGGTTCGAAAACCGTTAGTCATAAAGACTAAGCCCTATCATCCCCTACCCCTACTCCCATGGCTCCTAGGTACCGAGCGGAGAGGAAGAAAGGGAAGGACATGAAGGTGGAGATTAAATCAAGAAAACTGATGGCAGCGGAACTAATCTAACAGTTATATAATAAAAACGGTAATAACAGAAAGTAGGAAATGTAACCTTAACTTATATGCGAAAGCGCATAAGCCAAGGGATCTTTAGCAGGGCTCCCATCGTATAGAGTGTCCCATACCACTTATACGTTGGGGTGTCAGTTGTCAAACAGCAAGGAATGGTAAGTAAGTGAAAATACAAGAAATATAACCATTGATTTATAGGGATTACCCCTATAGACCAAGGGGTCGTTTTGTAGGGTCTATCGTATAAAACGTCCCATACCATTTTATACGTTAGGTGGCATGTTTATGCTATGAAACACAATTATGCTATGAAATGCACAAGCAAGTGCAACACACCCACACGACTCTATGCGCACAGACCTTTAGTTCCCCCTGTTCGGGCGGCTAGCTTCACCCCCAGGAACCTCCGTTGTGGCAAACGGAGACAGTGAGTCGGGCCCCCCACTCCTAGGCAGGTAACCACACTACCAGGCCTAGCCCTTCCGTACGCCCCTAGAAGAACACAACCTAGAGTATCCGCGTACTTGTGTTGGCTGTACCCACCAGGCTTTCCTTGGCTAAGTGTCCCACACCGCCGAGTTAACGTACCGCTGTCGGTGTGATCGATCGCCTAGTACCGATGACCCACCACTTTTATGCACATGCAATCATGACAATTATTTTTGTACAAGTTCTCCTGTTACCGAGCCTCCAGCTCTCTAGGCTACCAAGCATATACCAAGTCCCGGAGCATCCCGCTCCCTGGACTTCCCAATTACAAACCAACCACCATCAATACTAGTAGGCCCTTAGACCACGGATCTACTCTAACCATTTCATGCCATTTCTTCTTCCTAAGTGTACAAGTGCAGGTGTGAGGTAGAACTATTAATAGGGTTACTCTTGATCATTTTATTCCTAAGAATTAAGGTTAACCTTGGACTTCCCGAGGTTTACCCGGTGAAGGGCTCGCAGCGGTACTAGGAGCTATGATGGGGTGAATCCCAAAACTCCCTTTCCAAGGCACTTATTATAATTGATTGGTTCCCTTAACCCATTCCCTTTTCATATTACAGTGGGCTAATCCTAGGGTGACTTTGACTCTTCTTCTTCTCGGGGAGGACGGTCTTCCGTCGAACCCGAACACTACTTATCGCAAGTCAATCTCACACCCTACCCATACTGACTTCCAATATTGAACTTGATTTAACTCACACTATCCAAACCAGCAATCTATCAAAATCCCATCTCCCCAAGCTCATTGTCCACTCTAGTTCGGCTTCTGCAGTTTTTACTAAATGCAGACCATCCTAAGCTTTATGAGGTATGCAAGGGGTGGTACTCCCATCTGTCTTTCGATTCCCATATAATATTTACTGAAGGTCTACCATGACCTAATTAGTCTAAATCCAGAAAGTAATGATTTTCCTATTTATCAGGCATTTAATTTATTTATTCTAATATTCCAAAAGCCCTAGTATGAACATGAAGTGCACTAATGAGCCAACAATAAATCATCATAAAATCAGTAAAAATCCTATAAGAAATTTAAACAGTAATTCCAAATTTTGAGAAATTCCAGAGGTGTTTAGGCCTATATTCCCTAATTTACCATTTTAGGTCACTTTTAGTATATTATGAAGGAAGTACTGAACATATATATCCAAAAATCCCAAGAAAATTATAGAAGGTATATAGTGACCTAAAACCATCATAAACCAAGTACCATAATTTTTCTCCATCAATTGAACTCTGAATTTATTTTAACTCAAGATACTAATTTTCCTAACTTAATGAAGGAGGTACTTTTTTTATCCATCTAAAATTCTAGAGAAAATTACAGGGTATCTATCATAGTATGAATCACCCACTGACCAAATTTCATAATTTTCCAATTAATAATTGGGCACTATTTGTATTTTTGACTATATATCACAATTAGTACATTAAAGAATAAAGTACCCAAAATAATCAGATAAAATTTCCAAGAAAATTACAAAAATTATATCATGCTATAAGATACCCTAATCCAAGATTTCATAATATTCCAGTGAACAGAAAATTCCATAATCATCAAAATAAATATCTAGGGCACAATTAGAGTTGTAAATAAAGTACTGTATAAATTAAACCAAAAATCTCAACAAAATTATATTATGTCTACTTGGACCATAAAATCACTCTACCCAAGTTTTACTAGATTTGTAGTTCGGTTGATGGCTTAATAATTCAAATAAAGGTTGGTGACCTAAACTAGGGTTAGGGTTTGAGGTGGGCTAAATGTCTCCAAATACCATAATATTTTCACAAGAGGACTTAAATATCTCTATGGTCCTCTCCACCAAATTTCAAGTCAGTCCAAGGTCATTTGACCCCATGACCTTCACAACCCTACAAATCCCCATAAAGGGACCTACCCTAGGGTTCTAGGGCTACCCTACACCAAACCACTCCAAACTCCCTTGGAGGGTGTATCATGCCCTAAAAAGTCAGTGACCAAAATATCAGCCCCTGTTGAGGTGATATGGCCACATAAATACCAAGGAGGTGTTTGATCCTAAATTATCCTATAAGGATCATCCTAGGGTTGAACACAACCCTATTCAAAACATCTCAAAATGAGATGAAACTTTTACCAGAACTTAATAATAAACCCAGGGACCACTCACCAAAATTTGGGAGAGTTTGGAAGTCATTTAGCCATCTAATTAAATTATACTAGGATTATTAAATTTTTCTAAAAACTATAGAAAAACATTCTCCAAAAATTCACATTTTTAGATAGCACCTAGATATAGGTAAGATTAGGCCGCACCCCAAATTTCAAGTCATTTTGATGACTGGATTGGAGTGGGTAATTTTTCTAAGGTCAAGACAGCCCTATGGATAGACCTCACCAAAAAGGGTGTTGTGGTCTAACCAAAACTCTAAATCAAGTGAAATTAATTTTTAATTAAACTAGACTTCAAGGGCTACATTTTCTATGTTGACCACTTTTTATGTTTCAGCCCATACGGGCTATAATTTTCAGTTTCAATCTAGTGTACAGTAAAAGGAAATTAATTCCTAACTATACAATATATTATATAATGCAATGTTACTGTTCATCTCCTTCTTCACCCGAACCCGAACAGAATCAGAAAACAAGTATTCCTGTAGCTTTTCTAAGGCTATTTCCTGGCCACCCAGCCATCTCCCTGGCCGGCCACCACCACCACCACCTCTGTTGAGGCGAGGGCTACCGTCGGGCGGCGGCACGGCCGCCGGAGAGGCGGTTTCCGGCGAACTCGACCACCATTTATTTTTGAAAAACATGGAAAAACTCACCCGATCCGGCTCTTTTGAGCCCGATATCTCTCCTAATGATTTCTAAGATCTATCCATAGAAGAAAGAGTAGAGGAGGACCTTGTTTGCGGTTTGAAGGCGAGATGGACGTCGGACTGTCAAGGCGCGGTGGTGGCGTCGCCGGAAATTCTTCAACAGCAAGGGGAGGAATCTGATCAAACGTGTAACCTTCTCCTCTTGCTCTAAGAGGGCTTTTATAGATTTCCCAATGGGGAGGGGAAAGGATGAAACATTCATGGCCATGAATGTTTCTTCTTAATAACGTTTCGGTTATGATGCAGGGAAGAGGAAAAGGTGGAAGATGAATTGGCTGATCCAGGTGGCGATTTTCTATTGGACCAACACTTCCTCCTTTTATTATATAATTACAGAAGGAAAACGGCCCATAATTACTCCTGGTGTAACTTCCCACACCAGCATTTATTACCACGCGTGTTATAATAATTTCGGGCCTGAACCGTCGTTTCGGTCAATGTCACGGGCGTGACACATAGGTCACGGGCGTGACAGGCCCGGGTGGCCAATTCTGGGTTCGACGATCGTCGAACTTAGATCGACGATCGTCGAGGGGTGGTCACGCCCTAGGTCACGGGCGTGACACATGGGTCACGAGCGTGACAGGCCCCGGTGGCCAATTATTACCACGCGTGTTATAATAATTTCGGGCCTGAACCGTCGTTTCGGTCAATGTCACGGGCGTGACACATAGGTCACGGGCGTGACAGGCCCGGGTGGCCAATTCTGGGTTCGACGATCGTCGAACTGAGGTCAACGATCGTCGAAGGGTGGTCACGCCCTAGGTCACGGGCGTGACACATGGGTCACGGGCGTGACAGGGTCATGAGGCAAATTCCGCGCTCGGCGATCGTCGCGCTGTGATCGACGATCGTCGAAGGGGGTCACGCCCTTGGTCACGGGCGTGACACCTGGGTCACGGGCGTGACAGGGCCGGGTTGAAAATTCCGCGCCCGACGATCGTCTCCCTGAGATCAACGATCGTCGAAGGAGTCACGCCCTAGGTCACGGGCGTGACGGGTCGGTCACGGGCGTGACCAACCCGTGACCCGAAATCTTGGTCGATTTATTTCAATTTTTGGGCTTCCTAGGGTTCTGTCACAACCAACCGACTCCTAGGGGTCTAGCCGGAAATGGGATGTTACACATAGCGCCACTGCTTGCTCTATGGTTGTACAACCACGTGTTCGCCAAAGGGACTCGGGCAAGCAGTCGGCTCGACCCAGGCCCGTGCCTCCAAGGGTCGCCCAGGCGGGTCGACCCTGGCCCTCCTCTCCTAGGCGGGTCAGCCTCCAAGGTTCGCACAGGCGGGTCAGCCCTGCCCGCCTCTCCTAGGTGGGTCATCCTCGGCCCTCCGACCCGCGCCCATTAGGCGGGTCAGTCCTGCCCGCCTCTCCTAGGCGGGCCACCCTCGGCCCGCGCCTTCCCAGGCGGGCCGTCTCCAACCCGTGTCCCCTAAGCGAGCCAGCCCCGGCCCGCGCCTCCTGTCGAGTAGAGGCATTGAAGGGCTACTCGCCCAGTCCCCAATGGGGGGAATCCCTTGACATTTTGCCCCTACAAGCCTGCCCTTAGCCAGCTAGAACTGCAGAGTCTCGCTATTGGCAGACCTGGGTGGACTGCGCATAGCTGGTCAGGACAGCGGAGTTCGGCTGTTGGCAGGCCAGCCCAAGGGGTTTTCAGTAATTTCAGGCCAGCAGAGGTTAGTTATTTGCAGAACTTTTTCAGAAATCTATAAATAGGACCCAATAGGTACCTCAGAAGGCATGATCACTTATCTCCCAGTCTCCTAGTGCTTTTTGAGATACCTTAGCCCAGCATTTGACTAAGGAGGGGAAGCGCTTAGAAATCTTCCAGGTGTGTGGTGGGACCTCCGTGCCGGGCCAGTCCTTTGCTCTTTTTTTCCTTGGTTATTTTTCTTGCAGGAGCGAAGTAGGTGTGCGATCACCCCTTCCCCAAGGGTGAACTCTACAAGAGACTGATTTTTGGTTTCAACAATGGTGACCCCTTGAGGGCTTACCAACACTACCCCTCCCACCAGGGAGTGCTTCCCCGAGGCTCCGTCCACGAACATCTTATACGCTTCCCTTGGTAGTGCCTCCTCCCCTTCCAGCTCTATAACGTAGTCAGTCAAGAAGTCTGCCATAGTCTGTGCCTTGATGAAAAGCCTTGGCACGAAGAAGACATCAAACTCATTGAGCTCAATGGACCACTTGGCAAACCTCCCTGAATGCTCCACCCCTTCTAAAATCTTGCGCAAGGGATGGTCCATCACTACTTTGATTGAATGAGCTTGGAAATATGGTCTGAGTTTCCTGACCGAGATGACTAGAGAGAAAGCCAACTTCTCCAGGATGGGGTAGCGAAGTTCCGTCTTCTTCAAGATCCTACTGATGTAATAGATTGGAAGCTGCTTCTTCCCTTATTCCCTTACCAAAACAGAACTCACCGCCTCTGCCCCTACCCCAAGATACAGGGCTAGGTCCTTCCCTTACTTCGGGCTTTATAGGAGAGGTGCATGGGATAGTTGAGCCTTCAAGGCCCGGAAAGCCTCCTCTCATTCCTTCGTCCACTCAAAATTTTTGTTCCCCTGCAGTGCTTTGAAGAAAGGAGAGCACTTCTCCCCGACACGGGAGAGAAAACGACTCAACCCGGCCAGCTTACCTATCAAGCGTTGAACCTCCTTGGCATTATGAGGCGATTCCAACTCCACGATGGCCTTTACCTTATCCGAGTTAGGCTTGACCCCCTCTGGGGTTAGAAGGTGTCCAAGGAACTTGCCTCGGCTCGCCCTGAAGACACACTTCTGGGGGTTCAGCTTCATCTTGAACTTTCGCAGGGTTGTAAATGTCTCCTTAAGGTCAAGTAGGTGTGAATCCACATCCCTGCTCTTTATCATGAGGTCATCTACGTAAACCTCCAGGTTCCTTCCCCTCTGATTTTTAAACACCTGATCCATCATTTGCAGGTATGTAGCCCCTGCGTTCTTTAGCCTGAAGGGCATCATTTTGTAGTTGAAGCATCCCTCCCTTATGATGAAGGAGACATCCTTGATGACGGGGGGATGCATGCGAATCTGTTGATAACCTGAAAAAGCATCCAAAAAACTCATAATAGAAAAACCGACGGCTAAATCAACCAGCACGTCTATCCGAGGCAGGGGGTAGCAATCCTTAGGGCATGATTTATTCAATAAAGAGAAGTCTACACACATGTGCCACTTCCCACTACCCTTCTTTACAATTACCGCATTGGAGACCCAGCTTGGGAACTGGATCTCCGAGATGAAACCTGCATCGAGAAGCTTCTCAACCTCCTCGCGGATGGGATTCTCCAGCTTGGTGGCGATGGTCCTCATCTTCTAGCGAATGGGACGCGTCTTGGGATCCAGGTTCAGGCGGTGGCAAACCAGATATGCGTCAATGCCTGGCATGTCCGCCGCGCTCCAGGCAAAGATGTCAACGTTCTTTTGGATGCACTCCTGCTCTTCTGGATGCAAGCCTCCGCTGACCCTTATCCTCTCCGCCTTCCTTGACCTGTTGATGACCTCCATCTCCATGACTTCTTCTGTCGGCTTCAGCCTGGATTGCTCCCTGGCGGCTCTATCCTCAACTTCTCCCAACTCCTCCTCACCTTCTACTTTCTCAACCTCCATCGCCTCTAACAAGCCTTCCCCGGACCACTCCACTTCTTCACACCTTTGGGTCTCACTCCAAGTTTTTCCCTCTACCCCTTGCACCCCTGCAGCCTGTACTCCGGCCTCACCTAGGCTCGCCACTCCTCTCTCCACAACCTCCTAATCAGTCTTCCTTCCAGCCTCACTTAGGCTCAAATCTCCCTCCTCCGCAGCTTCTTCTTCCCTCGCCATCTCCTTCTCCAGCTCCTCTGCCTCCACCATTCAGAAAATGGTATTGACGACAGTCACGTAGCACTGCCTCGCCACCTTTGGATCCCCCCTGATCCTGACCTGAACTCCTCCACTGCTTAATTTTAGGCACTGATGAAACGAGGAGGGGACGCAACGAAATGCGTTGATAAGAGGCCGCCCAAAGATTGCGTTATAGCTACTCGAACCGTCAACGATGATGAACAAACAGTTCCTCGATACCCCCCCCCCAACATCACATGCATCCCTACCCCCCCCCCCCCCTTACACTTCCTTCCGCTCCCTCGAGAACCTAAACAATGGTCCATCCTATGCTAGAACCCTCCAAGCCACCACCTTCATCTCATCAAAGGCATTCTTGAAGATTACATTCACGGAGCTCCCGTTGTCCACCAGAATCCTGGAGACCGTGAAATTTTCTACTATCGTCTGGATCACCAAGGCCTCACAGAACGGGTCTTCATAGTCGGACATATCCTTCGACGAGAAGGTGATCCTCTCCTACTCCTAGGGGTGGGGTTCTGGGAGGTCGAGGTGACGCTCCTTCGATACATGGTATGGAAGCTCCCCTTACGGGTGGGTTCGATCTCCACTCCCCCATGGATCTCCCCAATCCCTCCTCAGGCCCCCACAAATGCTCGGTCTTCATATTTATCCTCTCCTCTTCCCGGTTGAACCACATCAATCCTCATGGGTGGCTGCTACTGGACTTGCCCCCTGGCCCC
Source organism: Platanthera zijinensis (assembly GCA_039513925.1). Lineage (NCBI taxonomy): Eukaryota > Viridiplantae > Streptophyta > Magnoliopsida > Asparagales > Orchidaceae > Platanthera > Platanthera zijinensis. The sequence goes on along the minus strand of CM077079.1, from coordinate 238,263,196 downwards.
TCTCATCTCCAAAAACTCTGGGCAAGTGGTCGTTGCATGATCCCCTCCTGGTGGAAGTCACAAAAGGGCAACTCCACCCGACCATCTCTCCTCCTTGCTCCTCCCTGAGCTCCTCTCCTTCCTCCTCTTCCCCTCACGATCTCCATAGCCTCTTGCTGCGGCGGGAGGGGGTCCCTCTGCCCCTGCCTCCAGGCAAGCTGATTGAACCTCCTTTGCTCGCGGAAGTTATCCCCACCTTGCCATCCTCCCCCTGGCCCTAGTGTTGACCTTCTTGGGGCCTCCAGCCCAACCGGTTGTTTGGCTCCCTACGCCCCCAGCCTTGGGGCTGCCCTTGGTGCCCCTGGCCTCTGGGCTCTTCCCTTCTCATCTCCTCCCTCTGCTCCCTCTGCTCTCTTTGCTCTCTCTGCCTCCCGGCTCCTGGCTCTTTCATATCTTCCTCCACCAACTTGGCCAACTTCTTGGCAAAAGCCAGATTGGCCGCCTCAATCTCAATCTCCTTCATCGCCCTCTCCATCAACTCTTCAAAGGAGAGGGGGGGAACTCTCTTCAACTCCATGCTAAAGAAGCTGGGCCTCAAACCCAAGGTGAAGGCAAGCATCACCGTGTATCCTGGCATCTCTTGGACTTACAAAATCTCCTCCTGGAACCTATCATCATAGCGTCCCAGCGTTTCCTCCGGCTTCTGCTTGATTGCGAACAGGCACTCCGCCCCCTCTTACTCTTCTTGGATGTTGAGAACCTCAACAAGAACCCTCGGCGCAAATATTCAAAGCAGTAGATTGAACTTGCAGGCAACTGGTGGAACCAGTCCCTCGCCTTCTCCTTCAATGTGATGGCAAAGAGTCCACACTTGAATGAATCCGACATTTGCCTGATGGAGATGACATCTTCGAACCACTACACATGATGCGTGGGGTCGTCCTTGCATATGTAGTATGACATGTCTGGCTCCCGGAACCCATCTAAAACAGGAACCGAGATTATAAGCTCACTAAAAGGGCTCCCTCCCACAGCCTGCTGAGAGGGCTCCTCCCGCTGCCTCGGCTCACTGGCCCTGTCGGCGTTGGTCTGTCCGGGGAACAGCTCCCACCCGGCAAGATCCCTCTCGGCTCCCTTCGCCAGAACATCCTTCCCGGGATGCTGCCCGGGAGCGTTCTCGCCCAGAGACGGAACAATAGCCACCGGGACTTGAGGCGTGACCCACTCGATCCTTGCCGAGAAGGCCAGGTGGATGGTCTGCAGGACTTCTCGCCTGAAGTCCTCTAATATCCCCAACGTCACCCACTTCCTGGGGAGGGGCACCTCCTGAACCAGCTCCTTCTCCTTCATTCCCAGCCATGAGACCCAGCTTGAAATTTTCTTGTACCGGCTACGGTCCACGCTCACCGCACCAGAAATGTTGAAGCCAAAAATGGCCTCAGCGAGAGTTTGGACCTTGGGGTGTAGCTAACACCTACTTCTCCCAATCCTTGACCTCTGACTAGCAATGAAGAACCTGGAACTTATCCTTAGACTGTGCTGGGGAGTCCCTCCTCTAACCCGGAAGCTTTTAGAGCGCTTCCCCTTCAAAGCCAATTGCTGGGCCTGGAGTATCTCAGAAAGCACCAAAGATTTTAGAAATTATGAAAAGCCTGCCTTTTGAAGAACTACATGGGTCTATTTATAGGTTTCCAATATTTGGTCAGCAAAAAGAGTACTTTTGTTGCCCTAAAATTATCTAAAATGCCCATGGGCTGGTCTGCCAATAGCCAAACTCCACTGTTCTGGGGGGCCAAATGCAGACCCAGGGGTATTTAGGTAATTTCAGGTCTGGGTCCCATCTGGCAGAAGCTCTTCCTACTGAGATCTGGAGGAACCCTGTTCTCTCTGAGCGCGAGCCTTCCCGTCTACCCCGAGCGGGAACCAAAAGACTAAAGGGGCGTTGAGCGGGGGAACATCACTCAACACCGAGGGCCGAATAGGCTTCCACCAACGAGAGGTGCGATCCCTTTCGCCCGCCTAGGGCGGGAGCCTTCCCGCCTGCAATGGTTCTGCTATGGCCTAAACCCGGAATCTGCTCGACGAAAATAACTTAAAGTCGAAGGCTTGGCCCGACGAATTTGTGTACATTCTAAGCTCGACCAATTGAGCTCGACGAACTGACGTTACTTGACCCCTGGGCGAGAGCCTTCCCGCATACTCCCGACAAGAACCCTCCCGCCCGACTTCTTATTTGGTCTCACTTAAACCCAAAGCTAGCTAGCCCAAAGCTAGCCCAACCCGGGTCATTGGGGCGTCTTGGTCCCACCCAGCGAATATGGGGTTGTACAACCGCCACCTACCGTCGACCGCCGCCTCCATCTGTCGCCGCCTCCCTCCGCAATCGCCGGCCGCCGCCACCGGCTGACATCGCCGCCTCCGCCACCGGCTGCTACTGACCGCCGCCGCCGCCACCGGCCGCTGCCGCCGTCGCCGCTTGCAATCTGCCACCGTCCGATCACTACAAGGCCTCCATCGCCGTCTGATCACTACAAGGCCTCTATCGCCGTCCGATCCGTGGGTAACCACCCACTAACCACTAGGTTAGTGAGATGGCCCACCATGACCACCTCGTGGAGGCTATAAAAGGAGCCCCATGCCCCTTCATTTCCCACATTTTTTCTCCGGAGTCTTCTTCTTCTTCAGGCCAGAGCTCTGCCGAACTCCTCCCTCGGGTCATCTTCAAGCCACCTACGAGCCAAGTCCCCAAGTGCATGGAGAAGGGAAGAAGACGACCACCGCCAGCGCTCAAGCACACTAGCCGACAAGTTATCATCCAGAACTCCCTCGGCGCAGCTTGTTGCCCGTTGCGAGTCAAAAATTCTCTCTCACCTCCAAGTTATAATGAGAAGTGGTATGCCGCTCTCGATTCTCCAAACATATTATAATCGCAACCTGATAGTGGACTTTAACCGGCACAGATCCGGTCACGTGATTTTTTACCCAGTTGAGCGGTTTTTCCACGTTAAAAACTCTTTTGTCAACTCTCTATTTTCATTGACTGTGTGTTCACTCGACCGTGCCGAGAGCTAAGGCGGTCCAGTTTATTCTAATCCGACTGAGACGGCAAGTTAATCCGCAACAAGTAGTTAACGGCGAACCTTGAAAAATATAAAGTTGATATCATCTTATTAATATACTACCAATAATAAGTGTGCTTGCATAATCTATCACTCGTTTGGATGGGATCAAAATGTATCATGTTTTGACATCTTTGCCAAGAAAATGGATTGTAGATCTTAATTAATATTTGAAAATCTTTAATTTTGTTAATCTTATTTTGTTTTTGTTGTTTGTATGCTTGCTATTTGCTTTGACCCAAAAATATCAAAAATAGTCAAGTTCATTTACATTATTTTTAGCTTGTAAAATCATTTTTAAACATTTTCATAATATTTATATCATTCATTTTAGGTCTGTTCGTTTCAACGACATTGATATTGAAGTATTCACTTTCAATTCAATATCAATACCCATGAGAAATGAAATTGAGTTTAAATTCAATTCCTTTGTTCGGCCGAATGATGACTTTCTGTCATATGAATTGACATTAATCTCTTTTTATTGTTTGTTTGCAGAAAGATTTTCAATCATAGGAATTGACATTGGTCAATGCTCTCAATTAAAAATAATATACGCGGTTTTTTCGCCCGACATCAATTTTATCGTCCGGACTCGATTTTTTCGTCATGACACGATGTTTTTGCCCGAACTAAAATTTTTCGGCCCGAAAGCGAAATTTTCGCTTGAATGCGATTTTTTCGCCAAGACAATTTTTTCGCAAAACGCGATTTTTCCACCCGGACGCAATTTTTTCACTCGACCGCTACTTTTTCGCCCGAACGCGACTTTTAATCCCGGAAGAGACTTTTTTGCCCGGACGTGACTTTTTCGCTCGGATGCAATTTTTTTCGCCCGGACGTGAATTTTTTCGCCCGGATGTGATTTTTTTCGCCCGAACGTGATTTTTTCTCCCTGACGCATTTTTTCGCTCGTGGGCGTTTACTTCGCACTGACGCGATTTTATCGCCCGGACGCGACTTTTTCGCCTGGGCGCGACTTTTTCGCCCAGACGCGACTTTTTCACCCTGACGCAACTTTTTCGCCCGGACGCAAGTTTTTCGCCACAACGCGATATTTTCTCTCGGGCGCTATTTTTTCGCCCGGAAGCGATTTTTTCACTCTGACGCGTTTTTTTCGCCCCTACACTATTTTTTCGCCCCAACGTGAAAAAATAGTGTCTGTGTAAAAAAAGCGCGTCTGGGCAAAGAAATTTTGACTGGGCGAAGAAATCACGTCCGGGCGAAAAAATCGCGTGGTCGCGAAAAAATCGCGTCCGTCCGAAAAAATCTCTTCTGTCCGAAAAAATCGCGTCTTGACAAAAAATTCGCATCCGGGCAGAAAAAATCGCGTTCGGGCGAAAAAATCGCGTCAGGATGAAAAAAGCGCGTCCGAGCGAAAATTCGCGTGCGGGCAAAAAAATAGCGAAAAAGTGTGCCCGGGCAAAAAAATCGCGCCAGGGCGAAGAAATTGCGTCCGGGCGAAGAAAACGCCCACAGGCGAAAAAAACTCGTCGGGGCAAAAAAATCGTGTAGGGGCTAAAAAATCGTGTCCGGTCAAAAAAATTTGTGCCCGGGTGAAAAAAAAGAGACGGGGCGAAAAAATCGTGTAGGGGCGAAAAACTCACGCCCGGGTGAAAAAATCGTGCCCGGACGAAAAAAACACGCCCGGGCGAAAAAAGCGCGCCCGGGCAAAAATAGCACGCCTGAGCGAAAAAATCGCGCCCAGGCGAAAAAAAGCATATCCGGACGAAAATATCGCGTCAGGCGGAAAAAAGCGCGCCCGACCGAAAATACCGCGGCCTGACGAAATATTCACGTCCGGACGAAAAAAAGCGTGCGCGAGCCGAAAAAATCGTGGCAGGGAGAAAAGAGCACCCGGGCGAAAAAATCGCGCTCGGGCGAAAAAAACGCGTCCGGGCGAAAAAAGCGCGCCCGGGCCAAAAAATTGCGTCGGTGCAAAAAAGTCTCGTCCGGGCGAAAACATCGTGTCTGGTTCGAAAAAATTGCATTTATGCAGAAAAAATTACTCTTCTTTTGAAAAGTCAATATTGACAATCTCAATATCCACACTTGAAGATAGACATTGAACCAATGAGTTTTTAATTTTTTGGTGAATATCAACGACTTTTCACCAGAAAGCAAATTCTACTCTACAATGATTTATAAGAACAATGAATATGACTTTCATTCTCTCAAATCCAATATTTTATTATCAATGCCGTTGAAAAGATCGTGCCTCCAGCTTAGACTGCCATTTATACTTAGAAATGATATAATTTCATTATATTTTTATTTTTTAGCTATTTAAGTATTTGACAAAGAACATTGATAGTTCATCTCATCCATGATAACAAGTAGTTTTAGCTATTTAATAATATCAAGATGAAGGATTTTTAATTGGTCAAGAAATTTAAGTGTCATATTCATTTCCTCAACAAGAAACAGAGTATCTTGCCTATGTTGGTAAAATACTAGACCACCCATATATACACAAACCAATATTTATTCTTCAACTTATATCATTTGGTCCTCCACCGGATTTTAGGAAATATAATTTGGAACATATAGGGGGAAAGCATGTGAATAGTGCTCCCTGAAGGATCACATTAATGTGTTATACCTTCCTAGTGGGAGAGCCCTTCAAGGGCGTGACACAGATCGAATAAAGGAATTTTAGCTCGAGTAAGATACACCACTAGAGATCATGATCCTCTCCATTTCGTCAGATTGAGTGAGGAGGATCTGACGGGTTCAATTTTTCTAGCCTTTTATATTTTCCTTTTAAGCAAAAAAATATAAGTCTTTAGATGTATTGCAATTTTTTCTTAACCACATGTATCCCCTCAATTTCATTACAAATGAAGAGAACCTGAATTCCACTGCCAGTATAAAGATGATTCCCTTGAGGCCACACATTTTTCATTTCGACTACTGATGCAGCTGACATTATTCTTGTGAAGCTATTTCATTTTATCTTTCTTCCTCTTTCTCCTAATAATGAACAATCATAAGTCATCATTACCTTACGGACATCCCTTATTAGCAATATGGCATAAAGTAGAAAGGCACTTTAACACTTGCCAATTTTAGGTTCGGTTTGGCACGGTAGTGGCGGTCGAACATGAGGGTTAAATTGTCATTCGATAATGCCCATCTAAAAAACTGTATTCACTTTTATATTTAAACGGATGATATTGTTAGATGATCTTTAATGAATGAGGGTTTAACGCATGCATTTACGACAGTCACCACAGCGCCAAACAGAGCTCTAATCACTCTAGAGTTAAAATTGTACAAGTCAAGGATCCGATTCAATGTATTACTTGGTAGTCCAAATAGGAATATACGATAATAAAAGAATTATCAATGAATACAGGAATTCACTTTGATCGATCTGAAAAAGAAGATGAACCAATGTTCATCTGCAAAAAATTACAAGTGGGAAAGACGCTTAAAATAATTTTTAAATATATTTGTGTGTTTGTTTATTTTACATTTTCAGTTATATATGTATGTGCCTCCCATTGCTTTTAGATTTTTCTTTGTTTGCTTTGTTTGATTGTGCAGGATGACATGGACATGAAGTCACACATTTACGCTCTGTTTGGTAAGGATTTTCGGAAAGGAAAAGGTGTGGTAGCAAAAGAAAGGTGGGAAAATGAGTTTTTGTAAAATGTATATTGCAAAAGGAGATCTGTTTGGGTGAACTTCTTTTGCAGAGATTTTCAGAAAGAAGCATTTAATAAACTGATTGACAAATCTCCGTTGCAGCGACTTTTTTATTAAAATTACGCACATATTTCGCCCGAGCGAGAATTTTCCGTACGGACAAAAATTTTGCGTCCGGTCAAAAATTTCGCGCCAGGGCGAAAACATTTCTAAAAAATTACGCGCCCGGGCAAAATATTGGCGCCCGGACGAATATTCGCGCCCGGGAGAAATATTCGCGCTCGGGCCAAATATTCGCGCCCGTGCGAAATAATCGCGCCCGGCCCGGGCGATAATTTCGCGCCCGGGCGATAATTTCGCGCCGGGGCGAAAACATCGTGCACAGGTGAAAAAATTGCGATCGGGCGAAAAAACTACGCTCGGGCGAAAAAACTGCGTTCATAGGGAAAAAACTGTTCCCGGGCGAAAAAACCGCGCCCGAGGAAAAAACTGCTCCCGGGCAAAAAATGCACAATCAGGCGAAAAAACAGCGCCCGGGCGAAAAATTCGCGCCCGGGCGAAAAAATTCGCGTCCGGGTGAAAAATTCGCGTTAGTGCGAAAAATTCGCTCCGGGAGAAAAAATTCTCGCCCGGGAGAAAAAATTTGCGTCCGGGTGAAAAATTCGCGCCCGGGCGAAAGAATGTCGCCCGCGCGAAAAATTCCGCGCCCGGGCGAAAAATTCGCGCCCGGGCGAAATATTCGCGTCCGGGCGAAAAATTCGCAACCAGGCCAAAAATTCGCGCCCCGACAAAAAATTCGCGCCAGGGTGGAAAATTCGCGCAGGGGCGAAAGAATGTCGCCCGAGCGAAAAATTCCGCGCCCAGGCGAAATTTTTGCGTCCGGGCGAAAAATTCGTGACCGGGCCAAAAATTCGTGCCCCGACAGAAAATTCGCGCCTGAGCGAAAAATTCGCGCCCGGGAGAAAAATTCGCGCACGGGCGAAAAATTCTGCGTCGGGGCGAAAAATTTCGCGCCCGGGCGAAAAATTTGCGTCAGGGCGAAAAAATCGCCCCGTGCGAAAAAATCGCGCCCGAGCGAAATATTCATCTAGAGAAAGGCTAGTGTTTTCACAGTGTTGTCGAACTGGATCCAGAGGAGTAAAATGTTTTCATTGCATCAACTGTGTATCGGGATGAGAAATTACTTTTCGAAAAGTTGAAAAGTGGGAGGCTAGTGACTTTTCAAGAGAAAAATGAGTTTTTGGTGATAGCTTTTCCCACCGGTAGACATTCCAAACGATTTATTATGTGCGGTGACATTTTCTAGAAAATGAAAAGGAGCTAATAAGCCCTCCCAAACAGACCCTTAAACTTCTACTCTCGGATTTAGGCTCCGTTTGACACGGTGGCGGCGGTCATGAATATGGAGGTTAAATTGTCATTCGTTAACGCTCACCTAAAAAACTTCATCCACTTTTATATACAAACAGATGATGTTCGTTAGGTGATCCATAACGAATGATAGTTTAACGCATACGTTTGCGACCGTCACCACCGTGCCAAAGAGAGCCTTACTTGAAAGAAGTAGCCGCAAACACATCTCATTCTCTACCAGGCATTGAAGAAGAGCAAACCCCGGTAATACTGTTCTTTTTCACTACTTTATATTTTTATTATTCATATAAGATTAAGGCTCTTGTTAGATTTAAGTGTGGGAGGATGGTTCATATTACTAGGGTGCATTTTATTATATTGGGTCATGTGATGTCGATTTTTTTTAAGATGATCACTTTATATGTGGTGTGTCAATATCCGAATAGACCCGAATTATTTCATTTCTATGTAGAGAAATTTGAATATTTATCAACAAGTAAATGAAAAATTGATTAAATTCTCATTTCAAAATATTAATTTGCAATTATTGTTGTTGTCTTGCTTTAGAATCCTATACACTCTTGAAGAACAATATGATTTCGAATCTTTTATTAAGGGAATGATTTAAGTCACCTTTAGAATGTAGTTTGAGCTTGTGAGCCTAATATGAGCGTGCAAATAAAGCCTGCCAAGTCTAGGCCTCCTGGTCCCAGGCTTTTTTGTTGTTGGGCCAAGGTCGAACTCAAATCGGGCTCAAGCCCTTACAAAATCAGAGGGCCTGCTGAGCCCGCAAATCCAGGCCCAAGCAGGCCCAAATGCAGCTGCAAAATGTTTGGCTCCCCCCTCAAAATGGCAGCAGGAGCCAAATATTTGGCCCCAGCAAATTAATGCTCCAGGAATAGATGATAGTTCACGACCAACAACCTTCAAAGTGTAATCTTGCTTGTTGAAGCCAAGAAAATCCCAACTCCAAATGTTCGAATCAATGCAGTCTGAGGAAACTGATTCTGTGGTTGAACGCCACAGCTCGGATAGCACAAGGGCAAGAGAGAGAAATGTCTACAATCACACCCCAGGTGCCTCAGCAGGGAGGTCCCATCATGTACCCGGTAGTTTGGGAGAAACTTCCCCTACTCAACCAACATGTTGGGTGAGGTACGAGAAAGACACGAATATGGCGAGTATCCAACTTAGGGGGATCTCAACATCGGGTACCCATGTAGGTCTATTTATAGACAAATATGTTGTGTCGCTCGAAGCATCCGGATGAGGATCAAAGTGGAATCCCCTACCTGTTGCCCCTAGATGGGTATAAATAGGCAAAACCCTTAGGAGTTACTACGGGTATGAGTTAACCGTGTACCCGACACGACCCGTTAAGCCTCCGAACCCGTTAATTGTCCAAATATACACTAACAATCTCCTCCTATATTTGTGACAAATAACGTATACATTTCGGAGTGCAAAAAATGGAGAATATTAAAATAAATTTCCGACTTAACACATTATCATAAGAGTTAGCACAGTTTTTAAAGAAAACATAAACATGAATTTTTAAAAACAATGACATAATACATCAAAAGAAAGTGTGCTACTCAACAATAAATAAGTCTGGAAAACAATAAAATGACTACAGATAAACGTGTAACAATTCTACTCAGAGAGTAGATCATCATCATCTATGTCAAAATCTACTTTCTCTCCTCCATCTTCACCAGTGCCTGCAAGAAATTTCATGAGTCAGACTCTATGAATTCATAAACATATGCAGTGACGTATCAAAGTAAGCTAACTCTACCTAAATGAGCTTAGTACTTATAGCAGTAGTGAAGTAACACTGTCAGCACCTCTATCCAGTCTAGCTAGGACCAGTCAAGTTTTGATTTTAATAAATCAAACGTTGTTATCTTACTCATTAGTGACTACTATGTGCCTTGTCATATGACTTAGCACACCGTTATTTGCAATATTATCAAATATGGAATAATGTGATATGATCACTAATGTTAGATTAACTCATGCAATGACTTTCTATTCCCAGTTGAATAATTCTCAAATCGGCTTACAATGAGAAAGATGTTAAGTCATCAGGTGTGGAATGACTAGCATCTAACCATCTTGGGCTTTCATCAAGAAATTATTTGGGGTTTTCAGTCTGTTATTAGATGCTTTAGAATCCTACCAAAGGTTCTGGGAGTTCACTCTCTCACCGAAGTCCGTCTAGACTCTAGGACACTACTGTCTACCGGGACTGAATAGGAGGTGCTCGGTACTGATTCATGGTCTTCCTCAGTAATAGTTGCTTGCATACCTATGATTGTCAGGTTTTTATCCTTAAGGAATTTATCCTCAAAGAACACTGCATCCTTTGATTCAATAATTATATTATTAGACAGGTCTAAGAATCTATCTGCAGCACTATCTTCAACACAACCTAAGTAGACACACGTGGTAGTCCTAGGTCCAAGTTTAGACCGTCTAGGGTCAGAGACCCTGACATAGGCTATGCAGCCCCAGGTCTTAAGTCTAGATAAAGACGGGGGTCTCTTAAACCAAAGCTCGTAGGGTGTGATGTCTAACTTAGCATGAGGAACTTTGTTTAGAATGTTGTTTACAGTTAAAACTGCTTCTCCCCAATAGACAGTAGGCATGCCAGCAGTGAGGAGCATAGAATTCAACATCTCTATTAATATTCTATTCTTTCTCTCGGCTATACCATTCGATTGGGGTGAGTAAGAAGCAGTGGTTTCTGCTATGATCTCTTGAGAGGCAGGGAAACCCCGGAACTCACTGGACATATACTCTCCTCCTCTATCACTTCTAAACCTCTTAATTCTCATGTCTAGTTGGTTCTCTACCCTGATTTTGAAAAGACAAAACTTTTCAAACGCTTCATCTTTAGTTTTAAGAAGATAGATGTGACAAAACCTAGAGCAATCATCTATAAACGTGATCATATACTTTCTTCCTCCTCGGGTGACAAAGCTTTTAAAGTCACATATGTCGGAATGTATAAGCTCTAGCGGTATTGTGCTCCTAGTAACCGCACTAAAAGGTTTCCTAGTGATCTTAGTCTGAGCACACACGTCACATTTCGCAAGCGGTGACTTAGTGTCTAATGTGATCTGGTGAGCTCTAGCTATTTGGAACATTTTCTTATAGTTCACGTGTCATAGTCTCTCATGTAGAGTCTTAGGGCTAACTAAGTTTGTTTGAACTTGTTGAACAAACTCGTTTGCTAGACTTAGTCGGTACATCCTATTTTGGGCGTATGAATAACCAAAATAATGTGAGTTAACGTATATTGTTACTCTACCGCTACAAAAAGTTAAAAGACAACATACCAACATCACAAAGTAAGTTAATAGACACTAACTTAGCACCTAGTGCATAAATAAATCCATATGTTCCAAAATTAAAATTTTATTTGAGTAGAGCACCAAGGTAGCATTTCCAGTATGAGTCACCTTGGTATCTCCTCCATTGCAGTTATCCACCTTTTCCATAACTATTGTGACCTTAGATAGAAAAACCATGTCATTAGACATATGAGAGGTAGCAGTGTTGTCCAGCCATCACTCAGAAAGCCTACATATTGCAGTATTTTGTGGGGTTTCCTCTTTCTTCTTCAGTCTATTCATTTCAGACTTGAAGGTAAACTACTTAAGAGGCAGCTTGCTAAAGGTCATTGTAAGGTGAGAATTCAGGTGATTGAGAAGACAACCCTAAAAAAAAAGCTCGTCTTTACTTCACAGATTTTCAACCATATCCTCTTGGAAAGTGATGAAATCACTGAGCACTGTGTGGTAAATCTCCTATTTTTCAAGTCAAGTTGAATGTGGAGTTTTCACCCATGAAAATTAGTGGAACTAAAGAACTGCAATATTACTATATCATAGGTGATACGTTTCAACATTTTAAAAAATGAAGAACACAAACTGAAAAAATATCACCTGATCCGAGTAGAGTCGATTCAGTACACTTCAGATCCAATCCAGGGATGTATTTGTTCGCTCCTCCTCGTCGGCTTACCACGGTCGCCGAAGACACAATCCATACAAACAAAAATTCTAATCTTCCTCATGCCAGCAACTCAGAGATTAGCGACAAAAACTCTTAATGTGATTCAGAGAGCAAGATCTTGTGAGGTTTAGGCAAGATCTAACAAGATCAATTTGATTGAATTGTTGTCCTCCCCCCCAAAAAAAATTCTCTGGCTTTTCTCCAAGAAAATGAAATGGCCACTGCTGCTTGCGGAAGATCAAGAAGGTTCCCGAGTCCACAAGAGATCGGCTTCTCCAACCACTTCTACAGGAGATGATGGCTGCGAGAGACTGGATCAGGGAACCCTTGAGAATGTAATCATTTCCATGGGCAAGAAGGATTAGATCATCTTTAACAAGATCCTGCCACACAAAACTTTTCCTGTAGAACCTCTTCCAAGACCAGGAATGCATAGCCTGTATTTGATTTCCTCTCAAAACAGTAACACATCTCTGAGGTAACACCATTGGTGGAGTCTCCTGACAGCAGCAGTCATGATTTTCTTTGATCAAACACCGACAGAACCGCAAAAACAAGAGAGCGGCGGCAGTCATGATTTTCTTCGATCGAAAATGTCGGACAGGAGCACGATGGCTGCTTCCTGTCGATTTCAGCGACGTTGATTTTCAGAAATGGGAGTGTGTTTGTCCGAAAAAGGTCGACGATTGGAGATCACAGCGGCGTGTTTCTCCTTCCCCCGATCAAAATTGCGAACGAAGGAAAGCCCTGGACAGAAAAACGTGATCCTGACTGGAAATCACGGCGGTGGCAGAAAACAGTGGCGACGGGAAAGGCCTCTCTTTTTCGATCAAGCGAGCGGCGATCTTCACGCCAAACAGAGTTTTTTCTTTCTTTCTACAGGCGGCGGCGGATCTGATTCCAGCGGCGGCCAGAAAAAAACTCCTTTTCTGGTGACAACGGCCGCTGCTCCCGATCGAAATCCAGGAGGCGTCAGAGGATCGTTTTCCTTTGCCGATCCAAGTAGCGACGGCGAAGTTCCGACAAGGAAAACTGCTTCATCCGTGAGAAAGAGTCGCAGTGCACGAACCGAAAAAAAACGGTTACAGGATGTTCGAGCGCGGGGCTACTTCGAGAATGTTGTGTCGCTCGAAGCATCCGGATGAGGATCAAAGTGGAATCCCCTACCCGTTGCCCCTAGGTGGGTATAAATAGGCAAAACCCTTAGGAGTTACTACGGGTATGGGTTAACCGTGTACCCGACACGACCCGTTAAGCCTCTGAACCCGTTAATTGTCCAAATATACACTAACAAAATACTGGGGGGGGGCATGTAGGCGAGTATCCATCCTCTGCAACCGAGTTACAAGGGCTACCGCCCATACTCGCGACATACTCACGAGGTACTCGCCCAAGCTCGCCTCTGCTCGCTCAAGCTAGTCTCTACTCGTCCAAGCTCGCCTTTGCTCACCCTTGCTCACCTCTAATCGTGGCTAGGTCCGCAAAGAAACGTCTCCTTAGATATTTCTGATCACGATAAATTACAGATTATACACAGCTCTTTTTGTAAAAAAAAAATACAATTTTGAAGTGGCTGATGCATCAGAGTAAAACATACACCGAAGGCTTAAATATCAAAGGAAAAATCCCAGTGAATGCGACGTTTTTCACCTAAAGCAGGGAAATCATATATTGGTTTGGGTTAGAATAGAGAACAAATGTTGCATTATCAGTGCTAATTTCCAAGAAGTGCGATGGAGGAGCCTCAGAAAGTTGGAGATTCAATATAATAACATTTAGCAATCTCAAAAAATTTGGGTTTTTGCTCAGTAAATCTCAAACCCTTCACTGCTATCCAATAGAAAGGTAAATACTCAAACCCTATCGGCCCCAGCAGGAAGCAAAGTAAACCAGCCTTGGGCTTGGTAGGGCATAGGCTTGGCCCGGGGCGGGCACCAGGTCGGGTTTTGCCCAAATAAGGGGGCCTAGTGAACCCCCTTAAGCCGGGCCTTGGCCTGACCCAGGCTTTACCGGATCTAGGCCTAATCGGGCTCAGACCTAAGCAGATCTGGGCTGGGCAACTATACCTGCGCTAAATTTTCACATCTAGCCTAACATAAACATCATTACAGTTAGATACCTATATTTATAATCGTTTTTTCTTTCAGAAAATCACATTTATATTTTCACCAAGGACAAATAATCATGTACGAAAAATCACAACTAAATAGAGCTTATGTTCTATAAATTTAAATAAAAACGGATGGAGATTAAAAAAGATATAGCTTTGGAAAGAAATTTTTTTTAAGCATCACTTCCATATGAGAGTGAAGTGAAAGATAAAGAAAAAAAACTATATATGTATATATGAGCTTGTTCGCACGGGCTATGCCCGTGCTCGATGCTCTCGGGCGGCTTTCGGCCGCATTCAATCGGGCTTCGCCCGCATCCAATCGGGTTTCGGCCGCATTCAGGCGGCCTTTGCCCGCCTCTGCACGGGTTTCACCGTGCTCGATGCTTCGGGCGGACTTCGGCCGCATAGAAACGAGCTTCGTCCGCTTCCACGCAATCCACCATCTCGACGCCGCTCTTGCCACTCGCCCCCCCGAAGCGCGTATGCGAAATCAAATAACAACCATAGCGTCCTCTCTCTCACTACCTTTTTCTTTCTCTCCCCCCTTCCTCTCTCTCTCCCCTTCCTCTCTCTCTCTCCTCCATTACACTATGACGGGCAGGTTTTTCCCGTCCTCAGCCTCCGGGAGAAATTATTACAGAGAGCTGAGCTCTCGAGCACCGTCGGAGCTCTTTTCTCAGGCGGTGCTGCCGTCTGAAACCCTCCCGGAGAGGGTCCTGCTTCCTCGCCGGAGATTTGCTCTCTCGGATATTTTTTTAAATGGTCATCAGGTTGCGACGGACATGGCGACACTGTAGAAGAGATAAAGAACTTTATCTAAAAGTTTAGATATAAGCATATATCTTTCTACTTGAAAAATAAAAGAAAAAGTGGGCAAAGAAGAAAATGATGAGAACACTCCGCTTAAAAAGTTAAGTTTGGGTGTTACGATTTGGAGTGAATGATATTTGTTATTTAAATTAGAGAGTTTGCTCAAACTTATCTAATTTAGTTTGTCATTTGTGTTTGATATTGTTGGTTTCAACGTTCCTTTATTTGACCCGTGACACTTTGCTATTTTCATAAGATTCCGTTTATTTCAACGACATTGATATTAAAGTATTGACTTTAAGAAAATAAAAGTCATTTCTGTTGTTCGTATCAACAATTGTAGATTGGAATTGACTTTCTGGTGGAAAGCCGTAGATATTCACATAAAACTAAAAACTTATTTGTTCAATGTCTATCTCCAGGTGCGGATATTGAGATTGCCAACATCGACTTTTCAAAAGAAGAGTATTTTTTTCTGCATGAATGAGATTTTTTTGGATCAGACACGATTTTTTCACCCGAACGCTAATTTTTTGAACGGACGCGATTTTCTGGCCAGGACGCTATTTTTTCGCTAGGACACTATTTTTCGCCCGAACGCATTTTTTTCGCCCAAACGTGTTTTCTTCGCCCGGACGCAATTTTTTCGTCCGGGCGCGATTTTTTCGATCAGACGCGATTTTTTCGCTCGTGGGCGTTTTCTTCTCACGGACGCGATTTTTCGCTCGGGCGTGATTTTTTTCACTTCGAGATGTTTTTTTCGCCCGTGGGCGTTTTATTCGCCCGGAAGTGATTTTTTTGCCCGGATGCGATTTTTTCGCCAGTGTGCAATTTTTTCGCCCCGACGCGTTTTTTTCAACCGTGGAGGTTTTTTTGCCCGGAAGTGATTTTATCGCCCGTGCGCGATTTTTCCGCCCGTTCGCGATTTTTCAGCCCGGGCGCGATTTTTTAGCCCGGACGCCATTTTTCCACCCGGACGCCATTTTCCTCCCGAACGCGATTTTTTCGCTCGGACGCTGTTTTTTCGCCTGGACGCAATTTTTCGCTTGGACGCGATTTTTAGCCCGGACGCGATTTTTTCGCCCGGACTCGATTTTTTTGCCCGGACGCTATTTTTTGCCCAGACGCGACTTTTTTGCCCGGACGCAACTTTTTTCCGTTTGGGCAAAAAAGTCGAGTCCGGGCGAAAAAATCGTGTACAGGCGAAAAAGCTGCCCCCGGGCGAAAAAATTGCTTCTGTCCGAAAAATCACGTTGGGTACATTGAAATTTATTGATATGAATCTTTGATTAAAAAAGGTGAAGAAGAAAACCACGTTCGAAAATCGCGTCGCGGGGAAAAAATCGCGTCGGGCGAAAAATCGCGTCCAGGCGAAAAAGTCGCGTCCGGGCGAAAAAGTCGCGTCCGGGCGAAAAATCGCGTCCGGGATTAAAAGTCGCGTCCGGGCGAAAAGTAGTGTCGAAGTGAAAAATTTTAGTTCGAGCAGAAAAACTGCGTCCGTGCGAATAAATTGCGCCTCGACGAAAAAATCGCATTCGGACGAAAAATTTCGCGTTCAAGCGAAAAATTTAAGCCTGGGCAAAAACATCGCGTCATGACGAAAAAATCGTGTCCGGGCGATAAAATTGATGTCGGGCGAAAAATCCACATTTGTTATTTTTAATTGAGAGTATTGACCAATGACAATTCTTATGATTGAAAATCTGTCTGCAAACGAACAATAAAAAGTGAATAATGTCGATTTGTAAGACAGAAAGTCATCATGTGGCCGAACAAAAGAATTGGATTTAAACTCAATGTCATTTCCCATGTGTATTGATATTGAATTAAAAGTCAATACTTCAATATCAATGTCGTTGAAACGAACGGACCCTAAGGGAAAAAATCAGCGCAATTTCTACAAGTCCGGGCTTTTGATACAGTTGGGTAAACGCTTGATCCTACAAGCGATCTTAGAGGAGGTCATGGGTTCAAGATCGAGGTGGTGGTGGGGGGGGGGGGGGGGGGGGCTAATAAATCCCGAAATTGCTCTCTACCTATGTGGGTCCGACGGGTTAGGTGGCCACAGCTACCTCTGAGTCATGTTGTGTGCCATCTCTGAGCCAAGTGGGGCCCAACTCTGAACTGACGGGTTGTGCTGGACACTGGGGGGGGGGGGGGATTGTTGGGTCCAACATTCCTTTACTTGAGCATGACGCTTTACTACTTCCTCAAGAGAAAAAGTAGCCTCCTTTCCACTAATTTGGGCTTTTAGAACAGTTAAATAAGCGATTGATCCTTCAGATATCTTTGATTATTTCTACCCAATCACCTTAGCATCATTACAACTAAGGCAAGAGTAATGTGATCAGTAATAGGGAGTCAAATTTTTATTTAGTTGAGAGAGTATAGAAAGTTAAGTTAATAGTAGTGATATTTATATTCATTAATAGATTAATATAATCCAATATGAGGCCAATAGAGTCTACTCAATTCATGATTGTTTTGTGATTATCAGATTTCAGATGTTCTTAAAAACTTGATTATGTTTATTTTATTTCCTTTTAATGCTGGTTATATTCCACTTAGTCCATAATTACTTGGTATTTGTCTTCATTTCATCTTAAAGGATGGTATCTGAACATAGGGAAGCACTTGATAATCATTGCATATTACTCTTTCCTATATTTAACTTTTTTTTTTCTTTGCGCTTGAATAACAAAGTCTTAAGTTTAGAGATGTGATGATTATACCACTATTTATTTGCATAAGTTCTAGCTCTCCTTTTATACTATTTATTATTATTATTATTATTATTGTATGTGCTATTTTACTATTTTTTTTTATTTTTTTATTTTTTTAGACTTGAGGAGTAAGAATTCGATACAATGTTAGTAGGAAGAAATGATTATGAGCTCAAGGAGAACAACCCAGTAAATTTGGTAAACTCCAAGCCCTATGTCTACGGTGTGCACTTTGGGCGTGTGCATGCTATTTGATATTTCTTCACGTAGTCAATCACAAAGATGAACAGTCAATTGACACAATTAGGTCAATAAATCGTGTTAGAAGGTCTTACACAAAAATACACGATTTTTGAGTGACACGACAGTGTCCAAGGCCATGTCGAGAGAAAATCTCCAAAATTATAAAAAATAAGAGTTTGTTTCACTGAAAGAACTTTCGTTCACTTCTTGAAGTTCATCATTTGGAGTCATCTTAAGATTGATATTCACAATGTAAGGAGGATGCAAAGGAAGTAAGGATCAAAGAGAAAGTTTCTTGATGGGGTTTTCTTAGAGTGCTAAATGCACCCCCGCGTATGAGGTGCGGGTATTAGGTAAAATCCCCATCATCGAAGTGCAAATAGTAAAATTTCTCATCATGAAGTGCAAATAGTAAATTCTCTATCATGGGGTGCAAATAATAAAATTCCTCATCATGAAGTGCAAATAGTAAAATTCCCATCATGGCGTGCAAATAGTAAAATTCCTTATTATGAGATGCAAATAGTAAAATTCCTCATCTTGGGGGTGGTCTGTGTATAGCAAAAATAGGCATGAAGGTCTACATATAGTAAATAATATGGTTATGGTATGCACATAACCATATTCATCATATCTCCAGAAAACTATACAAACAGGTGTGCACATAGCACATATAGTGATTACGGTGTACAGATAACCACATAACCACCGTAACCACCACTTATTTTCGTAAAAGCCACCCTCAAAAAACTACAAATAGGACTCAGAACCTCCTTCATTTCCATCTTTTCCTCCGTCGAGAAATACTGCTACGATTTTCTCTCTAATCTCCTCCTACGCATTTCTCTTTCCTTTTCTCTTCCTAGCGCGCTCCCGTGCGCGCCTCTTCTTTGCGTGCTCCCACCCACGCCTCTTCTTTGCGTGCTCCCACACGCGTCTCTTCCTAGTACGCTCTAGTGTGCGCCTCTTCCTTGCGCGCTCTACTGTGCACCTCTTCTGTGTGCGCTCTCCCACGCACCTCTTCCGTGCGCGCTCCTGTGTGCGCTTCCTCGCACGCCTCTTCCTCGCGAGCTCCCGTGCATGCTCTCCTCCAGCAGGCGCCTTTGTGCGCTCCGCCGTCAAGACCGTCCAAGCATGCCTCCGCGCACTCCGCCGTCAAGACCGTCCAAGCGCGCCTTCGCGCGCTCCGCCGTCAAGACCATCCAAGCACGCCTCTGCACGCTCCGCTTCAAGACCATCCAAGCGCGCCTCCATGCCCTCCACCGTCAAGACCATCAAAGCGAGCCTACACACGCTCCGCTGTCATGACCATCCAAGTGCGCCTACGCGCACTCCGCCGTCAAGACCGTCCAAGTGCGCCTCTGCGCGCTCCACCCTCAAGACCGTCCAAGCTCACGTCCGCGCGCCCCGCCAACAAGATTGTCCAAGTGTGCCTCTACGTGCCCCGCCGGACCACTGAGTCACCTCAGTATCAGCAGACCAAGCCCGCTAGAGCACCCAAAGTTCGTGTGACCCGCACCGCTAGTAGTTTAAAAGAGCAACTTTAGATCCCGCCATAGACCGCTCAACTGCAGTCCGATGCGCAGAATGCTCAGCATTCCCAGCACCCAGGACTTATCAACAAGCTTGTCAGGCGGTGACAAGTCAGCTAAAGTCTTTGTTTCAAGAGTAGCTATACACCTAGAGGGGGGGGGGGGGGGGTTAATAGGTCTTTTAGTATTTTTGAAATTTCTTTGACTTTGGTCAGTTGTGTGATTGATTTTATGTTAGCTTTCAAGAATAAAAAGAGCACACCAACATTTATAGTGGTTCCCCAAGGTATGGGTACATCCACTTTCTCTCCCACATTTCTAACAGTGTGTTATACAAGATAATCTTCTCCAAACTTGGCTCAAAGAGCTTACAACAAAGATCCCTCAGGATCTCTCATGCTTCCTCCAAGCCCTACCTCAGGCCACAACCCTACCCACTCAAAGTAAACTTTACTCCTACAGCTTAGTGATCCTCCAAATCACCTACCTCAGGCTTATCTAATATCCTACAACTCAGGCTAGGTGGATAGTCGTATAACTCAGAGATAATCAATCTCCTACCTCAGATCTTGATTAGGATCCTACCACCCAGCCTTTATATTTTATGCTTACAATTTAGAACAATAATGATCCTATAGAAAGAGTCAGTGTTTGGTGATGATTGACTCTAGAGGGAATGCCTTCTGAGTCTTCTTTCTGAACTGAGTAAAACTCAGCCCTAACTTCTTCATAGCACCAAGAAGGTAGATCTTCAGGAAGTTTCTACTTGTGCTGAGAAGATAATTGTAGAGCACTATTTCTTCAAGCCCTTGATGTAGTAGAGTTGAGTGCAGTGACCTTGAAGGTGAACAACCACTATAGTTTGCTCTGCTTCTACTTCTTTCACAAAAAAATGAGTTCTATGATCCTGCTGTTGAAGACTTTGTGATTTCTCAGTTCTTTTTGTTCTTCAAACAACCAGCTTTGTCTTTTTGTTTCAGACCTTCTATAATTCTAGTGTCAAAGAATTTCTCTCTAGTTCAGAAGGTGAAGATCAACCTCCTCTTTTTTTTGTTCATAGAAAAAGCTTCTTATAATATCTCTGTAAAGTTCACTTTCCCCGACAAACAAATCTTTCCTCAATATGGGTAAGCCAAAAAATGGTTAACTGCAACATATCTTTTGCATTAATTATTGTACTAAAGGCATATAATGCCTTTTGTCATCTAGCGTGCAAGTCCGCGACATTTGAATTTTGGATGACGTCAGCATGTCTCAGCATTTGTGGACTTAACAATTTCCAGATAATCTGCATAGGCGTTGAGTGAGGCAATATCACTTAATGCAGAAATACTTAGCAGAAATTCTGCATTTTGAGGCATTGAGTGAACCTTCAACACTCAATGCATTTGACATTTGCAGTCTAACTGTTAAGGCGTTGAGTGAGCCTTCATCACTCAATGTCACGACCCACATTTTCTCAACAATAAAATCATATCAAAGCGAGAGAAAAATACGTTCCATGATGCCACGTCGTGCAGGGGATAACTACACACGTTCAGGCAAAATTCCAGACTCTATAACTTTGAAGAAAATCATAATTTAATACGAAAGAAAACTAGTTAAATTTGATGGTCGTATCCCTCGGCACAGTGGATCAATTAGTCCACAATTTAAAATATATTTATACGCAGCGGAAAATACTTTGGTTAAGGTGATTTGACATCCTACATGAGCGTAAACGTCCCCAAAGGACAACTCATGATATGCAAGACTCTAAATTTAGTATATTATAAAACAATAGTCTTTACGTTACTTTGAAAAGTAGTGCTTTAGTTTTATAAATATGACGTGCATGAGGTACATATAGTAATGCTTTTTGTCTTTAAAATACCTAACATGCAACCTCGCATAAATCATTCCCAGAGAGCAAGTGAACAACCTCCAAATAGGCAAAAATAGTAATTTCAGTTCATACCCAACATCACAAGTAAGCCACCAGTGAGCGTCAACAACCTGACACGAACCCACTGGTGAGTATTCATGCCTATACAGAAGGAAGAAAGCTTCCTCACTAGAATAATGAACAATATTCTCAGCTACCCAAGAGGCCACAAGCAAGCTCCACAAGAAAACTAGCCGCTCAACTGGCTACAATCTGAACCTAAGGCATTTAAAGAAAGAATACCTCATCAAAAATATAATCAAAAGAAGTGGAGCATTAGATTCATAAGCAATAAAAGAAGGGGGTTTACCAACCCTGCAACAAATGCTATCAAAAAGAGCAGAAGGGAAATAATCAAGACAGCAAATAGAAACACTTTTTAAAGAGCAATCAAAGCACACCAAGTGCAAGAATGAGTAACGACATGCTCTGCCAAACACCTGCAGCAGCAACAAGGCAAACATATGTCAAAAGAAATAGCCATCTGAAAGGAAAGGAGCTAACAGTCCTAACTTTGCGAATTATTGGCCGTGGTAAAACTTTGGGTCTGGGTTGGTGGCAAAAACATCCCTCTTCCAAACAACCAGACCCAAAAATGCTCAAGGGTGAAAAAAAACAACCAGTGTCAGTTATAGGGTCCACACGCCTAACCAAACCGACCCAAAACAGCCTAACTGGTGGTGGCCATAGCTCAGCACACACCATTCACCCCTTATAGAGCCACCAGAAATGCCACCTGCCATAATTCGCGAGTCGGTCTTCAAAAACTAGCTGATAACAAAACACCCCCCTAAGGGAAAAGCCACACTAACAATCCTGAAGAAGACATCGATCCAATTAAAAAGCGTCGAGTCCTCTCGACGCCGCATTGAGTGAGTACCACTCACTCAACGCCAAACACTAAGCAAAGAAGGCGTCGAGTCTACTTGACGCCATGTTGAGTGAGCTCCACTCACTCAACGCCAAAAGTCTTAGTCACAAAAACTCGCTAGATGGCGGCGTTGAGTGAGCTCAGCTCACTCAACGCTGTCAACGTTAAACAGCCGAAGGCGTTGAGTGACTTCACCACACTCAACTCTTTTGACTTAGAAGAAAAAATGTCATCAAACTAGACAGCGTTGAGTGAGCTCAACTCACTCAACGCTAAACGCAGACGACATTGAGTGAGCTCAACTCACTCAACGCCAAAAGGCAGACGGCGGTTAGTGAGCTCAACTCACTCAACGCCAAAAGACGACAAAGTCTTTGGCAAGACGGCGTTGAGTGAGCTCTACTCACTCAATGCCAAAGGCAGACGGCGTTGAGTGAGCTCAACTCACTCAATGCCAAAAGCAGATGGCGTTGAGTGAGCTCAACTCACTCAACGCCAAAAGCAGACGGCGTTGAGTGAGCTTAACTCACTCAACGCTATCAATGCTTCTGGACTTAGTCTCCAGACCAAACAGTTAGGCATTGAGTATGTCCACCACACTCGACGCTTTTACACTTAGCCTACAAAATGACTTCTGCCCTAAGTTAACACTCAACGCCTGTTATCTAGTAAACTAAAAATAATTCTAATTTCCTCTCTCGTACCCCCTTCTACCCAGCTACAACTACCAACTAAGATGGGTTAAAACTAGCAAACTAAAATCCTACTTCTAGCCACTACCTGGACATAAATCAGTGAATAAGAAGAGAGAAAATAAATTAAAATTGGACAAAATTGAGCAGATCTAGCTAGGATGAAAACTACAACAACCCTAGCTTCTAGAAAAAAAAGGAATGAGCTACTAAAACAAGATAAGTGGAGTAAAAAAAAATCAAGGTTGACAAGGGCAAAGAGCGCCACTTGCCTCTACCTCCAGGAACAACAACAACCCTACCAAACTCTGGCACCGGCGGCAAGATCGGCCACAAAAACAGCAAACCTGAAGCTTAAAGAGGGAAAAATGAGCAAACCCAAAAAGACCCTAGCTTCTAAGACAGCTCTATGGCAAACAAAACTTACCTAGGAAGGAAGATCTGAGTGAGAGCAGTCCAAATCTGCCCTTACCCATGAAAACCGAGCTCTACACCTCTAGAAATCGCCGGCCAAAGCTCCAGAATTTCGTCGCCCGAAGTCTTCCGCTGGAAGCTTTTCATCTCTCTCTTGTTGGGGAAGATGAAGGAGATATACTAAAATAAGCCATTATATCCTATAAACCAGCCACTATCAGGCACTAAGCTAATAAAATACTATTATACACTGCCACTAGTATATATATAATATTATTATAAGTCTGATATAACAACCACTAGTATAGCTGATAATATCAACATATCATTAAATCAGGCACAAACATAACTGAGCATATTCTCTTATACTATAATCTTATATAAGTATAACACTAAAATCGGCCAAGGAAAACCGGCCAAGCATAATTATATCAGCTAATTTAAATAACACGCCAAAACGACATAGAAAACAAATAACCTCGGAATTTGACGAAACTCGCACTGTAGCTAAACACCCATGCTAAGAAAACAACGGAGAAGTCGAAAATAGCAATCCGATGATCAAAACTCGGGCTAACACCTCCCGAAGCCAAAACATAAGCATTCCCTGAGTGGCTCCGCCGAGTCACCAAAACAGACTCCGGCTAGCTGGGGAACCTTGCAAACATGCTACAAAACAAGCCACTCAAGAACCTAAAGAGCTAAGACCATGCTCTAACAATGGCAAAAGGCCGAAAATGCGTCAACGTAACTCCGAACAAGGATTATACAAATCATAGAAAAACCGGGGGCGTTACACTCAATGCATTTAGACTTGGTAGAATTTTCCTGCATGAAGGTGTTGAGTGAAGCTTCGATACTTAACACTTATGGACTTTGCCTGACTTCATGATGAGATGTTGAGTGGCCTGTCTTCACTCAACGCTTTTATACTTAATCAGAAATCCTGTTGAGTAGGCATTGAGTGAACTGTCTTCACTCAACGCCTCTGTCCTTAGATAGATTTCTAGTCATCAACACTGAGTCTTTGACTTCATGGTGTTCTATCAACACTTTTACCCTTCTAGCGTTGAGTGAAGAGAGTTCACTCAATGCTTATTGACTTAGCCTGTTTTCTGCTTATCCAACATCCTGTCTTGAGTCCCACTATCATTTTGACCCAAACAACCTGTCTAATCAATGTAATAATATACAACCTACATAAAATGAACTTGAACATGTATTTTAGATACATTCATGTGTACACCATTGACCTGTGGTATTCTTCAAATCTAGGATAATATGATCAATGGACCCAACAATCTCCTCCTAATTAAAGAATTCAAAACCCCAGTCAATGATTTACACCACCATATGAATAGAAAAAACATTCAAAATAAAAAAGAGCAATAAATGACACATAATCAAAAATATGATTATCTTTTAAATAGATAATTATAAATAGACAGTGTGCTTATGATAATGTTCATAATCCTAAAGCCCTTAAGGAATACAAAAACATTTTAACGTTCAAGTTCCTTGATAACTATGCCTCTGCTGGGTTTCTTGGCAGCCTTTTCATCAGCATTAGTTTTCTTTTGCTTATGTATTTCAAAGTAACTGTAGGGCTTTGGGAAGTATTTGCTTGGATCAAGAGCATTTGGTGGCACTACACCTGTCTTCTTATCTCTTTTGAATTTTCTCCTGAACTCTTCACTCCTTTCTAGCTTAGCCCATTCTAGGGAGCTACACAGCTTTTCCCTTTCAATTTTCTTATCTTTGATTTGATCCAAGGCAGACAAGATGATAGTCCTTGATTGAGGACTCCATTTTTAAAAGTTTTGCCTAGTTTCTATCTCTTCTTTGTACCTCTTTTTGCTGAGCCTGACCTCTTCCTCCTCTTTAGCAACAGATTTGCCTTTGTCTTTTGCATTGAAAGTATCGTCGAGTATCACTAGAATACTTGCCGAATGATTATTGATATACAAAAAATTTGACTTAAAGAAATCAAGCATAAGCTAGGTAGCCACTCAATGATATGGCTGAAATCATACTCGATGACTTCGTCGAGTATAACCTAGTATACTCGACGAATTTGACGAGTATATGCTAGCAAACTCGATGCACTTGACGCAGTCGACGCATTCGACGCCATCGACGCAGTCGACGCACTCGACGCCATGATAGTCGACGAATTAGCCTTAATAAAATCCAAAGAAGTAGTGTCGAGATGATTCGACGAATTCGGTGTGTATCATCATGTATATTCGACGAATTCGGCGAGTATCGTTAGATACATTTGACGAATTAGAAGGGTATACTTGATGATACTAAACGAATTTTACTTAACTGTTTTTCCAACTTATCAGAAATTTTACCACAAGTACATATGATGAATTCGACGAGTGCAAGTAAGTATATACGACGAATTCGACGAGTATCAATGAGTATACTCGACGAATTCGACAAATATCCCTTACAATACTCGACGAATGTTACTTGAGTAAAATTTCTGTTTTCCTGAATTCAAGTTCTTCTTCTTCCTTGATCCTTCTTATGCACTTGATATAGAAGTACACCCCAATAAAGAGATTACACGTGAGTCAACCCATTGTCCTACACAATGAGGGATTACATTGTATATTCCTGTATTTACTGATCCACTGTAACCTGACAATGGTATGTACTTAGCAATGTGATCCTGCAAGTACATAACTGAAAACGCAACATCAAATACAATCACAATTCATCTTAACTTAACCGGGCCCTTCTTCAAATCAGGGTTATTATGGATACAATACCCAACAATTTCCCCTTATTTGAAAAGTCAGAATCCTATAAGCTAAGGTGAATTGCATAATAATAATAATCACAGAGCATAAAATTGAAAAGATATATGAATTAACAAAAATAAAAACACAGTGAACATTCCAGTCAATAAATTTAAAACATATATATATATTTATATTTATATATATATATATATCTATATCAATAAGAGTTTTTGTTTGGGGGGGGGGACCACAACTATACACAAAATACTCTATAACAGCATAAACACCCATCAACCCTGACTGTCCTGGCTCTTCTGATGCTGCTTGAGAAAATAAGCTTTGGGCTTCAGATAATATTTTGGAGGGGCTGGAGGCGCAGAATAATTATTCTTGTGATTTCTGAAGTGTATTCTTCTCTTGGCAGAGGCCAATTCATACTTGTGCCATTCATCTTGATCTTAGTGGTTCCATCTATTTTCATTTCCAAGATCAACCAGGGTGAAGGTGTCTAGAATAATTCATCTTGAAGTTCGACTCCACACTTCACCCATTTCTCTATCTCTGACTGGTAGGTCTCTGGAAGGCTATGATCTTACAGCAGATGGGCCTTCACCATACTTTATTCTCTTGTTGACTGGAGCAGAAGGAATATCTTCAACCACTTGAACTTCAGCAGTAGCAGCAACAGCAGTGTCCTGAAATAAATCCTGTGTATCTGTCTAGTGTTGAGAGTAATCCTCGGCAGGATAAACGTTAATATGAGCAGGCATATCAGGTACTTGAGAGCTAAATATCTGACCATGCAGCCACACAAAATTTTCATAGCAGTAGTCATTTGTTTGTTTGAAATTCTCTAACATGGCAGCTTCAACTACATCAACCTTAGCTTTCATAGCCTCCTCCCCCTTTCAGACTTCTTCAATAACAGCATTAGAATAAGCAGGAATTGTGCTGTCAAAGTGAATCATAGATCTATTGTGGGCATCAGTCATTGTCTTTGTGTTCATATCAACATTATTAAGAACTTCTGAAGTAAACTTGAGCCCTTGTATGTTGAGAGTGATAAATTTTCCACCCTCGACAAACATCAAATCCAACTTGGCATCAAGCTTTTCAATCTGGACTTTAACTTCTGTAAGACCGTTGTTATGATCGTTCACAGTTTCCTTGACCTTAGTTAGAAACTTATGCATTGCGGCTTCAAATTTCTCTTGCTGTCTTGCCAACATAATCTCTATTGTCTTTAGAATGGAATTGTTTGCACTGGAAGTGGCAACATATTTAGAAGGAATACTGGAGAGAGAGGGCAGATCTTCACGGATTGGAGATAATCGAGCTTTAGAAATCATCATCGGCTCTTCAGTAGTTAGGACAAGAGGATACTCCTCTGCATATCCTTCCTCATCAAAAACATCTACTACCTCCTCTGGAATATCTGGAGGAGTACCTGTTACCTTGGAAACTCTTTTCTCAAGGTTGCAGATAAACTTATCAACCTGAGTAGCGACCGATATCAAGTAATGAGTCACCTCCCCCTCATAAGCTGAAGCAGGAGTAATCTGTGGGAGAGGGACAATCATGTTGTCCACTAACACCTGCTTAGAACCATCATTAGCACTATCAACAGCTTTGGGCTCATCAGTAACTACCAACACCTCATCAGTATCTATTTCATAGTCATCAACATACAAATCATCCTCAGCAGTTTCATCAACTTCAGCCTCATCAGGCACTATCTCCTCAACAGCAGTCTGAGCAATCTTAGCAACCTCTATTAGAAGATTCTTTGTCTCTAGAACTATTTTAACTAGCTCCCACTCCGCTACTGCACTCAATATCTTAGGAGTTTCCCTGGGGGTTGGAGTCGGAATCCTGTCCACGGGAACTTGTTCTTCCTCCTCCTCAGGCACATCTAGGACTCCCCCGGGCCTCAAAATCCTCCTATCCCACTTGAGAGTATTGATGAGTTGATTTTCTTAAGGTGATGGATAGACACACCTTTGGTCATATCAAACTTGTCTCTGTCCATTTGGTTTAAGTATAAGCTGATAATCCGTCCAAAGTTGGGAGTGTGGAGACTATCCTTGATCTTTTCAAACAGCATTGCACCCCAATCCATTATTTTTCTGCAGATGATTGTCACTAGAATCTTGAACATCTCTGATGATAGGTAGTCGTGTGAACCAGTCTTGCACAACAGTACTTTTCTAATAACATTTGATTATAGCTTCCCTTCATCGTTCATCCCTTTCCTTTTAATAGCCTTGTTGCCCCTTGGACATCCACAGAACATCAATTCCCTTGAGAAGTCTTCCTCTTCGAGGTGATCTGCTTCTTCACAGGCTGGAAACCTCAAGAGCCGGGTGAGACTAGAGACCTTCACTTTAATTAAATTCTTACGAATCTTGCTTTTGATGACAGTATCTTCATGTCAGAGCTTGGCATTCTGGAAGAACTCAAGAATGTTCTTGTCAAAATTTTTGCAAGGGTGTTCTAGGACAAACGAGAGACCGACTGTCTCTAATATCAGGAGTACACTCCTGAACTCATCAGAAGCTAAGGCAAAACCTTTTTGAACCAACTCTCCACCCCATAGCAACCCTTTGGTGGTTCAAGGAGCCATGGAGAATCAGTGAATGGAATACAAAAAATGTCTGGACTGTACTGACAGTTGAAAGGACTGATGTCACTAATGGAACAACGAGAACATGCGAAGGATCGTGAGAAATAGTTGCTGTAAATCAGAAAGCTTTGTTGAATCGCTAGCCCTGACCTGATCGAAGAGAACGGGAGGAGGGCCACGGGATAGAGATGACAAAATGTTTGCGGGAGCCGAAGGGTCGGGAGTGATAGTTCAGCGAGTTTGTCTGTCTAGTTTCGACGAAGTATAGTGTAGTTGCCCCTAACTCTCGATTATATATATATAGTTTTAAATTTGTCTTAGGAAGGCACTCACCTGATATTCGACGGATCTTCGGATCCAATATAGAAATAATGTTTGACCTAAGTGAAAATCGACGAGTTTCACCGAATGGAAAGTCATATTCGATGAGTTTCGGCATGTGTATTCATGAATATCCGACGAATCATCAATTTTTGCTGACTGATACTCGATGAATTTGCCTTGGACATATTTCTTCCTTTTTGTAGCATTTCTCAAGAGAGTTCTTGTCTTCTTGGCCTTCTTCATGAATCTTTGTTCAGCATGCCTTGTTCCGTTTTGAAAAACAAGTACTTGGCCTCCTCTAGCGGATTTGTGAAAATATCTACGACCTGCTTATCTGTCGGTACATAGCTGAGGGCTATATCTTTGTTCTCCATACATTCTCGGATGAAGTGATAACATACTTCAATGTGCTTTGTCCGGCTGTGAGAAACTGGATTATGCGCGATCGCTATTGCTCTGGATGAGTCGCAATACATTGGAATCTCTCTGAACTTTAGGTTGTAGTCTTCAAATTGATTAATGATCCATAGAAGCTGTGCGCAACAACTACCAGCAGAGATATACTCTAACTCGGTAGTTGAGATTGCTACACAATTCTGCTTCTTACTACTCCATGAAATAAGCCGTCTTCCGAGGAATTGGCACGTCTCGGAAGTGTTTTTCCTGTCATTCCTACTTCCTGCAAAATCTGCATCTGAAAACCCAATTATATCGACATCATTACTTCATGGGTACCATAAGACAAGATTGGGTGTATCCTTAAGGTATCTTAAAATTCGCTTTGCAGCGACGTAATAAGATTCCTTTGAGTTCACCTGAAATCTAGCGCAGACGCATGTTGAAAACATTATGTTAGGTCTACTAGCAGTGAGGTAGAGCAAAAATCCAATTATGCTTCTGTACTTTGTTTCATCAAAAGGTTTCCCTTTCTCATCCTTGTCCATAGACATAGTTGAACCCATTGGAGTCCTCATCGAGGTTGTGTTCTCCATTCCAAATTTCTTAAGAATCTCCTTGGTGAACTTCGTTTGAGAGATGAAAATTCCATCTTCAGATTGCTTTACCCAAAGTCCTATGAAATACTTCAGCTCTCCCATACTACTCAATTCAAACTTCCCTTGCATAAGTTTGGAAAACTTCTTGCAAAGGTTGTCTTCCGTAGAGACAAATATAATGTCATCGACATAGATTTGCACTAAGAGAATCTTGCCTTTTACTTCCCTAAGAAATAATGTCTTATCTATCTTTCCTCTTGTGAACTTGTTCTCAAGAAAAAAGCTAGACAACGTCTCATACCAAGCTCGTGGTGCTTGCTTCAAGCAGTAGAGAGCTTTATTTAAAAAGTAAACATGTTTAGGGAAGGTGGAGTTTACAAACCCTGGAGGTTGCGCTACGTATACTTCCTCTTTCAGATTCCCGTTGAGAAATCCTTACTTCACGTCTATTTGGTAGACCATGAAGCCTTTGAGAGCAGCATACGCAAAAATCAACCTGATCTCCTCAAGCCCGGCCATTGGAGCAAAGGTCTGGTCGAAGTCGATTACTTCGTCTTGTCTATATCCTTGAGGTACAAGCTGGTCTTTGTTCTTTATGATTACGCCATTCTCGTCCAACTTGTTTCTGAAAACCCACTTAGTGTCGATCATGTTTTGTCCCTTGGGTCTGGGCACCAACTCCCAGACTTTGCATCATTCGAACTAGTTGAGCTCCTCTTGCATTGTCATGATCCAAGAGGCATCCTTGTTTGTTTCTTCAAACTTCTTCGGCTAAACATGAGACAAAAAACTAAGATGCAATAACTCATTAGCTGTACCTCTTCTAGTTCTAACTCTATTGCCTGGCTCTTCAATGATTTGACTGGCTGGGTGATCTCTTAGGTGTCTGAACATTAGATTTCTTCCTCTTCCACCAGCAGGTTCTGCAACATCTGGAGCATTCTCTAGGGTTTGTTCATCTAGTTGTTCTTCATACACCATGCCTAGATCGACGACCTTGACTGAGCTTTGAGCCTTTTCCTTGACTGCTTCATCCAAGCTTAGTTCCTTGAACTTGGTACCTGCTTCTACACCAATAACACTAGACGTGTTGCTTTAGAGCAGGCTTGTCTCATCAAATATAACATTAATAGACTCTTTTACCACCAGGGTTTTCTTATTGAAAATTCTATGTGCCTTACTATGACTACTATAACCTACAAAAATATCGTAAAAACATTTTTTCACTAAACTTAGTGCGATAATACTTCCCATTATTATGTACGAAGCATTTACTTCCAAAGATTCTAAAGTAGGATAGTCAGTTTTCTGCCCTTCAATAGTTCATAGGGAGTCATACGACAGTTCTTGTTGGCTAGAGCTCTGTTTTGCACGTGGCAAGCTGTGTTGACTGCTTCAACCAAGAACTACTCTGGAAGTGAAGCGTCATTCAACATAGTCGTACATGTTTCAATTAAGGTTCTATTCCTTCTCTAAGCAACTCCATTTTGTTGTGGAGTACACGGGGAGGAAAACTCATGAAAGATACCTTGGCTTTCACAGAATTTTGTCATGGAACCAGACTCAAATTCTATTCCGTGGTCACTTATGATTTTGACCACTGAGCAGTTCAATTCAGTCTAAATTTGCTGGACCAAATTAGTGAAAGAATCAAAGGTGTCTGACTTGTGTTTCTGAAAGAACACCAAAGTAAAATGAGAGTAGTCATCAACAATTACCAACATATATACTTTACCTCCTAAGCTGTGAATTGGCATGAGACTGAATAAGTCAATATGAAGTAAATACAAACTTCTCGAAGAATATTTTTCAGCAATACCCTTGAAGGTAGCCCTTATCTACTTACCCATTTGGCATGAGTGATATGGACTCTCTTTAAGGCACTTAATGTTGGGGGCATCACGCACTAAGTTGTGAGAAAATAATATATTTATTATTTTGAAATTAATATGTGCTAATCTATTGTGTCATTGGTCACAAAGAGACGCACTAATTTTAGCCAAAAAGCACACTGGTGTAGAATTGTTTAAACATAGAAAATTTAAACAAAATATATTTCTACTCCGAGTGCCTGTTAAGATCATCTCCAAATTAGCAGACGACTTTATCAGACACTTATCTTTGTAGAACTCAATGATATAGCCTTTGTCACATAGTTGACTTATGCTTATCAGATTATGCTGTAATCCTTCAACATAAGCCACATATGTGAAAGAAACTATGTCGTTGAAAATCATATTGTAGCCTCTAGTTATTCCCCTGTCCGACCCTCCAAAGATGACCTTTAAATCGTCTTCGACTGGGGTAAATTCTCGCAGTAGGCTTCTTGTCTCGATCATATGCCAAGAGCATCCACTGTCCAAATACGAGATTGGATTTTTGTTGGCCTTTTGACATACCTGCAATCATAAATCATTTTACCTTAGGAACCCAAAAGGATTTGGGTCCTTGGTTCCTGGTCAGCTTAACACCACTAGGAATATTAACTCTGCGAGTGGTCGGTGTTGGAACTCCATATTACTGATTTGGGCTATGATTACTATTATGATTTTTATTTTGACCCAACTTGTATATACTAGGGTCATATTTTCTTTCTAGTGTCATTTCAGAAGGTATTACAGAAGTGTTCAGTTCGACAAACTCTGAGCTCAGTTCGACGAACTCTGAACTCAGTTAGACCAACTCAGATCTCAAAACTCTGAGCTTAGTTTGACAAATTCTGAGCTTAGTTCGACGAATGTAGAGCTCAGCTCGATGAAAGTTAAAGCTCAGTTCATAAAATCTCAGTTCGACGAACTCCAAGATCAGTTCGACGAAATCCTTGCTGAGATCGACGATCAGACAGTTTCTATATCAACAGAAGGCAGAATGATTTCAAATGTCTGGTAACTGAAACTATGATATTTAATGCTAAATATTCTAAGGAATATAGCCGTTTAAGGAAGCATTAAATATAGATTCATCACAGAGTTTTAAATCTAATTAATTCTAAGGCAGTTACAAATTCTCAAGAGATTTTTCAGACATTTCAAGAATTATTTTATTTCAAATTTTGAACTCTTCCCTGACAGACTATATATACAGAAGATTGCTGCCTCAAATATAACTGACATATAGAGATAGAGATATTGATACATATATTCTGCTTCAGACTCTTTTAGTGACACATCTTCAATCAGACATCCAAATACAAATCTATCTGGAATATCTACTAGAGAGCAAAAGCATACAAGAAGGCCTATACCCTGAAGAAAGTCACATCCCTTGATTGTAATCTATATTCAAATCAGGGGGAGCTTTTTACAACATCATCCACTAAGTCTTCTCAGAGACTCTTGACAGAGAAGACAACGTCTAACTCTCTTTAGTTTATTCTTAAACTATGTACATGGTTCTAACTCCCTTCAAAATTTAACACTTGGTTCATAAGTCACCTGATCAAAAGACTTAGGTTTGGGTTTTGGGTACCTGGTCAAAAGCCCAAAGGGTTACTAGATCTCCCTTAGAAAATAGATCTTTTGGTGGCAGGGCACCTGATCAAAAACCTGTAGTGGATTCCTATTAGGGTGGTAGAAGAGTAGATGTTGTCACAACCCGCATTTTCTCAGCATTTAAATTATATCAGAGTTAGAGAAAATACGCACTGTGATGCCAGGCCATGCAGGGGATAACTGTAGACGCCATGGCAAGACTCCACTCCTAACCTTTATAAGAGAATTATGAGTTAAAATGAATAAAAATCAAGTTTAAGTTAGATAGCTGTATCTCTCGGCTCAGTGGGTCAGCTAGCCCATTTAGAAGAAAATAAGTTTACGCTGCGGAAAAATACTTTGATTATACTGTTTTGATGTCCTACGCGAGTGTAAACATCCTCGAAGGACAACTCGCAGTATGCACGACTCTAGATGTATTATAAGTAGGAAAATAGACTTTATTGTAACTGGCAAATAGTTTTTTTAGTGTTCAAAACATGTCGTGTATGATTTACTAATAGAAAGGTTTTATAAGTTAAAATAACTAACATGCATCATAGCATAAACCATCCTAAATAGCAAGTCAAAAACAACCCAAAACCGGGTAAAAAAGCAGTCTTAAGCAAAGTACTAAGCATTCTCAACAAAAACCACTGATGGGCGTCAACAACCTGACACGAACCCACCGGTGAGTAAGTATGTCTGTACTGAAAAGAAACAACAGAAAAATACCTCACAAGGGTGAGGGAAACACCTCTACAACCCAGCAGACCTGAAAGCCACACCAGACTAGCCGCTCAACCGGCCACAACCTGAACCTGAGGCATTCAAAAGAAGAACACCTCAGCAAGAAAATAAATACACGTGGCATGAGAATAGGTAAATATGATCAATAAATAAAATCAAACAAGGGGCTACCAAACCCAACAGTGAAACAGGCTGACCAACTCAGCTAAAAAGGATTAGCAACACGGTAAGAGACTAACTTACCGACTACAAAGCAGGAGAAAATTTCACCAAGTGCATTAGGAACATATACCTTAAGACATACAATTATAGCAAAGGTAAATTCATGAAAAAGAATAGCCTTTACAAGGCCGAAACAATCACCGGGGAAGTACCGGCACCTGCACACCTGCAGTCAAATCACCGGGGAAGTACCGACACCTGTATACCAACAGTCTAATCACCAGGGATGTACCAGCACCTGCACACCTACAGTCGAAAACTCACCAGGGTCCAAAATAAAGGTGGTCTTATACCTTGACACACCACATAATCGAGGAAGTACCGACACCTGCACACCTGCAGTCACAACTCAACAGAACACCAACACCCAACACCCAACTTACTAAGGTCTAAACACCTTTCCTGACATCTGGGACCAAGAATACCCAAACCTAAAGCTTAAGGACCAAATTCAACGAACCAGGACAAAAATAGACGAAAACGGAAAAGTCCACAAAAATTCGACAGGTATGACTAACCATACTCGCCGAACAGCACAGATTCGTTGGGTATCACCAGTGATACTCGCCGAATTCCACTTATTCGGCGGGTATCACCGATGATACTCGCCAAACCCCTTCTTATTCGGCGGGTATCACTAGTGATACTCGCCTAATTTCACTTATCCGATGGGTATCACTAATGATACTCGCCGAATTTTACTTAGAATTTTACCCTAACTGTCGGCCTACGATACTCGGCTAACTATCCTACCGATACTCGATGAATTATCTAACAATACACGCCGAATTCTACTTAGACCCAAAAATTCTAATTTCACTCTTTGAACAAATTCATGTCCTAACCTATGGGATTACCATCATGCTTATATATTCTACTCCTACACTCTAAAAGAAGAGGAAAAAGGTGATAAATGAACAACAAAAAAGAACAAGCAAGAGGTGGAGTTCCACTTGCCTCAAAACTCCGGAGAAATGTAGCCCGCTCGCGCCGCTTAAAGATTCGGCCGTGAAAAGACCCTAGCAACAATTCCAGAAACTTTTTGGAGCAAAATGAGGGTTAGGTCAAAAGCCATAGCGCCAAAAACCCACGAAACGAAGAAATCTTACCGCGCACGCGTATCTCTCTGCGAGAGCTTTCCGGATCTATGATCCGGTGACGATTTTATCCTCCGAAGCTCCCAAAATCGCTGTCGAAAAGTCCGCGAAGGTGGGGTGTCGTCGCTCTCGCGATGCTCTGGTTCGGCTGACTGAACAGGGGGCTCGGTTCCTTCTTTATGAGAAGACAAGTGACAGGCACGGGTCTTCGGCCCTGGGGGCATTCGACGGGGGTGCGATAATCGGTGGGGTGCGACATTCGGTGGGGTGCGACATTCGCCGGGATGCGACATTCGCCGGTGGTGCGACATTTATCGTGGGGATGACATTTGTCGTGGGCGGCGACATTTGTCGTGGGGGCGACATTTGACGTGGACAGTACCCGCCCCTATGGCCTCGCGTGACAGTATCCGCCCGCTCCCGGTGCGCCCCCCCTCCCCCCCCGCTCCCGGCGCGCCCCGCCCGCTCCCGGCGCGCCCCGCCCGCTCCCGTCGCGCCCCGCCCTCTCCCGGCGCGCCCCGCCCGCTCCCGGCGCGCCCCGCCCGCTCCGTAACATATACATATGAGTACTCAAAATGCCCGTAAAAAAATATAAATCAAGAATACAATTTTTATTTTGTAAAACAAATTATATTTTAACATTAAAACCTTAATTTTCCTCTTGTCATTTCTAGATAGAGAAAATAGGTTTATGGTATCTAGTGTTTTTATTTTTTGTATTTTAATATTGTAAAATTGTATAATTACCTAAAAGTATTTTGTCTTTATAATATACTAATATAAAGTTTGGTATAATTGTGTAATTATGAATACAACTATAAGGACAATATAGGGACATCAAACAATGTTTCATGAAAGAGTAGTTTTCGTATATTAGTAGAGATGAAGGAATATATATATATATATATATATATTTATATGTATTAAATAGGTTTATTATAAACCTAACTTAGGACTTTTAGGAATTTAAATCAAGGGGAAGGGAGTTGGCTGCATTCGACGATCATGGCGGGTGAAATTCGGTAAGTATGCTTTAATTTTTTAATATATTATGTATTATATATATGTATTTATATATAATAATAATAAAATATTAATAACATAAGTATAACATTATTACGAAGGGTTAAACGCACACCGATTCAAACGAAATTCGCGTCAAAGGCGAATACCGACACTACGAACCAAACGGCGAAGTCGGAATAAAAATCCGACGAAACAAACTTGGGAAAACACCTCCCGAAGCCAAAACACAAGCCTCAAGAGGCTCCACTGAGTCATCAAGACAGACCCGACTAGCTAGGAAATCTTGCAAGCAGGCTATGACCCAGCCACACAGAAAACCTAAAGAGCTAAGATCATGCTCTAACAACGGCACATGCCAAACATGCGCTAACGTAACGCCCTGACGTTATAAATACGTCAAATAAAGATTAAATTAATCACAGAAAAAAATCGGGGGCGTTACAATCACTCCCACTAAAAGAAAGTTTTGCCCCGAAACTTTACGCATAAAACTCCTACTTACCGAAGGAAATAATAAATGAAGCTTATAAAAGGATTACATGCCATCAAAAATCAGGAGAATAGATGTGGATGGGCCTTCCTCATAGCTGTCTCCAACTCCTAAGTAGCGCTCTCTATGTCTTGGTTCCTCCATAAAACCTTTACCATTGGTATCATCTTCCCTTGCAACACCCGATCTTGAACATCCAGAATGTGGACAGGAACTTCCACATACGAGAGGTTAGTCTCCAACTGGGGCATTGAATCAAGAACTTAACTGCCGCTCAAAACACACTTCTGCAATTGGCTCACGTGAAAGACATCGTGCACACTAGGGAAATTTGCGGGCAACTCTAGCCTATAAGCTGACACACCAATCCGCTCAACGATCTTAAACGGCCCCACGTACCTCGGGTCAAACTTATGGTTCTTATCGAACCTTTTCACTCCAACCATCGGGGATACTTTGAGAAACACCATGTCCCCTTCAGAAAATTCCAATTCAAACCTACGCCGATTGGCGTTTTTCTCATATCGCTCTTGAGCTAACCGAAGCTTTTCTCGATTGAGCTTCACAGAAACTTCCATCTCTTCAAGCGCAACAGGGCCTAACAATGGCCTTTCACCAACTTCAGTCCAAAACAGGGGAGTTCTGCAGCGCCTCCCATATAGAGCTTCAAATGGAGCCATTTGCAAGCTTTCTTGACGGTTGTTATTATAGGAAAACTCCATTAGCCTTAAATGTTCATCCCATGCTCCACCGTGGTCCAAAATATAACAGCGTATCATATCTTCCACAATCTGATTTACTCGCTCCGTTTGACCGTTGGTCTGCGGATGATAAGCAGTGGAATATCTCAAACCTGTACCCAATCCTTCTTGAAGGCTCTTCAATAAACGAGACGTGAACCTGGAGTCTCGATCCGATATAATGCTTACGGGTACACCATGCATTATGATGACCTCATTCAAATACAACTCCGCTATCTTTTTCATCGAATATACAATCTGAAAAGGTACGAAGTGCGCACACTTCGTTAATCTATCAACTATAACCTAGACCAAATTATGTCCTCGGCGAGATCTTGGCAAACCGGTAATGAAGTCCATTGAAATACTCTCCCACTTCCACGTTGGAATATCTAAGGACACCAACTTTCCACCAGGCCTTCCATGATCGACCTTAACTCTTTTGCACTAAAACATTCTGAAACATACCTTGCAATATCACTCTTCATCCCAATCCACCAGGCAATCTTCTTCAAATCTTGATACATTTTAATAGAGACTGGGTGGTAGGTATCACTGGAATAGTGCGCCTCTCTCCACAACTTATCTCAAATACTCTCACTATCGGGGATACAATATCTGCCGTGGTACTTCAAAGCACCCGCGTCATCGATCGTAAAGTCCGGAAGCTCCCCTTTCTTAGTTCTATTATAAAGGTGCAGAAGATCAGGATCGTATTTTTGATGAAGCCTCGTCAAGGAAATCCATGAAGGCTCAAACACTTCCAAACAGCTCGGCGAGCTACTACTTTCTACTAAAATATCCATCAAGAGGAACTCTTCCACCAACATTTTTTTTGCAGAGTGGTTAAAAATCTTTCCTATCTTTCTACTCAGGGTGTCTGCTACCACATTAGCCTTGCCCGGATGATATAAGATCTTTGTCACGACCCGTATTTTCCCCGAGGTTAAGAAGTATCAGAGTAAGGGAAAATACGCGTTGTGATGCCACGTCGAGCAGGGGATAACTGTCGACGCTCAGGCGACACACCAAAACCATAAATCACAAATTTTAATTAAATAGAAACCCGGTTTATTTGAAGGCCGTATCCCTCGACATAGTGGATCAGCTAGTCAACACTAAGAAAATATATATATATGCTTACAGCGGAAAAATACTTTGATTCAGTTAATTTGACACCCTAAATGAGTATAAGGGTCCACCAGAGACCACTTATAGAATGCACAACACCTAAAGTGAGTATAGTATATATGTATTAAAAGATGTTTTACGCATTTAAGAAAATAGTGCTTTAGTTTGGCAAACATGTTATGCATGAGGTACATATAACAGTTTAGGGTTTTAAAATACCTAACATGCAACCTAGCATAAAACCTTCCCACAAGCAAGTAAACAACCCCAAGAGGGCAAAAATAGCAGTCTAAATTCATACTTAGCAAAACAAGTAAGCCACAAGTGGGCATCGATAACCCGACACGAACCCACCGGTGAGTGTGCATGTCCATACAGAAAAGAAAAAAATGACTACCTCATAAGGGAATGATCTGTAACTCTGCTACCCTTGAGGCTACCAGCAAGACCCAGCAAAAGGAATCAGCCGCTCAATCGGCTACAACCTGGACCTGAGGTATTCAAGAAAAGAAATGCCTCAACAAAGAAAATAAATCAAAGAAAGGAGTGTCAGATTACTTAAATAAAGAAGGGTTTCCAACCCGGCAACAAAGTACTAAACAACAGAAGCAGGAAAAAGAAAGAATTATTGCTTAAAGGGCAATAAAGGCAAATCACACCAAGTGTGAGCACAAAAACTACCTGCTCTGGAAAGAATCAACCTGTAGTAGTAAAGCATCAGAATAAAAGTAAGGAGAAACCAAAAGTAGACAATAGGAAACTAACAATCCTAGGTTTGTGGGCAAATGACCGGGGTGTAAAAAAAATAAGGGGCTGGAGGGTGTGGCCACAATGTCCAGTACAAATCAACCAGACCCCAAAAATACTCAAGGGTGAAACACAACCGGTGACAGCTTTAGGGTCCACACATCCAAAAAGTTGGCCACAGTGTCCAAATGTAGTGGTGGCCACAACTCAGCACACACAATTCACCCCTCATAGTTCAAACAACAACACCCCCTCCAGTCATAGCCCACAAGTCGGCATACAAAAACTAGCCGAACACCCCCAACATCCCCCTTAGGAAGGTAAAACTTTTCTTACAACCCTAAAGAAGCTCACATCCCAAGGCTATAACATTAGCCTAGACAGAAACTATGGCGTTGAGTGAGGTACCCTCACTCAACGCCAAAATGGTCACGACGTTGAGTGAGGTACCCTTACTCAACGCCAAGAGCTAAACTTCAAACCCTGGCTGTGGCGTTGAGTGAATCCACCTCACTCAACGAAAAATTGCTTTGGCGTTGAGTGAGGTCGACTCACTCAACGCCATCGGGCTAAAAGAGAAGAGAACAGCATGGCATTGAGTGAGTCTCCCTCACTCAACGCCAAACCAGCTACGGCGTTGAGTGAGGTCGACTCACTCAACGCCATCGGGCTGAACTATGGCGTTGAGTGAAGCCACTTCACTCAATGCCATCAGGCTAAGCTATGGCGTTGAGTGA
This sequence comes from Platanthera zijinensis, assembly GCA_039513925.1. NCBI lineage: Eukaryota > Viridiplantae > Streptophyta > Magnoliopsida > Asparagales > Orchidaceae > Platanthera > Platanthera zijinensis. The sequence continues at coordinate 238,222,644 of CM077079.1, read as the reverse complement.
AGCCTATTCACTCAACGCTATCTGGCTAAACTATGGCGTTGAGTGAAGCCTCTTCACTCAACGCCAAACCGGCTATGGCATTGAGTGAAGGCTCTTCACTCAACGCCATCAAACTTAACCGCAAAAACTTAGCAGTGGCGTTGAGTGAGCTCACCTCACTCAACGCCAGACCTGCTTTGACGTTGAGTGAGGTCAACTCACTCAATGCCTCAGCACTTAACCGCAAAAACACACTTGGCGTTGAGTGAGGGACCTTTACTCAATGCCTGGGTCCTTAGCTGCTAACAAACCCCTGGTGTTGAGTGAATGACCTTCACTCAGCGCCTGGGTACGTAGAAACTTTTCTAAACCCGCCCCCAGCTCCTCTCAACGCCAGACAAGCAGAGCCTTGGAAAAATAAATTCCAAGGCTCATGCTGCTCTTCCTTAACCGACCTAGCAGCAAACCTAGCCTACCACTAAGCTAAGCTTAATCCTAGTACTAACCAACATCCTTGGCATCATCTAAGACAAGCTTTACAATCGGAAAAAGAGCAAACCTCGAGCTGTAGGCTAGCAAAAATATAGAGCAGCACAAACTAAAATATTTGGAATGAAATCGGCAAGGGCAAAGGGAGCCACTTGCCTTAGCACCAATGTCTAGCAGCAGCTTCACTCCACGGGCTTGGCACCGGCAACAAGGCTACCTAGAGAGAAAGAAAGTCTAGAGCTTTTTAGAGAAGATGAAGAGGAAGAGGACCAAAACCCTTGCTCCTAACAACAGCATAAAAGCAAGAGATAAATACCTGGGAGGTTAGCTCTCGGTGAGAGCAGCTCAAATCCGGCGCTAACCGAGCGAAACACGCCCTAAAACTACAGCTAGCCGGCGGTCCAAGCTACAGCTCCTCCGCCTCCCGCCTGCTCCTTCCGCTGGAAGCTAACCGACTGTAGCTAGCTCGAGAAATGGGGAAGGATATAAGGGATAAGCTCTAATATTCAGCCCACTAGCAATATAATACTATTAACTAGCTCCACTAAGCTTAAATTATAATAAACTATTCGGCCACTAACAAGCTTGAGCTTATCCTAACAGCTATCCCAAGCCAACAGCTATCGCGAGCCCCCACCCAGCCAACATATAGCTAATATATATTTATATATATATATATACATATATATGTATGAATAGATAAATATATATATATATATATATATATATTTATATATATATATATATATAGATACACACACATCACACACTAAAAAGTATATATATATACATATATACATACAACAAAATTGGCTAACCACACTTAGCCTAAAACAAGCACCGGCCTTACCCAGCTCGAGCACACATGGTCACGCACAACAAACGGGTAGCCACTACCGGCTAACAAAATGCACGTCGAAACGACACGAAAAAAAAGAATGATCTCGGATTTCGATAAAACTCGTACCGTAGCTAAACACCACAGCTACAAACACAACGGCGAAGTTGAAAACAACATCCGACGATCAAAACTTGGGCTAACACTGCCCGAAGCAAAAACACAAGCATTCCCTGAGAGGCCCAACCGAGTCACCAAAACAGACTCCGGCTAGCTGTGGAATCTTGCAAATAGGCTACTAAAGGACCACTAAAGGAACCTAAAGAGCTATGACCACGCTCTAACAATGGCAAAAGCCGACAATGCGTCATCGTAACGTCAAGCAATGATCAAACCAAAACACAAAAAACCGGGGGCGTTACAGTCACTCCCCCTAAAAGAAAGTTTCGCCTCGAAACTTTACACACAACCCTTTTAATAAAAGGGAAAAAAGAACAAGCTAATCAAAAGCCATAAAGAAAGAGTGCAACATAACAGGCATAAGTCAAGGGAAAAGGTGAGGGTAAGCCTCCCTCATTGCCGACTCTACCTCCCAAGTCGCGCTTTCTACATCATGGTTCTTCCACAAGATTTTCACCATAGGAATTGTCTTCTTCCGCAACACGCGATCCTGAGTATCCAAAATGCGGACAGACACTTCCACATAATAAAGGTTCGGCTCTAACCGAGGCACAAAATCCAAAACCTGCCTGTCACTATGCAGACACTTCCGCAGCTGACTGACGTGAAAAACATCATGCACGCAAGGAAAATTTGCGGGCAACTCCAGCCTATAAGCTGCCACACCAATCCGCTCAACAACCATGAATGGCCCCACATATCTTTGGTCCAACTTCCGGTCTTTTCTAAATATCTTGATCCCTATCATTGGAGAAACCTTTAAGAACACCTGGTCCCCCATAACAAATTCCAGATCTGATCTACGCCGGTTGGCGTTCTTTTCATATCTCTCTTGGGCTACTCGAAGCTTTTCCCGAATAAGCTTCACCGAAATTTCAATCTCCTCGAGAGCCTCTGGACCCAGCAACGGTCTCTCGCCAACCTCAGCCCAAAACAAGGGAGTCCTGCAGCGCCTCCCATATAAAGCCTCAAACGGAGCCATTTGCAAGCTTTCCTGATAGCTATTGTTATATTCAAACTCCATAAGCCGCAAACGCTCGTCCCACGCCCCACCATGTTCCAGAATGTAGCATCAGATCATATCTTCCACAATCTGATTTACTCGCTCTGTTTGGCCATTGGTCTGCGGGTGGTAAGCAGTGGAATACCTCAAATCTGTCCCCAATCCTTCCTGAAGACTCTTCCAAAAATGAGATGTGAACCTGGAGTCTCGATCTGATATGATGCTCACGGGGATGCCATGCAGTCTGATAACCTCTTCCACATACAGCTCAGCTATCTTCCTCATCGGGTAATCAATCTTGAATGGCACGAAGTGGGTACACTTCGTTAGTCTGTCCACGATCACCAATACCGAATCATGCCCCCTCAGAGGCCTTGGTAAGCCTGTAATGAAATCCATCGAGATGCTTTCCCACTTCCAAGTCAGAATCTCCAAGGGAGTCAGCTTGCCACCTGGTCTTCCATGATCAGCCTTTACTCGCTTGCAAGTGTTGCATTCAGAAACAAATTTGGCTATGCCTCCCTTCAACCCATACCACCAGGCAATCTGCTTCAAATCGTGGTACATCTTAGTGGATCCTGGGTGGTAGGCAACGCTAGATCCATGGGCTTCCCTGCACACCATAGCCCTGATATCGCCAACAGCGGGAATGCAAAATCTGCCTCGGTATCTCAAGGTACCCAAATCATCTATAGAAAAATCCGACAGCTCGCCTTTCTCAGCTCGAACATACAACCGCAAAAGGTCAGGATCATCTTTCTGATGCAATCTCGTAAGCGCGATCCATGAAGGCTCTGCCACTGCCAGGCTACTCTGCCCATCACAGCTACCCACAAAAATGTCCATCAACAGAAACTCCTCTACCAATGACTCAGCTGTGAGACCAAAGATCTTTCCTGATTTCCGACTCAAGGCGTCAGCCACCACATTGGCCTTGCCCGGATGATACTGAATCTCAAAATCGTAGTCAGCCACATACTCTAACAACCGCCGCTGACGCAGGTTCAACTCTTTCTGCGTGAAGACATACTTCAAACTCTTGTGATCAGTAAAAATCCTGCACTGCACCACATATAGCAAATGCCTCCACAACTTCAGAGCATAGATCACAACAGCAAATTCCAGGTCGTGCGTAGGGTAATTCCTCTCATGAGTCTTTAGCTATCTCGACCCGTACGTAATCACCTTCCCGCCTTGCATTAGCACGCACCCCAGCCCGATATGGGAGGCATCCACATACACCTCATACTCAACACCTTCAGTAGGCAAAGACAGAATAAGGGCTGAACATAGCCTCCTCTTTAGCTCCTCAAAAGCCTCTTCACACTTGTCATCCCATACAAAGGCTACATTCTTTTGGGTCAACCGGGTCAAAGGCGCAGACAGGGTGGAGAATCCCCTCCCTCACAAATCGTCTGTAATAACCTGCCAAACCCAAGAAGCTTCTGATCTCACGAGGAGTAACAGGTCTCGCCCACTCCATAATAACAACGATCTTCTCTGGGTCTACTAAGATCCCCTCCTTGTTTACCACATGGCCGAGGAAAGATACTTGAGGCAGCCAAAACTCACATTTGCTTAACTTGGCGTAAAGCTTATGGTCTCTCAGTGTCGCAAAGACTAGACGCAAATGTTGATCATGCTCTTCTGCATTCCGGGAGTACACTAAAACATCATCAATAAAGACAATCACGAACTTGTCTAAGTACTCCTTGAACACGCGGTTCATCAAATCCATGAAGGCTGAAGGCGCATTAGTCAAACCAAAAGACATGACTAAGAACTCGAAGTGCCCATGACGAGAATGGAACGCCGTACGCGGAATATCTGACTCCTGAATCCTCAACTGGTGATATCCCGAATGAAGGTCTATCTTTGAAAACACAGAACTACCACTCAGCTGGTCAAACAAATCATCAATCCGAGGTAATGGGTACCTGTTCTTAATTGTAACCTTGTTCAGCTCTCTATAGTCGATGTATAGCCTCATCGACCCATCCTTCTTCTTTACGAACAGAACAGGCGCACCCTACGGCGACGAACTCGGCCTGATAAAACCCTTTGCCAACATCTCATCTAGCTGGGTCCGCAACTCCTTCAGCTCTCGCGGGGCCATGCGGTATGACGCCTTAGCAATAGAACGTGTACCCGGCTCCAAATCTATAACGAACTCAACTTATCTATCGGGTGGAAGTCCGGGAAGATCAGCAGGAAAAACATCAGGGAACTCACAAACAATAGGAATCTCTTCCAACCGCGGCACACTAACATCTGCCCTTACCAGAGAGACCAAACAGGCAAAACAGCTCGGAACAAGCAAATTACAAGCACGTACTGCAGAAACAATCGGAGACTCCTTGAGAGGGTCGGTACAAACGCTCCCGGGCTGATCGTCGTCCTTAACAAAATCCAAGCGCTTACCCTTACACTGGATAACTGCATCATATCTGGATAACCAATCCATGCCTAGGATGACATCAAAGTCCCCTAGATCAATCACTATCAGATCTGCCTTAGCTAGAAAGTCTCCCAACAAGATTGGGCAGCCCTAAATACCCAAATATGAAATAACAGAATCACCCGAAGGAAACTTGACGCTGAAAGCTCCACCAACACGATCTAGGCTCAAATGGAATCGCTCCACAAAAGTCCTGGCAACAAAAGAGTGGGTGGCGCCAGAATAAAAAAGAACGCGTGCCCAATGGTTCTTTACCTTAAATCTCTCTATACAACAATCCACACAACTAAGGGAAAACAAAAGCTAAGCTATATAAGAGGCAGAAAATTCAATTTAGGAAGAAATCTAACCTGAAATGACCTGGGTCGAGGTCGCCGCTTCCTCTGCAGAGATAACATTAAGCTTCCCTTTGCCTTTATCCGCACGTGGGGGTGGCGGCAATGCCTGCAAAGGAACCACTGGAAGAACGGGCTGCGCCTGAGGGCACCTCGACTTGAGATGGCCATTCTGCCTAACACTGGAAGCAAACTTTATCTTTCGACCAACAACGGGCCACATCATGCCCCTTCCTTCCACACCAGGAACACACCACATCCCATCTGGGAGCTCCCTGAATTGCATGGAACTGCTCTTTCTTCTGAGCCCCCAGCCTTTTGAAACACTTCTCGAAGGGGTGACCTTGCCGGCCACAGAAACCGCAAACCTCTTTGCTTCTCTTCCTTGAAGTAGCACCAGGTACCTGAGGACCCTTTCCAAGTCACTGAAACTTGGAAATAAACGCCATCTCTGGTGGCACCACTACTAGAGGTACCAGAGGAGGAGGAGGAACAGCTATGCCCCCAACGGGGTCCTGAGCTCTCTGAGCCTGCCCTACCACTACTGCTACCAACGACTGGATCTGGCTCTGCATGTCCACCATCTGTCTTGCCAAGGCTTCATTACTTAGCCGCAAGCTCTCAATCAGGGCCTCGCTCTGGGATCCCAAAGACTCACCCGCAGATTGGGGAGTCGATCGTGTCGCAGGACGCTTCGCCATCCTATAATCGCACCAACCCTAATTAAAACCCATCCCAACTACTAAAACAAGCCTACCCGGTATAGACAAGCATACTTAAATATGAATTGTAACTGAAAATCTTGCTCTGGGATTTGTTTTATAATGATAATGTCATGCTTAACCTAAGATGGTTCACTACCATCACACTAACTCATGTGCCTACATCATGGATGCATGCTTTTATATTTGTTTTGACTCAAAACCATGTGTGTACATATGTCATCATGCAAATCTTTAGCCTGGCACGTTGTGCTTATGAAATGTTATGCTATGCATGCCGTGCTATGCATTCTAAAAAGGCCTTAATGCATGCCGTGGGCGGCGTACACATGAAAATGTTATGCATCCCATACTATATAACATTCCCATGCAATGAAAAAGAAAAAAAGCGTGCTAGCCGCATTCATGTGGTGAGGTTATGCATCCCATACTACATAACCCTCACATGTTGCCTCCTATGGTGGATCCATATACGAACACATATTATGCATCCCATACTACATAATATGCCCCGTATACTTCTTTAAGCTTATGAGTGTAGTGTTTGTGCTTTGGCCAAGACGTGTTGATGACATATCGGTGCGTGTATGCTTATGAAGCTAAACATCTACAATCAAAAGGACAGGTTGCCCGACAAATTGTAAAGACAACCTCCCTCTGATACCAACTGTCACAACCCGCATTCTCCCCAAGGTTAAGAAGTATCGGAGTAAGGGAAAATACGCATTGTGATGCCACGTCGAGCAGGGGATAACTGCCGACGCTCAGGCGACACACCAAAACCATAAATCACAAATTTTAATTAAATAGAAACCCAGTTTATTTGAAGGCCGTATCCCTCGGCACAGTGGATCAGCTAGTCCATGCTAGGAAAAAATATATATATTCTTACAGCGGAAAAATACTTTGATTCAGTTAATTTGACACCCTAAATGAGTATAAGGGTCCACCAGAGACCACTTATAGAATGCACGACACCTAAGATGAGTATAGTATATATATATATTAAAAGATGTTTTACGCATTTAAGAAAATAGTGCTTTAGTTTGGCAAACATGTTATACATGAGGTACATATAATAGTTTAGGGTTTTAAAATACCTAACATGCAACCTAGCATAAAACCTTCCCAGAAGCAAGTAAACAACCCCAAGAGGGCAAAAATAGCAGTCTAAATTCATACTTAGCAAAACAAGTAAGCCACTAGTGGGTGTCGAAAACCCGACACGAACCCACTGGTGAGTGTGCATGTCCAAACAAAAAAGAAAAAAATGACTACCTCACAAGGGAATGATCTGCAACTCTGCTACCCTGGAGGCTACCAGCAAGACCCAGCAAAAGGAATCAGCCACTCAATCGGCTACAACCTGGACCTGAGGAATTCAAGAAAAGAAATGCCTCAGCAAAGAAAATAAATCAAAGAAAGGAGTGTCCGATTACTTAAATAAAGAAGGGTTTCCAACCCGGCAACAAAGTACTAAACAACAGAAGCAGGAAAAAGAAAGAATTATTGCTTAAAGGGCAATAAAGGCAAATCACACCAAGTGTGAGCACAAAAACTACCTGCCCTGGAAAGAATCAACCTGCAGTAGTAAAGCATCAGAATAAAAGCAGGGAGAAACCAAAAGTAGACAATAAGAAACTAACAGTCCTAGGTTTGTGGGCAAATGACCGGGGTGTAAAAAAAATAAGGGGCTGGAGGGTGTGGCCACAATGTCCAGCACCAATCAACTAGACCCCAAAAATACTCAAGGGTGAAACACAACCGGTGGCAGCTTTAGGGTCAACACATCCAAAAAGTTGGCCACAGTGTCCAAACGTAGTGGTGGCCACAGCTCAGCACACACAATTCACCCCTCAGAGTTCAAACAACAACACCCCCTCCGGTCATAGCCTACGAGTCGGCATGCAAAAACTAGCCGAACACCCCCAACATCCCCCTTAGGAAGGTAAAACTTTTCTAACAACCCTAAAGAAGTTCACATCCCAAGGCTATAATATTAGCCTAGACAGAAACTATGGCATTGAGTGAGGTACCCTCACTCAATGCCAAAATGGTCAAGGCGTTGAGTGCGATACCCTCACTCAATGCAAAGAGCAAAACTGCAAGCCCTGGCTGTGGCGTTGAGTGAATCCACCTCACTGAACGCCAAACATGCTTTGGCGTTGAGTGAGGTCGACTCACTCAACGCCATCGGGCTAAAATGCAAGAGAACAGCATGGTGTTGAGTGAGTCTCCCTCACTCAATGCCAAACAAGCTATGACGTTGAGTGAGGTTGACTCACTCAACGCCATCGGGCTGAACTATGGCGTTGAGTGAAGCCTCTTCACTCAACGCCATCAGGCTAAGCTATGGCGTTGAGTGAAGCCTCTTCACTCAACGCCATCTGGCTAAACTATGTCGTTGAGTGAAGCCTCTTCAGTCAACGCTAAACCTGCTATGGCATTGAGTGAAGCCTCTTCACTCAATGCCATCAGACTTAACCACAAAAACTTAGTAGTGGCGTTGAGTGAGCTCACCTCACTCAACGCCAGACCTGCTTTGACGTTGAGTGAGGTCGACTCACTCAACGCCTCACCACTTAACCGCAAAAACACACTTGGCGTTGAGTGATGGACCTTCACTCAACGCCTGGGTCCTTAGCCGCTAACAAACCCCTGGCGTTGAGTGAATGGCCTTCACTCAATTCCTTGGTACGTAAAAACTTTTCTAAACCCGCCCCCAACTCCTCTCAACGCCAGACAAGCAGAGCCTTGGAAAAATAAATTCCAAGGCCCATGCTGCTCTTCCTTAACCGACCTAGCAGCAAACCTAGCCTACCACTAAGCTAAGCTTAATCCTAGTACTAACCAGCATCCTTGGCATCATCTAAGACAAGCTTTACAATCGGAAAAAGAGCAAACCTGGAGCTTTAGGCTATAAAAATACAGAGCAGCACAAACTAAAATATTTAGAATGAAATCGGCAAGGGACAAGGGAGCCACTTGCCTTAGAACCAAGGTCTAGCAGCAGCTTCACTCCACGGGCTTGGCACCGGCAGCAAGGCTACTTAGAGAGAAAGAAAGTCTGGTGCTTTTTAGAGAAGATGAAGAGGAAGAGGACCAAAACCCTAGCTCCTAACAACAGCCTAAAAACAAGAGATAAATACCTGGGAGGTTAGCTCTCGGTGAGAGCAGCTCAAATCCGGCGCTAACCGAGCGAAACACGCCCTAAAACTACAGCTAGCCGGCGGTCCAAGCTACAGCTCCTCCGCCTCCTGCCTGCTCCTTCTACTGGAAGCTAACCGGCTGTAGCTAGCTCGGGAAATGGGGGAAGGAGATAAGGGATAAGCTCTAATATTCAGCCCACTAGCAATATAATACTATTAACTAGCACCACTAAGCTTAAATTATAATAAACTATTCGGCCACTAACAAGCTTGAGCTTATCCTAACAGCTATGCCAAGCTAACATCTATCTCAAGCCCCCACCCAGCCAGCATACAGCTAATATATATATATATATATATATATATATATATATATATATATATATATATATTTATATATATATATATACATATATATATGCATGAACAGATATATATATATATATATATATATATACACACACACAGCACACACTAAAAAGTATATATATACATATATACATACAACAAAATTGGCTAACCACACTTAGCCTAAAACAAGCACCGGCCTTACCCAGCTCGAGCACACAAGGCCACGCACAACAAACGGGTAGCCACTACCGGCTAACAAAATGCACGTCGAAACGACGCGAAAAAAAGAATGATCTCGGATTTCGATAAAACTTGCACCGTAGCTAAACACCATAGCTACAAACACAACGGCGAAGTTGAAAACAACATCCGACGATCAAAACTTGGGCTAACACTGCCCGAAGCCAAAACATAAGCATTCCCTGAGAGGCCCAACCGAGTCACCAAAACAGACTCCGGCTAGCTGGGGAATCTTGCAAATAGGCTACTAAAGGACCACTAAAGGAACCTAAAGAGCTAACCACGCTCTAACAATGGTAAAAGCCGACAACGCGTCATCATAACGCCAAGCAATGATCAAACCAAAACACAAAAAAATCGGGGGCGTTACAATCTCGACCTCATAGTCCACCACATATTCCAGCCACCTACGCTGGCGCAAATTAAGCTCTTTCTGAGTGAAGATAGCTTTAAACTCTTATGATCTGTATATATCGTACATTGCGCGCCATATAATAGATGTCTCCATATTTTTAGCACGTAAATAACTGCTGCGAATTCCAAATCATGCGTAGGGTAATTCTTTTCATGAACCTTAAGCTGTCTCGACCCGTACGCAATCACTTGCCCTCCTTGCATCAGCATGCACCCAAGGCCCACGTGCGACACGTCCACATAAACAGCATACTCGAACCCTTCTATTGGCAGAGTAAAAATCGGAGCAGTGCATAACCTTCTCTTTAGCTCTTGAAAAGCTTCATCGCACTTACAGATCCACACAAAAGCCACATTCTTCTATGTTAACATAGTCAACGGCGCAGACAGGGTAGAGAAACCCTCCACGAACCTTCTATAGTAGCAAGCCAACCCTAGGAAGCTCCTTATTTCTTTGGGTGTGGCATGCCTACTCCATTCCAAAACAGCAGCAATCTTCTCTGGGTCAACTGAAATCCCGTCCTTATTAACGACATGACCCAGAAAAAAAACCTGAGGCAACCAAAACTCGCACTTGCTCAGCTTGAAGAATAACTTGTGGCCCTCAAAGTCGTCAAGACTAGACGCAAATGTTGCTCATGCTCTTCAGCACTTCGAGAATGCACCAACACATTGTCTATGAATATGATTACAAATCTGTCCAGAAAATCCTTGAAAACCCGGTTCATCAAATCCATAAAGGCAGAAGGCGCGTTGGCCAAACCAAACGACATCACTAGGAATTAAAAATTCCTATGCCGAGAGCGGAACGCCGTCCGCGGAACATCCGATTCACGTATCCTCAACTAGTGGTAGCCCGAACGGAGATCAATCTTCGAAAACACGGCGCTACCACGCAACTGATCGAATAGGTCATCAATCCTTGGCAGGGGATATCTATTCTTAATGGTCACCTTATTCAACTCTCTATAGTCGATGCACAACCTCATCGACCAATACTCTCTAATTTCTCTCTTTGAAAAAATTCATGTCCTAACCTATGGGATTACCATCATGCTTATATAGTCTACTCCTACACTCTAAAAGAAGAGGAAAAAGGTAATAAAAGAGGTGGAGTTCCACTTGCCTCAAAACTCAAGAGAAATGTCGCCCGCTCGCGCCGCTTAAAGATTCGGTCGTGAAAAGACCGTAGCAACAATTTCAGAAACTTTTCGGAGCAAAATGAGGGTTAGGTGAAAAGCCCTAGCGCCAAAAATCCATGAAACGAAGAAATCTTACCGCGCACGCGTAGCTCTCTGCGAGAGCTTTCTGAATCTATGATCCGGCGATGATTTCATCCTCCGAAGCTCCCAAAATCACAGTTGAAAAGTCCACAAAGGAGCGGTGTCGTCGCTCTCGCGATGCTCTGGTTTGGCCGACTGAACAGGGGGCTCGGTTCCTTCTTTATGAGAAGATGAAGGAATATATATATATATAGAAATAATTACCCAAACCTCCCCTATAAACTAGCATAGTCTCTCTCTATATATATCTTTACTATTATACGAAAACTAATCTTTGGTGAAACATTGCAAATCTCTCTATATTGCCCTTATAGTTGTATTCATAATTACACAAATATACATAACTTTATATTAATATATTATAAAGTCAATATCCTTTTAGGTAATTACACAACTTTGCAATATTTAAATATAAAAAATAAAAATACTAGGTATCCTAAACCTATGACCTATAGCTAGAAATGACAAAAGAAAGATTAATGTTTTAACGATAAAATATAGTTTGTTTTACAAAATAAAAATTATATTCTTGATTTATATTTTTTTACGGTCATTTTGAGTACTCATATGTATATGTTGCGGGCAGGTACTGTCCACGACAAATATCGCCGCCCACGACAAATGTCGTCGCCCACGACAAATGTCACCGCCCACGACAAATATCGCCGCCCACGACAAATGTCGTCCCCACGACAAATGTCGCACCGCCGACGAATGTCGCATCCCGCCGAATGTCGGACCCCGCCGAATGTCGGACCCCGCCGAATGTCGGACCCCGCCGATTGTCGCACCCCCGCCAAATTCCCCCAGGGCCGAAGGCCCGTGCCTGTTACTTGTATATTATTATGTATTAAATAGGTTTATTATAAACCTAACTTAGGACTTTTAGGAATTTAAATCAAGGGGAAGGGAGCTGGCTGCATTCGGCGATCATGGCGGGTGAATTCGGTGAGTATGCTTTAATTTTTTTTATATTATGTATTATATATAATAATAATAACAATATTAATAACATAAGTATAACATTATTATGAAGGGTTAAACACACACCGATTTAAATGAAATTCACATCATAGGCGAATACCAACACTACGAACCAAACAGCGAAGTCGGAATCAAAATCTGACGAACCAAACTTGGGAAAACACCTCCCGAAGCCAAAACACAAGCATTCCTTAAGAGGCTCCACTGAGTCACCAAGACAGACCCGGCTAGCTAGAAAATCTTACAAACAGGCTATGACCCAGCCACACAGAAAACCTAAAGAGCTAAGATCATGCTCTAACAACGGCACATGCCAAACACGCGCTAAAGTAACGCCCTGACGTCATAAATACGTCAAATAAAGATTAAATTAATCACAGAAAAAAATCGGGGGCGTTACAGATGTACCCAGATTTATTGGGGAACTACTATAAAATCCTATTGTCATTTGTGATTGATACTTTCCTTTTTGCGTGCTGTGAATTTTATTTATATATATATCACTTATTTTTAAAGCTGCTGTAAAAATTAATTAAAGTTTTTAAAATACTCTATTCACCCCTCTCTGGAGTAAAGTTAGATCTATCCCTTCCACTTTCAGTCAGTCTCACATGGTTAACTCGTGGAGTTACAAAATTAGCAGGGTTAAACCAGCAATACACGCAAAAATGACTAATTTTGTCGCAGCACCAACGGTCAAACCTGGTGTACCTTCTCTTGTACTCCTGCTTTACCTTTTGAATGTGAGGTCTAGCAGGGGCAACATACTTGGAGTTGGAAGCCTCCTAATTGCAATAGACATAGGTCTTCTCCATTTCCTTTGCCTTGGGTACCATAGTCTTGGATTTTAGTGCTTTATTATAATTATGTCTAGGAACATAAGGACCATAGTATTTAAGAACAATCTCTTCATAAGGTGCTTTGAAAACACTAGCACCAAAGTCTCTAAGACGGGTCCACCCTTAGTAGAGCCTATTTGGTTCTACGTATGTAGGCTTAGCAAGGTGACCATATGACGTCTCAAGGTCAAATTTATTCATCGGGAAGATGACCTTCTTAAATGAATTTTGACCTTGCAGTTCCTTCCCTTTTTCTTTGGCGCTGGCTTTCCTAGCAGCCTTACCTTTTCTATTAACATGACCAAGACCACTACCCTTCTTTGGGGCAGAGAACTCATCGATGAGAGGAAGAACGGTCTTTGGCTTCGAGTAGCTTTCTACTACCTTCCTCTCCACCACGAGATTTTCTTACAGCTCATCTAGATATCTCTCCTTCTAGCTTAATGTCTCAGCCGCACTCTTAAATTCCTATTTCAAGGAGTGGACTTCATCTCTGAGAGAAAGTAATTTTACAAGTTCCTCCTCCAGACCCGTTTCCACTACCTTGAGGGAGGCAATCTATTTTGCTTGCCTTTTGACTACCTTTCGGCATTTGTCAAAAGCCTTCAAAAGGTTCTCATGCTGAGCAATCAAGTCAGCTTCATCATCACCCAAACAGTAGTCCTCATGACCATTTGTTGATGTTTCTGACTCAGAGAGGATAGTGTGCGAGTTTACCTTCCCATGATACTCAGAGTCGCCAACTTTCTCGTCTAATCGAGCCATAAGCCCAAAGTAAGCTTCCTCATTCTTAGAACTTGACTCACTCGAGTCACTATCACTAAGAGTCTTAGACTTCTTGGCGACGAAGCTCTTTTATTCTTTCCTTTTACCCTTGAAGGATCTCTTCTCCTCTCTCTTGGATCCTTCCTTCCTCTTGTAGGGACACTCTACAATCATGTGCCCTGGATTATTACAATAGTAGCAAACAACGTTAGAGTAAAACTGTTTACTTGGTTTAGATTTATACCTGTCCTCCTTGTTGTAGCTTTTCTTGGAGCTACACCATCACGATGTGATCTTCTGAAGTCAGTGGAAGATGACTGATTCTTCATCTGTCTCCTCTTGCTGAACAGTTTCTTGAACTGCTTAGAGATGAGGGAGAACTCCCCATCAGATAGCTCAGAGCCTGATGTGCTTAGCTCAGAGTCTTCTAGGGTGTCTGGAGCACGTGTCCTTGTTGGTGACACGACTTTAGACTTCCTCGAACCTTCAGCCTTCAGGGAAACTAACTTCTCTCTACTTGAAGTCCTGCTGCTTTGCTCCTCCTTCTTTCTAGTGTTCATTTGAAGCTCGTAGGAGAGCAGCTTTCCAAATAGGTTTTGAGGGTCAATCTCAGGCAGCTTCCCAAACTCCCTAATGGCTACCACTTTAGTGTACCAGTCCTTTATCAAGGATCTGAGGAATTTGTCATTCAATTAACCATTAGTGAAGGTGCGGCCGTAGTTTCTGAGACCGTTGACAATCTTGAAGAATTTCTCGAAGCTGTCTGCAATGGTGTCATTTGGTCCCTACTTGAGTGGTTCGTACTCTTGATTCAGCAATGATTTGCGATCATCTCTAACTTCTTCTATTCCTTCCATCAGAACTACAAGGCAGTCCCACATCTCCTTGGCAAATTTGTAGTGGAATAGGTTTTGAAGCATTGAGTCATCCACTGCACTTGCGATAATGTTCTTGCCTTTTTGTCCAAGGAGACTAGGGCAATTTCATCCTTGGTGAGATCCATCATTTTCTTTGGGATAATGATGGCAAGGTTAAGAGATGAGGCTTGTGTAGGTATTGCGGTCCTTCTTCCACAATCTAAAAAATCCTCAGATCTACTGCTTCCATGAATAATCAGACTCTTTCTTTCCACATGGGAAAATTTTCTTTGGTGCACACTGGTAACTTCATAGAAGACATGTCCTTGCTTTTATCCATAACCATGAAGTGAGATCTCTTGACACTAGATGAGAGATCTTATTCAAGGTGTTAAACTTATACTGAACAACACCCCTCTGATACCAATTGAAAGTATCCAGTGTCTACCTAAATCACATAGAGGGGGTGAATAGGTGATGTCTGCGTCTTTTCGCGAAATAAAAATTACTTAAAAATATGCAAGCACACAGAACACAGAGATCTATAGTAGTTCCCCATGTTGGGTACGTCCACCGTCCCGCCTCGCCTATCTACCACAAAGGGCTAGATTTGTCTACTTCATCTTTCTCAGATTTCAACAAATCTTATACCTCGGAGCCACAACTCCTACAACTCGGAGACAAACCTCCTACCACTCGGAGAACAACCTCTCCTATAACTAGATCCACAAAGGAATCTACGAATCTATCCACAAATGGATCTACAACTCGGAGAAAAATCACTTACAAATGTAAAAGAAAATTATAAAAAGAGTTATACAAATTAACTTTGACAAGATCTGAAGTCTTCTATCCGTCGTTCTTCATTTAGGTAAAACTTGAATCACTTGGAGAACTCGGTAGAATCAGAAATCTTGAAGACTTGAATATTGTATCTTTAATCGACTAGATCTCGGAGAATAGAAGCCTTCAGAATGCCAAGATCTAGTCGTATTGGAAGACGGTCGAATTGTGCACACTCTGTGCCGGCAGAACGAAGATCGCGAGACGTACTGGTTGCGACAGGTAGGTTTTATGAAACTTGTGCGATTTGAATTTTTAACAATTTGCTCGATTAGGGTTGATGAAAAATCCACCCTAAGTATTTATAGGAAACATCAAGGCAACGACTATAGTGGAAATTCCAAATCGGGACCTTACGAAATTTACTATGCATGGCCACCGCAACCCGAGCCTGATTTTGAAAAAATTGTCGGGAAAATGACCAAGTCATATTCGTCGAGTATCGTCGAGTATCACTAGAATACTCGCCGAATAGTTATTAATATACGACGAATTTGACTTAGAGAAATCCAGCTTAAGCTAGCTTGCCACTCAATGCCAAGGCTGAAATCATACTCGACGAATTCGTTGAGCATCAGCTAGTATACTCGATGAATTCGACGAGTATAGGCTAGCAGACTCAACGCACTCGACACTGTTGATGCACTCGGCGCCATCGACGCCATCAATGCAGTCGACGCCATGATAGTAGATGGATTATCCTTAAGAAAATCAAGAGAAGTAGCGTCGAGATGATTTGACGAATTCAGTGTGTATCGTCATGTATATTTGATGAATTCGGTGAGTATCGTTAGATACATTCGACGAGTATACTTGATGATACTCGACAAATTATACTTAACTATTTTTCAACTTATCAAAAATTCTACCACATGTACATTTGTTGAATTCAACGAGTGCTAGTAAGTATATATGACAAATTTGATGAGTATCAATGAGTATACTCGACCAATTCGACGAATATCCCTTACAATACTCGACAAATTCGACGAATATCCCCTACAATACTCGACGAATTTCACTTGAGTAAAATTTCTATTTTCCTGAATTCAAGTTCTTCTTCTTCCTTGATCCTTCTCATGCACTTAATATAGAAGTACACCCCAATAAAGAGACTACACGTGAGTCAACACATTGGCTTACACAATGAGGGATTACATTGTATAGTCCTGTGTTTACTAGCCCACTGTAACCTCATATTGGTGTGTACTTAGCAATGTGAGCCTGCAAGTACATAACTAAAAAAGAAATATCAAATACAATCACAATTCATCTTAGCTTAACTGGACCCCTCTTCAAATCAGGGTTTTTGTGGATACAATAACCAACACTATCTGATCAGCAGTGGGGCTGAAGGTAGGAATATTAGCAATAGAGAATTCAACCCCTTGAACATCATATTGATCCCCATACTAATCATCACGATACTGTTCTTCTTGTTGATTACCATACTGTACATCAAACTGATTGTCATCAGTCTGTCCTTCTAGAATAGGAGAAGGAATAATATTAGCATATTAATATTGTTCAAGCCCCAATGAACCTCTGATTACATTAGTAACCTAAACATCATTCTCAGTGTTGGCTTTGATCATTGCCTTCTCCCCCTTTATGACTTCTTAACTAACCGTTGTAGTCAGGCAGTTCTTGGCTATAGAGAGTCTTTCATACAAAAAATTGACTCCCTTGGTAACATGGTTCATAGTTTCCAGCATGTGATCATCCAAAATTTGTGTGCATGCATCCATTCTCCACTTTAGAGTAATTCTGTTTGCTTCCATAAGTTTCTTCTTCACATTATGGACCATTTACATATTGCTTGAAATGACATTCTGATTTTCTATTACATCATTCTGAGTCTTCCTGATTTCCTCAAGCTTACTTTTAGTAAAGGTTACAGCAGGGGAAGCTCTTATGAAGAAAGACATTGTGTTGGCCTTTAGAAAATTTACTTCAAATCTGATGGACTTGTTTTTTGTAGATAAATTAGTTCTCAGCTCTTTAATGGAATCATCAATAAAGTGCTCTAGCTGTCTTCTCTAGCCATCTAACAGACCTTTAAGTTGTGCTAGAAATGTTGAGGACATTTGATTAGCTTGATGAGATGTCCCCTGGTCACAGACATACTCATCCATCTCCCTTGCAACCTCTCTAGATTCTGAGTCAGCCATCCGGAACTCAAATGAGTGTTCAGCTGCATCATTCTTTAGCACTTCCACCTCATGTTCACTATCCTCAGATATTTCCATAATTTTATCAATTTCCTGAGCACGGAGCTCTGTTGGAATCTCCCCCTCAACATCTGCATTTCCTAGAGGAACTTATTACTTTATATCAACTGTGACTAGGGCATCTTCTGATAGTTTAACTTTCAAGGCAGCCTAAACACCTAGAGGGGGGGGGTGAATAGGTTCTGCTTTTCTTTTGAAACTTCTAGGCAGAATTCAATTCAATAGCTAACATAATAAACACAGCAATCACAGAAAAAACAAAACATCACAGATTGCACTATGTTTTATAGTGGTTCCCCAAGGTCTGGGTACATCCACTTTCCCCCTTCACCTATCTAGCAGTATGCTAGATTCGGCCAAACTTCCACTTATCTCAGATCAATAGATCCTACAACTCAGAACCCAACTGGTTCCTACAACTCAGGCACAACTGCCCTACCTCAGCCTTGCCCCAAGGCCTACAACTCAAAGAATATCCTTCTCCTACACTCAGGCAAACAGCCCTACCACTCAGAGTTCAACACTCCTACACTCAGCCTTTATAACATAGGCTTACAACTCAGATCTGTGTAAACAGATCCTACAGAAATATAGAAAAGATTATTAATCTGTCTTGCCAAAGTTGAGAGAGAAAAGGCCAAGACAATTCTTGATCAGCTGATGCAATCAACTGTATCTGAGCCTTCTTCAAGGCTTCTTGAAAATGTACTTAGCTGAGTTGATTCCAAACAGCTTCTTGAGAATCCACTAGTGGTTTCTTTCTTCTTCTTCTAATTCTGGCTTGACCTCTCTCTATCCAGCACTTTGAAAGATTCTTCTGAATTCTGATTAGAACTCTTCTTAGATCTATCCTTAGATAGTCTTCTTAGATCTCCCGGAGAAGATCTTCTTAAGTGCCTAGCACTTTCTTGAAATGAATTGGATCGTAATCCTTCTCAACTTTTTGATTCTCAACAATGTTTTTCAATAGTTGCTTTCTCCTTCTGAATCCATCTATTTATAGATATTCTTCATGGTAACCGGCTGATCCGGTTTCTAACTGTTTTCTGACAAGTCTGACAGCTTCAGTTAACCGGTGGCAATCCACAGCTGTCAGGTCCTCAAACAAGTCCTGTGCCTTAGTCTTGAACCACAGTCTGTCAGAAAGTGTCGAGACCATCTGTCTAACTGTGTCGACACAATTGACTTTGGTGTCGACACAGTCTTCAGTGATGTCGACTAAGTTGCCTTTGAGTCGACACAGCTTCTTCTGCAAATAACTTGATCTTGACTCTTCAGTGTGTCGACACAAGTCCTGTGTGTCGACACAGTTGTTGTAGAATTATAACTTAGTAAGTGTCGACTTAGCCTTCAGGTGTCGACACATTCTGCTTTAATGTGTCGACTTAATCACAATGTGTCGACACATTCTGCTGGTGTCGACAAACTTGAGGTCGACTATTTTCTTCTGTGTCGACACATTCTCCCAATGTTGAGGTCGACGCTTTTCTTCTGTGTCGACACAAATTCCCAGAGTTGTGTCGACTCTTTTCTTCTGTGTCGACACATTTTCCCAGTGATGTGTCGACTTACTTCTTCTGTGTCGACACTTTTTCCCATTGTAGTTGTAGACTAACTGCTATGTGTCGACACAGCTTCCCAGTGTTGTGTCGACTTACTTCTTCTGTGTCGACACTGCTTCTTCTGTGTCGACACTTATTCCCAGTGTAGTTGTAGACTAACTGCTATGTGTCGACACTGCTTCCCAGTGTTGTGTCGACTCTTTTCTTCTGTGTGTCGACACTGCTTCCTCTGTGTCGACACTTGGACTTAGAATTTTTCTACATACTTTATCAATTCTTCACCTGCACATGTCAACTTAAAACAACATCAAATACACCTTGATGTATATCATTGAGCTAGGTTGGGCTTCTTCAAATCAGGTACACATTTTCCAATGTACCCAACAATCTCCCCCTATTTGGAGAAGTCATAACCCCTATAGCCAATGATATACACCATTTATAAACAGTACTAAATGATGATTAATGACATATCAGGAATACTTTAATATAAACAAAACATAAAAACAAATCATCACAGAATGCACATTATAATATGCCAAACAACATTTTGTTTATAACTGGGTAATGTTTGATTACAATGTTTTACATTTAATGATTACATCATAACATTACAAAACACTATAAAAGAACTTGAAACAAAATCAGGCTTGATCAGGCTCTTTAATTGTAATCCCTTTGCCAGATTGAATTGTAGCTGTCACAGGAGCTTCTGATTCTTCAGCTATCTTCTTTCCTTTAAGATCAGCTTTCTTCTGAGCTTCTTCCTTGATCCTTTGCCTTTCAAAATAATGAAAAGGCTTAGGGAAGTATTTGCTTGGCTCCTTAGCATCAGATGGCAGTCTTCCCAGCTTGGCTTTCCTTCTGAATTGTACTATTGCTTCTTGTCTTGCCTCATACTTCTGCCATTCTATTTCATTGTACCACTTGCCTCTTTCATGAACTTTATCTTGTACAGCTTTCCATGCAGTGAGTATTATGTTCCTTGAAGTAGGACTCCACTGCTCATAATCTGGCTTAAGTTCAGCCTGCTCTCTGAATTTCTTCTTTGCCAATAGAGCATCCTGCTGTTCTTTCAGAGTAGCCTCAGGCTTATCAACCTTTCCAAAGACAATATTAGTAACCTCCTTTGGAGGACTATACATTCCTTGAACTTTCTGATCAATCAAGTCAAAATCTGGAGGGGGGTAAATGACTTGGGCAACCTCAGGTTGAGTGCCTTCAAGTAGATTTGATTGTATTCCTGATTCAGCTACCATAGCATCATTACACAATGGGGGATATCCCAAAGTGGCTCGAATGCTATTGTTCACCCATTTAGAGTGCTCTGAGCCTGCATGTATTAGCATCCTCTCCCCCTTTATGGCTTCTCTAGATACATGATCTCTTAGATCTTCCTTTTGAAATCGAATTTGGCCATCCAAATAATTCACACCCTCTTTGAAAAATGGTCTTAACTTTTGAAGCTTGTCAGATATTTCTTTCTGAGAGGTGGAGATGGCAGTCTGAACAGATGCAATGGCAGCTTGAAAATTCTTATCAAATTCTTCCTTTTCTTTGGCTCTATCTGCAGGCAGACCTGGAAAAATCTTCTTTACCTCCTTAATGATCTCATTGTGAGATTCAGTTAAATTATCATTCATTCTGATCTGATTTTCCAAAACATAACTTTGCTTCAAAGCAATATCATCCACCTTTGTAGTGATAGCCTCCTGTTGTTTAGCTAGATAAACCACAGCATTGCCACCCTTGTGGAAGCAATCTGTCATTTCAGTTTTATGCAAGTTGACTTGAAATTGGATGGACTTGATATCCTGAGCTAAGTCAAACTGAAGTGACTTGCTATTTTCATCAACATACTTCTCCAGAGCCATCCTTTGGTCATCCAATTTTACTTGAAGATCTACCATAAATTTGTTGTAATCAAAGGCTGGAGAAACTTGTGGAGGTGTGGTCTGTAAAGCCTGCTTATAATTCTTGCTTCTTCTCTTGAAGACAACAAGTTTTCTTTTCTTTGCCACCCTGGCTTCTTCAGTTTCTGTGTCAGATGAAGTATCTACATGAATTCTTTCTTGTGGATGATGAATTGTATCTGTTCCAGGGAGTTGTTGCTCAGCTTCAACATCCACTGGCTCATCCTCAACCTGTGGTTCAACTGTAGCTTCCTGATCAATGTCCATTCCTATGGACTTCTCAATATCTGGTCCACCTCCTACCTTATCAGTAGTAGTATCAATATCTGGGAATAACTCCTCCATAGTAAATTCCAGTTGAGTTGTTACTTCTGCAGCAGTTAAATCTTGAGACAAGTTTAACTGTGCTTCCTCTTGTACTTGCACTTCAGTATTTGTTGTATCTGGAGTAGGAGTGGACATCAGCTCCCCCTGAACCTGTGCAGGAATAAGAATATGAGCAATGTCTTTTATAGTAAGATATATTAGCTCCCCCTATACCTGAGCAGGAGTAGATATCTTTGGAGCAGGAGTGGAAACTGGCTCCCCCTGCATCTGTGCAGGTGTTGATACTTCCTGGACCACAGTTGAGTCAAGCTGTGTCCTCAGTGGATCTTCTTGTACTTGTTCAGATTCTTGATTTTGTGTAGGGGATTGCACAGGGGTGTCTGGCCTGCTCTCTTCAGGCACATCCTTGGACAGCACCCTATCCCACCTAGAGAATAGTCTCATATCCATTCTTCTCATATGATTAATCTTACTCCCTTGCAGTTGCTGCATCACATCAGGAATCACTCCAGTGAGGTACAGGCTCATGATCCTAGCCATGTTAGGCTTCTTGATTCCTTCTTTGATCTTGTCAAAGATCACTCCTGACCAATCAGTAGGAATAGTAAATACAATCCTGGTCATCAGGCTGAACATATAGGCTGAAATCCTATCATGTCCACCTGTCTTGCAGAGGATTACCTTCCCAACTACTTCTGACAAGAACTTCCCTTGCTGATTCATTCCCTTCCTATGGAATGCAGCTCCAATCTTCAATCCTGAATCCAGGCCACACCATTGAAGAGCTTCCCTTGTCTTAGATATAGGAACTTCCTCTTCATTCTCAACTACTTGCAATTGGAAGATCTTTCTTAAACTTCTTTGGTTAACCTTTACCTTAGTCCCTTGAACAGTAGACTTAATCTTGAGGCCAGTAGAATGGACTGATGCAGAGATAAAGAACTCGTGCACCTCCTTCTTCCAGATTTTAGTAGGTTCTGAAATGAGAAATTCTAACCCTGATGCAGAGAGAAGGGTGATAACTCCTTGAACATCTGCCGGCGCCTCTGCAAAGGCCTGGCGCACCAACTCATACCCTTCATTGATGTTATCTTCAATCCTTGGCGCCATCGTTGTGTCGAGAAAGCTTGAGAGAAGAGAGAAAGATAGACTGTCGACACAGGGTTTTAGTTTCGAAAACCTTGGAAGCGTGTCGACAGAATGAGATTTTGACCTATTTATAGCCGCAGTTGAAAGAAGTTCAAAAGGCGCCAAAAACAGTCAAAATGTGTCGACACAGACGGAATGTGTCGACACAAACTTCTACCGTCTCGACATAACTTCAGCCGACTATGTGTCGACACCAATTTGTGGTTATGTCGACACCTTAGATAAACAGAAATTCTGTGTCGACTCTAAGGATAAGTGTCGACACATATTCTGTAAGTGTCGACATCATTTTCCTGGTTGAGTCGACATTATATTTCTGGTTAAGTCGACAATATAACTCTTAAGTGTCGACACATATTCTCTGTGTCGACACAATATTTCTGACTTGTCGACATAATTTCTCTGAGTCGACACATTACTACTGAATGTGTCGACACATTCTTACTTAGCCAATTTCTGTAACTTCAATGTGTCCTTTTTAACATTTGATTATGTTGTTGTTACTACCTTTACTTATTTATATACCACTTCAATTGCATTGTTAATGATTTTGTTAATACATTAATCAATGGTTAACATACCTAATTCAATTTTGAATTTATTGAATTTGGTTTCATCTAAAGGCTTAGTAAACACATCTGCTATTTGATAATCTGTTTTTACAAATTCCAATGAGATGTCTCCTCTTTCTACATGTTCTCTAAGAAAATGGTATTTGATTTCTATATGCTTAGTTCTACTATGAGAAACTGGATTATTAGCAATAGAAATAGCACTCTTTGAATCACATAAAAGAGGTGTTCTACTTACCTGAATACCATAATCCTTAAGCTGATGCTGCATCCACAATAGCTGTGCACAGCAGCTTCCAGCAGCAACATACTCTGACTCAGCTGTGGAAATTGCCACACTGGTCTGCTTCTTACTACTCCAAGATATTAGTCTTCCTCCCAGGAATTGACAAGTACCTGTAGTACTCTTTCTATCCTCTCTACATCCTGCAAAATCTGCATCTGAATAGCCTGTTAGTAGAAAATCTCTATTCCTAGGGTACCAAAGACCTAGAGTAGGAGTGCCCTTTAGATATCTCAGAATCCTTTTGACTGCAGTATAATGAGATTCTTTAGGGCAGGCTTGGTACCTAGCACAGACACATGTTGCATACATAATGTCAGGTCTACTAGCAGTCAGATATAGTAGAGACCCAACTATTCCTCTATACAATGATTCATCAACAGGTTTACCTGTCTCATCTTTGCATATAGGCATACTAATTCCCATAGGAGTTCTCATGGTGGAGGATGACTCCATACCATACTTCTTAATTAATTCTTTGGTGAACTTAGACTGGGATATGGACAATCCATCATCAGTCTGTCTTATTTGGAGTCCCAAGAAGAACTTAAGTTCACCCATACTGCTCATCTCAAACTTCCCTTGCATAAGTTTGGCAAACTTTTTACAAAGGTTGTTTTCAGTAGATCCAAAGATTATGTCATCAACATAGATCTGGACTAAGATGATCTTTCCTTTGGATTCCCTAAGGAATAGAATTTTGTCTATCTTTCCTCTTGAGAATTTATTCTCAATGAGGAAGGTAGACAGGGTTTCATACCAAGCCCTTGGAGCTTGTTTTAACCCATACAAAGCTTTCCTAAGCTTATACACAGAATCAGGTTTAAGAGGATCTACAAAACCTGATGGTTGCTCTACATATACTTCTTCTTTAAGATCACCATTCAGAAATGCTGACTTCACATCCATCTGGTATACTTTGAAGTCTTGGTAGGCTGCATAGGCAAGGAACATTCTGATTGCCTCCAGCCTTGCTACTGGAGCAAAGGTTTGATCAAAGTCAATCCCTTCTTCCTGCCTGTATCCTTTTGCAACCAATCTTGCTTTATTCTTTACTATTATACCACTTTCATCTAGCTTGTTCCTATAGATCCACTTAGTGCCAATTATGTTGTGGCCTCTTGGTTTAGGAACAAGCTCCCAGACTTTGCACCTTCTGAATTGATTCAGCTCCTCTTGCATAGCATCAATCCAGTGCTGGTCTTGGATAGCTTCTTCAAACTTCTTAGGTTCCATTTGGGATAAGAAACTAGAATGCAAAACTGTGCTTTGATTTCTGCTTCTAGTTTGCACTCCTTGTCTTGGATCACCAATTATCTGATCAGTAGGATGATCTCTTAGATATCTTATAGCTGGAGGTAGATTCCCTTCAGGTTGAGCATCTCCAGCTTCTTCATTCTGCTGTTCCTCTTGGTTTTCATCAGCTTCCATTATCTCTTGTACTCCCCCTGGACAGCAGCCTTCATTTTCCAATGCTCCATCTTCCTTTGAAGCTTCAGCAATGGAGAGCTTGTCCATCTTCTTGCTTATACCTGTTGAGTCATTTGATCTACAAGACAACTCACAATTGATTAATCTTGTTTCATCAAATACAACATGCACAGATTCTTCAACCACTTGAGTAGTTAAGTTGAAGACTCTATAGGCCTTACTATTTGTGCTGTACCCAACAAATATCCCATCCTGGGATTTGGCAGCAAACTTAGTCAAATATGACTTGCCATTGTTAAGTATATAGCACTTGCAACCAAAGATCCTGAAATAGGATAGATTTGGTTTTCTGCCTTTCACAATCTCATAGGGAGTCTTTCTGTGGCTTTTGGTGATAGAAGCCCTATTGATGACATGATAAGCAGTGTTAACTGCCTAATCCCAAAAATATTCTGGGAGAGAGGTGTCACTCAATAGAGTTCTACCAGCTTCAATTAATGTTCTATTCTTTCTTTCAGCAATTCCATTTTGCTGAGGTGTTCTAGGTGAGGAGAACTCTTGGAAAATCCTAAAGTCTATACACAAGTTTGTTATGCTTTCAGATTGAAACTCAGTACCATGGTCACTTCTGATTTTGACCACTGTACTATTCAGTTCATTCTGAATTTGCTTTACAAAATTAAGTAATACACTTGGGGTTTCAGATTTTTGTCTCAGAAAGAACACCCATGTAAATCTAGAATAGTCATCTACAACCACTAGAGTGTAGACCTTCCTACCTAGACTGTGAACTGGCATAGGACCAAAAAGATCCATATGCAAGAGGTATAAGCACCTCACAGAATCCTTGTTTTCAAGGATTTGAAATGAGGTTTTTGTCTGCTTGCCCTTTTGACAAGCTGAGCATACCCCTTCCTTTATACACTTAACTTGAGGCCCATTCCTCACTAGTTCTTTACTAAAGAGTTGGCCAATTGTCTTGTAGTTTAGATGAGCCAATCTCTTGTGCCACTTAACACAATGAGATGCATTGTCATCAGCTACAAGACAAATGGGGGAAGCCTTATTTTCACATTCAAAATTAAGGTAATACACATTTCTCTTCCTATACCCAGTCAATATGATCTCTTGATCACTTGACCTTTTGATATGACATCCATCCTTACCAAATGAAATGTCATATCCTAGATCACTCAGCTGGCTTATGCTTATTAGATTATGTTTCAAACCTTTTACATAGGCCACTTGGGTGATAGTAATTAGGTTAGAAGAAATGTTACCAAACCCTTTGATGACTCCTTTTTCAGATCCACCAAAGATCACTTTATGTCCATCTTTGACAGATGAATACTCCTTCAGCAGCCCCTTTGTTCCAGTCATGTGCCTGGAACAACCACTATCCAAGTACCATATAGGGGCATGGTTACTTGGATTCACCTGCAATACAGAATTACTTACCCTTAGAACCCAAGTAAGTCTTGGGTCCTTGGTTCAGGTTAGCATTAATAAAGTTATCATAACCTCTTCTAACAGGTAGACTCTTATTCTTTATAACACTTGTGTTATACCAGCAGTCCAATGCAAAATGGCCTCTCTTGCCACAGCACCAACATTCAAACTTATTGTATCTAGATCTAGAAACATCCTTGTCAGAAGAATTTCTGTTCATTGCTGGTGCTGTTGCAACTTCACCTACTGATTTCTTAAAACCATTGGGTTTATGACCATAGGTAGGCCTGCTTGCCTTAACACCCTTGTTCTTCAGAACATTTGTCTTAATATGACCTTGAATGTCTTCATGATCATATATGTTAGAAGGCACTTTCTCCTTACTAAACTTTATGGGGACTGAAAGGTTTAGTGGCTGAATAGGGGCTTTGCCTTTCCTCTTGAATCTGCCAGCCCTGGAGTTACCTTTAAATCCTAATCCAGCCTTACCCTTCTGAGTGACAAATTCATCTATCAAGGGTAAGACAGATTTTGGCTTAGAGTAACTAGCCACTAAATCCCTTTCAATTCTAAGTCTGGCCTCCAGACTCTTTACTTGATCATTAGTATAATTAATTGTGCCCATCTGAATAATAGTTATATTCTTCAGCTTGGCAATTTCATTTAATTTTTGATCAAGGACTTTTTCTAACTCAGTTGTTGCTACCCTTAGTTCAGCAATTTCCTGAGCCTGTGTTTTAACCAGGTTCTTGCTTTTCTTAAGGGCCTGCAACAAGTCCCCATACTTGTCTATCAATTGATAGACATCTCCTTCAGATCCAGATGCATCTTCATCACTTGATGCAGATGTAGCTGATTCTTCATTTGTACTACAAACAGATGTACAAGAAGGGCAGTTTACCTCATTAGGACCAGACTGATTCTGGCATATGTCCTCTTCTGATCTTGTCATCAAACCCATGCATTGATGTTCATTGATGGAGTCTAGCAACTACATAAACTCTTCTTCCTCAGATGCAGCATATAGTCCAATATATGCTTCAGCTTCAGATCCTGATTCTGAAGTTGACTGGTCTGACAGACTTTTATCTTTCTTTGCAACAAAGGATTTCTCCTTCTTGCCTTTCTGATAAGTCTTCTTCTTTTCTGAAGATTCCTTCCTTTTGTCAGGACAATCAACCACTACATGTCCAGGCCTATTGCAACAATAGCAGACAATCTTTGAAGTAGTGGCTTTGCTGGGCTTTGATCTGCTTTTCTCTTTCCTTGATGACCTTCTCTTCTGATAATAGTCATCAACTTGCTGTGATGTGGAAGGCCTAGACTTCCATTGCTTCTTTTTCAAGAACCTTTGGAATTGCCTAGTGAATGCAGCAAAGTCTGCATCTGAATCACAGCTAACAGAACCCTTATCTGAATTTTCAGAACTATCTTCTTCAACTTCCTTAGGAGGAGATGGTGATTTCCTCCTATTCTTTCTGGTGGCTTCAGCATTAAATGCCACAGTCTTTTCTCTATGCTCTCCTCTTGAGTTTCTTTCCTCCTCCTTCCTTACCATAAGTTGCATTTCATAGGATAGCAACTTTCCAAACAGGGTTGGAGGAGATATCTCTGCCAATTTAGCCACTTCTCTTATGGCACAGATCTTTGTATCCCAATCCTTTGATAAAGATCTTAAGAATTTGTCATTCAGTTCATAGGTACTGAAGACTCTTCCATAGGATATTAGCTCATTCACAATTCTATAGAATTTCTTATAGCACTCAGTTATGCTATCAGATTTTCCTTGTCTAAAGCTTTCATACTCCTGATTTAGCATAGACTTTCTATCCAGCCTTACTTCTTCAGATCCCTCCATGTAGACAATCAATGTGTCCCACATCTCCTTGGAGGTCTTGCAGTGAATCAGATTCTGAAATGTTGAATCATCTATGGCACTGACAATGATATTCTGTGCCCTTTTATCCATGGTTGCCAAGATGATTTCATCCTTGGTCATTTCTGAATAAGTCTTTGGTATTTGGATATTTGCATCAAGAACAGATATCTTCATTGGAATGAAGGGCCCTTCTTGTACTGTGATGTAAATCCTTGGGTCAGATGCTTCCATAAACAATCTGACTCTCTCTTTCCAGATCCCAAAGATTTCCTTCTTGCATATGGGTAATTTCATAGACCCTAGCTCCTTATGATTCTCTCCAGAACCCATCTTCTTGAATCTTGAATCTGCCTTTCAGATCTACCTCAGACTGTTAAGTCCTTTTTGAGTAACCTCCCTCTGATACCACTTGATAGTTTAACTTTCAAGGCAGCCTAAACACCTAGAGGGGGGGGGGGGTGAATAGGTTCTGCTTTTCTTTTGAAACTTCTAGACAGAATTCAATTCAATAGCTAACATAATAAACACAGCAATCACAGAAAAAACAAAACATCACAGATTGCACTATGTTTTATAGTGGTTCCCCAAGGTCTGGGTACATCCACTTTCCCCCTTCACCTATCTAGCAGTATGCTAGATTCGGCCAAACTTCCACTTATCTCAGATCAATAGATCCTACAACTCAGAACCCAACTGGTTCCTACAACTCAGGCACAACTGCCCTACCTCAGCCTTGCCCCAAGGCCTACAACTCAGAGAATATCCTTCTCCTACACTCAGGCAAACAGCCCTACCACTCAGAGTTCAACACTCCTACACTCAGCCTTTATAACATAGGCTTACAACTCAGATCTGTGTAAACAGATCCTACAGAAATATAGAAAAGATTATTAATCTGTCTTGCCAAAGTTGAGAGAGAAAAGGCCAAGACAATTCTTGATCAGCTGATGCAATCAACTGTATCTGAGCCTTCTTCAAGGCTTCTTGAAAATGTACTTAGCTGAGTTGATTCCAAACAGCTTCTTGAGAATCTACTGGTGGTTTCTTTCTTCTTCTTCTAATTCTGGCTTGACCTCTCTCTATCCAGCACTTTGAAAGATTCTTCTGAATTCTGATTAGAACTCTTCTTAGATCTATCCTTAGATAGTCTTCTTAGATCTCCCGGAGAAGATCTTCTTAAGTGCCTAGCACTTTCTTGAAATGAATTGGATCGTAATCCTTCTCAACTTTTTGATTCTCAACAATGTTTTTCAACAGTTGCTTTCTCCTTCTGAATCCATCTATTTATAGATATTCTTCATGGTAACCGGCTGATCCGGTTTCTAACTGTTTTCTGACAAGTCTGACAGCTTCAGTTAACCGGTGGCAATCCACAGCTGTCAGGTCCTCAAACAAGTCCTGTGCCTTAGTCTTGAACCACAGTCTGTCAGAAAGTGTCGAGACCATCTGTCTAACTGTGTCGACACAATTGACTTTGGTGTCGACACAGTCTTCAGTGATGTCGACTAAGTTGCCTTTGAGTCGACACAGCTTCTTCTGCAAATAACTTGATCTTGACTCTTCAGTGTGTCGACACAAGTCCTGTGTGTCGACACAGTTGTTGTAGAATTATAACTTAGTAAGTGTCGACTTAGCCTTCAGGTGTCGACACATTCTGCTTTAATGTGTCGACTTAATCACAATGTGTCGACACATTCTGCTGGTGTCGACAAACTTGAGGTCGACTATTTTCTTTTGTGTCGACACATTCTCCCAATGTTGAGGTCGACGCTTTTCTTCTGTGTCGACACAAATTCCCAGAGTTGTGTCGACTCTTTTCTTCTGTGTCGACACATTTTCCCAGTGATGTGTCGACTTACTTCTTCTGTGTCGACACTTTTTCCCAGTGTAGTTGTAGACTAACTGCTATGTGTCGACACAGCTTCCCAGTGTTGTGTCGACTTACTTCTTCTGTGTCGACACTGCTTCTTCTGTGTCGACACTTATTCCCAGTGTAGTTGTAGACTAACTGCTATGTGTCGACACTGCTTCCCAGTGTTGTGTCGACTCTTTTCTTCTGTGTGTCGACACTGCTTCCTCTGTGTCGACACTTGGACTTAGAATTTTTCTGCATACTTTATCAATTCTTCACCTGCACATGTCAACTTAAAACAACATCAAATACACCTTGATGTATATCATTGAGCTAGGTTGGGCTTCTTCAAATCAGGTACACATTTTCCAATGTACCCAACATCTTCAATCACCATATCAGTAATTTGCTCCATCTAAACTTGAGGATAGAAGAGTATCACCTTAGAACCTTTTGGAGTTTGATCAATCCTATTCTGCAGATTTTCAATGAAGGAATCAAGTTGGTCTTGAATTGATTGAACTTTCTCCCCCACAACTCTTACATCCATCTGGGTAGTCTCCCCCTCAATGTATGCACTGATATTTTCCGCTATGTTTCCAGTCAGTTTTTCAACTGTATCTGCTGGAGTCTCTTCAGACTGAGATCCACTAAGTTGAATCCTTGCAGTAGGTTCAGAAGATATAGAAACCTGTGTGCTTATATCTCTTATAGTTTCTTTAGAGGAGTCAGATAGTTGAGGATCACGAGGCTCTTCCTCACTTCTCTCAGAAGAGCTACCTTCAGTGATTTCCTCAGTGATGATAACTTGCTTCTTCTTCTGGATAGAAGATTGTTGATGTGGCAGCAGCACCTTGTCCTATATCTCAAACATTTTTGAGTCCATCCTCCTCATATGATGGATCTTAGTTCCTAGCCTCATATTGAGGATCCCTGGAATAGTAACATGCAAGTATAGGGATAAGATTCTTCCCAAATTAGGCTCTGGAACAGATTCCACAATCCTATCAAACAACACTTTCCCCAGTTAGTTCTCTTGGTAAGAATTACCCTTGTCATGAGCTCAAACATCTTTATAGAGATCTTATCAAATGATCCTATTTTGCAAATCAGTGCTTTGCCAATCACATCAGCTAGAAATTTTCCTTTGAGATTCATTTATTTTCTTAAAACTGACACAGTGGTGTGCTTTGAAAGCCCACACCACTTGAGGGTGGATTTCACATCATCCTGATACAATTCTTTTACTTCATCAGACGACCTGAACTTGGGCAGATTCAGTGCTTTGCTTAATCTTTTGAGAGCGATTTTGATCTTGTGGCCACTGATGGAAGATTTGATTTTATTGGAGGATGAGTCGACAGTGGCATTCGAATACAGTTCAAGAACTTCTATCTTCCATATCGAGCTTGGCTCCGACAGGACAAAATCTAGGTCAGCGACCTGTAGTAAGTGGAGAGCTAGTTGTACTTCCTCTAGAGCATCCTTGAAGCCGTTTCGCACTAATTCATAACCCTCGAATAGGAAATCCATTCCTTTCGTCTCCATGAAGCCTTCAAATTTTTAAGATTTTGCATGAGCTTTCGTCGTAGAGTGGCATAAAGTCAAAAAGGGCTAGGAATAGTGTATTTTATTTTAAGTACACACACTTCTATTTATACTTACTCATATTTGAGAATGTGGAGAGGTGCATACCTGTCATGTTTTACACGAGTTAATCAACGTCTAAGATTAATCTCAGAAGATATCCGCAATAAGAACTGTTCGGGTAAGATCATTGAATGGTCTCGACGCACTCGACGGACTCTACGCCTGAAGTTGTCTCAGCTCACTCGACTCATAGAAACTTAGTCTTAGCACACTAGACGCTTGGTCACTTAGACTCAGCGCATTCGTCACTTGGACACTTAGTCCATAACTTTTGGATATCTTGCAAGGATCAATACTATCTGCAATATATATGCATGAAGCTATACTAAGTTAAACATGCCCAACTCAAATTTGAAGTTGTTGAACTTGACTTCATCTAGTGGCATAGTGAAGATATTAGCCACTTGTCTGTCTGTGGGGACAAACTCAAGACTAATGTCCTCTCTTTCCACATGCTCTCTAATAAAATGATATCTAATCTCTATATGCTTAGTCCTACTATAATACATTGGATTCCTAGCAATAGAGATTGTACTAGAAGAATCACACAACATTGGAGTTCTATTTAGCTTGAGATTGTAGTCTTGGAGCTGATACTGGATCCAAAGTAGCTGTGCACAGTAACTTCCAGCTGAGATATACTCTGATTTAGCTGTTGAGATGACAACACTTGTTTGCTTCTTGCTGCTCCAAGATATATGTCTTCTTCCTAGAAATTGACAGGTGCCCGAGGTGTTATTCCTGTCTTCTCTACAACCTGCAAAGTCTACATCTGAATACCCAATTAGTTCAAAATCATTATTCCTAGGGTACCATAGGCCAAGATCAGGTTTGCCCTTAAGATATCTCAGAATCCTTTTTGCTGCATTATAATGAGACTCCTTAAGGTTAGCCTGGTATCTAGAACAGACACATATATCATAAATGATGTCTGGCCTACTTATAGTCAGATAGAGGAGGGAGCCAATTATGTCTCTATACATGGTTTCATCAACATATTTCCTAGTCTCATCCTTATCTATTGACACACTTGACCCCATAAGAGTTTTCATTATGGAGGCACTCTCAATTCCAAACTTCTTGATTAGCTCCTTGGTGAACTTAGATTGAGACATGAATAGACCATCCCCTAACTATCTCACTTGGAGGCCCAAGAAATACTTGAGTTTACCTATACTGCTCATCTAAAACTGCCCTTGCATAAGTTTAGCAAATTTCTTGCAGAGGCCATCATCAGTAGACCCAAAAATTATGTCATCCACATAAATTTGGACTAGAATGATCTTACCCTTGACTTCCCTAAGGAATAATGCCTTGTGTATCTTTCCACTTAAAAATTTGTTCTCAATGAAAAATCTAGATAGAGTTTCATACCATGCCCTAAGGGCTTACTTCAACTCATACAAAGCTTTTCTTAGCTTAAACACATAATCAAGAAAGTTAGAGTTAACAAAACTTGAGAGTTTATCAACATAGACCTCCACTTTTAGGTCACCATTTAGGAAAGATGACTTAACATCCATTTGGTAGACCTTAAAACCTTTATTTTCAATATATACAAGGAATAGTCTTATTGCTTCCAATCTAGTAACCGATGCAAAGGTTTGATCAAAGTAAATACCATCCCCTTGCATGTATCCCTTGGCAACCAATTTAGGTTTATTCTTGATGATAACACCATTCTCATCAAGTTTATTTATATAAATCCACTTGGTTCTAATGATGTTATGCCCATGTGGTCTGAGAACCAGCTTCCAGACCTTGAATCTCTTAAACTAGTTCAGTTCTTCATGCATAGCTACAATCCAAAATGGGTTTATGTTGCCATTTTCAACCTTTTTTGGTTGAAACTGAGACAGGAAGCTTAGACACATAGCTATGTTGAGTCTTTTGCTCCTTATTATAACACCTTGGCTTGAATCACCTATGATTTGATTTCTAAAATGATCCCTCAAGTGCCTAACAACTGCCATCATTCTGTCTTCAGCATCATGGACTTCAATGTCTGGATCCTACTGGTCTTCACCCATGTCCTGTGTATTTAGATTTTTTTCACGGATGAGCACCCCATCATCTTCCTCTTAAGCATTAGAGAGTGTCCTTGATGGTCAGTTTATCCATCTTTAGTTCTATACCTGCAGATCTAGAGGAGCTAGGCAGCTCATTGTTAATCATAGATGATTCATTAAATACTACATTCACAGAATCTTCTACAACTTGGTTCTTCAAGTTGTAGACTTTATAGGCTTTATTGTGGTTATTGTACCCAATAAGAATTCCCTCATATGATTTGGCAGCAAACTTAGTCAAGTAGGACTTCCCATTATTCAGCATAAAATACTTGCTTACAAAGATCTGAGATAGGAGAGATTTGGTTTTCTACCTTTCATAATCTCATAGGGAGTCTTCTTATGATACTAGTTGATAGAAGCTTTATTCAGAACATTACAAGCAGTGTTCACTACCACAGCCCAAAAGTATTTTGGGAAATAAGTAACACTGATTAGTGTCCTGCTAGCTTCTATGAGAGTCCTATTTTTCCTCTCAGCAATTCCATTTTGCCGGGATGTTTTAGGAGAAGAAAACTCCTGATGAATCCCTTGTTCTTCACAGAACTTTGTCATGCCTTCAAAATGAAATTCAGTACCATGGTTACTTCTAATTTTGACCACAAAACTATCCTTTTCATTCTGAACTTACTTAACAAAAGTCATAAAGATGTTAAGGGTTTCAGACTTTTTATTTAGAAATAAA
Source organism: Platanthera zijinensis (assembly GCA_039513925.1). Classification (NCBI taxonomy): domain Eukaryota; kingdom Viridiplantae; phylum Streptophyta; class Magnoliopsida; order Asparagales; family Orchidaceae; genus Platanthera; species Platanthera zijinensis. Next base: position 238,187,863 of record CM077079.1, on the reverse strand, counting down.
ACCCAAGCAAATCTTGAATAGTCATCAACTATCATAAGTGTGTAAAATTTCTTAACTAGACTATGAACTGGCATAGGACCAAAAAATTCCATATGCAAGAGATATCAACATCTCTCAGAATCCCTGTCCCCAATGATTTTAAAGGATGCTTTTGTCTGTTTGCCCTTTTGGCATGCAGAGCAAATGCCCTCTTTGGTGCCTCTCATATTGGGTCCATTTCTGACTAGCCCTTCATTGAAGAGCTTGCTAATTGTCTTGTAATTCAAGTGAGTTAGCCTCCTGTGTCATTGCACATAATAAGAGACTTTCTCATTTGCTACCAGACATACTGGTGAGTCTGTACTTAAACATAAGAAGTTTAGACAATGAATATTTCCACTCCTAGTGTCTGTCAAAATGATCTCTTGGTCACTTGACCTTTTGATTAGACACTCATTATTGTCGAAGACAATGATACAGCCAATATCACATAGTTGGCTTATGCTAATCAGATTGTGCTGCAATCCTTCTACATAAGCTACCTTTGTGATGGAGACTGTCATTGGCGATCATGCCATAGCCCCGAGTAACTCCTCTGTCTGAACCTCCAAAAATCTCTTTAGGTCCATTCCTCCAAAGATCACTGTCCAAGTATCATATTGACATTTCATGGGTACTTGGACTATCCTCCATACATAGATTAGTTTACCATAGGAAACCAAAAGATATTGGGTCCTTGGTTCATGTTAGCCTGAAAATGAACATGTCTACCGACAACAGCCTTGACAGGAAGACTCACCCTTGCTCTTGACACACTAGGGTTGTGCCAACAGTCTATGGAAAAGTGACCCACTTTACCATAACACCAATACTCATGAATGTTATTATCTTCATCTAAACAGACTTTGGAGTGTGCAAGTAATCAATAGTTATATGTTTAAAGGGGAGAACAACAACCTTCTTCTTGTTTCTTTCAGCAATTTTTTGATTGAAAGTGAGTCTGCCAGTAGATGAACTTGGCTTACTTTGAGTTTCTCTAACAGAAGTCTTCTTTGAACTTGACATGTTGTTGATGGCATCAGAGATAGTAAAGTGAGGCTTACTGACTGACTTACCCTTAGTCAAGGTTTTTGCTGAAGGAACTTGAGAATGGGCCACAACCTTATCCTTGAGTATGAAAGCTGGAGCATCAAACACAAATGGTCCATGATGGGCCATTTGGATTTCCACATGGAGAGCCTTCAGTGCACTCAACAATATGCCCTTTCTCCTCATGGAGATCTCTATTGTAATATAGTCCTGGTCATACCTGTTAGAAGGGAGGATTACCTTTTAAAAGGGGTCTGAAGCAAAAAAGGAGCCTTGCCTTTCCCTTTGGAATGGGCAGCTCTAGAGTTCCACTTGAACCGCAAACCTCTCTTATACTTTTGAGAGGTGAAGGAGTAAATCAACGGTAAAATAGTTTTGGGCTTAGAGAATTTAGCCACAAGCTTCTTCTCCTTGAGAAGCTTTTCTTCAAATTCATGATGATCTTGTTCTTCTGGCTAATTGTTCCAATTTGAATAATTGAGATAGCCTTTTGATGGCTGACTTCTCTCCTCATCTGAGCTAGCAAGGGTGCTGAATCAGGCTGTAGGGAAGCATTTTGCTGAATAGTGGCAATCTCCGCAGCTTGTCTCTTGACAAGCCTTTTGCTCTTATTCGGAGCATCTAGAATTGCACCATACTTGTCAATCAATTGATTGACATCATCTTTAGATTCTGAACCATCATCCCCATTGGAGGAAGTAAAATCTTTAGAGTCAGAGACAGACTCATAGAAAGAGGGAGAGCTAGGGATAAAGTATACCTCATCAAGAATAGAATTGTCCTGATTATCTTCTAATAGGGCCATGAGACTGAACTCCTCATCCTCTTCAAAATCACTATCAATAGAGGACAGTGGGGCCCTTATACCAGATGGGGTAGCTAGATGATCAACCTCTTCTTCAATGGACATGAGACCAATATAAGCCTCCTCTTCATCTGATTCTGGAGACTCAAAATCACTGTCTGATAGGCTGACTTTCTTTTTGGCAAAGAAGCTCTTTTCAGTTTTCTTGTCCATGTGATGCTTTTTTCCTCTAGTCTTCATGTGCTCCTTCCTCTTAATTAGACAGTTAGCAATGACATGTCCACTCCTATTATAACAATAGTAGACAACATTTGTCTTAATATGTTTGTTCTGCTTAGAGTCATACCTTTCCCCAGAGGGGTCTTTTCTAGACTTGTTCTTGCTGGAGTAGGGCTTCCTTGATGAGGAGCTTGAAGAGCCCTTGTTATTTCACTATCTTCTCCTGCTAAGTATCTTCTTGAACTGCTTTAAGAATAGTATCAGTTCTCCATCAGACATTTCATTCCCAAAGGAGATGGGATCTGAGCTATCTGACTCTACAACTCTTCTTTGTGGAGAGGGAGTATTTTCCCTACTCCATATGGCTTTAGCTCTGAAGGCAACAAACTTCTCTTTATTGAGAGTTTTGGCAGCATCTTCTTCTGCCTTCCTGGAGTTCAGCTATATCTCATGGGATAGCAGCTTCCCAAATAAATTTTGAGGCAATGTGTTGGCCAAGTTACCAACCTCTCTAATGATACAGATCTTGATATCTCATTCCTTGTTTAGGGATCTCAAGAACTTGTCAGTCAACTCATAATTAGTGAACTATCTGCCATAAGTGATCAGTCTGTTCAGTATTATGAAGAACTTTTCATAGTATTCAACTATGGAATCTTTCTTGCCTTGTTTGAAGGCCTCATATTGCTGATTCAGGAGGAATTTCCTGTCATCCCTCACTTCCTCTGTCCCTTTCATATATACTATAAGAGAATCCCATATCTCTTTAACTGTCTTGCTATGAACAAGGTTCTTGAAGGTGGTCATCTATGACACTGACAATGATGTTTTGAGGCCTTTTATCTATGGTTGCCATAATGACTTCATCTTTGGTCATCTCAATGTACTTCTTTAGACTCTAGACATTGACATCTATAACAGCAACCTTCATGGGGATAAAGGGTCCCTCTTGAACTGTTATGAATATCCTTGGGTCTGAGGTGTCCATAAATAGTCTCACCCATTCCTTCCATATCCCAAAGTTCTCTTTCCTACATATAGGAAGCTTCATTGAGCTCAATTCCTTATGGTTCTCAACTGAACCCATAGGGATTATCTTCAGCTACTCTTGGAGATCTGTTCAGACTGTTTAGTCCTTTTTAATCAACCTCCCTTTGATACCACTTGAAAGTATTTGTTTCAAGAGTAGCTATACACCTAGAGGAGGGGGGAGGCCGGGCGTGAATAGGTATTTTAATATTTTTGAACTTTATTTGACTTTGGTGAGTTGTGAATGATTTTATGTTACCTTTCAAGAACAAGAACAACACACTAGAATTTATAGTGGTTTCCCAATGTATGGGTACATCCACTTTCTCTCTCACCTTTCTAACAGTGTGTTAGACAAGACAATCTTCTCCAAACTCAGCTCAAAGAGCTAACAACACAGATCCCTCAGTATCTCTCAGGCTTCCTCCAAGCCCTACCTCAGGCCACTGCCCTACCCACTCAGAGTAAACTTTACCTACAGCTCAATGATCCTCCAAATCACCTACCTCAGGCTTATCTAAAACCCTACAACTCAGGCTAGGAGGATAGACCTATAACTCAGAGATAAGCAATCTTCTACCTCAGATCTTGACTAAGATCCTACCATTTAGCCATTATATTTTAGGCTTACAACTTAGATCAATAATGATCCTACAAAAAGATTAAGTGTTTGGTGATGATTGACTCCAGAGGAAATGTCCTCCGAGTCTTCTTTTTGAACTGAGTAAAACTCAGCCTTAACTTCTTCACAACATCAAGAAGGTAGATCTTCAGGAAGTTTCTGCTTGTGCAGAGAAGACAACTGTAGAGCACTGTTTCTTTAAGCCTTTGATGTAGTAGAGTTGAGTGCAGTGTCCTTGAAGGTGAACAACCACTAGGGTTTTCTCTACTTCTACTTCTTTCACAGAAAAATGAGTTCTGTGATCCTGCTGTTGAATACTTTGTGATTTCTCAATTATTTTTGTTCTTTTAACAGCCAGCTTTGTCTTTTTTGTTTCAGACATTTTGTAATTCCAGTGTCAAGGAATTTATCTCTTGCTCAAAAGGTGAAGATCAACCTCCTGTCTTTTTTCAGAGAAAAAGCTTCTTTTAATATCTCTGTAAAGTTCACTTTCTCTTTCCCTGACCAACGTCTCTTTCCTCAGTATGGGCAAGTCGAAAAAGGGTTAACTACAACAAATCTTTTGCATTAATTGTTGTACTAATGACATACAGTTCCTTTTGTCATATAGCGTGCAAGTACCGCGAAATTTGAATTTTGGATGATGTCAACATGACTCAGTGCTTGTGGACTTGAAATTTTTTTAGATAATCTGCATATGCATTGAGTGATGCCATGTCACTCAACGCAAAACTACTTAGTAGAAATTCTGCATCTTGAGGTGTTGAGTGGACCTTCAACACTCAACGCATTTGACATTTGCAGTCTAACTGTTAAGCCGTTAAGTGAACCTTCATCACTCAATGCATTTAGACTTTGTAGAATTTTCCTGCATGAAGGTGTTGAGTGAAGCTTCTACACTCAATGTTTCTAGACTTTGCCTGACTTCTTGATGAGGCGTTGAGTGGCCTGACTTCACTCAATGCTTCTATACTTAATCAAAAATCCTATTGAGTAGGCTTTGAGTGGACTGTATTCACTCAACGCTTCTGTCCTTAGACAGATTTCTAGTCAGCAATACTAAGGCTTTGATTGCATGGATTTTTGCCAACGCTTTTACCCTTCTACATTGAGTGAAGAGAGTTCACTCAATGCTTCTGTACTAAGCATGTTTTCTTCTTATCTAGCATCCTGTATTGAGTCCCACTATCATTATGACCCAGACAACATGTCTAATAAATGTAACAGTATACAACCTGTATACAATGAACTTGAATATGTATTTTAGATACATTCATATGTATACCATTGGCTCATGGGTCTTCTTCAAATCTAGGACATTGTGATCAATGGACCCAACATCAGCCATTCCAGACTCCTCTATGTACAATATGAGACAAACCACAGAGGACAAGGTGCAAGAAGCGTGCTACCTGAGCTTTTAAGCCCCAAACATATAAACGCAACATACTGCTCCCGCCTCCAAGAAAACGTCAAATACTCCAAAGCCTCCACAACGTAAAGCTCCATATTATAGCGGAAGCAGAAATAGCTCTATGAGATGTGGCCTATCACCCTTCGAGCACAACTCTCTCCCTCAAATTATATTGAGAGGCGGCCTGTCTTCCTCGAGTTCTTCAAGAAAGCCCTATACAACAACAAGCAAATAGTGAAGGTTTGGCCGGCACAGATCCGACCACGTGATTTTGTTGGGTCCATTGATCACAATGTCCCAGATTTGAAGAGGGACCACAGGTCAATGGTATACACATGTTTTTATCTAATATATATGCTTATAGTTCATTGTATGCAGGTTGTCTATTGTTTAGTGATTAGACAGGTTGTCAGGGTCACATTATTAATTGGACTCATGACAGGTTGTTGGAAAAGCAGAAAACAGGCTAAGTCCAAAAGCGTTGAGTGAGTACACTTCACTCAATGCTAGGAGTCTAAAAGCGTTGACAGGAGATCCAGCAGTCAAGCCTCAATGTTGCTGAATTGAAATCTGTCTAAGGACAGAAGCATTGAGTGAAGGAAGTTCACTCAATGCATACTCAAAAGGAAATCTATCTAAGTATAGAAGCATTAAGTTAAGAAGGATCACTCAACGCCTCATCAATTATTCAGCAAAGTCTTGAAGCATTGAGTGTAGAAGCTTCACTCAACGCCCTCAACAAGAAGAATTCTACTAAGTCCAAAAGCATTAAGTGATGAAGGCTCACTCAAATCCTTATCAGTTAGGCTGTACAAGTCAGAATACTTTGAGTGATGAAGACTTACTCAACGCCTCAGGAAGCAGATATTCTGCCAAGTGTTTTTGCGCTGAATCACTTGACTTCACTCAATGCTTGTGGCAGAGAAATGCTAAGTGTACAAGCAATGTCATGCTAACAACATCCAAAATTCAAATATTACGGGACTTGTGCGCTAGAATACAAATGGCGCCAAATGCCTCCTATACAGTAATTAAAGCTAAAGGTAATTTACGACTTACAAATTCGGCTTGCCCATACAGAGAAAAGAGCTGTTAGTCCACGGGAAAAAAAAAGAAGACTTTTATAGAGAAATAAAAGGAAGCCTTTTCTCACGACAAAAAAAGATGCTCCATCAAGTTGAAAAATCAACTACACTCAGATTTATAGAAGTTTTTTTTAACACCGAAAAGAGCTGGCTATTTGAAGAGATCAAGAACTGAATCATTTAGGTTTTCAACAACAAGTACAAAAACTTTTTTCTGTAAGAGAAGAAGAAGAAGAAGAGCATTCAAAAGTTTTTATTCATCTTCAAGGCCACTGCACTCAACACTATTACTTCAAAGGCTTGAAGAAACAGAGCTCTGCAGTTATCTTCTCAACACAAACAGAAATAACCTGAAGATCAATAGTCTTGGTGCCGTGAAGAAGAGAGGACTGGGTTTTCTCAATTCAGAAAGGAAGCTCAGAGAACTATTTCTCTGGAGTCAATCATCATCAAACATTACTCAATCTTTAAGATCATCTGTTGATCTGAGTCGTAGGCCTGTATTATAAAAACTGAGTGTAGGAGTTAAGTCTCTGAGTTGTAGGATCCTGTTTTGGATCTAAGGTAGGGATGTTTAGCCTGAGATATGATCTCTGTGTAGATATGAGGTAGGAGATCTGAAATCTCTGAGTGTAGAGCTGTTTAGCCTAAGGTAGGAGTTATTATACTCTTAGTTGTAGGATCCTATTTAGGATCTGAGGTAGGACTGTTTAGCCTGAGGTAGGATCTCTATATAGATATGAGGTAGGAGATCTGTATCTCTGATTATAGGGTTGTTTAGACTGAGGTAGGATTTATTATACTCTGAGTTGTAGGAGTGTGCTTCACGTTGAGGTGTAGGATCCTATAGAATCTGAGGTGTAAGCTCAAGGAGCTGAGATAAAGGAGGAGATAGCTGAATCTAGCTCACTGCTAGATAGGTGAAGGGCGAAAGTGGATGTATCCAAGATATGAGAACCACTATAAAATCTGGTGTGCTATTGTGGATCTTGAAAGCAAACATTATAATCTAACTCACAACTCAACCAACTTAAAAATCTATCCAAAAGACTTGAAAACCTTTTCACCCCCCCCTCTTAGTGTGTAGCTACTCTTGAACAAAGACTTTCAAGTAGTATCAGAGAGAGGTGTTTCAAAGAGGACTTAACAGTTTGAACCAATTTCCAAGAGTAGCTAAAGATTATCTCCATGGGTTCAGGTGAGAACCACAAGGAGTTGAGCTCCAGAAAGTCATATTTGCAGGAAAGAGAACTTTGGGATTTGGAAAGAAAGGGTAAGGTATTCATGGAAGCCCGAGACCCAAAGATATTCTTAACAATTCAAGAGGGACCCTTCATATCCATGAAGGTCTCTTTCATAGATGCCAATGTCTAGACTCCAAAGAAGTACACTGAGATGACCAAGGATGAAGTCATTATGGAAACCATGGATAAAAGGTCTCAAAACATCATTGTCAGTGCTATAGATGACTTCCCTTTCTAGAACTTGGTCCACTGCATGATTACTAAGGAGATGTGAGATTCTCTTATAGTATATATGGAAGGGATAGAGGAGGTGAGGGATGACAGGAAATCCCTCCTAAATCAGCAATATGAGGCCTTCAAGAAATGCAAGAAAGATTCCATAGCATAATGCTATGAAAAGTTCTTCATGATAATGAACAGTCTAATCACATATAGCAGATAGTTCAAAAAATATGAACTAAATTACAAGTTCTTGAGATCCCTTAAAAAGGAATGAGATATCAAGATCTGTGTCATTAGAGAGGTTGATAACTTGGCCAACATATTGCCTCAAAATCTATTTGGGAAGCTGTTATCTCATGAGATACAGCTGAACTCCAGAAGGGCAGAAGAATATGCTTCTAGAACTCTTAATAAAGAGAAGGCTGTGGCCTTTAGAGGTGAACCCATAATAAGGAGCAAGGAAAAGATACCTTCTCCATCAAGGAGAGCTGTAGAGTCTGAGAGTTCAGATCCCAGCTCCTTAGGGAATGAACTGTCTGATGGAGAACTGAATTTATTCTCAAAATAGTTCAAGAAAATGCTAAGTAGGAGAAGACAGTGAAAGAACAAGAGCTCTTCAAGATCCACATCAAGAAAGTCTTATTCCAGCAAGGACAAGTCCAGAAAAGACTCCTCTGAGGAAAGGTATGACTCTAGGCAGAACAAACAAATTAAGACTAATGTTGTTTTCTACTACTGTAATGAGAGTGGACATATCATTGCTGACTGTGCAATCAAGAGGAATGAGCACAAGATATTTGAATACAAGAAGCATTAAAAGAACAAGAAGGCTGAAAAAAGCTTCTTGGCCAAGAAGAAGATCAGCCTATCAGACAGTGATTCTGAGTCTTCAGAATCAGAGGAACAAGAGGCCTATATTGGTCTCATTTTTGATGAATAAGAAGCTGGTCACCCAGCTACCTCAATTAGCATAAAAGCTCCATTGTCCTCTTTTGATAGTGACTTTGAAGAGGATGATGAGTACAGTCTCATAGCCCTAACTGAAGACAATCAGGACAATTTGTTCCTGATGAGGTACACTCAATCCCTAACTCTCCCTCTATCTTTGAGTCTGTCTTAGACTCTAAAGCATCTGTTGGGTACATTGGAAAATGTATACTGATTTGGAGAAGCCTCACTTAGCTCAATGATATACATCAAGGTGTATTTGATGTTATTTTAAGTTTATATGTGCAGGTTAAGAATGTGCTAGAATGCAGGAAAAATATTCTAAGTCCATATGTCGACACCTGAGGAAGCTGTGTCGACACTTTAGTAAGATTGTGTCGACACTTGGAAATAGCTGTGTTGACACTTCAGAGAATTTATGTCGACACCGGGAGGCAGTGTCGACACACAGAAGATTATAGTCGACATCACTGTGTTGGCACCGGGAGGCAGTGTCGACACACAGAGGCAGAGTCGACAATAACTGTATCGACACTTGGAGGCAGTGTCGACACACACTATGTTCTGAGTCTACATCAACTGTGTCGACACACAGGACTTTTGTCGACACACAGCTGAGTCTAGACCAAGTTGATTGCTGATGAATGGTGAAGTGTTTATATCGACACAAATAATTAGTGTTGACACATTCTCAAGATGCAGTATCAAGGAGCTGTGTCGACATAAAGGCAATTTTGTCGACATCACCAAAGGCTGTGTCGACACTTAAGTCACTTGTGTCGACACATATTGACAGATGGTCTCAAAACTTTATGACAGACAGACTCGACGCTTTGCTGACAGAGTCAAAGACTCAAGAACTGTTTGAAGACTTGACAGCTGTGAGTTACAACAGGTTTACTGAAGCTGTTAGACTTGTCAGAAGTTAGTTATAAACCAGATCAGCCGGTTACCATGGATGAAGTCTGTAAATAGATGGATTCAGAAGAAGAAAAAATATACATAGATAGAGAAGACAAGTATTGTCACAACTAACACAATTAGAGATTGATCTCTGATCAAGAAAGTACAAGTAACAAAGAAGAAGATCTTCGTGAGAAGATCTAAGAAGACATTCTAAAGTAGTTTACTATTCAGATTCTGTCTAAGTTGAATTCAATCAAGAATTCAGAAGTATCTTCAAGAGGATAGAGAGAGATCCAACTATTTGAAGACAAGGAGGAGACATTCACAGGTCTCTCAAGAAGCAGATACTGAACTAATCTGTCAAGAAGATTCAGATCTATTTCTGAAGTCTAAGAAGAAAGCTGCCAGTCAGTTTTATTAAAAGGAAATCAACCCAACTAAGTTCAGATTCAAGAAGATTTGAAGAAAGCTAAGATCAAGTTGATTTCAGCCATCCGCCTCTTCAAGAAGCTGATCAAGAAAGTTCTTATCCCTTCTCTCTCAACAGGGGTAAGAGATTACAAAATTCCTTATCAAATTCTGTAGGATTTATTCATAGATCTGAGTTGTAAGCCTATTTTATAAAGGCTAAGTGTAGGAGATTTATTCTCTGAGTGGTAGGGATGTTTATGCCTGAGTTGTAGGAGAAGGTATTCTCTGAGCTGTAGGCCTTGTGGAAAGGCTGAGGTAGGGCTATTTATGCCTGAGTTGTAGGAGAAGATATTCTCTGAGTTGTAGGCCTTGTGGCAAGGCTGAGGTAGGGCTTGTTAGCTTGAGTTGTAGGAATCCTTCTGGATTCTGAGCTGTAGGATTTGAGGATCTGAGTTAAAGGAAGAAGTTAGGCCGACTCTAGCATACTGCTAGATAGGTGAAGGGGGAAAGTGGATGTACCCAGACCTTGGGGAACCACTATAAATCTGTGTGCAATCTGTGATGTGTGTATGATTGTGATTGCTGTGCTGTGTTAGCTATAGAATTATCTGATTTATTCAAAGAACTGTAGTTATATTATGCCTTAAGTTAAATCAAGGAAAAGTACCTATTCACCCACCTCTAGGTGTTTAGGTAGTCTTGAAAGTAAAACTATCAAGTGGTATCAGAGGGAGGTTGCTCAAAGAAGGACTTAACAGTCTGAGTTAGATCCCTAAGGGAGAATCAAGAAAATGGGTTCTGGAGAGAATCACAAGGAATTAGGGTCAATGAAATTACCCATCTGCAGGAAAGAGATTTTTGGAATCTAGAAAGAAAGGGTTAGATTGTTTATGGAGGCCTCTGACCCAAGAATATATATCACAGTAAAAGAAGGTCCATATATCCCAATGAATGTGTCTGCTCTAGATGCAAATCAAAGAACTCCTAAAGATTTTTCTGAAATTACCAAGGATGAGATTATATTGGCAACTATGGATAAAAGAGCTCAGAATATCATAGTGAGTGCCATAGATGATTCTACTTTCCAAAATTTGATTCACTGCAAAACCTCCAAGGAAATGTTGGACACCTTGATTGTCTATATGGAGGGTTCTGAAGAAGTTAGACAAGACAGAAAGTCTATGCTCAATCAAGAATATTAGAGTTTTAGATAAGGGAAGTCTGATAGCATATCTGAATGCTACAAGAAATTTTACAGGATAGTGAATGAACTAATGTCCTATGGAAGAGTCTTCAGTACTTATGAGCTGAATGACAAATTCCTAAGATCCGTGACAAAAAATTTGGATACCAAGATTTGTGCCATTAGAGAAGTGACCAAACTAGCTGACATTTCTCCTCCAACCTTATTTGGAAAGTTGCTATCATATGAAATGAAACTAATGGCTAGGAAGGAGGAAGAAAGAAATACAAAAGGAGAGCATAGAGAAAAGTCAGTGGCCTTCAAGGTTGAAGCCACTAGAAAGAGCAGAAGGATGTCTCCATCACCTCCTAAGGAAGTTGCTGAAGTTATCTCAGAAAATTCAGACAATCAGAACTCAGATAGTAGTGATTCAGATGCAGATTTTACTTCCTTTACAAGGTAGTTTCAGAGGTTCTTGAAGAAGAAGCAGTGGAAGTCAAGGCCCTCCACATCACAGCCAGTTGATGACTATTATCAAAAGAGAAAATCATCAAGAAAGGAAAGGAGCAGGTCTAAGCCTAGCAAAGCTACAACATCAAAAATTGTTTGTTATTGCTGCAATAGGCCAGGACATGTGGTGGCTGAGTGTCCTGAAAAGTGGAAGGAGTCAATAGACAGAAAGAAGACTCAACAAAAGGGTAAGCGGAGAAATCCTTTGTTGCTAAGAAGGAGAAGAGTCTTACAGATCAATCCTCCTCAGAGTCAGAATCTGAAGCTAAAGCATACATTGGACTGTATGCAGCTAGTGAAGAAGAGGATTTTATATAATTGCTGGACTCCATCAATGAACAAGAAGACCATCAGTGCATGGGACTGATGGCTGAATCAGAAGATAACAAGTGCTAGGATCAGCTTGGTCCCAGTAAGGTACAAAGTAATTCTAGAATTTCTGATTACAGTACTGGTTCAGAGTCAGATTCATCTTCATCAAGTGATGAGGATGGATCAGAATCTGAAGGAGTTATTCATCAGTTGATAGATAAATATGGGGACTTATTGCAGGCACTTAAGAAAAGCAAAAACCTGGCCAAAAATCAGGCTAAGGAAATTGTAGATCTTAAGATGATTGCATCTGGTTTAGAGAAAGAATTGGATCAACAAATGAATGAGTTTGCCAAGCTGAAAACTATTACTGTTATTCAGATGGGTACAATCACATATAAAAATGATCTAATTAAAAGTCTGGAAGTCAGACTTCAAGTAGAGAAAGATTTGGTGGCTAGTTACTCTAAGCCAAAATCAGTCTTACCCTTAATAGATGAGTTTGTGGCTCAAAAGGGTAAGGCAGGAATAGGCTTTAAAGGTAACACCAGGGCTGCCCATTTAAAGAGAAAAGGCAAAGCACCTGTTCAGCCATTGAATTTTAAAGTCCCTATAGTTTTTAGAAAGGTGCATGAGCCTTCTAACAAGTATGATCTTGAAAACATTCATGGTCATAATAAGACTGAAGTTCTGAATGACAAGGGTGCTTATGTCAATAAGTCAGCCCATGTTCATAAACCCCATGGTTATAAGAAATCAGTGGGTGTAGCTGCAGCAGCACAAGCACAGAACAAAAATTCTTCTGTCAAAAATGTATCTAGACCTAGATACAACAAGTATGAATGATGGTGCTGTGGCAAGACAGGCCATTTTTCCTTAGACTGCTGGCATAACATAAGTGTCAGGAAGAACAAAAGTCTACCAGTTAGAAGAGATGCTAGTAGTTTTGATATGAATGGTGCTAACTTGAACCAAGGACCTAAGACTTAGTTGGGTTCTAAGGGAAAGTAATTCTGTATTGTAGGAAAGTCCAAGTTGCCATGCCCCTATATGGTACTTGGACAGTGGAAGTTCCAGGCACATGACTGTAATAAAGGGGCTACTGAAGGAGTACACATCTATCAAGGATGTGCTTAAAGTAATCTTTGGTGGATCTGAAAGAGGAGTCATCAAAGGATTTGGTAACATCTCTTCCAACCAAATTACCATCACTCAAGTTGCATATGTAAAAGGTTTGAAACACAACCTGATAAGCCTAAGTCAGCTGAGTGATCTAGGATATGACATTTCATTTGTTAAGAATTGATGTCATATCAAAAGGTCAAGTGATCAAAAGATCATTTTGACAGGATATAGAAAGAGAAATGTTTATTGTCTTGATTTTGGGTGTGAGAACAAAGGTTCTCCTATTTGTCTTGTAGCTGATGAGAAAGTATCTCATTGTGTCAAATGGCACAAGAGTCTGGCTCATCTTAACTACAAGACAATTGACCAACTCTTTAGTAAAGAGTTAGTGAGGAATGATCCTCAAGTTAAGTGTATAAAGGAAGGGATATGTTCAGCTTGTCAAAATGGCAAGCAGACAAAATCCTCCTTTCATAGCCATGAAAACAAGGATTCAGTGAGGTGTCTATACCTCTTACATATGGATCTTTTTGGTCCTATGCCAGTTCATAGTCTAGGTAGGAAGGTCTACACTTTTGTGGTTGTAGATGACTATTCTAGATATTCCTGGGTGTTCTTTCTAAGACAGAAATCTGAAACCCCAAGTGTTTTATACAGTTTTATCAGACAAATTTAGAATGAACTGGACAGTACAGTGGTCAAAATCAGAAGTGACCATGACACTGAATTTCAATCTGAAAGTATGACAAGATTGTGTGAAGAGTTTGGGATTTTTCAAGAATTTTCCTCACATAGAACACCTCAGCAAAATGGTATTACAGAAAGAAAGAATAGGAGATTGATTGAAGCTGGTAGAACTCTATTGAGTGACACTTCTCTCCCAAAATATTTCTGGGCTGATGAAGTAAACACTGCATGTCATGTACTCAACAGGGCTTCTATCACTAAGTACCACAAAAAGACTCTCTATGAGATTATGAAAGGTAGAAAACCAAATTTATCCTATTTTAGGATCTTTGGTTGCAAGTGTTATATTGTTAACAATGGCAAGTCTTATTTAACTAAGTTTGCTGCCAAATCCCAAGATGGGATATTTATTGGGTACAGCAACAATAGTAAGGCTTATAGAGTCTACAACTTGATTACTCAGGTTGTAGAAGAATCTGTACATGTTGTATTTGATGAAACAAGATTAATCAACAGTGAGTTGCCTTATAGTTCATGCAGTCCAATAGGTATAAGCAATAGGATGGACAAGCTTTCCATTGTAGAAGGCTCAACTGCAGATGAAGTATTGGAAAATGTTGGCTACTATCCAGGGGGAGTACAAGACTCTCTAGAAGCTGATGACAACCAAGAGGTGCAGCATAATGAAGAAACTTGAGGTGTTCAGCCAGAAGGAAGTCTACCTCCAGCTGTAAGACATCTAAAGGATCATCCAGCAGATCAGATAATTGGTGATCCAAGACATGGAGTGCAAACCAGAAGTAGAAATCTGAATACAGTCATGCACTCAAGTTTTCTATCTCAACTGGAGCTAAAGAAATTTGAAGAAGCTATTTAAGACCAACACTAGATTAATGCTATGCAAGAGGAGCTTAATCAGTTTAGAAGATGTAAGGTCTGGGAGTTGGTTCCTAAACCAAAAGACCACAACATCATTGGTAATAGTGGATTTTTAGGAACAAGTTGGATTAGAATAGAGTTATTGTGAAGAATAAAGCAAGATTGGTTGCAAAAGGATACAGGCAGGAAGAGGGAATAGACTTTGATCAAACATTTGCCCCAGTAGCAAGACTGGAAGCAATCAGAATGTTCCTTGCCTATACAGTATATTAAGGCTTCAAGGTATATTTAATGGATGTGAAATCAGCATTTCTGAATGGTGATCTAAAAGAAGAAGTCTATGTAGAGCAGCCATTAGGTTTTATAGATTCTCTTAAACCTAGTTATGTCTATAGACTTAGGAAAGCATTGCATGGGTTAAAGCAAGCCCCAAGGGCTTGGTATGAAACCATGTCTACTTTCCTTATTGAGAACAAATTCTCAAGAGGTAAAATAGACAAAACTCTATTCCTAAGGGAATCTAAAGGTAAGATAATCTTAGTTCAGATCTATGTAGATGACATAATCTTTGGATCTATAGAGAACAACCTTTGCAAGAAGTTTGCCAAACTTATGCAAGGGAAGTTTGAAATGAGCAGTATGGGGGAACTTAAGTTCTTCTTGGGACTCCAAGTAAGACAGACTGATGATGGATTGTCCATATCCCAGTCTAAGTTCACCAAGGAGTTAATTAAGAAGTATGGTATGGAATCATCCTCCACCATGAGAACTCCTATGGGAACAAGTATGCCTATATGTAAAGATGATGCAGGTAAACCTGTAGATGAGTCTTTGTATAGAGGAATAATTGGCTTTCTATTATATCTAACTGCTAGTAGACCAGACATTATGTATGCAATATGTATCTATGCTAGGTACCAAGCATGCCCTAAAGAATCACATTATACTGCAGTCAAGAGGATTTTGAGATATCTAAAGGGCACACCTAATCTAGGCCTTTGGTACCCTAGGAATGGAGATTTTCTACTAACAGGTTATTCAGATGCAGATTTTGCAGGCTGTAGAGAAGATAAAAAAAGTACTACAGGTACATGCTAATTCTTGGGAGGAAGATTGATATCTTGGAGCAGTAAGAAGCAGAATAGTGTGGCAATATCCACAGCTGAGTCTGAATATGTGGCAGCAGGAAGTTGCTGTGCATAGCTGTTACGGATTCAACATCAGCTAAGGGACTATGGTATTCAAGTAAGTAGAACACCTTTATTGTGTGATTCTAACAGTGCCATCTCTATTGCAAACAATCCTATTTCACATAGTAGGACTAAGCATATCGAGATAAAATATCATTTTCTTAGAGAACATGTAGAAAAAGAAGACATCTCATTAGAATTTGTTAAAACTGATTATCAAATTGCAGATGTATTTACTTAGCCTCTGGATGAAACTAAATTCAATAGATTTAAAATTGAATTAGGAATGCTGACCATAGGTTTGCTTACCAAAAATTGGCTAAGTAAAATGGTGTCGAAACATTTAGTGATAAGGTGTCGACACAGAGAATTCATGTCGACAATTCAGGGAAATTGTGTCGACACAGAAAAAATGTGTCGACACCTAAGGGACAAAGAGTCGACACATCCAGAAATGTAGTGTCGATACAACCAGAGTAATGGTGTCGACACTTACAGATTTTGTGTCGACACTTATAATAAGAGTCGACACAGAATTTCTGATGAACTACTAAGTATCTCCTGTGTTGACATATCATCAATTGGTGTCGACACATAGTAGTCAGCGCCGTGGTCGAGACAATAGAAGTTTGTGTCGACACATTCCAATAGTGTCGACACTTTTAGATAGTTTTTGCCCGCCTTTTGATCTTCTTTGATTAGAAGGGTATAAATAGGTCAAGAACTTATTCTATCGACACGATCACCAGGGTTTCGAGACAAAAACCTTGTGTCGACAATCTCTCTCCTCTCAAATCAAGCTTTCTCTTCATTCCAATAGCGCCCAAGGTTGAAGACAACGTCAATGAAGGATATGAGTTGGTTAGGCATGCATTCAATGATGCTGAATCGGAGATCAAATAGGTCATTTCTCTTCTTGCACACAATGGATTAGAATATCTTGTCTCTGAACCTAGTAAGATATGGAAGAAGGAAGTATTCGAGTTCTATACTGCTGCATCAATGGACTCAACTGGCTTGAAGATCAAATCCACTGTTCATGGAGAAAAAGTCAAGCTATCTCAAAAGAGGTTGAGCAAGATTCTACATCTTCCTAGAATACAAGATGAGGAAGAGGTCCATGCCTCAAGGACCAGGGAGGCACTTCAATGGTGTGGATTGGATCCAACCATAAAGATAGGATCTTCCATCAACAGGAAGGGCATGAATCCTCAAGGGAAATTCCTGTCTGAAATTATTGGAAAAGTGATCTTATGCAAACCAGGTGAACATGATAGGATATCAACCTATATGTTCAGCCTGATGACTAGGGTGATCTTTAAGATTCAAACAAATTGGTCTGCTGTACTGTTTGATAAGATTAAATAAGGAATCAAGAAGCCAAACTTGGCTAAGATCATGAGTCTGTACCTGGCTGGAATGATTCTAGAGGTAATGCAACAGATTCCTGGATCAAAGATAAATCATATGAGGAGAATGGACATGAGGTTATTCTCCAGGTGGGATAGAGTTCTTTCAAAAGAGATGCCTGAGCATGGTCATGAAGATGCACAAGATTAGGAAGAGCAAGTTAGAGCATATGTTCAGGATCTGACTGTGACTACCGAAGTCATGGAAGAGACTATAATTGCACAAGTGCAAGGGGAGCTGGAAAGTATACAAGTCCAGGACAATGCTGAGAATGCACATTTACAGGGGGAGCCAGAGTTTGAACAGATACAAGAAGAAGAAAGAATCAATTTATCATAGGACATTGTTCCTCAAACTGATCTTGATATTTCTGGTGCTGCTGCTGCTATTGAGAAAGTACAATCTCCTGCTCTCACACAACAAGAATTTACTCTTGAAGAGCTGTTTCCTGATCTTGGAGGAGAAGTAGATAAAATGGAGACCCTAAGATTTGAGGGGGAGCAAGTAAGGGTTGAGGGGGAGCAGGTTGATATAGAGGAAGAGAAACAAGTAGCTGAGAAATAAATTTCTTCCACTCCTCAAGAGAGAGTTACTATTGAAAGTTCTTCAGAATCTGAGCATGAAGAAGTAAGGGAGGCAAAGAAGATAAAATTAATGGTCTTTAAGAGAAGAAGTCAAAGCTATAAGCAGGCTTTATACGCTACTTATTCCCAACCAGCACCTGCAATTGATTACAACAAACTTCTGGTGGATTTACAATTCAAAATGGATGAGCAGAGATTGCTTCTTGAAAAGTATGTGGATGAAAGCCAAAAGGCTCTTCAATTTTATCTGGCACAAGATATAAAATCTATCAGATTTGAAGTTAATCAGAATAAACGAGAGATGATAGATTGCTTCCACAAGGGAGTCAATGCTGTGGCATTTCTTGCCAAGCAACAAGAAGAAATAAAGAAGCAAGTGGATGAGATGGCTGTCAAACAAGGCTATGTCCTTGAGAATCAAATAAGAATGAATGAAAATCTGACTTAATCACATAATGTGATAGTCACTGAGTTCACAAACACTGTTATTGCAATGACTGCTGCAAGGGCTAAAGAAAAATAAGAATATGATCAGAAGCTACAAGCTGCCCTAGATGAAGTTAAAACTGCCATCACTTCATCAGAGAAGTTGATTAGTGACAAACTTCAAAAATTAAAGCCATTCTTTAAATATGGAATAAACTATCTGGATGGACAAATCAGATTTCAGAAAGATTACTTGAGAGAGCATGTGGCTAGATAAGTCATAAAGGCGGAGAGGGTGTTAGTCTATGCTGGGTCTGATCATGCCAAATGGGTAACTAACAGCATAAGAGCCACTCTTGGATATCCACCCTTGTGTGATAATGATAATATGGCTGAGTGAGGGGTGCAACCAATTCCACTTGAAGGTAATCAACCTGAGGGTTCCCAAGTTTTTTACCCTCCTGCAAATCTTAAGATGATACATGAATAGGTTCAGTCAATGTACAACCCTCCACAACCAATTACAAATGCTATTATTGAAAAGGTTGATATGCCAGATACTGTTATCAAAGCTTAGCAAGATGCTCTATTATCAAAGAAAAGATTTAGAGAGCAAGTAGAATTAAAGCCAGACTTTGAGCAGTGGAGCCCCACTTCAAGGAATATCATTTTAATTGCATGGAAGGCTGTAAAAGATCAAATACATGAAAGAGGAAAATGACACAATGAGCAAGAATGGAAAAAGTATGAAGCCAGACAAGAAGCCATAGTTAAACACAGGAGAAAGGCTAAGATGGGGAAGCTATCTCCTGATACTCAGGAACCTAGCAAGTATTTCCCCAAGCCCTTTCATTATTTTGAAAGACAAAGGATCAAGGCTGATGCACAGAAGAAAGTTGATTTGAAAGGCAAGAAGCCCATGGAAGATACAGAACCTCCTGCTCAGGCTCAAATAATATCTGGAAAAGGGATATTCATCAAGGAGCCTGCCAAGCCTTAGTCTTAGCTTTACTAGTTTTTGTTCAAGAACTATGCAATTGTTAGTTTGTTAAAGAAATCAATGTAAACATTTTGTAACAAACTTTTTGTGTTGATATACAAAACATTGTTCTGTGATCATTTACTTTTACATCTTTATTCTGTGATGTAACTATGATATGTGTTTTGTTTATCTAGTACCCTGTCATATAATGCTTATGTACATCATCTTGTTTATTTTATAAGTGGTGTATATCATTGGCTAAAGGATTATGACTTCTCAAAATAGGGGGAGATTGTTGGGTACATTGGAAAATGTGTACCTG
This sequence comes from Platanthera zijinensis, assembly GCA_039513925.1. Lineage (NCBI taxonomy): Eukaryota > Viridiplantae > Streptophyta > Magnoliopsida > Asparagales > Orchidaceae > Platanthera > Platanthera zijinensis. Next base: position 238,168,280 of record CM077079.1, on the reverse strand, counting down.
ATTTGGAGAAGCCTCACTTAGCTCAATGATATACATCAAGGTGTATTTGATGTTATTTTAAGTTTATATGTGCAGGTTAAGAATGTGCTAGAATGCAGGAAAAATATTCTAAGTCCATATGTCGACACCTGAGGATGCTGTGTCGACACTTCAGTAAGATTGTGTCGACACTTGGAAATAGCTGTGTCGACAATTCAGAGAACTTGTGTCGACACCAGGAGGCAGTGTCGACATACAAAAGATTATAGTCGACATCGACGGTGTCGACACCGGGAGGCAGTGTCGACACACAGAGGCAGAGTCGACAACAACTGTGTCGACACCTGGAGGCAGTGTCGACACACACTATGTTTTGAGTCTACATCAACTGTGTCGACACACAGGACTTGTGTCGACACACAGGACTTGTGTCGACACACAGTTGAGTCTAGACCAAGTTGATTGTTGATGAATGGTGAAGTGTTTGTGTCGACACAAATAATCAGTGTCGACACATTCTCAAGATGCAGTATCAAGGAGCTGTGTCAACATCAAGGCAGTTTTATCGACATCACCAAAGGCTGTGTCGACACTTAATTCACTTGTCTCGACACATATTGACAGATGGTCTCGACACTTTATGACAGACAGACTCGACGCTTTGTTGATAGAGTCAAATGCTCAAGAACTGTTTGAAGACTTGACAGCTGTGAGTTACAACAGGTTTACTGAAGCTGTCAGACTTGTCAGAAGTTAGTTATAAACCGGATCAGCCAGTTATCATGGATGAAGTCTATAAATAGATGGATTCAGAAGAAGAAAAAATATACATAGATAGAGAAGACAAGTATTGTCACAACTAATACAATTAGAGATTGATCTCTAATTAAGAAAGTACAAGTAACAAAGAAGAAGATCTTCGTGAGAAGATCTTAGAAGATGCTTTTTAAGTAGTTTACTATTCAGATTCTGTCTAAGTGGAATTCAATCAAGAATTCAGAAGTATCTTCACGAGGTTTGGATGGAGAGAGATCCAACTATTTGAAGACAAGGAGGAGACATTCACAGGTCTCTCAAGAAGCAGATACTGAACAAATCTGTCAAGAAGATTCAGATCTATTTCTAAAGTCTAAGAAGGAAGCTGCCAGTCAGTTTTATTAAAAGGAAATCAACCCAACTAAGTTCAGATTCAAGAAGCTTTGAAGAAAGCTAAGATCAAGTTGATTTCAGCCATCAACCTCTTCAAGAAGCTGATCAAGAAAGTTCTTATCCCTTCTCTCTCAACAGGGGTAAGAGATTACAAAATTCCTTATCAAATTCTGTAGGATCTATTCATAGATCTGAGTTGTAAGCCTATTTTATAAAGGTTGAGTGTAGGAGATTTATTCTCTGAGTGGTAGGGCTGTTTATGCCTGAGTTGTAGGAGAAGGTATTCTCTGAGCTGTAGGCCTTGTGGCAAGGCTGAGGTAGGGCTGTTTATGCCTGAGTTGTAGGAGAAGGTATTCTCTGAGTTGTAGGCCTTGTGGCAAGGCTGAGGTAGGGCTTGTTAGCCTGAGTTGTAGGAATCCTTCTGGATTCTGAGCTGTAGGATCTGAGGATCTGAGTTAAAGGAAGAAGTTAGGCCGACTTTAGCATACTGCTAGATAGGTGAAGGGGGAAAGTGGATGTACCCAGACCTTGGGGAACCACTATAAATCTGTGTGCAATCTATGATGTGTGTATAATTGTAATTGTTGTGCTGTGTTAGCTATAGAATTATCTGATTTATTCAAAGAACTGTAGTTATATTCTGCCTTAAGTTAAATCAAGGAAAAGTACCTATTCACCCCCTCTAGGTGTTTAGGTAGTCTTGAAAGTAAAAAATATCAACATCCACTTCCTCTAGTGGGGATGATGGATCAGAATCTGATGATTATGTCAATCAACTGATTCGCAAGTATGGAGCTATTTTGGAGGATCTGAAAAAGAGCAAGAGGCTTGTCAAGAGACAAGCTGAGGAGATTGCCTCTCTTTAGCAAGCTGCCTCCCTGCAGTCTGAGGTAGCACTTTTGCTAGCCCAGATGAGGAGGGAAGTTAGTCGGCTGAAGACAATCTTAGTTATCCAAATTGGTACCATTAGCCAGAAGAACAAGATCATCATGGATCTTGAAGAGAAGCTCCTTAAGGAGAGGAAGCTTGCGACTGAATTCCCTAAGAACAAAATAGTTTTGCCACTGATTAACTCCTTCACCTCTCAAAAGGATAAGAGAGGTTTGGGGTTCAAGTGGAACTCTAGAGTTGCCCATTCCAAAAGGGAAGGCAAGGCTCCTGTTGTGCCTCAAACCACTTTTCTAAAGATAATCCTCCCTTCTAATAGGTGTGACCAGAGCATCATGTATAGTCACTGGAAGAATGGAAACTCTTCATGTAAGAATACAAATGTATCTTAAAATGGAAGGAGAAAGGGCATAAGATTGAGTGCATTTAAGGCTCCCCATGAGGAAATCCAAATGGCCCATCATGGACAATTTGTATTTGGTGCTCCATCTCCTACACTTAAGGATAAGGCTATGGCCTATTCCTATGTTCCCTCAACAAAAACATTGACTAAGGGCAAGTCAGCCAGTAAGCCTCACTTGGCTGTTTCTGATGTCGTAAACTCCATGTCAGCTACAAAGATGACATTTGTTGGTACTACTTAGAAAAAGCAAGGTGCATCCACTGGTAGACTCACTTTCAATCAAATACTTGCTGAAAGAAGTAGGAAGAAGTCTGCTGCTCTCCCCACTGAATAGATAACTATATATAGCTTGCACACTTCAAAGGCTGTTCAGAAGAGTAGATACAACATTCATGAGTGTTGGTGCTGTGCAAGGTGAGTCACTTTGCAATAGACTGTTAGCACAACCCAAGTGTGCCAAGGGTAAGGGTGAGTCTTCTTGCAGGGCTGATGTAGGTATACGTAGTCATTTTCAGGCAAACATGAACCAAGTACCCAATCCCATTTGGGTTCCTAAGGTGAACTAATATGTGTTTGTAGGATAGTCTAAGTACCCATATAATGCCAATATGTTACTTGGACAGTGGATGTTCCAGACATGTGATTGGAACAAGGAGCAATCTTAAGGACAATACTCTAGTGAGGAACGGGCCTAAAGTCATCTTTTGAGGTTCAAACAGAGGAGTTACTAAGGGCTATGGTATGATCACCAATGGTATAGTCTCTATTACAATGGTAGCTTATGTCGAAGGATTGCAACACAATATGATTAGCATAAGCCAACTATGTGATATTGGATATGTCATTGTCTTCCACAAGGATGAGTGTCTGATCAAAAGGTCAAGTGATCAAGAGGTCATTTTGACAGGCACTAGGAGTGAAATATTTATTGTTTAAACTTCTCATATTTAAGTACAGACTCACATATGTGTCTAGTTGCAAATGAGAAAGTCTCTTATTATGTGCAGTGGCACAAGAGGCTTGCTCACTTGAATTACAAGACCATCAACAAGCTCTTTAGTGAAGGGCTAGACAGAAATGGACCCAATCTAAGATGCACCAAAGATGACATCAGTTCTGCATGCCAAAAGGGCAAGTAGACAACGACATCCTTTAAGAGCATTGGGGCCAAGGATTTTGAGAGGTGTTTGTACCTCTTGCATATAGACCTGTTTGGTTCTATGCCATTTCATAGTTTAGGTAGGAAAGTCCACACACTTGTGATAGTTGATGATTTGCATGGGTTTTCTTTCTTGCAAAAAATTCTGAAACCCTTGAAATCTTTATGACCTTTGTTAGGCAAGTTCAGAATGAAAAGAACAGCTCTGTGGTCAAATCAGAAGTGAACATGGTACTGAATTTTAGTCTAAAGGCATGACAAAGTTCTTTGGAGAGCAAGGTATTCTTCAAGAGTTTTCTTCTCCAAGAACACCCCAGGAAAATAGGATTGCTGAGAGGAAGATTAGGAATCTCATAGAGGCTGGCAGGACAATACTCAGTAACACTTCTCTCCCAGAGTACTTTTGGGCTGAGGCAGTGAACACTGCTTGTCATGTCCTGAATAGAGCTTATATCAACAAGTATCACAAGAAGACTCCCTATGAGATTATGAAAGGCAGAAAACCAAATATTTCCTATCTTAGGATCTTTGGAAGCAAGTGCTTTGTGCTCAATAATAGTTAGTCCTACTTGACTAAGTTTGCTCCTAAATCCTATGAGGGAATTTTTGTTGGGTACAACAACCACAATAAAACATATAGAGTCTGCAACTTGAAGAACTAATGATAGAATTGATTTTAAGATAACCCAAACACCTAGAGGGGGGGGGGGGTGTGAATAGGTTCTATTCTTTTTTACTTAAGGCAGAATAATATTTCAGTTCTTTAAATATAATTTAACTATTCTACAGCAATCACAACACAGAATTCACAATCACACACATATCACAGATTACACACAGGTTTATAGTGGTTCCCCAAGGTCTGGGTACATCCACTTTCCCCCCTTCACCTATCCAGTAGTGTGCTAGATTCGGCCTAACTTCTTCCTTCTTCTCAGATCCTTAGATCTTACAGCTCAGAACCCTGAAAGATTCCTACAACTCAGAGTGTATCCACACTCCTACAGCTCAGGCTAACAGCCCTACCTCAGCCTTGACACAAGGCCTATAACTCAGAGATTGAAATCTCCTACACTCAGACTCAAAAGTCTTACCACTCAGAGATCTATATCTCCTACACTCAGCCTTTATTGTATAGGCTTACAACTCAGATCTTGAAAGATCCTACAGAATGAAAAATCTTATAGAATAACTCTTACCCTTGTTGAGAGAGAAGGGATAAAAGGTTTCTTGATCAGCTCTTGATAAAACTGATTGCTGAAATGAACCTGTTCTTAGCTTTCTTCAAAGCTTCTTGAATCTGAACTCAGTAGGGTTGATCTTCTTTGAAGTTGACTGGCTGGCAGCTTCCTTCTTAGATTTCAGAAATAGATCTTAATTCTTCTCAGCAGATTAGTTTAAGATCTGTTTCTCAAGAGACTTGTAAATGTCTCCTACTTTACTTCAACAGCTGGAGATCTCTCTCACTCTCCAGATCTTCTGAATTTTCATCAGAATTCTTGCTTGAATTCTCCTTAGAAAAATTCTGAGTAGATTGCCACTTCAGATTGTCTTCTTAGATCTTCTCACGAAAATCTTCTTCTGTGTGACGTGCTCTTTCTTGATCAATGATCAATACTTCAATAGTTGTTCGTGTTGTTGTTTTTGATTTGACAGAATCCATCTTTATATAGACTTCATCCATGGTAACCGACTGATCCGGTTTCTAACCAACATCTGATAGGTCAGATAGCTTCAGCAAACTTGCTGGAATACACAGCTGTCAAGTCTCCAGTCAGTTCTTGAACCTTTGTCTTTGTCAGCAAAGCGTCGAGACTGATCTTCATTAAGTGTCGACACAAGTAGATTAAGTGTCGACACAGGCTTTGGTGATGTCGACACAGCTCCTTTGGTGTCAACACTGCTTCTTGACACTGCATCAATAGAATGTGTCGACACTGCTTCTTTGTGTCGACACAAACACTTCTCCACATCACAACAATCAACATTGTTGAAACTCTGCTGTGTGTCAACACAAGTCCTGTGTGTCGACACAGTTGATATAGTCTAAGAATTCTGTGTGTCTACACTGCCTCCTGGTGTCGACACAGTTGATGTCGACTAATACTTCTGTGTGTCGACACTGCCTCCTGGTGTCGATACAGTCGATGTCGACTAATACTTTTGTGTGTCGACACTGCCTCCTGGTGTCGACACAGTTGATGTCAACTAATAAATTCTGTGTGTCGACACAGTTGCTTCTGGTATCGACACAGCTTTTCCAAGTGTCGACACAGTTTTCTTAAGTGTCAACACATGGACTTAGAAACTTTTTTCTGCATATTAGCATATACTTAACCTGCACATATAAACTCAAAATAACATCAAATACACCTTGATGTATATCATTGAACTAAGTGAGGCTTCTTCAAATCAGGTACACATTTTCCCATGTACCCAACAATCTCCCCCTATTTGGAGAAGTCATAACCCTTTAGTCAATGATATACACCACTTATAATAAACCAACATTATGATGTATATAAACATTATATGACAGGGTAACTTATGAACAAAACAAATACCAAAATGTCATTATAGAATAATGATGCAAACTTAATGAACATGAAACATTGTTTTGTTTATATTATCAAAAAGTTTCTTAACAATTGATTACATAGATTTCCTTAATACTAAATATTACATTGTTCTTGCAAAATCTAGTAAATCTATCCTAAGGCTGATCAGTCTCCCTGATGACTATGCCTTTTCTTGGCTTAATCTGAGCTTGCACAGTAGGTTTTGCATCATCAATGAGCTTCTTTCCTTTCAACTCTGCCTTCTTCTTTGCTTCAGCCTTAATCCTCTGCCTTTCAAAATAGTGAAAAGGCTTAGGCAAGTATTTGCTAAGCTCCTGAGCATTAGGAGGTAGCTTCCCAATTTTTGCCTTCCTTCTATACTACAGAATGGCTTCTTGCCTTGTTTCATATTTTTTCCATTCTTGTTCATTATACCATTTGCCCCTTTCATGGATCTGATCTTTCACAGCTTTCCAGGCAGTCAAAATGATATTCCTGGAAGTGGGGCTCCATTGCTCAAAATCAAGCTTTAACTCATCCTGTTCTCTGAACATTTTCTTTGATAGTTGAGTTTCCTGTTGAGCTTTCAAGGCAGCTTCTGGCATTTTAAATTTTTCTATAATAATATTATCAACTTCCTGTGGAGGACTGTACATTGACTGAACCTGTTGTTGAATCATATCAAAATCTGCTGGAGGGTAGATGATCTAAGCAACTTCAGGTTGATCACCTTCAACATAAGCAGGTTACACACCAGACTCATCAACATTATAATCATCATAAAGGGGTGGATATCCCAGAGTGGCTCTGATGCTATTGGATATCCATTTGGCATGATCTGAGCCTGCTTTGACTAACACCCTCTCCCCCTTTATGACTTCTCTTTCAATTGTGTCTCTTAAGTCATCTTTTTGAAATCTTACTTGTCCATCAAGAAAATTTACACCATTTTATAAAATGATTTTAACTTGAGAAGCTTATCAGAGATTGTGTTCTGAGAAGTAGTAATGGTTGTCTGAAAAGAGTCAAAGGCATCCTGTAGCTTCTTATCAAACTCCTCTTTCTCTTTAGCCCGTGCTTCAGTCATTGCAGTGACTGTTTTCTTTATTTTAGTGACTATCTTATTGTGAGATTCAGTCAGATTGTCATTCATCCTAATCTTATTCTCAAGGACATAGCCTTGTTTAATAGCAATGTCATCCACTTGAGCCTTTACTTCTGCTTGTTTCTTAGCCAGAAATACTACAGCATTGCCCCCTTTGTGGAAATAATATGTCATTTCTTTCTTATGCAGATTTACTTCAAATCTGATGGATTTGATATCCTGAGCCAAATTAAATTGAAGTTATTTATGGCTTTCATCCACATACTTCTCTAGAGCCATTCTCTGCTCATCTAATTTCAGTTGCAAGGCCACCAATAATGAGCTGTAATCAACCTCTGGGGAAGGTTGTTGAGCAGCAGTCTGCAATGCTTGCTTGTAGCTTTGGCTTCTCCTCTTAAAACCATCAGTTTTCTCTTTTTGGCACTTCTGATCTCTTCATCTTCTGAAGCATATGAACTGGGAATGTTTACTCTTTCCTTAGGACTAGGAGGGAGATCCTTTTCAGTCCCAATCTGCTCCCCCTAGAAGTCAGCCTGCTCCCCCTCAATCCTTACTTGCTCCCCCTTACTTGTTGCTCCCTCAATATCAGGAAACAACTCCTCAAGAGTAAACTCCTATTGAGTGTGGACTGGTGGTACTGCTTTCTCAGGAGCATCAGCAACTACAGATGTATCCTCCATGATAATATCTAGTGCTGGACTGTTGACATGAGGTCTCTCAAGAATAGATTGTGAATCCATTTCACTTGCCAAGTGAGTTGTTTCTTCCCCTTGCACCTATGTATTATCAGCAAAGTCCTGTGCCTGTACAATATCTGTAATGTTCTGTACCTGTGCATTATCTGGCTCCTCCTGCACCTGTGCATGATAAGTAATGTCCTGTGTAGGTGATTTCTCAGCAACTTCTTGTCTTTCTATATATGGTATGTCCTTTGTTAGGACCTTATCCCATCTGGAGATGATTCTGATGTCCATTTTTCTCATGTGGTTGATTTTAGAACCAGGAATCTGGTTCATTACTTCTGGAATTGCTCCAGCTAAGTATAGACTCATCAATCTAGCCAAATTAGGCTTCTTTATGCCTTCCTTAATCTTCTCAAAAATTACTATAGAAAAATCGATGTTTAGTCTAAAAATAATCCTTGTCATTAGGCTGAACATATAGGCTGAAATCCTATCATGTCCCCCTGGCTTACATAGAATTACCTTTCCAACCACTTCAGAGAGGAATTTCCCTTGCTGATTCATCCCTTTCCTGTTTATAGCTGATCAAATTTTCAAGGTGGGATCCAATCCACACCATTGTAGTGCTTCCCTTGTCTTGGATACGGGTACTTCTTCTCCATCCTGAGTCCTTGGAAGATTAAGAATTTTCCTCAAACTTTTCAAGGTCACTTTGACTCTAGCACGATGAACGGTTGACTAAATCTTAAGACCAGTTCAATCCATTGTAGCTGCGCCATAAAACTCAAGTATTTCTTTCTTCCATATCTTGGTTGGTTCGGATACCAGAAATTCCAAACCATTTTCAGCAATTAGATTAATTACCCCTTTAATCTCAGATTCAACATCATCAAAGGCGTGACGAACCAACTCATATCCTTCGTTGATGTTATCTTCTACCTTTAGCGCCATTGGGATGGTGAGAAAGCTTGGATTGAGAGAAGAGAGATTGTCGACACAAGGTTTTTGACTCGAAAACCTGGAGAGTGTGTCGACAGAGATTGTTCTTGACCTATTTATACCTTTTTAAACACAGAAGGTCAAAAGGCGGGCAAAAATTGTCAAAATGTGTTGACACTATTGAAATGTGTCGACACATACTTCTAATGTCTTGACAACGGTGTTGACTTCTATGTGTCGACACCATTGATGATGTGTCGACACTTGACATACTTAGAAGTTCATCAGAAATTCTGTGTCGACTCTTATTGCAAGTGTCGACACAATTTCGGGATGTGTCGACACCACTACTCTGGTTGTGTCGACACCACTTACTGAAGTGCCGACATCACTTCTCTGGATGTGTCGACACTGATTTACTTAGCCAAATTTGTTACACTAATCTATGTTTAACATTCCTAATTCAATTTAAAATTTATTGAATTTAGTTTCATCTAGAGGCTTAGTAAACACATCTGCAATTTGATAATCTGTTTTGACAAATTCTAGTGAGATGTCCTTTTTCTCTATATGTTCTATAAGAAAATGGTATCTAATTTCTATATGCTTAGTCCTACTATGTGAAACAAGATTATTAGCAATAGAAATAGCACTAGTAGAATCACAAAACAAAGGTGTTCTACTTACCTGAATACCATAGTCTTCTAGCTGGTGCTGAATCCACAATAGCTGTGCACAACAACTTCCTACTGCCACATATTCAGACTCAGCTGTGGAAATTGCCACACTAGTCTGCTTCTTACTGCTCCAAGACACCAATCTTCCTCCTAGAAATTTACAGGTGCCTGTTGTGCTTTTTCTATCTTCTTTGCAACCTGCAAAGTCTGCATCTGAATAGCCTGTCAGTAGAAAATCTCCACTCCTAGGGTACCAAAGGCCTAGATTAGGTGTGCCCTTTAGATATCTCAAAATCCTTTTTACTGCAGTGTAATGAGATTCTTTAGGGCATGATTGTTACCTTGCACAGACACATGTAACATACATAATGTCTGGTCTACTAGCAGTTAGATATAGAAGAGAGCCAATTATTCCTCTATACAAAGACTCATCTACAGGTTTACCTGCATCATCTTTGCATATATGCATACTTGTTCCCATAGGAGTCCTCATGGTGGAGGATGATTCCATACCACACTTCTTAATTAACTCCTTGGTGAACTTAGACTGGGATATGGACAATCCATCATCAGTCTGTCTTACTTGAAGTCCCAAGAAGAACTAAAGTTCTCCCATGCTGCTTATCTCAAACTTCCCTTGCATAAGTTTAGCAAACTTCTTGCAAAGGTTGTTTTCTGTAGACCCAAATATTATGTCATCTACATAAATCTGGACTAAGATTATCTTTCCTTTGGACTCCCTTAGGAATAGAGTTTTGTCTATTTCCCCCCTTGAGAATTTGTTCTCAATAAGGAAAGTAGACAGGGTTTCATACCAAGCCCTTGGGGCTTGCTTTAACCCATACAAAGCTTTCCTAAGTCTATAAACATAATCAGGTTTGAGAGAATCTACAAAACCTGAAGGCTGCTCTACATAGATTTCTTTTAGATTTCCATTCAGAAATGCTGATTTTACATCCATTTGGAATACCTTGAATCCTTGATATGCTGCATAGGCAAGGAACATTCTAATTGCTTCCAGTCTTGCTACTAGGGCAAAGGTTTGATCAAAGTCTATTCTCTCTTCCTGCCTGTACCCTTTTGCAATAAGTCTTGCTTTGTTCTTAACAATAATTCCACTCTCATCCAATTTGTTCCTAAAGATCCACTTTGTTCCAATGATATTGTGGTCTTTTGGTTTAGGAACTAACTCCCAGACCTTGCACCTTCTGAACTGATTTAGCTCCTCTTGCATGACATTAATCCAATATGGGTTTAAGATAGCTTCTTCAAATTTCTTTGGCTCTAATTGAGATAGAAAGCTAGAGTACAGGACTGTGTTCAAATTCCTGCTTCTGGTTTGCACTCCATGTCTTGGATCACTAATTATCTGATTTGCTGGATGATCTTTTAAGTATCTAAAAGCTAGTGGTAGTCTTTATTCAGGCTGAATACCTCCAGTTTCTTCAATGTGTTGCACCTCTTGGTTTTCTTCAGCTTCTAGAGAGTGCTGTACTCCCCCTGGACAGTAGCCACCATTTTCCATTTCTTGATTTAGCTTCTAGGGCCGCTCTACATAGACTTCTTCTTTTAGATTTCCATTTAGGAATGCTGATTTTACATCCATTTGGAATACCTTGAAGCCTTGATATGTTGCATAGGCAAGGAACATCATAATTGCTTCCAGTCTTGCTACTGGGGCAAAGGTTTGATCAAAGTTAATACCCTCTTCCTGTCTGTATCCTTTTGCAACAAGTCTTGCTTTGTTCTTCACAATGATCCCATTCTCATCTAGTTTGTTCCTAAAGATCCACTTTGTTCCAATGATGTTGTGGTCTTTTAGTTTAGGAACTAACTCCCAGACCTTGCACCTTCTAAACTGATTCATCTCCTCTTGCATGGCATCAATCCAATGTGGGTCTAGAATAGCTTTTTCAAATCTCTTTGGTTCTAGTTGAGATAAGAAGCTTGAGCAAAGAACTGTGTTTAAGTTCCTGCTTCTGGTTTGCACTCCATGTCTTTGATCACCAATTATCTGATTTGCTGGATGATCCTTTAAGTGTCTAAAAGCTGGAGGTAGACTATCTTCAGGTTGAACACCTCCAGTCTCTTCAATATGCTACACCTCTTGGTTTTTATCAGCATCTAGAGAGTCTTGTACTCCCCATGGACAGTAGCCACCATTTTCCACTTCCTGCTCTGCAGTTGACTCTTCTGTAATGGTAAGCTTGTCCATTCTCTCATTTATACCTGTAGAACTGCATGAGCTACAAGGAAACTCACTGAAAATCAGTCTTGTTTCATCAAAGACAACATGTACAGACTTTTCTACAACTTTAGTAATCAAGTTGTAGACCCTATAAGCCTTACTATTGTTGATGTACCCAACAAATATCCCATCTTGGGATTTGGCAGCAAACTTAGTTAGATAAGACTTGCCATTGTTAAGGACACAACACTTGCAACCAAATATCCTAAAATGGGATAAGTTTGGTTTTCTACCCTTCATGATCTCATAGGGTGTCTTTTTGTGGCTTTTGGTGATAGAAGCCCTATTGATCACATGACATGCAGTATTTACTGCCTCAGCCCAGAAATATTCTGGGAGAGAAGTGTCACTCAATAGAGTTCTACCAGCCTCAATCAGTGTTCTATTCTTCCTTTCAGCAATACCATTTTGTTGTGGTATTCTAGGTGAGGAGAATTCTTGAAAAATCAAAAATTCTTCACACAGTCTTGTCATACTCTCAGATTGAAATTCAGTGCTATGGTCACTTCTAATTTTGACCACTATACTGTCATGTTCATTCAGAATTTGCTTGACAAAACTATATAAAACACTTGGGGTTTCTTACTTTTGTCTCAGAAAGAACACCCAGGAATATCTAGAATAGTCATCTACCACCACAAAAGTGTAGACCTTCCTACCTAGACTATGAACTGGCATAGGACCAAATAGATCCATATATAAGAGGTATAGACACCTCACTGAATCCTTGTTTTTAAGGCTATAAAAGGAGGATTTTGTCTGCTAGCCTTTTTGACAAGCTGAGCATATCCCATCCTTTATACACTTAACTTTTGGACCATTCCTTACTAACTCTTTGCTAAAGAGTTGGCCAATTATTTTGTAGTTAAGATGGGCCATCCTCTTGTGCCATTTGACACAATGAGAAGCTCTCTCATCAGCTATAAGACAAATAGGAGAAACATTGTTCTCACACTCAAAGTTAAGACAGTACACATTTCTTTTTCTATATCCTGTCAATATGACCTTTTGATCACTTGATCTTTTGATATGATATCCATTCTTAATAAATGAAATGTCATATCCTAAATCACTCAGCTGACTTATGCTTATAAGGTTGTGTTTCAAGCCCTTCACATAGGCCACTTGAGTGATAGTAATTTGGTTATTAAAAATCTTACCAAATCCTTTGATGATTCCTTTTTCAGAACCACCAAAGATTACTTTAGACCCATTTATGATAGGTAAGTAATCCTTCAATAACCCCCTTATTCTAGTCATGTGCCTGGAATATCCACTGTCCAAGTACCATATAGGGGCATGGTAACTTGGACTCACCTGCAATAAAGAATTACCTCTCCTTAGAGCCCAAGTAAGTCTTGGGTCCTTAGTTAAAGTTAGCTTCATACTTAACAAATCTACCTGCTGCTCTTCTAATAGATAGACCGTTGTTCTTCCTGACACTAATGTTGTGCCAGCAATCTATGGCATAATGGCCTGTCTTGCCACAACACCAACAGTCATGCCTGTTGTATCTATTTTTAGATACATTCTTGGCAGTCTGGTTGACAGCAAATCTTTTGTTTTGTGCTAGTACTGCTGCAGCTACACCCACTGTTTTCTTAAGAACATGGGGTTTATGGACATGGGCTGCCTTATTGATATAAATACCCTTGTCATTCAGAACTTCAGTCTTACTATGACCATGAGTATTCTCAATGTCATACTTGTTAGAAGGCACTTGTACCTTTCTAAAAACTACAGGGACTTTAAAGTTCAGTGGCTGGACTGAGGCTTTGCCCTTTCTCTTAAATTGGATAGCCCTGGTGTCACCTTTAAAGCCTATTCAAGCCTTACCTTTTTGAGCCACAAACTCATCTATTAAGGGTAAAACTGATTTTGGCTTGGAATAACTAGCCACCAAATCTTTTTCCTTTTGAAGTCTGGCTTCCAGACTTTTAATTAGATCATTTTTGTATGTGATTGTGCCTATCTGAATAACAGTTATAGTTTTCAGTTTGGCAATCTCATTCATTTTTTGATACAACTCTTTCTCTAAATCAGATGCAACCATCTTAAGATCTGCAATTTCCTTAGCCTGAGTTTTGGCCAAGTTTTTGCTTTTCTTTAGTGCCTGCAACAAGTTCCCATATTCATCTATCAGCTGATGAATATCACCTTCAGACTCAGACCCATTCACATCACTTGATGCAGATGTAGCTGACTCTGTACCAGTACTACAATCTGAATTTCTAGAAATATATTGTACCTTACTAGGACCAGGCTGATCCTGGCACTTGTCTTCTTCTGACACAGCCATCAGTCCCATGCACTGGTGGTCTTCTTGTTTATAGATAGAGTTCAGCACTTGCATAAACTCATCTTCTTCATCTGCTGCATATAGACCAATGTATGCCTTAGCTTCAGATTGAGACTCTGAAGATGATTGATTTGTCAAGCTCTTCTCCTTCTTAGCAACAAAGGATTTCTCCTTCTTGCTCTTTTGTTGAGTCTTCATTTTATCAGTAGACTCCTTTCTTTTTTATGGACACTCAGCCACAACATGTCCAGGCCTATTACAGCAGTAGCAAACTATATTTGATGTTGTAGATTTGCTAGGCTTAGACCTGCTCCTATCCTTCCTAGATGACTTCCTCTTTTGATAATAGTCATCTACAGGCTGAGATGTGGAGGGCCTAGACTTCCACTGCTTCTTCTTCAGGAATCTCTGAAACTGCCTTGTGAAGGCAGCAAAGTCTTTATCTGAGTCATTGCTGTCTGAACTTTGGTTGTCTGAATTATCTGAAGTAATTTCAGCAACTATCTCAGGAGGTGATGGAGACATCCTCCTATTCTTCCTAGTGGCCTCCACCTTGAAGGCCACAGACTTTTCTCTATGCTCCCCTTTTGCACTTTTCTCTTCCTCTTTCCTAGCCATCAGCTGCATCTCATATGACAGCAATTTTCTAAACAAAGTTGGAGGAGAGATATCTGCAAGTTTGGCCACTTCCCTAATGGCACAAATCTTAGTATCCCAATCCTTTGTAGAGGATCTTAGGAATTTATCATTCATTTTATATGTACTGAAGATCCTTCCATAGGACATCAGCTCATTTACTATTCTATAGAACTTTTTATAACACTCAGTTATATCATCTGACTTTCCTTATCTGAAACTCTCATATTCCTAGTTCAGTATAGATTTTCTATCTTGTCTGACTTCTTCAGAACCCTCCATGTAGACTATCAAGGTGTCCCACATTTCCTTGGAGGTCTTGTAGTGAATCAAATTTTGAAAGGTTGAATCATCTATGACACTTACTATGATATTCTAGGCTCTTTTATCCATAGTTGTCAGGATGATCTCTTCCTTAATCATCTCTGAAAAATCCTTGGGAGTTCTTTAATTTGCATCTAGAACTGTAAATTTCATTGGAATATAAAAAAATTCCTTTACTTTAATGTAGATCCTTGGATCAGAAGCCTCCATAAAAAGCCTGACCCTTTCTTTCCATATTCCAAATCTCTCTTTCCTGCATATGGGTAATTTCATAGAACCTAGTTCCTTATGATTTTCTCATGAACCCATTTTCTTGATCTTGAATCTGCCTTATGGATCTTACTCAGACTGTTAAGTCCTTCTTTGAGTAACCTGCCTCTGATACCACTTGATAGAATTGATTTCAAGATAACCCAAACACCTAGAGGGGGGGGGGGGTGAATAGGTTCTTTTCTTTTTTACTTAAGGCAGAATAATATTTCATTCTGTAAATAGAATCTAACTATTCTACAGCAATCACAACACAGAATTCAAAATCACACACATATCACAGATTGCACACAATTTTATAGTGGTTCCCTAAGGTCTGGGTACATCCACTTTCCCCCTTCACCGATCCAGCAGTGTGCTAGATTTGGCCTAACTTCTTCCTTCTTCTCAGATCCACAGATCTTACAGCTTAGAACCCTGAAAGGTTCCTACAACTTAGAGTGTATCCATACTCCTACAGCTCAGGCTAACAGCCCTACCTCAGCCTTGACACAAGGCCTACAACTCAAAGATTGAAATCTCCTACACTCAGACTCAAAAGTCTTACCACTCAGAGATCTATATCTCCTACACTCAGCCTTTACAGTATAGGCTTACAACTCAGATCTTGAAATATCCTACATAATGAAAAAATCTTATAGAATAACTCTTACCCTTATTGAGAGAGAAGAGATAAAAGGTTTCTTGATCAGCTCTTGATAAAACTGATTGCTGAGATCAACCTATTCTTAGCTTTCTTCAAAGCTTCTTGAATCTGAACTCAGTAGGGTTGATCTTCTTTGAAGTTGACTGGCTGACAGCTTCCTTCTTAGATTTAAGAAATAGATCTGAATTCTTCTTTGCAGATTAGTTCAAGATCTGCTTCTTAAGAGACTTGTAAATGTCTCCTACTTTACTTCAACAGCTGGAGATCTCTCTCACTCTCCAGATCTTCTGAATTTTCATCAGAATTCTTGCTTGAATTCTCCTTAGAAAAATTCTGAGTAGATTGCCACTTCAGATTGTCTTCTTAGATCTTCTCACGAAAATCTTCTTCTGTGTGACGTGCTCTTTCTTGATCAATGATCAATACTTCAATAGTTGTTCGTGTTGTTGTTTTTGATTTGACAGAATCCATCTTTATATAGACTTCATCCATGGTAACCGGCTGATCCGGTTTCTAACCAACATCTGATAGGTCAGATAGCTTCAGCAAACTTGTTGGAATACACAGCTGTCAAGTCTCCAGTCCGTTCTTGAACCTTTGTCTTTGTCAGCAAAGCGTCGAGACTGATCTTCATTAAGTGTCGACACAAGTAGATTAAGTGTCGACACAGGCTTTGGTGATGTCGACACAGCTCCTTTGGTGTCGACACTTCTTCTTGACACTGCATCAATAGAATGTGTCGACACTGCTTCTTTGTGTCGACACAGACACTTCTCCACATCACAACAATCAACATTGTTGAAACTCTGCTGTGTGTCGACACAAGTCCTGTGTGTCGACACAGTTGATATAGTCTAAGAATTCTGTGTGTCTACACTGCCTCCTGGTGTCGACACAGTTGATGTCGACTAATAAATTCTGTGTGTCGACACAGTTACTTCTGGTATCGACACAGCTTTTCCAAGTGTCGACACAAGCTTTCTTAAGTGTCGACACATGGACTTAGAAACTTTTTTCTGCATATTAGCATATACTTAACCCGCACATATAAACTCAAAATAACATCAAATACACCTTGATGTATATCATTGAACTAAGTGAGGCTTTTTCAAATCAGGTACACATTTTCCGATGTACCCAACAACCAAGTTGTAAAAGAGTTTGTCAATGTAGTGTTTGATGAATCATATAAGATTAACAGTGAGGTTCTAAGATCCTTTATCTCTACAGGTGTAGAATTAAAGATGGATAAACTTTCCATCTATACACTCCTCTTACTTCCTAAGAGAAAGATGATGGTATGCTCATTCCTAAAGAAGATCCAAATACACAGGACATAGGTGAAGACTAGCAGGATACAACCATTAAAGTTCTAGATGCTGAAGATAGAATGATAGCAGCTGTCAGGCACTTGATGGATCATCCTATAGATCATATCATAGGAGATATAAGCTAAGGTGTTACAACAAGTAGTAGAAGCCTCAACATTGCTATGTATGTAAGCTTTTTGTCTCAAGTTGAACCAAAAAAGTTTGAAGATGCCAACATAGATCTATTTTGGATTGTGGCTATGCAAGAAGAACTGAACCAGTTCAAGAGATGTAAAGTCTGGAAGCTTGTTTCTAGACCACATGAACATAACATCATTGGAACCAAGTGAATTTATAGGAATACACTTGATGAGAATGGTGTTATCATCTAAAATAAAGCTAGACTGGTTGCCAAGGGATACAGACTAAAAGAAGGTATTGACTTTGATCAAACCTTTGCACCAGTTGCTAGATTGGATGTTATAAGTCTATTCCTTGCATATGCTGCACATAAAGGTTTTAAGGTCAATCAAATGGATATTAAGTCAGCTTTCCTAAATGATGACCTAAAAGAGGAGGTCTATGTCGAGCAACCCTCAGGTTTTGTTTATTCTAACTTTTCTAATTATGTGTTTAAGCTAAGAAAAGCTTTGTATGGGTTGAAACAAGCCCCTAGGGAATGGTATGAAACCCTGTTTAGCTTTCTCATTGAGAACAAATTCTGAAGGGGAAAGGTAAAAAAGACATTATTCCTTAGGGAAGTTAAAGATAAGATCATTCTAGTCCAAATTTATATAGATGACATAATTTTTGGTTCTACTGATTATGGCCTCTACAAGAAGTTTGCCAAACTTATGCAAGAGAAGTTTGAGATGAGTAGTATGGGTGAACTCATGTACTTCTTGGGCCTCTAAGTTAGATAGACAGAGGATGGTCCATTTATCTCTCAGTCTAAGTTCACAATAAAGCCAATCAAGAAGTTTGGAATGGAGAGTGCCTCCATAATGAAAACTCATATGGGGTCAAGTGTGTCAATAGACAAGGATGAGACTGGGAAACATGTTGATGAAACCTTTCATAGAGGCATAATTGACTCCCTCCTCTACCTGACTGCAAGTGGGCCAGACATCATGTATGATACATGCATTTGTGCTAGAAACCAGGCTAGCCTTAAAGAGTCTCATTATTCTGTAGCAAAAAGTATTTTGTGATATCTCAAGGGCACACCTGATCTTGGTCTATGATACCCTAGGAATAATGAATTTGAACTAACTGGGTATTTAGATGCAGATTTTGCAGGTTGTAGAGAAGACAAGAAAAGCACATCAGGCACTTGTCAATTTCTAGGGAGAAGACTTGTATATTGGAGAAACAAGAAGCAAACCAGTGTTACTATCTCCACTACTGAATCATAATATATTTCAGCTTGAAGCTACTGTGAATAGCTGCTATGGATTCAACATTAACTCCAAGACTACAATCTTTAGCTAAGAAAAACTTTCATGTTTTATGATTCTTCTAGTGCAATCTCTATTGTTAGGAATCCTGTGTATCATAGTATGACTAAACACATAAATATTAAATATAATTTTATTAGAGAGCATGTGGAAAGAGAGGACATCAGTCTTGAGTTTGTCCCCACAGACAAACAAGTGACTGATATTTTCACTAAGCCACTTGATGAAGCCAAGTTCAACATCTTTAAATTTGAGTTGGGTATGTTGAACTTAGTATAGTTTCATTGTCTTTTCATGCGTATATGTTGCAGGCAGAATTGACCCTTGTAGGATATCAAGGAAGATATGAACTAAGTGTCTAGATGTCGAGTGCGCTGAGACTAAGTGTCCAAGCATTGAGTGTACCGAGACAACTTCAGGTGTCGAGTGTGCTGAGACTAAGTGTCTATACATCGAGTGGGTTGAGACAACTTCAGGTGTCGAGTGCATCTAGTCCAGTCAACGAATTTACTCAGGCAGTTCTGATTACCGCTATATTTTGAGATTAATCTCAGCCGTTGATCTACTCGTGTTAATCACGACAGGTATGCGCCTCTCCACATTCTTGAATAAGGGTAAGTATAATAGGAGTGTGTGTGCTTAAAATAAAATACATAATTCCTAGCCCTCTTCGACTTTCTGCCTCCCTGCGAACATATCTCAAGCAAACTCCAGAAATTTAATGGTTCAATGGCGCCAAAAGGATTGGATTTCCATTTCGAGGGTTATGAATTTGTAAGGAATGGATTCAAGGATGTTCCAGAAGAAGTTCAACTAGTTCTCCACCTACTACAAGTCGCTGACCTAGAATTTGTCCTGTCAGATTCAAGTTCGATATGGAAGAGTGAAGTTTTGTAATTCTATTCGAATGCCAATATCAAATCATTCTCTAACAAAATCAAGACATCTATCAGTGGACACAAGATTAATATCACTTCAAGGAGACTAATCAAAGCTCTGAATCTGACCAAGTTCAGGCTGTTAGATGAAGAAGATTAACTATATAAGGATGATGTGAAATCTGTCCTCAATTGGTGTGGCCTTTCAAAGCACACCACTGGCTCTATTTTGAGAAAGGAAATGAATCTAAAAGGAATGTTTCTAGCAGATGTTATCAGCAAAGCTCTGATCTGCAAAATAGGGTCCCATGATAAGATCTCCAGGAAAAGTTTGAGATAATGACAAGAATAATTCTATTCAAAAGAACTGACCGAGGAAAGGTACTATTTGATAGAATTATGGAATGTGTTCCAGAGCCAAACCTGGGAAGAATTTAGTCCCTGTACTTGCATATTTCTATTCCAGGGATCCTCAATGTGAGTCTAGGAACAAAGATCCATCATATGAGGAGAATGGACTCTAAGATGTTTGATAGATGGGACACGGTGTTGCTTCCACACCAACAAAAAAATGATAAGAAGAAAAATAAAGCTGTAATCATCACTGAAGAAAGCACTGGAAGCAGCTCTTTTGAGATCAGAGAAGAAGAGCCTCATGACCTTCAGTTGTTTGACTCTTCTGAAGAGACTAGAAGAGATATGAGTGCTTAAGTTTCTATGTTCTCAAAGCCTACAACAAGGATTCAACTTAGTGGCTCTTAGTATGAAGAGACTCCAGTAGAAACAATTGAAAGACTGACTGGAAATATAGTAGACAAAATCTGTGCAGACATTGAGGGGGAGAATACTTAGATGGATGCTCCTACTAAGGGGGAGCAAGTTAAATCAGTACAAGACCAGCTTGATTCCTTCCTAGAGAATCTACAGAGAAGGATTGATCAGACTCAAGATGGTCCTAAGGTGATGCTCTTCAATACTCAAGTTGAGGGGGAGAAAATTCCTGGTACAGTGAATGAAGGTGCTCCTGTCACCATTGCTACAGACCAGCAAACTCCTATGGGGAGTGCAGAGGTTAAGGGGGAGATTCCAACAGAGCTCCCTGCTCAGGAAATTGAAAATGTCATTGACATATCTGATGATGGTACACCTGAGGTTGATGTGCCAAAGACTGATGTTGCTGATCATTCATCTAAGTTTAGGATGTCTGACACAGAATCCAGGGCAGCTGTAAGGAGAAGGATGAGGATGTCTGCTTCCAAGGGGCATCTCATCAAGCTGATCCAATGTACTCCACATTCTTAGCTCAACTTAAAGGCCTGCTAGATGACCAGAGGAGACAGCTAGAGCATTATGTTGATGATTCCATCAAAGAGCTGAGAAAGAATCTATCAACAGAGATCAAGTACATCAGATTTGAAGTAAACTTGATAAAAGCAAACATAGTTGCATTCTTCATGAGATATGCCCCTACTGTAACCTATACTGAAAGAAAACTTGAGGAAATCAGACAAAAACAGAATGATATAATAGAGAATTAGAACATCACTTCTAGCAATATGGAAATGGAACATAATGTGCAGAAGAAACTGATGGAAGCACGCAAGATTACTTTAGAGAGGAGGATGGATGCATGTATTTTGATATTGGATGATCACATGCTGGAGGTTAAGAATCATGTTACCTTTTGGTACTCTAGTTTGGATTTGAGTTAAGTCTTCTCAATTAGTTTCTTGACCCAAGATTTATCTATGGTCAAAGGTTAGATTTAGGTTAGATCCTATCAGTTGTGTAGAGTTATTGTTTATCCAGATTGAAAATCTGATTAAGTGTTTTTAGTTCGACTATGGTCGAACGCCGCTCGACTATCATCTATCAGTTGATCGACTATCGTCAGACAGCAGATCGACTATCTCTGAGTTAGTTTATCTCTGTTAAGCTCGACGATCTGTGGTCTCAGTATCGTCGATCGTCGAGTCCTGCTCGACTTTTTCTGTCCCGACAGATTTCTTGTAGGCCGACTATCTGTTCTGATAGTTCGACTATCTGCTCTGATAGTTCGACGATCGTCATGATTCATTCGACTATCTTTTTGTCTGCATTTAGAGATATTGTACTCTTTCTCTTCTGTGAATTATTTCTTATATATCTGGCTTATTTTATTAAATATTATTTCATTGATTTTATGCTTATATATCAAGGCAATCTTTGCCTTATTCTTTATGCATAAGTCAAGTTCTATCTGACAAAGTCTTTTGTCCTATTAGTTGACAAATCTGTGTGCTTTATCTGCCATGCTGTCCTTTATAGCCGTTAGACACAGATGTCTTTCTTTGGCCGTAAAGAGTTTGTTTTTGATGTGACTTTCTCTAATATCTTTTGGATATGCAGAATGGATAAGCAGCTTCAAAGAAAGCTTTATTTCTTTATAGAATGTCCTTCTGCAGGCTATTTGTACTATGTATTATTTGCAGCCCAGATTACAGATCTCTGAAGAAGACAAGATTCAAATCAAGAGAAAGTTAGAAGCCATTACAAAGGCTGATATATAAAGAGCTATTGAAAGAAATACAAATACAGTTAATAGAGATATACAGATATTAAAATACACAGATTCAACAACAAGAACAAGTGTAGAACAACTCTCTTCTTCAATCCTGAGTTCATCCTGCTTACAGGAACATTCATACTCAGAGCTTCAAGTAGAAGAAGAAGAAGAAGAAATAAAAGTTGTTGAAGAAGAACAACCATTCCATATCAAGAGTCTTCTTCAAGCTGCTCCTTCAAGAACTTCAAGACAACAGATCTCCTCTGTTAAGAGTTCTGAAGAGAACCTGCACCCTGAAGCAAGGCTTTTTCCTGGATATTCTCTAAGCCAGGGGGAGCTTTGATTCCTTCAGAGCTTTCTATAGCTAGTTGCAATCCACTAGCTTCTCTAATTTTTTTTAACAATAGAGAAGACATTCTAACTCTCTCAACCTCCTGTACAAAGGGTTATTACTCTCTTCAAAAGTGAACCTTGGTGGCAGGGCACCTGAGCAAAAACCTGTGTTAGATTTTGAGCTCCTGATCAAAAGCTCAAAGGTTTTACTTGATCTACCTGAATCAGATCAGTTGGTGGCAGGGCACCTGAACAAAAACCTGTAGTGGATTCCTACCAGGGTGGTAGAAGAGTGGATGTACCTATTGAGAGGGAACCACTATAAATCTTCTTGTGTTGTCTGTATTGCTTATTTTAATTACCGCACTGTGGCTGTGAGTAGAATTAACTAGGATTGCTAGTTGCTGTGTTAGGACTAAAGCTTAAACTGTAATTACAGTTAGCTTTCTCTTGTGCACCTCACTTTGTGTTAGGCTCTAGGGTTTTCATATATCTATATACTTATTCCGCAAATTTACTCTGAGGGAGTTGAGTAGATTTTCATATTTTTTGATTACTCTATTCACCCCCCCTCTAGAGTTGTATTTATCCTCACTTTCAATTGGTATCAGAGGAAGGTTGACTGACTGTACAGGCTAACACCTGAGTCACAAGATCTAGATAGATACCAAGTTTATAGATATTCACTTCATGGCCCAGTACAAGGATTACTCTACCACTAGACCTCCAGTATGCAACTTAGCTAAGTTCAGCATCTAAAAGGCAAGAATCAGACTGTATATGAACTCTATTGATAAAGATATCTTTTCTTCTATTTTAACAGGACCACCAACACCACCTGCTGCAACTACTGCTATAACTTAACCAAATCTGAGTGCAGTGCCACCTCTTGACTATAATGATGCTTATAAGAAAGCAAAGATAGCTGATGCAAAAGCTATGAACATTCTGAATCAGACCATGTCTGATGAAATTTTCTAGAAAGTGGCTGATTGCACTTCAGCAAAAGCCATATGGGACTCACTAAACCACATTGTAGCTGGTTCAACTGATGAGAGGAAGGATAGAAGGTCCAACCTCACATCCCAATATGAGAATTTCAAGAAGACTGAAGCAGAATCAGTTGATGCAATGTACACCAGGCTCAGCTCCATCATCAATGAGCTGAGAACCCTTGATAAAGAGATCACATTGACAGAAGTCAATGACAAAATATTGATGTGCTTCCCCAGCATATGGGATCTCAGGATCTGGCCCATCAAAGAGTCTAGAAGTACAACTTAGATCTCAACTGAAGCTCTCCTTGGCAAGCTCAAATCATTTGAGCAAGTACTGAAGACCAGGGAAGCTGAAGCCAAGACTCCCACTCCTACCAGGAAAGAGCAAACTCTTGCTCTAAAGGCTGCTGATGCATCTGAAGGAAGCCAATCAAATGAGGAGCTAATGGCACTCTTTGCCAAAAGGTTTCTCAAAATGGGCAGAAAGGACTTCAGAAAGAAGTCTTCCAGATATGAAGACAAGCCAAGGTATGACAGAACACCAGCTAAATGTTGGGAATTGTCTTCACAATACCCCAGATTTGTGGGAAGTCAGACCTGAAACTAAGATGAATTAAGTTGTATTTGATGTTGTGTTTAAGTTGTGCATGCAGGACTCTATTGCCAAGTGTAAACCAATGTCAGTCTATAGTGGGTCATCAAACACAGGACCATACAATGTAATTCCTCATTGTGTGATCAAAGGTGTTGACTCATGTATATCCTCTCTATTGGGGTACACTTTGTTTCTATGCACTTGGACTACTGGACTCTGGAGTATTGAAGACTTTCTCAGAAGAAATTTTTTTTTCTCTAAGTCCACATACTCGAGTAGTATCTTCTATATACTCGAGTAAGTGACTTAGTACTCGAGTAGATTGGATTACATACTCGAGTAGTTCTCAAGTTACTCGAGTAAGTGCTCTGATCATACTCGAGTTGATCTGGACTTCTCATCTCAGAAAGTTTCTAAGTCCATTTACTCGAGTAAATCCATTCATATACTTGAGTACCTCTTTTCCTTACTCGAGTAGGTGTTTGTATACTCGAGTAGAGCCTTAGTCATACTCGAGTAGTCTCTTAGTTATACTCGAGTAGGACTAACTGTTCAGTCTAAATATTTCTAAGTCTACATGCTTGAGTAACTTCGCTCATATACTCGAGTAAGTGGCTTAGCACTCGAGTAGATCCTTCTTTACTCGAGTAGACTGGCTTAGCACTCGAGTAGATTTTTCTTATACTCGAGTAGTTTGGATTAGTACTCGAGTAGATGTTTCTACTTACTCGAGTAATCTGTCTAGAGTAACTCAGGTAGTTCTTCCAAGGCACTCGAGTAGTCATTTCTATTACTCGATTACATGTTTCTCTTATCTACTCGAGTAGCAGACATTTATACTTGAGTATCTTATCTAAACCGAGTATGTTGGCTCAGAATTCCAGAAATCGTTAAGTCCAGAATTGACGGAGATTCGAAATTAACCTTTTTCTGATTGGTCCACGTGTCAATCTTAATTACGATTATGGCCGTTGGAGATAGCCTATAAATAGGTCTTTTCAGATTTGACTAAATACGCGTTTTACAGAGATTATCTTTTTAAGAAAAATAAAATCCCGAAAACCCTAATCTTTCTGTCCGCCGCCATTATCGTTTTCGGGAGAAGCTCTGGATCATCGTTCTCACGCCGCTGTTATCGATCTCAGTTTTTCTAGCGATCCAGACTCAAGAAGAATCATTCGATCTCTCCGTGCTTCATCGTCTCTGATTTACTTTCTTGATCGTGGTGATTCCAGATCTCAGAATCGTGGATCTCAGTCAAGTCTTCTTCAACTATATCTGCTCAAACCGAAAAGCTCTCAAGAAGAAGATTATGTCAAAGATCCAGATCTGTGATATTCTTGTTGTAAATTTTATTTAAACAAATTTCATTGTAGGAGATCTTTCTCCGAGTGGTAGGAAGTTTTATCTTCCGAGTGTAGATCCATTTGGGATCGAGTTTTGTAGGAACGTGGTTCCGAGGTGTAGGATTGTTTTTGCAATCTGAGATAGTGGAGTAGCCGAGTCTAGTGATTTGCTAGATCGGTGAGAAAAGTGGACGTACCCAAGATTGGGGAACCACTATAAATCTCTTGTCGTCTGTGTGATTGCTTGATTATGGATCTGTGCTGTGTTATATTTTTTATTCCGCATTTGATACGAAATTCACCTATTCACCCCCCTCTGAGTGATTTAGGTTGACAACTTAGCGCTCTCAATTGGTATCAGAGGCGGAGGTTGATCGTTAAAAGGTTAACACCTTGATCTAATCCTCACCAAGTTGTCTCAAGAGAAGTATCAAGCATGAGTAAGATCAAGGATTTTGCTAAGCTCCCTATCTGCACCAAGAACAATTTTCCTATGTGGAAGGAAAGAGTTAAGTTCTTCATGGAAGCAGTAGACCCTCGGATCTTCATGATTGTGGAAGAAGGTCCGCATGTTCCTATGACTGCATCAATAATAGACCCAACCAAAAAGGTCCCAAATAAGTTGATGGACTTGGATAAGGACGAGATTGCACTTGTCTCCCTAGACAAGAAAGCTAAAAAATATTATCGCAAGTGCAGTCGATGAGTCAATGCTGCAAAATCTTATACATTGCCAATCTGCCAAGGAGATGTGGCAATCCTGGTGACTCTGATGGAAGGGACTGAGGAAGTTAGGGATGATCGGAGATCCCTCTTAAATCAGAAGTATGAAGCCTTCCGACAAGGTCACAAGGAACCCATAGCTGACACATTTGAAAACTTCTTTAAGATAGTCAATGGACTGAGAGTATATGGCCGAGTCTTTACTAATGGGGAGCTGAATGATAAGTTTCTGAGATCTCTCACCAAAGAATGGGACAATAAAGTCTGTGCCATCCGAGAGTTTGGCAGACTAGTAGAGACAGATCCACAGAACCTATTTGGCAAGCTAATGTCCTATGAACTGCAAATCAACTCCAGAAAAGCCGAAGAAGAGATAAGTCGCTTCTCCTCAAAAGAGAAGTAGGTTGCTTTAAAGGCTAACAGTTCAAGGAAGGGCAAAGCTGCCTCACCAGCACCTCCTCAAGAAGTAAGTGAAGAAGAAGGCTCCGAGCCAAGCACTTCAGGCTCAGAACTATCTGAAGGAGAGTTCTCATTGCTCTCGCGGCAGTTCAAGAAGTTCTTGAATAAGAAGAAGCAATGGAGAGGCAAAGATACCTCATACAGAAGATCACGACATAACGGTGATCAGCGAAAGAATGGCTCGAGCAGCCATGACAGGTATAACTCCAAATAGAACAAACAAATTTCAACTGACATCGTTTGTTATTGTTGTAATAAGCCAGGTCACGTCATCGCGGACTGCCCTCACAAGAAGAAAGAGGGTGAAAGAAGAGAGGAAAAGAAATCCTCATACCACAAGAAGAGGACAGAGAAGAGCTTATTAGCCAAGAAGAGCAAAACTCTCAGCGACTCCGACTCATCTGAGTCGAGTGAAGAAGAGGAAGCTTACTTCGGGCTCATGGCTCACTCTGATGATGAACAAGTCCCCCAGTTCACTGAGGAGGTAAAATCTCACACTCCTCTCTCTGAATCTGATGATGATAATGAGCAAGAGGGCTATTCCTCTAAAGATGAATCTGAAATCATGGGACAGTATAAGGAGTTACTCACGGCTTACGAAAAATGTCGCAGAGTCGTGAAAACTCAAGCCAAAGAGATAAAATCTCTACAGGCTATTGAGAGCAGCTTGAGAGAAGAAGTCACCAAGACTAATTCTCTTCAAGAGAACTTCAATGCTGCTATGGAAGAATACAATCAAGCTCTCAAGCACCTCGACCTTAAAGATGAAATCATCAAAGAATTGGAACAACTACTCGAGGCTGAGAAGAAACTTGTTGAGAGTTTCTCCAAGCCTAAGACAGTTCTTCCACTCGTTACTGAGTTCTCAGCTAAGGCCAAGGGTGCTGGTATAAGCCACATTGGTGCTTCTAGTAAATCTTCTAGGAGAAACAAGGCCAAGAGAAAGAATAAGGCTGCCCGGAAGGCTCTCGCTGAAGAAAAGGGGAAAGCTCCCTTGGAACCGGTTTTGTTCAAGAAAGTTATCTTTCCTACGAACGAATACGACTATGAGTCCACCTATGGACACTTCTCTAGGCCGATCCCCGAGGAGCCTAAGTCAAGATACCAAAGTTGGACTCGTCCTCGTAACTTTGGCGAGAGTGTCTTTAAGGCCCCTTATGAAGCGGTTCAACTTCAAAGCTATGGACCTTATGCTCATGGTCATAACATCAAGAAGACACCAAAGGTAAAACCTATTGTGTAAAAGCCTATGAAGGAGAAGACTTCATGTAGCTTCCATCATCATGAAGCTTCTTCCTCCAAGAGTGAAGTTCCTGCTAGACCATCACTTAAGAAAATCAAGCAGGAATACACTAGGCAAAGATACAACAGGTTCGACTGTTGGTGCTGTGGCAAAATTGGTCATTTTGGCATCGATTGTTGGTTCAATCCTAGAAATGTTGCAACCCCTCAAGTTAGCAACGTGAGAATGACCACTCATGAGGCTAATGCTCGTAGGGGGAGTATTCTAACTCGAGACCAAGGACCCAAACTTGTTTGGGTTCCTAAGGCTAAGTGATTGTAATTGCAGGTATGTCCAAAGACCACCAAAATGCCAATCTGGTACTTAGACAGTGGATGCTCTCGGCATATGACCGGGATAAGAAGCCTACTCCAGAATTTCACCTCAGTCTGCAACGGACCAAAGGTCATCTTTGGAGGTTCAGATCGAGGAATAACTAAAGGCTATGGTATGATTACTAACGGTAGCGTATCCTTTTCGGATGTAGCTTATGTTGAAGGATTGGAACACAATCTCATCAGCATAAGCCAACTATGCGACAGAGGATACGTGGTTGAATTTCATGCTGACAAGTGTTTGATAAAATCGGTTGACAACATGGAAACTATTTTATCAGGCACTCGAAGCAGAAATATTTTCTATTTAAACCTCATTTGTATAGACTCGTCTACACCAGTGTGTCTTTTAGCAAAAAGTAGTGCATCTCTTGCTGACCAATGGCACAAGAGACTAGCACATATTAATTTCAAAACTATTAATAAACTATTCTCTCAAAACTTAGTACATGATGCACCAAGCGTCAAGTGCGTTATGGACAGTCTTTGTCACGCCTGTGTCAAAGGCAAGCAAACAAGGAGTTCATTTAAAAGCATAATAGGCAAAGATTTCAATAGAAGCTTACAACTTCTCCATATGGACTTGTTTGGTCCACTGCAAGTTAGAAGTTTGGGAGGTAAGGAATATACGTTGGTTATTGTAGATGATTACTCGCGCTTTGCGTGGGTGTTCTTTCTGAAACACAAGTCAGACACCTTCAGTACTTTCACTAGTTTTGTTAGGCAAATCCAGAATGAATACAACTGTTTCGTAGTCAAAATTTGAAGTGACAATGGAACGGAATTCAAGTCTGGATACATGACAGAATTCTGCGAAAGTCAAGGTATCTTTCATGAGTTTTCCTCTCCTCGCACTCCACAGCAAAATGGAGTAGCTGAGAGAAGGAACAGAACACTCATAGAGGCTTGCCGGACTATGTTGAGTGATGCCTCACTTCCAGAATATTTCTAGGCTGAAGCCGTCAATACCGCTTGTCACGTGCAAAATCGAGCTCTCATCAATAAGAACCATGATAAGACTCCTTACGAACTTCTAAAAGGCAGGAAACCAACCATTTCATATTTTAGAATCTTTGGCTGTAAATGCTTCGTACTTAACAACGGCAAGTATCGCACTACCAAGTTTAGCGAGAAAAGCTTTGAAGGTATTTTTGTAGGTTATAGTAGCCATAGTAAGGCCTATAGAGTATTTAATAGAAAAACTCTGGTGGTAGAAGAGTCGATACACCTTATATTTGATGAGACGAGTTTACTGCAAAGCAACTCTTCTAGTATGCTCATTGAAGATGCAAGTACCAAGATGAAGGAACTTAGCTTGGATGAGCCTACTCAAGATAAATATGAGATGTTCATCAAGATCACCTCTACTACCCCTATTGGAGAGGTAGATGATCAAGATGAAGAACACATCCCAGTTGAAGATGCAACACCAGTGGCTGAAGAGATCCCAGATGCAAGGACTCTAGAGTTCAGACACTTGAAGGATCATCCCTTAGATCAATCATAGGAGATCCTCAGGATGGTGTCAGAACCCGGAGAGGTACAACTAATGAGAATTTATTCTTGAGCTTTCTATCATAGGTTGAACCTAAGAAGTTCGAGGAAGCAAACTCGGATGCATCCTGGATACTAGCCATGGAAGAAGAGTTGAATCAGTTCAAATGTTGCAAAGTTTGGACACTTGTTCCTAGACCCAAGAGTAAGAATGTCATCGGGACAAAATGGGTCTACCAGAATAAGATGGACGAAGATGGAACAATTATAAAGAATAAAGCAAGACTTGTCGCCAAGGGCTATCGTCAAGAAGAAGGAATCGACTTTGACCAAACATATGCTCCAGTGGTAAGACTGGAGGCGATCAGGTAATTTCTTGCCTACACTGCACTTAAGGGCTTTACCGTCTATCAGATGGACATCAAGTCCGCCTTCCTAAATGGTGACATAAAGGAAGAAGTGTATGTAGAGCAACCGCCAGGTTTTGTTGATTCAAACTTTCCTAATCATGTTTATTTACTGCAAAAAAGCTTTATATGGTCTTAAACAAGCTCCCCGAGCTTGGTATAAGACGCTGTCTAGCTTCCTTTTTGAGAGCAAGTTCACAAGAGGAAAGATAGACAAGACATTATTTCTTAGGGAAATAAAAGGCAAGATTTTGCTGGTACAAATATATGTTGACGACATTATTTTTGGCTCTACGGATGACAACCTCTGCAAGAAGTTTTCTAAACTTATGCAAGGGAAGTTTGAAATGAGCAGTATGGGAGAGCTGAAGTATTTCTTAGGGCTTCAGGTGAAACAATCTGAGGATGGAATTTTCATCTCACAGACTAAATTCACCAAAGAGCTACTCAAGAAATTCGGAATGGAGAACGCAACCTCTATGAGGACTCCAATGGCCTCAGCTATGTCTCTGGACAAGGATGAGAAAGGGAAACCTTTTGATGAAACCAAGTACAGAAGCATAATTGGGTACTTGCTCTACCTTACCGCAAGTAGACCAGATATAATGTTTTCAACATGTGTATGTGCTAGATTTCAGATGAACTCTAAGGAATCTCACTACATTGTTGCAAAGCGAATCTTGAGATACCTCAAAGGTACACCAAATCTTGGCTTATGGTACCCAAGAAGTAATGATAGTGAACTAATTGGATTTTCAGATGCAGATTTTGCAGGAAGCAAAGACGACAGGAAAAGTACTTCCGAGACTTGCCAATTTCTCGGAAGGAGACTTATTTCCTGGAGCAGTAAGAAGTAGAACTGTATAGCCATCTCAATGGCTGAATCAGAGTACATCTCTGTAGGCAGCTGTTGTGCACAGCTTCTATGGATCAAGAATCAATTTGAAGACTACAACATGAACTTCCAGAACATCCCTCTGCTTTGCGACTCTTCTAGTGCAATAGCAATCGCCAACAACCCAGTCTCCCACAGCCGGACAAAGCACATAGAGCTTCGCTATCACTTCATCCGGGAGTATGTGGAGAATGGAGACATAAATCTACAATACGTCTCCACAGATAGGCAAGTTGCAGATATATTCACGAAGCCGCTAGATGAGACCAAGTTCTCATTCTTCAAAACTGAACTTGGGATGCTCAACAAAGAAGATTAGTGGTCTCTATCAAAGTCTCAGAGTTAAAAGGTGGTGGAGGTAAAGATCAGTGCATCGAGAAAAATATTTTGTCAAAGTGACTTACTCGAGTAAGTGTACTCACATACTCGAGTACTTGGAAACAATCACGAGTGGTTACATGAATACACTCGAGTACATTACTATATACTCGAGTAACTCAAAGTATCTACTCGTGTAGGTAAAAATTGACTCGAGTACATATTATTCATACTCGAGTACTTAGTAACTCACTCGAGTACTTCATGATCTACTTGGTCTTCGTCTTACTCGTGTAGGTTACAACAGACTACTCGTGTATGCCGATATATACTCTAGTACCTTGAAATTCCAGAACTTTACAAATCTCATTTTTCTCTTTTCGCACACCTCGATTTTTGCCGCCCCCCATAAGGTATGTTTTACTTTAAAACCCAATCTTAAACCTAATTAGGGTTATGTATATAAATAGAATGATCCCGTAATCCATTCCATGAAACCTTTCTCGAGTACTCGCCGGCGCTTCGTTTTCCAGAACCGCAGAGCGCTGTCTTCTCCAGAATCCGTTACTCCAGAACTCGATGGCTCCTCCATCCAAGATAGGAATCGGGTCCGAATTGGTTATAGATGGAATCGCCGAACTCTCTGATGACTTCTGAAACCTTCTCATTCTCCTTGATATAGCAGGGTTGTCGTTCCTGTTACAGATGCCGTGTAAGATCCTATTTTCTGCAGTGGAAGAGTTCTACAAGAATCTGAAGATCAAGCGAAATGGTACAGTTCTCAAAACCATGGTCAGTGGGATAAAGATCAGTCTGGACAAAACTTCATTAGCTACTCTGTTACAGTTGCCCGTGGTGGATGAGGAAGATGATCTGACTTCCGAAGATTCCGAGAGAACCAGTTTCTTCTGTGGTATAGACCCGTATGAAGGATATTCGTTCCGACGTGCAGATTTTAATTTAGAGGGCAAATTTCTTGTTGATGTCATTGCCAAAGTTCTTCTCTTCAAAACCTATTCCCTAAGAGAAATCTCCCAAAACTTTTTTGATGTTATGAAAGCCATCGTATGCTGGAAGAAATTCCAGTTCGGAATAATGATATTGGATAAGATCAAAGAAAGTGTGAAAAAACCCATCTATGCCAGGATTATCTCCCTCCTCCTTCATGAGATAAATCCTACAGTGTTTGATTTCTCCAAAGGAACTCCCCTCCATCACATGAAAAAGGTATCCATCTCTTCCATCCAAAGATATGAAATCCAACTCAAGAACACTGCCCAAGCCTCCAAAGTCATTATGGATGAAGATGTCCCCAGCCCTCAGCATGTTGCTGATGACAGGACTCCATCTCCTCCTCTACATCAAGCTACTGACAACCTGGGTGCAGTAGTTGAGGGGGAGCCTGCCTCATCTAGCTCTCAGATTCTGATGACAGAAGTTTCCTCCCAGACAGTCAGAGATCCTTCTCCTCCTCCTCCTCCTCCAGAAGATATTCCAATAGATGTACAAAGTCCAGCAGATAATCAAGTTTCCCAAGAGATTCAAGTTCAACAAGACCTTCTGTCCACAGCTGCAGAGATTGATAAACTCATTGAAGAACTAAGGTCAGAAAGTCCCCTAACTCCAGCAGATCCAGTTGTTGATACTCCTGAGGTTCAGGTACAAGATGAACAGATCCCTCTCAAGGAACCCTCTCCATCCTCAGCTCAGTCTCCCATTGAAGAAGCAAAACAACATGATAGTATCATCCTATCCGATGAAGAGGAGTTATCCCCAGAACCTGTTGAGCCTCCTCTAAGGACATTAGCCTTCACTCTCCCCTCCTTCACAGATCCCCTGGATTCAGTAGAAATCACTCACACCAAGAGAACTGCTAGCTCAGTGGTTGTGAAAGAAATCCCTACTTGGACTCCCTCAGTCTCTCAGCTCCCTCAGGTCTCTACTTCTGCCAGTGCTCCATCTTCTGCTTCCCTCAGCTCCTCAGACATCATCAGTAAGATTGAGAAGATGCTTCAAGAACAGAGACATTACTTTGATGAGTATCTGAAATCAGTTAACAACAAGGTCTCTGCTCTTGAAACTGAGATGAGCAGAGGCTTTGCAGAAATTCAAGCCAACACTGATGAACTTAAGCAACTCTTCTAAATAGGTGGAAAAGCGATAGATCACACCATCACCAGCATGGGTGAAGTCAGAAATCAATCTGAAACAGTGGCACATAACCAGATTCTGCTAGACAAAAGAGCTGAAGCCAATGTGATGAAAGTTTGTGAAGAAGTAGGCACATTCAGAGATGAAGCTATCGAAAAGCTATCTGTAGAAATCAGCATGGGGGAGAAAATCGTGAAAGAACAATTTGCGAAAATTTCTGCTGAAATCTCTACCAAGTCTAAAGAGACCCTGGATGGACTAGTTAACACCATGAAAGCAGATATTCTAGCCCAGCTACAGTCTGTCAAATTCTACATTTATGACACTGCAGTTTGGGTACATAATCAGAATTTTCCAGAATTCCAGCTCGACCCCTCCATCATTCCTAAAAGATTAGATCCTCTTGAGGAACATCCTCCATCTGATGCCCAGGTTCATGCTACCATTCCAGAGGCAGTGCCAGCCTTCTCTCCTAGGCCTGCTGGAGAGATGTCTGAGCCTCCTCTTTCATATTCTGATGTGTGGAAAGAGGATGTCCTTGCCAGCTCTCAGGGGCACTTTGATCGATACACTTCCTCCTCTAGAAGACCTGCTGATCAAGATGGCCCCAGCAAGAAAAGAAAATATGGTGACGGCGCTTCTGCTAGCTGTTCTGCACCTAAGAGAGAGCAAGCTCGAGCTTTAGAAGGCAAATCAGAGTCAGTACATTCAGAAGTTTGGAGTCCAACCTCCAAATCCTTAATCTTTGACACTCTAAAACTGGTAACTGATTTTGGGGAAAATAAAGACAAATTCTACAGCTACTCAGAATGGAAAGCCTATGATGCATCTTAAATCAAGATCAGATTACATTACATGCAATGGGGATTCAACAATCCAGCAGCTCCTCCAAGGCCAAGGACTTATTTTCCTAAACCTTTCAGTTATTTGGAGAGGCAAGAGCTGAAGAAAGCTAAGCTTCACAGAGAGAATTACCCCTGAAAGTGTTTTGTGGAACTGGAAAATCTTTCTATTTAATATATCTAATTCTGATTATGGTTCCCTTATTTGCTACAATTCTCTGCTTTAGTCATTTTTTATTGCTTATTGTTATAGATGATCGTTTCTTTTCTAGAAATTCATCTTAGTGCAAAGGGTGCTGACTTCTACAAATAGGGGGAGATTGTTGGGAATTGTCTTCACAATACCCCAGATTTGTGGGAAGTCAGACTTGAAACTAAGATGAATTAAGTTGTATTTGATGTTGTGTTTAAGTTGTGCATGCAGGACTCTATTGCCAAGTGTAAACCAATGTCAGTCTATAGTGGGTCATCAAACACAGGAC
This sequence comes from Platanthera zijinensis, assembly GCA_039513925.1. NCBI lineage: Eukaryota > Viridiplantae > Streptophyta > Magnoliopsida > Asparagales > Orchidaceae > Platanthera > Platanthera zijinensis. The sequence goes on along the minus strand of CM077079.1, from coordinate 238,133,467 downwards.
CATACAATGTAATTCCTCATTGTGTGATCCAAGGTGTTGACTCATGTATAGCCTCTCTATTGGGGTACACTTTGTTTCTATGCACTTGGACTACTGGACTCTGGAGTATTAAAGACTTTCTCAGAAGAAATTTTTTTTTCTCTAAGTCCACATACTCGAGTAGTATCTTCTATATACTCGAGTAAGTGACTTAGTACTCGAGTAGATTGGATTATATACTCGAGTAGTTCTCAAGTTACTCGAGTAAGTGCTCTGATCGTACTCGAGTTGATCTGGACTTCTCATCACAGAAAGTTTCTAAGTCCATTTACTCGAGTAAATCCATTAATATACTCGAGTACCTCTTTTCCTTACTCGAGTAGGTGTTTGTATACTCGAGTAGAGCCTTAGTCATACTCGAGTAGTCTCTTAGTTATACTCGAGTAGGGCTAACTGTTCAGTATAAATATTTCTAAGTCCACATGCTTGAGTAACTTCGCTCATATACTCGAGTAAGTGGCTTAGCACTCGAGTAGATCCTTCTTTACTCGAGTAGACTGGCTTAGCACTCGAGTAGATTTTTCTTATACTCGAGTAGTTTGGATTAGTACTCGAGTAGATGTTTCTACTTACTCGAGTAATCTGTCTAGAGTAACTCGGGTAGTTCTTCCAAGGCACTCGAGTAGTCATTTCTATTACTCGCGTACATGTTTCTCTTATCTACTTGAGTAGCAGACCTTTATACTCGAGTATCTTATCTAACCCGAGTATGTTGGCTCAGAATTCCAGAAATCGTTAAGTCCAGAATTGATGGAGATTTGAAATTAACTTTTTTCTGATTGGTCCACGTGTCAATCTTAATTACGATTATGACCGTTGGAGATAGCCTATAAATAGGTCTTTTCAGATTTGACTAAATACGCGTTTTACAGAGATTATCTTTTTAAGAAAAAGAAAATCCCGAAAACCCTAATCTTTCTATCCGCCGCCATTACCATTTTCGGGAGAAGCTCAGGATCGTCGTTCTCACGCCGCTGCTATCGATCTCAGTTTTTCTAGCGATCCAGACTCAAGAAGAATCATCCGATCTCTCCGTACTTCATCGTCTCTGATTTACTTTCTTGATCGTGGTGATTCCAGATCTCAGAATCGTGGATCTCAGTCAAGTCTTCTTCAACAATTTCTGCTCAAACCGAAAAGCTCTCAAGAAGAAGATTACGTCAAAGATCCAGATCTGTGATATTCTTGTTGTAAATTTTATTTAAACAAATTTCATTGTAGGAGATCTTTCTCCGAGTGGTAGGAAGTTTTATCTTCCGAGTGTAGATCCATTTGGGATCGAGTTTTGTAGGAACGTGGTTCCGAGGTGTAGGATTGTTTTTGCAATCCGAGATAGTGGAGTAGCCGAGTCTAGTGATTTGCTAGATCGGTGAGAAAAGTGGACGTACCCAAGATTGGGGAACCACTATAATTTTCTTATCGTCTGTGTGATTGCTTGATTACAGATCTGTGCTGTGTTATATTTTTTATTCCGCATTTGACACGAAATTCACCTATTCACCCCCCTCTAGGTGATTTAGGTTGACAACTTAGCGCTCTCGCTAAAGAACTTATATATTATGGCTGCAGGAAACCTGGACACATTCTACCTGAGTGTCCAGGGGAAAAGAACAAGGAGAAGAGAAAAAACAATGAATATCAGAAGAACCATTCCAAGTCCTCCTCCTACAAAAAAAAAAAGAAGGAGAAAGGATTTGTGGCTGAAACCTGGAGTGATACTGATGAGGAATCTTCCTCCTCAAGCTCTAGTGAAGATGATGAAGAGAAGAAGGGAAAAGAAATTTGCCTAATGGCAATTGATGCCTGTAGCAATCATTCAGCTACAGAGAGTTCTTATGAAGAAGAAATGTCTACTGAAGATCAGGTATTGTCTTCTTATGATTTTACTTCTGTTGAATTTAGATTTGAATTTAAATCTCTCTGTTTAGACTTAATTAGCTCAGAGAAGGAAATTAAGGAGCTTAGAAATAGAATAGCTGAATCAGAATCCCTATCTAGTGAAAATGCTAGGCTAGAAGCTGAACTCACCAGATCTACTGAAGAAATCAAATTTCTTAAAACTGAACTAGCCAAATCTAAAAGATTAGAAGAATCTCTTAATGGTAGAAGTCATAAGCTTCTAGAGATTACTAGCATGTCAAACACTAGGATAGGTAACAATAAGCTAGGCTTAGGAGCTTCACCAAGTGAACCCCCCATGGTTCTGAAAAACCATCTTTCCACTCCAGTAAACTTTATTTCAGCTGATGGAATAAAGAATACTGAGCAAGTAATTCAAGTTAATAAAGCTTTAAATAAGGCTAAGAGAGAAAAGATAAAACAGAAATTTAAAGAAATACAAAAATTGTTGAACTATGCTCGACGATCGCAGGCCCAATGGTCGACCGATACTCGACGATCTGGGCATCGATCATCGAACGTTGATCGACAATCTGAATATGATTTTCAAAATAATAATCAGAATCTTAGAAACACTAAGGTAAATAGAAACACTAGGTTCATTAACCCATCAACTGCATGGAGTATTCCACCTAGGAGATCCTATCCCTTAGGATATAAACCTCAGCCTGCTTATTCTTTCATTTCAAGTTTTAATTATGTGAAGAATAATGGACCCAAGGTTTTCTGGGTCCACAATGTCTAACTATTTATTTTGCAGGTGAAGACCTATCCAATTACTAAAGACAAATGGTATTGGATAGTGGCTATTCCAAACATATGACAGGAAACAAAAACAATCTGTCAAGCTTCAAGGCAAAGCTTGGACCAAAGGTGATCTTTGGGGATTCCAGCTATGGTCAAACAGAAGGATATGGTAGGTTTACCATTGGAGCAGTGACATTCAAAAGGGTTGCATATGTAACTAGGCTGAAACACAACTTAATCTCAGTAAGCCAGTTATGTGATGCAAGTTATCAGATATCATTCACTAACACTCTTTGCAATATTACTTTAAATAGTAATGTAGTGTTAGTAGGCATTAGACAGGGTAACATTTACTTACTAGATTTTAATTCAACTCAATCTGAAATCTGCCTATTTAATGAAGTAACCAATAACAACACCTTATGGCATAAAAGGCTTAGCCATGTTAACCTCAAGAATATATCTAGGTTATCTAAATAAAACCTTGTTAGAGGCTTACCTTCTTGCCCCTACAAGAAGGAAGGTCTATGCAGGGCTTGTCAATTAGGCAAGCAAACCAAAAATTCTTTCAAATCTGTAAATAAGAGTGATTCACCTAGAATCCTGTATTTATTGCACTTGGACCTTTTTGGCCTAATAAAAGTACAGAGTCTAGGAGGGAAATTTTACACTTTAGTGATTGTAGATGATTTCTCTAGGTTCACTTGGGTGTTCTTTTTGAGAACTAAGGCTGATAACTTCAAAGTTCTTAAAGAATTTCTGCTATGTGTGCAGACTGAGTATTCTACTCATGTTGCCTTGATCAGAAGTGATCATGGTGCTGAGTTTGAGTCTCTTCTCATGCAAGAATTCTGTGAGAAAGAAGGTATCAAACATAGCTTCTCTGCTCCTAGAACTCCTCAACAAAATGGGGTAGTGGAAAGGAAAAATAGAACACTAATTGAAGCTGCAGGAACATTGTTGGCAGATGCTAACATGCCTCTCTCTTATTGGACAGAAGCTGTTAGCACAGCTAATTATGTTTTGAACAGAAGTCTAATATATAAGCTTAAGAGTAAAACTCCTTATGAATTACTTAAAGGAAATAAACCTAAAATTAACTATTTTAGAGTCTTTGGTTGTGTAGTGTACATTCACAATAACAATAAAGAATACCTTAGAAAGTTTGAAGCAAAAGCTTCAATGGAAATTTTTCTTGGATATTCCCAAGTAAGCAAAGCTTATAGGGTGTTTAACAAATCAACTTTAAAAATAGAAGAGTCTGTGCATGTTTCCTTTGATGAGTCAAAAATGTTTTACAGGAGAAGGAAACTTCTCCTTCCTCAAACTCATTGCAGGTACCAGAGTTATGCAAGGATCTCACCCAAGAGATTCCCCATCTATCAACTCTTCATATCACTGATTCAGACAGTGATGAAGACTCTGTGGAAGCAGTTGCTGTACCACAACAGTTAATCATATTCCACATGAGGAATTAATCCAAACTGTTGTTGAAGATCACATCCCACCTACTAATCTTGTCACACTTAGAGATCATCCTACATCTCAAGTGATTGGTGACATATCAGCTGGTGTGCAAACAAGACATAAATTAAGACAGGATGTGATGCATGCTTATTTCCTTTCACAAATTGAGCCCCTCACCATAAAAGATGCTGAGCTAGATCCCCACTTGATCCTTATTATGCAAGAGGAGCTTAATCAATTTGAAAGATGTAAACTATGGCTTTGGTTCCAAGAACAAAAGGCCAACTGATCATAGGCACCAAGTGGGTGTTCAGAAACAAGTTGGATGCCCAAGGAACTATTATAAGGAACAAAGCTAGGCTTGTAGCTCAGGGCTACAAACAGGAGGAAGGTATAGACTATGACCAAATCTTTGCCCCTGTTGAAAGGCTAGAGGAAATAAGGATCTTTCTAGCCTATGCAACCTATATGAAGTTTAAGGTTTTTCAAATGGATGTTAAAAGTGCATTCCTAAATGGCGAGCTAAAGGAAGAGGTGTTTGTTGAACAACCTCCTGGGTTTGTTTCTTCAACTCAACCCTCATTTGTTTATAAGTTGCAAAAAGCTCTTTATGGACTTAAGCAAGCACCCAGAGCCTGGTATGAGACTCTAGCTAGTTTCCTGTTAGAGCACAACTTTGTTAGGGGAGTAGTTGATAGAACCCTGTTTGTTAAGCATCACAAGGACACAGTCCTGTTAGTTCAAGTCTATGTGGATGACATTATCTTTGGTTCCACTGATCCCAAACTATGCAAAAGGTTCTCAAACTTGATGCACTCTAAGTTTGAGATGAGTAGTATGGGTGAGCTGTCTTACTTTCTTGGTCTCCAAGTGAAGCAAGATGCTGATGGCATCTTCATCTCCCAATCCAAATATGCCAAGGAATTGGTAAAGAAATTTGGGATGGATGATGCTTCAGCAATGCATACACCCATGGCTACAAATGTAGTTATAGATTCTGATGATAAGGGTAAGCCAGTTGATCAGAAAAACTATAGGGCTATTGTTGGTTCCCTATTATATTTAACTGCAAGTAGACCTGACATAATGTTTGCCACATGCCTATGTGCTCGATTCCTGGTCAACCCCAAGGAATCTCATTTGATTCTTCTCAAGAGAATTTTGAGATACCTGAAGGGATGTCCAAATTTAGGACTGTGGTACCCAGCTGAATAAGAATTTGAGTTAATTGGATACTCTGATTCTGACTATGCTGATTGTAGAGTTGACAGGAAAAGTACCTCAGGGACATGTCAGTTCCTGGGAGAGAGATTAGTCTCTTGGTTCTGCAAGAAACAGGCTTCTGTCTCAACTTCAACTGCAGAGGCTGAATATATAGCAGTTGCTAGTTGTTGTTCACAGATCTTGTGGATTCAAAACCAGCTTTTGGATTATGGGTACACACACAAGAACACAAAAATCATGTGTGACAGTACCAGTGCTATTTCCATAGCACAAAATCCTGTGCACCACTCTAGGACCAAGCACATTGAGATCAGACACCATTTTCTAAGAGATTGTGTGGAAAAGAACAAAATCAGTCTTGAGTTCATATCCACTGACCTTCAGAGAGGTGATATTTTCACCAAGCCCTTAGATGAACAGAAGCATCTGTTCTTTTTGAATAAATTAGGTATGATAAATGGAGTAGACCAAGTGTAATTTCTTCCTATGTTGAAATCTGCTCGAATATCGTCGAATGTCATTCGACCATAGTCAAATAGGTTTAGCCTATCGTCAACCTATGGTTGATGATGGCTCGATTGTTTGTGAAGACAGAAATAGTCGATCGATAGCTCGACTACTTTGCTTCAGGAAACGATCGTCGAACGATCGATTGACCATCGTTTCTAGTATCTGTTGAAATAGGTTGATGATTGTTGTTTAAATATAAACCGATGGTCGACCTAGGTTAATAGATCGTGTTTTTTGTAGTTGACAGAGCTCGTTGTTTCATATTCCTCATTCCTGCTTGAAAGGTTTGACTTGAGCTCTGCCCCGCGCTTTCTGCTTTCGTCTCTCTCGTCTTCCCCAACCAAATCCACAGCGATTGCTCTAGCTTTGCTGACCGTGATGAAGTTTGATGCCGGCTTTAGCGTCGATTTTGATTCTTTCAATGCCTGCGATGCCGATATTCTCGAAATGCTACAGTTATGTAAAGATCAAGGACTGAAGAAGCTTATGTCTACAAGGATTAAGATAATATTCCAGAAATCAAAGAATGGGTCTATACATCGTCTTCCAGCAACGAATCGATGATAGGAACTATCGGCGGCGAGGAGGTAATTTTGACTCCTGCCGTCTTAACTGAGATTTATGGTTTAATAAATGGTCAAGAAGAGTATGATCAAGATACTCAGGAGTATAGCCGGATGCTATTAGAGCTAGGACATGCTGAAGGCATTCCTTCCAAATTGCTAAAGGTAAGCTTCCCGATGAAGATCAAGTTCTTAGCAGAACTAGTAGGGAAAGTGCTGCTGGGAAAGCACTCTGCGCACGATAACATTACCAGGCAGCAGTTTGCCTTAATGTGTGCTATTGCTAACAGGAAAGCAATAAATTGGGCTGGAATAGTTTTTGATTTAATCAGGAAAAAGAATTCAAAGAAAGAGGTAACCCTTGGTAGGGTGATTGGGATATTTATAAGAGAGAAGTATCCTCAGCTGTTGGGAACAGTCTTAACATCAATCAATGCAAGCAAGAAGATGGATCCCACTCTGTTCATCAAGTTGAGAAGGAATATCCAGAAGCCTTCACCTGTTGGGGTTGCTCCTGTTCCATCTGAGAACACAAGGACAGTACCAGTCACCCCAACCTAATTGAAGGAGGCTCTTCCATTTCCACCATTCCATCTACATCTGCATCTGCATTTCCATCAACTTCTATTACAGTACCATCTACATCCACTGCTATTCTCCATGCATCACCACCAGCATCTCCAACTCCTTCACACCTTGCTGGGATTTCAAATCTTAGCATTGATCCATTGGTTACTGAGACACTTCCAACTCCACCTCAGTCACCAATTTCACATCAAGATCATATTGATCTTCATACATCTGCATCTCCATCACCAGTTCATGCATCTGCATCTCATCAGGAGAACATCATCCCTGATGTTCATCCATCTGTTGTGATTCCCCCATCTACATCTTTTGAAATCACACCAGCTCTCGTTGCAAGCATCATGGAGCTAATTACTCCTTCAATCAAATCAATGATTGAAGAAGCAATTGCCCCTCTTGTTTCCTCTATTTTATCTCTTATATCCTCCATTACAGCTCTCTCAAATCTGCTGAGCCCTCTTCTCTTAGGGGCCTGAGTTCAGTACCCACTGAAGTCAGGAAGGGGGAGATGTTCAAGGAAGATGTCTCAGGACTTCCACTGGTCATTCTTTCAGCTGTAGTTCCAGAAGATACACCATCAGATGAATTTCATACAGTTGCAGATTCAGAGATTACAACATCAGTTGCAGTTGCAGTTCCAGATACAGCTGAAATTCAAGACACAGCTGTTGCTCCAGAAGCTTAAGGCTCTGTTTGGGACAGCGGCTGCGGATCAGAAATCTGCTCTCTGATCCGCAGCCGCTATTACTCCTGTTTGTTTAGGATTTCTCCCCCCCCGCGTTTTAGGAATCCCGGTTCAGGAATAAAACATTCCTCTAGCGCCGCTTCCCCCCCGCGTCTGGCTTATGTAAAATCGCGGAAACCCTTTCTCTCCCACGCGCGATTCTTCCTCCCCCGATCCCGTCGCTCCTCCTCCAGATGATTTCCGGCGGCTCTTTCCCGCAACAGACATCCCCGACGTCTCCAGCCTGCAGATCTCGCCGGCATTCGCTGTCTTCCCGGCCATTTGCCAGCGTTCACTCCTCCCGATCCCGTCGCTCCTCCTCCAGCCTATTTTCGGCGGAACTTTCCCGCAGCGGTCATCCCCGACGTCTCCATCCTGCAGATCTCGCCGGCGTTCGCTGCCTTCCCGCCCATTTCCGGCGTTCGCTCCTCCCCTGCCTCCATCTCCGGCCGCGATTTTTACTCCCGATCCCGGCGCATCTGCCATCTCCTTCCAGGTATACAAATTTCAATACCAGATTTTTGGGTGTGACTTTTTTTGGGGGGTTGTGGTGTGTGTGTGTGAATGTAGTGTGTGAGTTTGATTTTTTTGGGGGGTATGTGGTATGTGTTTGTGTGTATGAATATGTGTTTGTGTGTGTATGAATTTTTTTAGGTGTGAATGAGGGTGTGTGTGTATGAATGTGTGTGTGTGTATGAATTTGTGTATGTGTTAATTTTTTTTTGTGTGTATGTGTTTGTGAATATGTGTGTGTATGTATTTATGATTGTGTGTGTGTGTGTGTTTGTGTGTGTGTGTGTGTGTGTATGAATGTGTGTGTGTGTATGTATGGTTTTTTTCGGGGGGAATGTTGTGTGTGTATGTGTTTATGAATGTGTGTGTGTGTGTATGAATGTGTGTGTGTATGTGTGTGTGTGTGTGTTTGTGTTTGTGTGTGTATGAATGTGTGTGTGTGTATGTGTTAATTTTTTTAGGGGGGAATTGTTGTATGTGTGTGTGTGTATTTGTGTGAATTAAGGTGTGTGTATGAATGTGTGTGTGTGTATGTGTTAATTTTTTTTGGGAGGAATTGTTGTATGTGTGTGTGTGTATTTGTGTGAATTAAGGTGTGTGTATGAATGTGTGTGTGTGTATGTGTTAATTTTTTTTTGGGGGGGGGGGGGGAATTGTTGTATGTGTGTGTGTGTATTTGTGAGAATTAAGGTGTGTGTATGAATGTGTGTGTGTGTATGTGTTAATTTTTTTGTGTGTGTATGTGTTTGTGAATATGTGTGTGTATGTGTTTATGATTGTGTGTTTGTGTGTGTGTGTGTGTTTGTGTGTGTGTGTGTGTGTATGAATGTGTGTGTGTGTATGTATGGTTTTTTTGGGGGGTATGTTGTGTGTGTATGTGTTTATGAATGTGTGTGTGTGTGTGTTTATGATTGTGTGTGTGTGTGTGTGTGTGTGTGTGTGTGAGTGTGTTTGTGTGTGTGTGTGTGTATGTATGGTTTTTTTTGGGGGTATGTTGTGTGTGTATGTGTTTATGAATGTGTGTGTGTGTGTGTGTGTTTATGATTGTGTGTGTGTGTGTGTGTGTTTGTGTGTGTGTGTGTGTATGTATGGTTTTTTTGGGGGGTACGTTGTGTGTGTATGTGTTTATGAATGTGTGTGTGTGTGTGTTAATGATTGTGTGTGTGTGTGTGTGTATGTGTGTGTGTGTGTGTGTGTTTGTGTGTGTGTGTATGAATGTGTGTGTGTGTGTATGTGTGTGTGTATTCTTAGCAAAATGCCAGAATATACCTTCAAGAAACAGCGGTCCATAGCGCTAGCCACAATGGCTTTGCATAACTTCATTCATAGACATCCTTCTCGCTGGGACCCTGAGTTTAATGCTTGTGATGCGGATGAGTCTTCTTACGTTCCCTTAGAGGATGAAAACCCTGCGGCAGAGGATGGCATTGAAAGCGATGTGGGTGATGCTGCTGGAGCTGAATATATGTCTACGGTACGAGATAGCATTGCCGAAGAAATATACAGGGCGCGTCGGTAAAAATTCGAACCTTATCTGGTTAAATAATTTACAGTATTTAAATATTCATACCAATTGATGTGTATAAATTTTCTTCAAACAGGTGATCACAAAGGATTGGAGAGAGCAATCAACGGACGTTGGAAGTCAATTTACATTTATCAGTTATTTTGTGTTATTTAGACATGTTTTTAAGAATGATATGAAAGACTCTTGATATCAGTTGTTTTTACTTACTCTCTGCGTTAAAATATTTATGTATTTTAAAGTAAAAAAAACAGCTTCCAAAAGCTGTTCATCCAAACAGCTAAATTAGAAAATTGCTCTTCAAAGCGCACTTCTGCACAGAACACCCAAACACTCTGCAGCTTTTCAAAACTGCTCCCCAGAGAGCTCTTTCAAAACAGCTCTATCCGGACAGCAGCTTTTTAATCCGCCAGAGCTGTCCCAAACAGAGCGTAAGTTATAACTGAGGCTGAAATTGCTTTCAGAGTTTGTCTTGAAGAATCATCTACTCCTAATGTTGTCATGTATCTAGAAGGAGTCATTACCTCCTACCTAGATGACTTATGCGAGTTAGGAAATTCTGCAGGTAATACAATTACTCATTTCACTGACCTGTTTACTGACATGTTAACTTGTGAATACCTTGAAGGGATGTTTCTATACCATTTAGAAAATTTTTGTGTCCCTTTGGCTACAGATCAAGCTCAAGATGCTCCAGAACCTTCTCCAGAACCTGCTGCAAGAGAACTGGTCCTCAAGATAGTTACAGATGTTTCAGAAGAGAAATCAACTGTATGGGATGATACTCCAAGATTAGACCTGGATTTCCTATTGGCTCAGGATGCCATAGAAGAAGAAAAAAAAAGGCTGCTTTAAAAGCTAAAGAAAAAGCTGTTCAAGATATCATTGATCCATATGACCAACCTCAGTCATCTTATTCTAATGATGAGAAAGATTCAGAGGATTCTGAAGGAATAAAGAAAAGGAAAATTGCTCAAAGGAAAAGGAAAGCTCAAGCTCCTCCTCCTCCAAATCCAGAGAATGAAATCCCCTATTACATATTGAAAGGGATTGACCCCAAGTCTAAGGATTTTCAACATTGGATGGGATTGTCTAAAAATCAGCAGAAGAAGAGGAAGAAGAGCAAAAGATATGATACTCCAGCTCCCAAGTGGTTTCCTAGAGGTCCTCCTCCTTCTCCTCCTAGTGTAGGAGCTTCAGGGAATGTATCTTCTAATCCCTAAGCTCCTCCATCCAGATTTACTCCTTCTCAAGCCTATCAGAGAAGAGGAAACCCGGGTTACCAGGACAGATCTCATTCAGGCCAACAAATACAAGTAGTTGGACCTAAAGAGCAGGTGAAGGAGATGACTTACCAGAAACCAACATTTTATCCTCCTCCTTCACCTAAAAGAAAAGTTTCACCTTCTTAGGAGAGAAAAATTCTTTCCTCCAAAAAGCCAGCTCAGATTAAGCAAGTAGATTCAAAAGGAAAAAAGAGTAATTTACTCTGACAAGTCAAGCAAGAAATTTGCAGAGGTTGCTCCACCATCATCTCTTGTTATTCAAGAAGACATAGAACCAGCTGCAGGTCTGTTAGACCTTTCTACAAAGTTCAAGACTATAAAGCCTCTAGATCCAGCTGATGAAAATGCTTATGAAAGCCAAGAGCTTAATCCTGAGTTCAGGATGGCCAGATTTCTTGAGTTAGTTGGATCAGCCCAAATTAGAAAAGCTAAAGCTGAAGGCAAAGACATAATAGGCTTAACAACTATGTCAAAGTTTTGAGAAAAGGAACTAGACAGATATCAAGTCAGACCAGAAGTTTTTGATGCCTCAATATATATGGAAAAGCATCCAGAGGCTGTTTTGCCCAGAGCAAGTGAATATAAGATTATTGGAGAACATGATTTGAAGATTTCAAAGAAGGATGCTCTTGATCCTAAAAGGAAAATTTCCTTCCTTCCTGTTTCTTTCACTTCTAAACCAGACTCTGATATTATTTAAATTTATTTGTATTGATAGTCTGTTTTGCTTGATTGTTTGATTTTATGTTTGATATGAAATGTTGCTTATTGATATGATATGATACACTTTGATCCTAACAGGTTATTGTTGTTTTTATATCTATTTATAACATTCTTTTTGTTTTGAGAGACTTGACCCAAATAGGGGAGATTGTTGGTACCCTAGTTTGGATTTGAGTTAATTCTTCTCAATTAGTTTCTTGACCCAAGATTTATCTATAGTCAAAGGTTAGATTTAGGTTAGATCCTATATGTTGTGTAGAGTTGTTTATCCAGATTGAAAATCTGATTAAGTGTTTTTAGTTCGACTATGGTCGAACGCCGCTCGACTATCATCTATCAGTTGATCGACTATCGTCAGACAGCAGATCGACTATCTCTGAGTTAGTTCATCTCTGTTAAGCTCGACGATCTGTGGTCTCAATATCGTCGATCGTCGAGTCCTGCTTGACTTTTTCTATCCCGACAGATTTCTTGTAGGTCGACTATCTGTTCTGATTATTCGACTATCTGCTCTGATAGTTCGACGATCGTCGTGATTCGTTCGACTATCTTTTTATCTGTATTTAGAGATATTGTACTCTTTCTCTTCTGTGAATTATTTCTTATATATCTGGCTTATTTTATTAAAGATTATTTCATTGATTTTATGCTTATATATCAAGGCAATCTTTGCCTCATTCTTTATGCATAAGTCAAGTTCTATCTGACAAAGTCTTTTGTCCTATTAGTTGACAAATCTGTGTGCTTTATCTGTCATGCTGTTTTTTATAGCCGTTAGACACAGATGTCTTTCTTTGGCCGTAAAGAGTTTGTTTTTGGTGTGACTTTCTCAATATCTTTTGGATCTGCAGAATGGATAAGCAACTTCTAAGAAAGCTTTATTTCTTTATAGAATGTCCTTCTGCAGGCTATTTATACTATGTGTTATTTGCAGCCCAGATTGCAGATCTCAGAAGAAGACAAGATTCAAATCAAGAGAAAGTTAGAAGCCGTTACAAAGGCTTATATATAAAGAGCTATTGAAAGAAATACAAATACAGTTAATAGAGATATACAGATATTCAGATACACAGATTCAACAACAAGAACAAGTGTAGAACAACTTTCTTCTTCAATCCTGAGTTCATCCTGCTTACAGGAACATTCATACTCAGAGATTCAAGTAGAAGAAGAAGAAGAAAGAAAAGTTGTTGAAGAAGAACAACCATTCCATGTCAAGAGTCTTCTTCAAGCTGCTCCTTCAAGAACTTCAAGACAACAGATCTCCTCTGTTAAGAGTTCTGAAGAGAACCTGCACCCTGAAGCAAGGCTTCTTCCTGGATATTCTCTAAGCAAGGGGGAGCTTTGATTCCTTCAGAGCTTTCTATAGCTCAGTGCAATCCACTAGCTTCTCTAATTTTGTTTAATAATAGAGAAGACATTCTAACTTTCTCAACCTCCTGTACAAAGGGTTATTACTCCCTTCAAAAGTGAACCTTGGTGGCTGGGCACCTGAGCAAAAACTTGTGTTGGATTTTGAGCTCCTGATCAAAAGCTCAAAGGGTTTACTTGATCTACCTGAATCAGATCAGTTGGTGGCAGGGCACCTGAACAAAAACCTGTAGTGGATTCCTACCAGGGTGGTAGAAGAGTGGATGTACCTATTGAGAGGAAACCACTATAAATCTTCTTGTGTTGTCTGTGTTGCTTATTTTAATTACTGCACTGTGGCTGCGAGTAGAATTAACTAGGATTGTTAGTTGCTGTGTTAGGACTAAAGCTTAAACTGTAATTCCAGTTAGCTTTCTCTTGTGCACCTCACTTTGTGTTCGGCTCTAGGGTTTCATATATCTATATACTGATTCCGCAAATTTACTCTAAGGGAGTTGAGTAGATTGTCATATTTTTTGATTACTCTATTCACCCCCCCCCTCTAGAGTTGTATCTATCCTCACTTTCATTACCAAAGGGGTAAATTTTTTGGATGAAAGAATCTGCACAACCAAGAACTCCCTGACTACTACTATGTCTGAAGAAGTCATAAAGGGGGGAGAAAGAAATGATCAAAGCAAACACTGAAAATATTGTTTGGGTCACCAATGTCATCAGGGGATCATTGGTACTTGAAAAATATTCATATAATAATGTTCATGCTCCTCTTCTAGAAGAACAGACTGATGGTGATCAGTATGGTGATCAATATGGTGATCAGTGGGCTAAACCCTCTGTTGCTAATATTCCTACCTTTAGACCTACTGCTGAATAGATATCAAGAGCCAAAGGCAAGTCTACCGCTGAAGAGGATGAAGAGGTCAGGCCGAGCAATAGAAGATATAGAGAAGAGATGAAAACCAGGTCTGACTTTGAAAGATGGAGTCCTCAATCAAGAACTATCATTCTATCAGCCTATGATCAAATCAAAGAAAACAAAACTAAAAGATGAAAGCTTTATAGTTCCCTAAAATGGGATAAGCTGGAAAGAAATGAAGAGGCAAGGAGAAAATTTAGAAAAGACAAGAAGATCAGTATGGTGCCACCAGATGCTCTTGAGCCAAGCAAGTACTTTTCAAAGCCTTACAATTATTTTAAAAGACAAAAGAAAAAGAAGACTGATGCTGATGAGAAGGCTGCTAAGAAACCAAAGAGGGGCATAATCATTAAGGAACCAAAAACCTAAAATGCTATATTAGGTTCCATAGGGCTCTTTGAATATGAACTTTACTATAAGCACACACATTCTGTTTATAAATATCATTTTGTTATGTTAATCATACTGTGACTATATGCTGCTTATTGCTCTTGTTTGCTGTGAAGTTTTTCTGTTCATATGGTAGTGTATATCATTGACTAGGGTTCTGTCTTCTTCAAATAGAGGTAGATTATTGGGTCCATTGATCACAATGTCCCAGATTTGAAGAAGGCCCACAGGTTAATGGCATACACATGTTTGTATCTTATATATATGTTCAAAGTTCATTATATATAGGTTGTCTATTATTCAGTAATTAGACAGGTTGTTAAGGTCACAATGTTAGTTGTACTGATGACAGGTTGCTGGAAAATCATAAAACAAGCTAAGTCCAAAAGAGTTAAGTGAGTACACTTCACTCAATGACAAGAGTCTAAAAGCATTGACAGGAGATCCAACAGTCAAGCCTCAGTGTTGCTGAATTGAAATCTATCAAAGGACAAAAGCGTTGAGTGAAGGCAGTTCACTTAATGCCTACTCAAAAGGAAATATATCTAAGTACATAAGCATTGAGTGAAGAAGGATCACTCAACGCCTCATCAGTTATTCAGTAAAGTCTAAAAGCATTGAGTGTAGAAGCTTCACTCAATGCCCTCAACAAGAAGAATTCTACCAAGTCCAAAAGCATTGAGTGATGAAGGCTCACTCAACACCTTATCAGTTTGGTTGTACAAGTTAGAATGTGTTGAGTGATGAAGACTCACTCAACGCCTCAGGAAGCAGATTTTCTGCCAAGTGTTTTTGCGCTGAGTCACTTGACTGCACTCAATGCCTGTGACTGAGAACTGCTAAGTCCACAAGCAATGTCATGCTAACGTCATCCAAAATTCAAATATTGCGAGACTTGTGCGCTAGAAGACAAATGGCATTGAATTCCTTCTGTACAAAAATTAAAGCTAAAGGTACTTTACAGCTTCCAAATTTTGCTTGCCCATACAAAGAAAAGAGCCCCTACTCTACGGGAAACAAGGAGAAGACTTTTACAGATAAATAAAAGGAAGCCTTTTATCACGACAAAAAAACCGCTCCAGCAAGTTGAAAAATCAACTACACTCCGACTTACAGAAGTTTTTTTAACACAAAAAGAGCTAGCTATTTGAAGAGATCAATAACTAAATCATCTAGGTCTTCAATAACAAGTACAAAATCTTTTTTTGTAAGAGAAGAAGAGCATTCAAAAGTAACTGTTCATCTTCAAAGCCACTATACTCAACACTGTTACATCAAAGGCTTGAAGAAACAGAGCTCTGCAGTTGTCTTCTCAGCACAAGTAGAAATAACGTGAAGATCAATAGTCTTGGTGCTGCGAAGAAGAGAGGACTAAGTTTTCTCAGTTCAGAAAGGAAGCTCAGAGAACTATTTCTCTGGAGTCAATCATCATCAAACATTACTCAATCTGTAAGATCAACTATTGATCTGAGTTGTAAGCCTGCATTATAAAGGCTAAGTGTAGGAGTTAAGTCTCTGAGTTGTAGGATCCTGTTTAGAATCTGAGGTAGGGTTGTTTAGCCTGAGGTAGGATCTCTGTGAAGATCTGAGGTAGGAGATTTGATATCTCTGAGTGTAGGGCTGTTTAGCCTGAGGTAGGCATTGTTATACTATGAGGTATAGGATCCTGTTTAGGATCTGAGGTAGGGCTATTTAGCCTGAGGTAGAATCTGTGTGTAGATCCGAGGTAGGAGATCTGATATTTCTGAGTTGGGGATGTTTAACATGAGGTAGGAGTTGTTATAATTTGAGTTATATGAGTGTGCTTAACTCTGAGGTGTAGGATCCTATGGGATCTGAGGTATAAGCTCAAGGAGCCGAGATAAATGAGGATATAGCAAAATCTAGCTCATTGCTAGCTAGGTAAAGGGGGAAAATGGATGTACCCAAGATAGAGGAACCACTATAAAATCTAGTGTGCTATTGTGGATCTTGAAAGCTAACATTATAATCTAACTCACAACTCAACCAACTTAAAAAGCTATCCAAAAGACTTGAAAACCTATTCACCCCCATCTAGGTGTGTAGCTACTCTTGAACAAAGACTTACGGAATTTTCACCCAGTTGACGGGTTTTCCACGTTAAATTTTTTCCCTCAACTTTTACTTACTGTGACTATTTGCATGCTCGACCGCACCCGGGTCCCGATCTACCATAGCGTTGAGCGATCCCCAACAGTTTTGTACAGTCTATGGGAACACAGTTCCCACCATTTCTAGAAGACCTAGAAGACAGTACCCGTCGCACAACAGTACTCGTTACTAGAAAAAGTGGCAGGAAGATCCATCCGCACAACTAAATGATCGGTCCTTTGGGGGCATGTTTATCCAACACTCCCTCCACTTACACGCCTACAAAATTAGAGGAACATGAACGCCGAGTGGAAGAGAATCATAGACAAGCAATAGATCGCTTTGACTTGATATATCGTACACCATTAATCATCGTTGGCAGTGAAAGCACATCAATTACAAATCAAAAGCAGTCAAAAGGGAAATAGGGGACACAACCCACCGAAGATCCCCGGGAAGAGTTGCGAACTTTGCAGCATTACCTGCCAAACTGGAGGACAACATTATCATCAAGTCTTCACTCCCCTCAACACCACCGGAGCAAACATGCTCTTCACAATCCAAGGAACTGGGGGACTCCGTAAGCCCCTAACACTCGATAAAGGTGCAAGAGACCAGTTGAAAGACTTATTTCAAGAGCCCAGACACCTAGAGGGGGGGGGTGAATAGGTTCTAATTTTCTTTAATAATTTAGGCAAATAACTAGTTCTTACTAAGCACAGAAAATACAAATCACAGCACAAAAATCACAGCACAACATACACAAGATTTATAGTGGTTCCCCAAGATATGGGTACATCCACTTTCCCTCTTCGCCTATCTAGTAGAGAACTTGATTCAGCCCAACTTCCTTCCACTAACTCAGATCCACAGATCTTATAACTCAGAACTAGATTGGTTCCAATAGCCCAGACTTATACAAGTCTTACCTTAGATTCTCTCCAAGAATCCTACCTCAGGCCTCAGCCCTACCTCAGCCTTTATCACTAAGCTTACAACTTAGACTATCACAAGTCCTATACCTTAGGCTCTCAGTCCTACCTCAGCCTTTATAATTATAGTCTTATAACTCAGATCTTACAAAAGATCCTACAAGAAATTAATTGTTTAAGAGATACTAAGATATCACCAGATAGAACTCTCTATTGGTGTGAGCTTCTTGATCAGTTCTTGAATAAACTGAACCTTCAGATCCAACCTGACTTAGCTGTTTCAAAGCTTATTGATAGAACAAAATAAGGTTGAACTTTACTTGATGTAGAAGTTTATCTCCTGTCAACTCCTTCCTTGAATTCAGAATAAGATCTGAATCTTCTCTTGCAGACTGTTCAGAATCTGTCTTCTTAAGGGTCTCCCCTTTTCTTGTTGTTGAATTCTCTCTTTGGATGATTCACTTTTTTTTATCTCTGTATTCGTTGTTTTTTGTTGTCAAGGATCAGTCCTTTATATAGAGTTTTCTTATGATTACCGGCTGATCTGGTTTGTAACAACCTTCTGACAGTTCTGATAAAGGTGTCAGACCTGTTGATTATGACACCTTTCGAGTTACCAGTCATGACAGTTGATTCCTCAAAGACTTTACAACTCAGCATGAACCACTCAACAAACTGCTTCATATGTGTTGACACAAATAGACTAAGTGTCGACACAAGTATTGATGATGTCGACACAACACTCCATGTGTTGACATAGTCATTCTTCTGTTACTCGACACATCTTCTGTTTGTATGTGTCGACACAAGTCCCGTGTGTCGACACAACTGCTCCTGGTCTCAACATAACTATTGTAGACAGATGGCGTTGAGTTTATGTACAGCTGTCGTTGAGTATGTGTCGACACATGTCTTGTGTGTCGACATAACTGCTTCTGGTCTTGACATAGCTGATGCAGACAAATGGCATTGAGTGTATGTCTAACTGTCATTGAGTGTGTGTCGACACAAGTCCTGTGTGTCGACACTAGCCTTCAGACTCAGTATAGCTGTTGCTGTAAGATGGCGTTGAGTGTGTGTCGACACAAGTCCTATGTGTCGGCACAAACCTTCTTCAGGTGTCAACATAATTCCTAAGTGTCGACACATGCCTTTCTTCTGGTGTCGACATAACTCCTGGGTTTCGACACAATTCTGGGTATCGACACAACTTCTTCTTCAGGTGTCGACACAATTCCTGGGTATCGACACAACTTTGGTTTTAGTGTCGACACAACTTCTGGGTGTCGACACAATTTTTCACAAGTGTCGACACTTGTACTTAGAGAATTTCCTTGCAAGCCTTACACCTGCACAATGAAACTCAAACATCCATCAAATACAAATTGATGTATATCATTGAGTAAGATGAGGCTTCTCCAAATCTGGTACATATTTTTCAGTGTACCCAACAATCTCCCCCTATTTGGAGAAGTCATAACCCTTAGTCAAAGATATACATCACTCATAATAAAGCACATAAAAATAGATGTACATACATTTCAGTGCAAGATAATATACAAACAATGTAAACAACTAAAATCAATAGTGAAGCTGATTTTATTTATTAATCAGAAAATTCTGAGTTTACATGTTTTCCTTAGAACAAAAGCAAAAAGTTACGTTGTTCTATACATAAGCCTATCTATCCTATGATTGACTAGGCTCCTTAATTACAATGCGTTTTCAAGATTTAATCTTTGCCTGCACAGTAGGTTCTGTATCATCAGTAAGTTTATTCTCTTTGAAATCCTTCTTCTTCTGTTCTTAAGCCTTTATCCTTTGCCTTTCAAAATAGTGAAAGGGCTTGGGGAAGTACCTGCTAGGCTCTAGAGCATTATTAGTTAACTTCCCAGCTTTTGCACTCCTTTTGAACTGAAGAATGGCTTCTTGCCTGGCTTGATACTTGTTCCATTCTTGCTCAGAATACCATTTACCCCTGTCATGGTTATTATCCTTTACAACCTTCCAGGCAGTCAAAATAATATTCCTGGAAGTTGGAATCAATTGCTCAAAATCTAGCTTCAACTCAGCCTGTTCTCTGAACCTTTTCTTAAATAGTTGTGCTTCCTTCTGAGCTTCTTTGGCAGCCTCTGACATGTCTACTTTTTCAATGATAATCTTTGTTGGGTATTGCATCCACAATTGAGCTGATTTGAAGAAGCCCCTGAACAAGCTAACGTGAATTGAAAATGTATTTGACAATTCTATCAAGTTGTGCTTACAGCTATTCCATGCTAAGTACACGCCAATGTCAGGGTGCAGTGGGTCAATATACACGGGTCTGCGCAACGTAATCCCTCGTTGCGTAAATCAGTGTGTTGATTCACGTGTGCTCTCTCTATTAGAGTGTACTTATTTTCAAGTACATGGTCAAGGTAAATCAAGAGCAGAAGAAAGAGCAAAGATGGGTCAAAGACCAAGTCATCAAAAGAAGGAAGAGAGAAAACTCTTCTAAGTCAAAATCGACGGGAATCGCTAAGTGATTCCCGCTGACTTCGACGGTAATCGTTAGTGATTCCCGCCGATTCATCGAGAATCAGTTAGCCTCTCCCGCCAACTTCTTCCGGCTGACAGTTTTCCAGACAGGGATTCTGCCAAGGCAGAATTGACGGGAATCGTGTGTGATTCCCGCCGACATCGACGGGAATCACCAACGATTCCCGCCGATTTTGCCTTAGGCAAATTTCCTCGTTCGCTGGACCGAACAAACTTGTCGTGTGCTGTTTCGGCCGGGGCTAGGGTTTCTCCTATTGGGCCCCACAAGAGTCATTAGGGTTGGCTCCTGGTATATATATACGCGTATTTTGAACCTCTACAGACAGACATTCACGCAGAAACGAAAGCAGCCGATGTCGTGCCCTAGCCGATCGCGGAAACCGCCGATCACCTGTAGCCGCTCTCAAGCTCATTGTCGCCGCTAGACTCCGATCTTCTTTGATCTTCCGACGACAGTACTGAGGAAAGCCGAGCATCTCACGCATCTCTCTTGAGATCTCTTGTCTCCGATTCGTTGAACGAGATTTGTTCTCCATTCCGAATTGGTTGAGACGACTGATCCGACTGAGATCGTTCGTAGACCTTGCTTGCTTCGTCAAAAAGTTTGGATCTACAAAATATCGCCACCGCAATCACTTTCCACCACCGATCTTGAGAAGACCCATTCCAAGAGAGAAATCCGGTTGTGGACTCGTCGTATTTTTCGTGCAAGCTACAACGAACGAAGAAGGACATCGGAATCTCAAAAAGCTTTATTTGTATTTTCTTTTACATTCAATTTTTGTTTGTTGTAAAGGAATTTTCATTCCTTGTTGTAAGGGTTGGGTGCAACCCGTGGTGGTGGAGTTGTGACTCCTTTGTTGGAAGGATTCCTTCCGTAGTGTGAGGATTGGATTTCAATCTGTTTGGAGAAGTGACCGAGTCGTCCCTTGGTGGGAGATAGGTCGAAGGGGGAAAGTGGACATACCCAAATTGGGGAACCACTATAATTCTTTGTGTGTTTTCTGTGCTCTGTTTGTTAATTTGTGCAGGTAAATTTAATTCCGCAAAAGACTGCACGACACCTATTCCCCCCCTCCCATAGGTGGATTTAGTCGACACTAGAGACTTTCAAGTGGTATCAGAGGGAGGTTGCTTATCAATAAGGTTAACACCTTGAGTAAGATCCTGTATCTAGTGTCAAGAAGAAAACAAGACTCAAGCATGGAGCTATACACTGATGTCTCTCCCCTGAGACTGCCTTCCTACACAAAAGAATATTATCCCATCTGCAAAATGAGAGTTCAGTTTCATCTGGAAGCCATTGACCCTCGTGCTTTATTCATTATGGAAGAGGGTCCTTTCATTGTCATGAAGGCTTCTGGTTCTGGAAAAGATCTCCAAATCCCCAAGAGTCCCGCAGAGATGTTTGAAACTGAGCTCTCACTATTCAACTTTGACAAGCTGGTATGACAGATCATCTCTAAAATTTGATCAGGATCATCTCTTACAAGATTGGATAAGTGTAAGACTGCAAAGTCCACGTGGGAAACAATCTCTGACCTCATGGAGGGAAAGAAGACTGCATGGAATGAATGCCAGCAAGAAGATGAAGCATATGTGGGGGTCCTCATCTCTGAAGATGAAAGTCAAGAACAACCTGTCAATATCAGGGATCCCGTTTCTCTATCAGAGACTAAAGAAGAGATTGAGGAATGCAGTTGTGATGAAGCTGAAACATCAGCTTCTGCAGACCATAACTCTAACCCTGATCAGCCAAATCAGGATCAGGTATCTTCCTCCTCTTGCTTATTCCCCCATGTATCTCCTGAAGACAGGAGAAGTTCGGAGGATTGTCCATCAGTTGATGCAAGGGATATTGGCAGCTTCAATCAATAGATTGAAACTCTTGATTCCCTTCGTAGAGCCCTTCAGGAGAGCAACTTGCTTGTTGAAGTACAAGCTAAGGAAACTGCTCAGTTGAGGACCATGATGGACCTCCAATTGGAATCCATTAAGGTGAAGGACTCAAAGATCTCGGATCTAGAGTTTCATCTAGAGACCGAGAAGAGGATAGTGTCTAATTTTTCCAAGGTAGATGCTATTAAGATAAAGGGAGAAAACTGGTGGATCTCACGAATTATAAAATCGTGGAGAAATGGGGAAACTGTTTTTAGACCCCCCCACACCGAGTAGGAAGGGCACACATCATTCCTTCAGGTATGACCATAAGAATAACTATGGTCACTGCAAGAATGATCGGTCCTCATGTGGAAACTTCCATAGTGCAAGTGCTGTTATGGCTACCCCTGAGAAAATACACACAGCTCATCATGAACCGTTTGTATTTACGGCCTCAGCCCCCATACTTCATGACATTGCAGGAACCAGCTCTCACAGAACATCTTCCCACCCTAGGAAAAAGGAAAAGGGAGTTGGCAAACATGTAGCAAGCATCAATGGGGCCCCGGGATGTGTGCTGGCTGTAACGAAAGCATCACCTCCCACGCCTCATGACACTCACCACATGTTCACCATTAGACCCCCCCCTCGAGTCTCGGTGGAAAGGGAAAATCTGAGAGCAGATCCAGCTCTGCCCCTTTCAGACCTAGGATCGTTACTAACTCTGTTAGTAGATCTGGTCAGAAAAGGAGGTACAATATCCATGAGTGTTGGTGCTATGGCAAAGTGGGTCACTTTGCCATAGACTGTTGGCACAATCCTTCTGTATCATGGGCAAGGGTATGTCCACATCCTTTGTCAAGAGACATCCTTCCTGTCAGAAATCCTGTGGGAAGGCATACTGTATTTTATGCTAACAAGAACCTAGGACCCAATACCTATTGGGTTCCTAAGGTAAGGTAATTCTATTTTGCAGGATAGTCTAGGTACCCATTAACTTGATGGGACCAAGACAAGAGATGTTCCAGGCTTGCTCTAGAACAAGGAATATGGGAAAAGATATAATGCTTACTACAGAGTCTTTCATGTACATGACACCCCTCGTGCTTCAAATAGTGGATACGAATGATCATCCTAGTAATCCTAGGTGCAAGGCTTGAACAGCTAAGTCTAGATGAGATTACTAAAGATGAAACTCCCAAGTACGTCAAGGTCTCCACCTCAACGCCACCTGGAGAAGATGACGGTCGGGATGGAGAAATTCTCCCAAAAGAGGGAGGAGCCCGAGAAGCTGTTGTAGCTCCAGATGCCAGACTCTTAGAGCTCAGACACGTGAGGGATCACCCAAGAGATCAGATCATAGGAGATCCTCGGGACAGTGTCAGAATTCACAGAGCATTATATGGCTTAAAACAAGCTCCTCGAGCTTGGTATAAGACTCTGTCTAGTTTTCTTCTTGAGAACAAGTTCTCGAGAGGAAAAATAGATAAGACATTGTTTCTTAGGGAAGTCAAAGACAAGATTTTGCTAGTGTAAATCTATGTCGATGACATAATCTTCGGCTCAATGGACAATAATCTTTGCAAGAAGTTTTCTAAACTTATGCAAGGAAAGTTTGAAATGAGCAGCATGAGAGAGCTAAAGTATTTCTTGGGACTTCAAGTGAAACAGTCTGAGGATGGAATTTTCATTTCTCAAACGAAGTTTACAAATGAACTCCTCAAGAAATTCGGAATGGAGAGCGCAACCTCTATGAGGACTCCAATGGGATTCACTGTGTCTCTGGACAAGGATGAGAAAGGGAAACCTTTTGATGAAACCAAATACAGAAGCATAATTGGATCCCTGCTCTACCTTACTGCTAGTAGATCGGATATTATGTTTTCCACATGCGTTTGTGCCAGATATAAGGTGAACACCAAGGAATCTCATTACGTCGCTGAGTAGCGGATTCTTAGATACCTTAAGGGTACACCAAATCTTGGCTTTTGGTACCCAAGAAACAATGATGTCGAGATGATAGACTTTTTAGATGCTGACTTTGCAGGAAGCAGGGATGATAGGAAAAGCACTTCCGGGACGTGCCAATTCCTAGGAAGAAGGCTTATATCGTGGAACAGTAAAAAGCAGAACTGTATCGCAACCTCTACGGCTGAATCTGAGTACATCTCAGCAGGAAGATGTTGCGCACAACTTCTATGGATCAGAAATCAACTCGAAGATTATGACTTGAAGTTCAGAGAAGTTCCTATGTATTGCGATTCCTCGAGCGTAATTACAATTGCGAACAATCCAGTGTCACACAACCGAACAAAGCATATTAAAGTGCGCTACCACTTCATTCGGGAGCATGTGGAAAATAAAGATACATCTCTCTACTATGTTCCCACAAATAAGTAGATTGCAGATATCTTCACAAAGCCCCTAGACGAGGCCAAGTTCAGTCTCTTCAAAACTGAACTCGGCATGCTGAACTATGAAGATTGAAGACTGAAAGGCTCTAGGCTCTTGGATCAAGGGAAAGCATCTTCTAGGAACTCAAGATCGAGCACGGATGCAAGAACTGAGGGGGAGCATTTTGCTCTAAGTGAAGTCCCAATTTGCAGAAGTCGAAAATGGGGAGATTAACCTCTCGGCCAAGACTAAGGTGGCTGCCAATGCTAAGTAGGCCACAAAGGCTATGTTGATCTCAGGAAAATGGTAATGAATTTCACTCTCAACTGAATTTTCAGTTTATGATTTTAATTCCCATCTGTTCCATTCACCTTAGCTTGTAGGGTTTAGGCTTCTTCAAATAGGGGGAGATTGTTAGGTATTGCATCCACAATTGACCTGATTTGAAGAAGCCCGTAAACAAGCTAAGTTGAATTGAAAATGTATTTGAATATTCTATCAAGTTATGCTTGCAGCTATTCCATGCTAAGTACACGCCAATGTCAGGGTGCAGTGGGTTAATATACACGGGTCTGCGCAACGTAATCACTCGTTGCATAGATCAGTGTGTTGATTCACGTGTGCTCTCTTTATTGGAGTGTACTTATTTTCAAGTACAGGGTCAAGGTAGATAAAGAGCAGAAGAAGGAGCAAAGATGGGTCAAAGACCAAGTCATCAAAAGAAGGAAGAGAGAAAACTCTTCTAAGTAAAAATCGACGGGAATCGCTAAGTGATTCCCGCCGACTTCGACAGGAATCATTAGTGATTCCCGCTGTTGAAACCAAAAAATCGGTCCCTGTGGAGTCCGACCCTTGCGGAAGGGGTGGTCGCACACTTACTTCTCTCCTCACAAGCCCAAAGGACAAGGGAGAGGGACCGGGGACAGTCCCAAGGCTTCAACACGGAGGTCCCACCACACACCCGGAAGATCTTAGAGCGCTTCCCCTCCTTAGCCAAGTGCTGAAGCTAAGGTACCCCAGAAAGCGCTAGAAGACCGGGTACAAAAAAGCGTGCCTTCTGAGGTACCCCTTGGGTCCTATTTATAGGAATAGACGGGCTGCAAATAACTAGGCGTCACTGTTTTCGAGGACTGTAGGCAATCCAAGGGGGGTAACACAGAAAAAACACCCCACAACTGAAAGACGAGCCGGCCCTGAGAAGAGCTCGCTGAGCGGGGGCGGCGAGTACGGGCGCGAGAAGGCTCCCACTGTGCCGAGGTGAGGAGCGGCGGATGAACTCGTCTCTCGCAGCGCCGCGGACCTGACTCGCGCCGCGTACTGGGCTCGCGCCGCGGACCGGACTCGCCTCGCCTCGAGCCTGGGAAGGTCGGGCCTGAAGCCCTTGCTCGCTGGTGACGGTCGCGTTGGTACTCGCCGAACAGGTACTGGACGAGCATGTACTCGGCCGGGCCCACAACGAACGACATCCTCTCGTCGGGCTCAGCTCCACGATCTTCTTGCTCGGCCCGACGATTGCCGAGCACGTACTCGGCATGCTAGGCTCGGCATACCCTGCTGGACTCACCTGAGGCTCGGGGGCGGTCTGGGCCGGCCGGATCGGCTCCTGTTAGCCCACTCGCAGGATACGGGGTTGTACACAATCCCCGCTCTTTGCGAGGTTGGCACAAACTCGGAAAGAAACATCCAACCCCCTAGGATCCTGCGAGTGCGTCAGGAGCCGAAAGGAATCTCTTGGTAGGACCCACCGATGGCTATATATACATGCCCTGCCTGCTCGACTGTCCCCCGCCCCCTCTCTTTACTTAAGCCCTGCCGAGATACCGCTCCATAAAGAGGTCATGGAACGACTCACGAAATCGCGTGGGGAGAGGGAGTGGCGAGTCACCTCTTCCTGAACCTTGCCCCTCGTCTCTTGCCATTAGTCCTGTGGAAGATTTTCTGTGCTGACCACGCTCCACGCTCACCGCACCAAAGTGTTGAAACCGAAAAATCGGTCCCTGTGGAGTCCGACCCTTGCGGAAGGGGTGGTCGCACACTTACTTTTCTCCTCACAAGCCCAAAGGACAAGGGAGAGGGACCGGGGACAGTCCCAAGGCTTCAGCACGGAGGTCCCACCACACACCCGGAAGATCTTAGAGCGCTTCCCCTCCTTAGCCAAGTGCTGAAGCTAAGGTACCCCAGAAAGCGCTAGAAGACCGGGTACAAAAAAGCATGCCTTCTGAGGTACCCCTTGGGTCCTATTTATAGGAATAGACGGGCTGCAAATAACTAGGCGTCACTGTTTTCGAGGACTGTAGGCAATCCAAGGGGGGTAACACAGAAAAAACACCCCACAACTGAAAGACGAGCCGGCCCTGAGAAGAGCTCGCTGAGCGGGGGCGGCGAGTACGGGCGCGAGAAGGCTCCCACTGCGCCGAGGTGAGGAGCGGCGGATGAACTCGTCTCTCGCAGCGCCGCGGACCTGACTCGCGCCGCGGACTGGGCTCGCGCCGCGGACCGGACTTGCCTCGCCTCGAGCCTGGGAAGGTTGGGCCTGAAGCCCTTGCTCGCTGGTGACGGTCGCGTTGGTACTCGCCGAACAGGTACTGGACGAGCATGTACTCGGCCGGGCCCACAACGAACGACATCCTCTCGTCGGGCTCAGTTCCACGATCTTCGAGCTCGGCCCGACGATTGCCGAGCACGTACTCGGCATGCTAGGCTCGGCATACCCTGCTGGACTCACCTGAGGCTCGGGGGAGGTCTGGGCCGGCCGGATCGGCTCCTGTTAGCCCACTCGCAGGATACGGGGTTGTACACCCGCCGATTCGTCGAGAATCAGTTAGCCTCTCCCGCCGACTTCTTCCGGCTGACAGTTTTCTAGACAGGGATTCTGCCAAGGCAGAATTGATGGGAATCATGAGTGATTCCCGCCTACATCGACGAAAATCACCAACGATTCCCGCCGATTTTGCCTTAGGCAAATTTCCTCGTTCGCTGGACCGAACCAACTTGTCGTGCGCTGTTTCGGCCGGGGCTAGGGTTTCTCCTTGTGGGCCCCACAATGGTCATTAGGGTTGGCTCCTAGTATATATACGCGTATTTTGAACCTCTATAGACAGACATTCACGTAGAAACGAAAGCAGCCGACGTCATGCCCTAGCCGATCGCGGAAATCGCTGATCGCCTGTAGCCGCTCGCAAGCTCGTCGTCGCCGCTAGACTCCGATCTTCTTTGATCATCCGACGATAGTACCGAGGCAAGCCGAGCATCTCACGAATCTCTCTTGAGATCTCTTGTCTTCCGATTCGTTGAACGAGATTTGTTCTCCATTCCGAATTGGTTGAGACGACTGATCCGACTGAGATCGTTCGTAGACCTTGCTTTCTTCGTCAAGATGTTTTGATCTATAAAGTATGGTCGCCGCAATCACTTACCGCCGCCGATCTTGAGAAGACCCATTCCAAGAGAGAAATCCGGTTATGGACTCGTTGTATTTTTCGTATAAGCTACAATGAACGAAGAAGGACATCAGAATCTCCAAAAGCTTTGTTTGTATTTTCTTTTACATTCAATTTTAGGTTGTTGTAAAGGAATTTGGTCGAAGGGGGAAAGTGGACGTACCCAAATCGGGGAACCACTATAATTCTTTGTGTGTTTTCTGTGCACTGTTTGTTAATTTGTGCAGGTAAATTTTATTCCGCAAAAGACTGCATGACACCTATCCCCCCCCATAGGTGGATTTAGTCGACACTAGAAACTTTAAATCTTTGGTGCCTCCTGTGGAAGGTTGTACATTGTCTGCACTTCTTGTTGAACCATATCAAAGTCAGCAAGAGGGTAAATAACCTGTGCAACTTCAGGCTGACCTCCTTCAATATAAGCAGGTTGCACTCCAGACTCAGCAATATTGTCATCATCACACAAAGGAGGAAAGCCAAGTGTAGCTCTGATGGTATTAGAGACCCATTTGTCATGATCAGAGCCAGCTTTGACTAATAATCTCTCCCCCTTTATTACTTCTCTAGCTATATGATCCCTCAGATCATTCTTTTGAAATCTTATCTGATCTGCTAGATATTCTGTACCTTCTTTGTAGTAGTCTTTGAACTTAATCAGGGTATCACAAATTTTCTTTTGAGAGGCTCCAATGGCTGTTTGGATAGCAGTTAGATTTTCTTGTATTTGCTTTGATATTTAAGTTTTCAAATTAGTGGAAATACTTCCCAGCTTTTTGAGAATTTCTTCATGGGAGTCTTTGAGATTTTCATCGGACCTAAATTGATTTTCTAAAACATATCCTTGCTTGGTGACAATGTCCTCAATCTCAGTCTTTATTAGCTGTTGTTGCTCAGCCAAATATACCACAACATTGCCTCCCTTATGGAAGCAATCTGTCATCTCTTTCTTATGTAGATTTACTTCAAATCTGATTGATTTAATATCTATGCTAGCTGGAACTGCAGGTCTTTATTTGACTCATCCACATATTTTTCTAAAGACTGTCTTTATTCATCCAATTTAACTTGCAGTTGGACCAGTAATGAACTGAAGTCCATGCTTGGAGCAGGAGGTGGTGTGACAGTTTACAAGGCTTTCTTGTAACCTGAGCTCCTTTTCCTAATTGCAACTATCTTCCTTTTCTTAGCCATAAAGGCTTCTTCATCATCATCAGAGGGTTGTGATGAGCTGTCTATATCAACTATTTCCTTATTAGATGGGGCATTTAGTAGCTCCTCCCCCTCAGTCCCTGGCAGTTCCTTTTTCTATCTATGATTGCTCCCCCCCAGTCCTTGCAGCTGGTAAATAAGAAAATAACTCTTCCATAGTTACCTCTTGCTACATCTTTACAGGAGGAACAGGATTAGTTTGGAAAACAAAAGGTTCTCCCTGGACATCCAGATCTTTGTCCAGGGACCTCTCTAGAAAGGAGATACTTACTTGCTCATCCTGAGCAGTATCTTTCAAATGCACATCTTGTGCCTCTTCCTCCACATTTAACAGTGCTTCTTTATTGATATCTGATACAATATCCATTACTATATCAGCTGCAAACTCACTCTCTAGAGTAACTACATCAATTGCTCCCCCTTGAGCAGACAGCTCAGAAAGTACAGTATCTTGTGCTGCTGGTGCAGGATTTTCTCCCCCTGGAGTAGTGACTATCTATTGCTCTGGGAGCACACTGCTTTCTACTTGATCTTGAGCATCTTTTTGTTGTCTTTCTTCATCAGAACTGAAGACAACTTCCTCTTTAGAATCACAAGTGGATTCTGCTTGCTGAACAACTTCCTTCTTCTTCTTTTCTTTCTTGGTCTGTTTTTGAGGAGTAGAAACCTCCTTGGTTAATACTCTATCCCACCTAGACAGAATTCTTATGTCCATTATCCTCATATGGTTGATTTTTGTTCCTGGAAGTTGGCTCATTACATGTGGTGTTGCTGAGGAAAAACATAAACTCAGAATCCTTCCCAGATTTGGTTTCTTTATAACTTTTTGTACTTTGTCAAAGACTATTGATGCCCAGTTTGTTTTTAGCCTGAAAATTATTCTTATCATTAGATGGAACATAGAGGCTTAAATTCTGCCATGTCCACCTGTTTTACATAAAATCACCTTGCCTACTATTTCAGACAGGAACTTCCCTTGTGAATTCATCCATTTCCTGGTGATGGATGTTCCAACCTTGGTATTAGGGTTTATCCCACACTAGCTTAAAACATCTTTTGTCAGTAATGGAATGATGCCATCTTCATCCTTATCCTTAGGAAGTTGGAGTGATTTCCTAATCATCTTCAGTGTAAGTTTCACTCGGTAATCTTGAACTTTCGCTTTGATCTTCTTCCCATCAGCGTCCATAGTTGTTGATGAATAAAATTCCATTACTTCCTTTTTACAAATCTTAGTTGGTTCTGAGACCAAGAACTCCAACCCATTTTCCGAAATTAGGGTAATTACACCCTGGATGTCTTGTGAGGCTATCGTGAATCCCCCACGAACAAGCTCATAACCTTCATTCACTTTGTCATCCTGATATGGAGCCATTGTCGGGAGAGAGAGAGAAGATAAGAGAAGTGAATATCTATGTCGACACAAGGTCTAGAGTCGAGAAATCTAAAGGCGTAGTCGACCAGATTTTGGCTTCACCTATTTATAATCTAAGTGTAAAGGGGAGTTCAAAAGACGTGCCTAAGTAATAATATTAGGTCTCGACAATACTTAGGTTTAGTCGACACGTCTATGTGTCGACATACTTATGTTAGTGTCGACATGGACTGGTCATGTCTTGACACAGAGTGTCGACTTTGATTTTTGTGTGTCGACACAAAAATCAGCTAACTTAAAGTCTCGACAGAGTTGTGTCGACACCTATTCTTCTGTCAACACAAATACTATTTTTGTGTCGACACATCCTTTTTCTTTGTCGACACAACATACTGAGTGTGTCGACACAAAGTCTGTTTGTGTCGACACAAACTTTGTACTTAGACAAATTTCCAAAGAAATTTTGTACTGACAATTCTCCTCAAGAATGCTTGTGCTGACCTACTCTAGGTTCAACATATCTAATTCAATTTTAAAATAATTTAATTTAGTTTCATCTAGAGGTTTTATAAAAATATCAGCAATTTGATTATTTGTGTTTACAAATTCTAGACTAATATCTTCCTTCTCCACATATTCTCTTATGAAATGAAACTTAATTTTTATATGCTTGGTTCTACTGTGTGATACAGGATTCCTAGCAATAGAAATAGCACTAGTTGAATCACAAAACAGTGGAATTCTACTTACCTTGATGTCATAGTCTTCAAGTTGATGCTTTTATCCACATCAACTGTGTACAACAGCTATATATTCAGACTCAGCTGTTGATATAGCTACACTTGTTTGCTTCTTGCTGCACCATGACACCAGCCTTCCACCTAGGAATTGACAAGTTCCTGTAGTACTTTTCCTATCTTCTTTGCATCCTGCAAAGTCTGCATCTGAGAAACCTGTTAGTATGAAATCTCTATTCTTAGGGTACCAAAGACCTAGATTAGGTTTTCCCTTAAGATATCTCAAAATTCTCTTAACTGTAGTATAATGAGATTCCTTTGGGCAAGCTTGGTACCTAGCACAGACATATGTAGCATACATGATGTCAGGTCTACTAGCAGTTAAGTAGAGTAGGGAGACAATTATCCCTCTATACAAAGACTCATCAACAGGTTTCCCTATTTCATCTTTGTCTATAGGCATACTTGTTCCTATTGGAGTTTTCATGGTGGAGGCTGAGTCCATACCATATTTCTTAATCAACTCCTTGGTGAACTTAGACTGGGATATGGACAATCCACCATCAGTCCATCTTACTTGAAGTCCCAAGAAGAACTTCAGCTCACCCATACTGCTTATCTCAAACTTCCCTTGCATAAGTTTGGTAAACTTTCTACAAAGCTATTTTCAGTATATCCAAAGATAATGTCATCAATATATATCTGGACTATAATTATCTTGCCTTTAGATTCCCTAAAGAATACAGTTTTTTCTATCTTTCCTCTAAAGAATTTATTTTCAATAAGAAAAGCAGACAAGGTTTCATACCAAGCCCTAGGGGCTTGTTTCAAACCATATAGAGCTTTCCTAAGCCTATATACATAATTAGGATAATGAGAATCTACAAAACCTGAGGGTTTTTCAACATAGACTTCCTCTTTTAAGTCACCATTCAGAAATGCTGACTTTACATCCATCTGATATACCTTGAACCCTTGATAGGCAGCATAGGCCAAGAACAACCTTATAGCCTCCAGCCTTGCCACTGGGCAAAGGTTTTATCAAAGTCAATCCCTTCTTCTTGCCTATAGCCTTTTGCTACCAGCATGGCTGTTGGGTCCGGCGTTCCTTCACTTCACCTGTGGCGCTCTGCTACTTATATAAAGAATTAAGTAGCGCCCTCTCCAACAGTCCGGGCTTTTGGTGCAGTTGGGTATGCGCTTGATCCTTCAATTGGTATCAAAGCTAGGTTACGGGTTCAAGACCGGGGGGGGGGGGCGCTATTAAATCCTGATTTTTCCCTTCTACCTGTGTGGGTCCGGTGGGTCAGGCAACCGTGGACATATGGTAACCCCACCTCTGAGCCGTATGGGCCATGTGGTAACCCCACCTCTGAGCCGACGGGTTGTGCTGGACGCCGGGGGGGATTGTTGGGTCCGGCGTTCCTTCACTTGACCTATGGCGCTCTGCTACTTATATAAAAAATTAAGTAGCGCCCTCTCCAACAGTCCGGGCTTTTGGTGCAGTTGGGTATATGCTTGATCCTTCAATGGACTTATTCTTGATTATAGTCTCATTCTCATCAAGTTTGTTTCTGTAGATCCACTTGGTTCCTATAATATTGTGATCCTTTGGTTTAGGAACCAGTTCCAAGACTTTACATCTCCTGAATTGATTCAGCTCTTCTTGCATAACATCAATCCAATTTGTGTCTAGCATGACTTCTTCAAACTTCTTGGGTTCTATCTGTGATAAGAAACTTGAACATAAAATAGTGTTCATGTTCTTACTCCTTGTTAGTACACCTTGACTTGCATCACCAATGATTTGATGAGCTGGATGATCCTTTAGGTGTCTTCTTGCTGGAGTAAATCTGCCAACCTCTTGGCCTTCTTCATTTTCCTCAACCTGATGCTCCTCATTGTCTTCTTCATCCAGTGGGTCTTGTTCTCCCCCTGGACAGCATGCATCCTTTTCTTTATCCAGCATAGCAAGTGCTTCTTCATTGATAGTCAGCTTGTCCAGCCTATCCTTTAAACCTGTAGAACTACCTGAAGTGCTAAACAATTCACTGTTAATCAACTTGGATTCATCAAATACTATATGGACAGATTCTTCTACAACTTGTGTAGTCAAGTTGTAGATCCTGTATGCCCTACTATTATGTTGTACCCAATAAATATCCCTTCTAGGGATTTGGCAGCAAACTTAGTTTGGAAGTGCTTACCATTAACTAGTACATAACACTTGCTACCAAAGATTTTGAAGTAGAAAATGCTTGGTTTTCTACCTTTTAAAATCTGATAGGGAGTCATCTTATGTTTCTTATTGATGGAGGCTCTATTGAGTACATGACATGCCGTATTTACTGCCTAAGCCCAGAAGTACTCAGGGAGAGTAGTGTCACTAAGTAGTGTTCTACTTGCCTCAATTAGAGTCCTATTCTTTCTTTCAGCAACACCATTTTGCTGAGATGTTCTAGGTGAGGAGAACTCCTGATAAATCCCAAGTTCTTTACAAAACTTTGTCATACATTTAGACTGAAATTCAGTTTCATGATCACTTCTGATTTTGACCACTGAATTGTTAAATTCATTCTGAATTTGTCTAACAAAGGTCTGGAAAACAGTAGGAGTTTCAGATTTCTGCCTCAAGAAGAAAACCCATGTGAATCTAGAATAGTCATCCACAATAACTAAAGTGTATACTTTCCTACTAAGACTATGAACTAGCATAGGACCAAACAAATCCATATGCAAGAGATATAAACATCCCATTGAATCTTTGGTATCAAGTGCATGGAAAGAGGACTTAATCTGTTTGCCCTTTTGGCAAGCTGAACACACACCCTCTTTAATGCACTTGACTTGAGGATCATTCCTCATTAACCCCATGCTGAACAGCTGTCCTATTGACTTATAGTTCAGATGAGCTAGCCTCTTGTACCATTTGACACATAGTGAAGCTTTCTCTCCTGCAACTAGACAAATAGGTGAGATGTTAAACTCCCAATCTAGGTTAAGACAATATACATTCCCTTTCCTAGTGTCAGTCAAAATGATCTCTTGATCACTTGACCTCCTTATTTGGCACTACCCTTTGAGGAAAGAAATGACATAACCTAGATCACTAAGTTGACTTATGCTAATCAGGTTATGTTTTAAACCTTTCACATAAGCCACTTTAGTGATAGTAATTGAATCACTAGAAATGTTACCAAATCCTTTGATGATTTCTTTTTCTGATCCCTCAAAGATTACTTTGGGTCCATTCTCTATGGGTACATAG
Organism: Platanthera zijinensis; assembly: GCA_039513925.1. NCBI lineage: Eukaryota > Viridiplantae > Streptophyta > Magnoliopsida > Asparagales > Orchidaceae > Platanthera > Platanthera zijinensis. Next base: position 238,099,096 of record CM077079.1, on the reverse strand, counting down.
TCCCTCAACATTCTTCTTGCTCTAGTCATGTGTCTGGAACATCCACTATCCAAGTACCATATAAGGGTATGACCACTTCGATCCACCTGCATCAAATAAAGAATCACTTATCCTTAGAACCCAAATTATTATTGGGTCCTAGGTCCTTGTTAGTTTGAAATCCTGCAGCTGTTCTGACAGGTAAACTATACTTGGTTTTAACACTTGTGTTAAACTAGTAATCCATAGTAAAGTGGCCTACCTTGCCACAATACCAACACTCAAATCTGTTGTACCTTCTCTTAGGTACAGACTTCACAAACTTGTTGCCAGCAGTCCTTTTAAGTGTAGGTGCTGGAGCAGCAAACTCTAAGAATTCCTTTTGAACATGATGGGATTGCCTATAGAGTGGCCTACTGGCATTTGCATACTTGCCAATATGATCTCCATACTCATAGTGACCATGAGTAATTTCATGATCATACCTGTTTGTAGGTTTCATCACCTTCCTAAAGAAAATAGAGGGCTTAGAGGCCAGTGGCTGAACTGGGGCCTTACCTTTTCCATGAGAATTGGTGGCCCTAGTTTTCCCTTAAAACCTAGACTAGTCTTTCCTTTCTGAGAAATGAAATTGTCTATTAAGGTCAAGACAGATTTTGGCTTAGAGAATTTAGCCACTAACTCTCTTTCTTTCTGGAGTCTTGCCTCCAGATTCTTGATATGATTTTCCTTGAAAGAGATTGTGCCCATCTGAATAACAGTTATGTTCTTCAGTTTGGCAACATCCTTTAGTTTCAAATCAATCAGCTTGGCTGATTCTGATGCTGCCCGCTTAAGATATTCAATTTCCTTGGCCTGCTCTTTGACAAGAAACTTGCTCCTCTTCAGAACTTGCAGTAACTCACCATACTCATTAATGAGTTGATGAACATCCCCCTTAGAATAAGAACCATTCCCTTCTCTTGAAGTTGATGCTACTAATTCTGATCCAGTAAAATAATCAAAATCTAAAGGAGAACGGTATACCTTGCTTTGACTAGGCTGATCCTGGCACTGATCAATTTCTGACAGTGCCATCAGCCCTCTACAGCAATAATCTTTCACTCCATTTATGGAGTCCAGCATTTGTAGGAATTCTAGTTCCCTAGAATCCTCTTCTGTTGAGAACAGCCCAACATATGCTTCTGCATCATATTCTTCTCCTGATCCTGAAGATGAAGAGTCTGTCCAACTCTTCTGCTTTTGAGCAACAAAGGATTTCTCCTTCTTGCCTTTCACTTGATGCTTCTTCTTGTCCTTAGATTCAGTCCTCTTGTCTGGATAGTCAGCTATGACATGTCCAGGTCTGTTGCAAAAATAGCGAACAATCTTAGAATTAGTTTGTTTACTGGTTTTGAGGCATACCTGTCCTCCTTGAGAGTCTTCTTTTTCTTGTAATACTCATCCTTGGAGAAGGATGTAGATGGTCTGGTTCTCCATTTCTTCTTTTTCATGAACCTTTGAAACTGCCTTATAAAGGCAACAAAGTCCTCATCAGAGATGTGGCTATCTGATGTACTGTTGTCAGGATTTTCTTCTTCTGCCTCAACACTCCTTCTGGTGAAGAAGGAGACTTTCTCCTACCCTTTCTTGTGCCTTCAGCCTTGAAGGCAACTGACTTATCCTTGTACTCAGACCTGCTGCTCTTCTCTTCATCCTTTCTGGCAGTGAGCTGCATTTCATATGATAGCAGCTTTCCAAACAGTGTGGGAGGAGGTGTATCAACAAGCTTGGCCACCTCTCTGATGGCACAAATCTTTGTGTCCCATTCCTTTGTCAGAGACCTGAGAAACTTGTCATTCAGTTCATATGTGTTGAAGACTCTTCCATATGTCATCAGCTCATTAACTATCCTGAAGAACTTTTTGTAACATTCAGCTATGTTATCAGTCTTGGCTTGTCTAAAACTCTCATATTCTTGATTCAACATAGACTTCCTGTCCTCTATAACTTCTTCTGTTCCCTCCATGTAGACAATCAGGGTATCCCATATTTCCTTAGAGGTTTTACAATACACCAGATTCTGAAATGTGGCATCATCTATAACACTTACAATAATGTTCTGTGCTCTTTTGTCTAGTGTTACCAGGATGATCTCATCCTTTGTCATTTCAGAATAACTCTTTGGGGTTCTAATATTTTCATCCAGAACTGATACCTTAATTAGCATGAAGGAGCCTTCTTGTACTGTGATGTAGATTCTTGGATCAGGAGCTTCAATAAATAATCTAACCCTTTCCTTCCATATGCCAAAGCATTTTTTCCTGTAGATAGGCAGTTTCATAGATCCAAATTCCTTTTGATTCTCATTTGAACCCATTCTTGAAATTTGTTAATTGCCTTGGAGATTCACTCAGACTGTTAGGTCAATCTTTGAGTAACCTCCCTCTAATACCACTTGAAAGACTTATTTCAAGTGCCTAGACACCTAGAGGGGGCGGGGGTGAATAGGTTCTAATTTTCTTTAATAATTTAGGCAAATAACTAGTTCTTACTTAGCACAGAAAATGCAAATCACAGCATAGAAATCACAGCATAGCATACACTAGATTTATAGTGGTTCCCCAAGATATGAGTATATAAACTTTCCCCCTTCGCCTATCCAGTAGAGAACTGGATTTAGCCCAACTTCCTTCCACTAACTCAGATCCACAGATCTTACAACTCAGAACCAGATTGGTTCCTACAGCTCAGACTTATACAAGTCTTACCTCAGATTCTCCCCAAGAATCCTACCTCTGGTCTTAGCCCTACCTCAGTCTTTATCACTAGGCTTACAACTCAGACTATCACAAGTTCTACACCTCAGGCTCTCAGCCCTACCTCAGTCTTTATAATTATAGGCTTACAACTCAGATCTTATAAAAGATCCTACAAGAAATTAATTATTTAAGAGATACTAAGATATCACCAGATAGAACTCTCTATTGGTGTGAGTTTCTTAATCAGTTCTTGAATAAACTGAACCTTCAGATCCAACCTGACTTAGCTGTTTCAAAGCTTCTTGATAAAACAAAATAAGGTTGAACTTTGCTTGATGTAGAAGTTGATCTCCTGTCAGCTCCTTCCTTGAATTCAGAATAAGATCTGAATCTTCTCTTGCAGACTGTTCAGAATCTACCTTCTTAAGTGTCTCCCCTTTTCTTGTTGTTGAATTCTCTCTTTGGATGATTCACTTTTTTTTATCTCTATATCCGTTGTTTTTTGTTGTCAAGGATCAGTCCTTTATATAGAGTTTTCTCATGATTACCGGCTGATCCGGTTTGTAACAACCTTCTGACAGTTCTGACAAAGGTGTCAGACCTGTTCATTATGACACCTGTCGAGTCACCAGTCATGACAGTTGATTCCTTAAAGACTTTACAACTCCGCATGAACCACTGAGCAAACTGCTTCATATGCGTCGACACAAATAGACTAAGTGTCGACACAAGTCTTGATGATGTTGACACAACACTCCATGTGTTGACATAGTCATTCTTCTGCTACTCGACACATCTTCTATTTGTATGTGTCGACACAAGTCCTGTGTGTCGACAAAACTGCTCCTGGTCTCGACATAACTGCTGCAGACAGATGGCGTTGAGTGTATGTCTAGCTGTCGTTGAGTATGTGTCGACACAAGTCCTGTGTATTGACACAACTTCTTCTGGTCTTGACATAGCTTATGTAGACAAATGGCGTTGAGTGTATGTCTAGCTATCGTTGAGTGTGTGTCGACACAAGCCTTCAGACCCCGTATAGCTGCTGCTGTAAGATGGCGTTGAGTGTGTGTCGACACAAGTCCTGTGTATCGACACAAACCTTCTTCAGGTGTCGACACAATTCCTAAGTGTCGACACATGCCTTTCTTTTGGTGTCGACATAACTCCTGGGTGTCGACATAATTCTGGGTGTCGACACAACTTCTTCTTCAGGTGTCGACACAATGTTTGGGTGTCGACACAACTTTGCTTTTAGTGTCGACACAACTTCTGGGTGTCGACACAATTTTTCACAAGTGTCGACACTTGTACTTGGAGAATTTCCTTGCAAACCTTACACCTGCACAATGAAACTCAAACATCCATCAAATACAAATTGATGTATATCATTGAGTAAAATGAGGCTTATCCAAATCCGGTACATATTTTTCAGTGTACCCAACACCAGTCAAAGTATTGTGACTTTCACCGCAGATGAGGGCATGATGCAGAAAGTTATCACAAAATCAAGAAAGACGTCGAGTATCACGTCAGACAAGGGTTGTTAGGAAGGTTCTTGCAGGACCAAACACCAAATCCACCTATGGTGGCATAACCACCCACTCGCAAGGAGGGACTGGGGGCCAACCCTAACACGACCGTCTCAAGAGAGAGCTTCCTACCAATCAGCAGGGCCCTACCCGCGTCCTTATATTTTATTAACTTGGTTCTCTTTTATGAATCCTTAACATAAATTACCCTTACGTTTCTAATGACTTTTCAAATTTGCTCATTTCAATCCTATAGAAGTCAAACATCGCTTGCGGTGATGAAACTACATACTCAATTCTCTCCAATAAAAGGATGTTTATAGCATCTGCCTCCGGGCAGTGCACTCATTAACAACACATGCCTCCAGGCAATGAGCTCATTATCAGCACTTACCTCTGGGCAGCACGATCATAAATAGCACATGCCTCGAGCAGCGCGCTCATTAACATCACCTGCCTCCAAGCAGTGTGCTCATTAACAACACTGGCCTCCAGGCAGTGCGCTCATTAACAGCATATGCCTTCGGGTAGCACACTCATTAACAACACCTGCCTCTGGGCAACACGCTCATTAACAGCACCTACTTCCGGGTAGCGTGCTCATTAACAGTACCTGCCTTCGGACAGCGTGCTCATTTATAACACCTGCCTCTGTGCAACGCGCTCATTAGTAACACCTGCCTTTGGACAGCATGCTCATTAACAACATTGCCTCCAGGTAGCGCACTCATTAATAACACCTGCCTCCGGGCAGCACGCTCATTAATAGCATCTGCCTCCGGGTAGCGCGCTTATTAACAACACTTGTCTCCGGGTAACGCGGTCATTAAAAGCACCTGCCTCTGGGAACTGCGGTCATTAAAAGCACCTGCCTCCGGGCAGTGCACTCATTAACAACACTAACTTTGGGAAGTGCTCTCATCAACAGTACATGTCTTCGGGTAGTGCGCTTACTAAGATTTCCCGCTACTGATGATCTAAGGTCTGCCTATCTCTCTACAGTTGGTCATGGCATCGCCAGGGCCTGCCCCCCTCGCGCTCGCTAGCAGTTCGAGGGTCTGCCCTTCACTTTCTCTCTCGGGACCATGTCCCTGCGGCCCCCCTATATCGACGATCAATGTAACGCCCCTGATTTTTCAATGTTTATTTTAAATCTCTTTAGAGTCGTATTAATGATGTTAGGGCGTTACATTGACGTGTACTTAATGGGCGTTGTTGTTGGAGCGTGTTTTGTTCATTGAAAACCGAGGTGTTTTAGTAATTCTCGTCATTTGAGTTTTCTAGTAAACAATAATAATAAGATAATATTATATATATATATATATATATATATATATATATATATATAAAAGGATGAAACCCTAGTCATTGTATTCCTTAACCAAGTCGATGGATCGAAAAGCGGAAGTAGTGTGCGACAAACATCGCGAGGTCTTCGACCGCCAACTGTCGGAGTTCTGGTGTACTTAATCGTCAACGGAGCGTAGATTCGGAAAGCTCTTTCTGAGATCTTCGCGTGCACGGTGAGTTTTTCCCTATTTTGTGGAATTTTTGGTGTTAGGGTGTGTGACCTTAACCCTTGTTTTTCTCGAAAAGTTTCAGAGATTATAGCTGAGGAGTTCTTGCATCCGATCCTTACAGCGGAACGCTTGTGAGAGCGGTTTTCTGCCGATTTTGAGGCAAGTGGTGATTTTCCCCTCTTCCTAAGTTCTTTTGTTCTTATTCCCTTTCCTTCCTCTTCCCTTATGGAAGGTAGGAGTAGAGTAGGGTTAAGCTAAGTTAGAATTCGTCCAGTAGAGTAGAAATTCGGCTAAGTCAGAATTCGTCGAGTAAGAGTAAGGTTTCAGTTAAGTCTTTTTCATCATGTATATGGGAATCAGCTTGTGTGAAATTTTTCGAGTGAAGTAGTCTTGGCGTTGAGATCATCGAGTGTAATTCGTTGAGTATTCTCCACGAATCGTCGGGTATTCTCCACGAATCGTCGGGTATTCTTGAGTTTCAGCTGATTTCGTCAAGTCTTTTTCGTCGTATATCACATAATGTATTCCAAATCGCCAAGTCTTTGTAATCGAATATATCCGTTGAGTTAAGCCATTTTCGTTGAGAGAGTCATAAAATCATCGAGTACCTTTCGACGAATTTGCCGAGGACTTAGATTATTCGTGGAGTATAACATAATGTCGTCATATGCGTCAAGTGTCTTGAATTTCTTTAAGTTAAATTTGTCGAGTATAATTATGTTTCAGCCAAATTCGCCGAGTGCAATTCGTCGGGAAAGCAAAATTCGGTGAGTATATTCTGCAAATTAGTGTGGACTTAGAGTTTTCTCGCTGAAGGAAGTCCAATTAGTCGATTATATTCGACGAATCAGTGTGTACTTAGAGTTTTCTCGTCAAAGGAAGGCCAATTCATCGAGTATTCCTTAGAGAAATAATGGGACCTTTTCTTCCTCTTTGTTGTTGGGGAATTTCGATGCTTAGATTGGGGTCTTATCTGTGTTTTTTTAAGTGTTTCATTATGTCCTTTGGGTGGTAGTGGATAAAGGACCACTACCTCAGTGTCGGTTTGTGAATAATTAAGCCTGGTGGGTTTTTCTTCTCTTTTATAAACTGACAGGCTGTGTTGGACAATGTGGCCACCACCGCAGTGCCTTTTTGAGATGTTTGGTATGATTGGTTGGAATGGACAATGTGGACACCACCACAGTGCCTTTTTGAGATGTTTGGTCTAATGCATTGTGTTGGACAATATGGCCACCGACTCAGTACAATTTTTAAAAGTGTTAATGATTCACATGTTTGAGCTGATCAGTCTCTTTCTTTTTTACGTACATACATATGTTCATTTGCATACTCTTACAGATATTATCGAAGCATGGCTTTATAGCGCACTTGGTGCAACTTCTTATACTTAAAACTCTGTGAATTCTTTATCGCTTATTATCTTATGATTTATATGATGTGGTTTGACAGCTATTTTTTCTGTTTGGGTTGGTAACCCTCTTAACTTGCTTAACTGCTTAATTCATTTCATGTTACCATTTGTACATTCTTGCTGAGGCATTCTTTTTTTTGAATGACTCAGGCTCAGAGTATTAGCGGTCTGAGTAGTTAGAGCTGGTGGCTTCAGGCATTCTGCAGTAGTAGCAGTGGTTCTTCACTCGCATTCGCGAGGTAGTCTTATTTTTCCTCTTTTTAGTTCAGACATAAATTTTGTTTTGTGGGTTCGTGTTAGGTTGTTGATGCCCATAGTGGAATATTGTAAAATGTTAGACTAATTGCTTGCTGTTGTGTTGTTTCCTAGCTGGTTGTTGAACCAATCACTCCCTGGGAAGGATTTATGTTAGGATTGTGTTGGGAATATTGCCCTCAATGTTTCCTAGATTTGATTTGAAGAGGCATCACCATCAACACTAAGAGCATAGTTGTATTTGATGTTGTTCAAGCTCATCATATGCAGGAAATTCTTTGGAACAAGCAATGACAGGTTATCTAAGTGGATGTGACAGGTGGTCAAAAGGTAGAAAAGTGGAGATGCAGAAATCTGTCTAAGTCAACAGACATTGAGCTAAACCAGTTCACTCAATGCAAGATATCAAAGAAGGATGCTGGAAAGGCTGAAAATCGCCTAAGTCCACATGCGTTAAGTGAAGCCAGTTCACTAACCGCTAGATGCCAAAAAGCACCGAGTAAGGTGTGGACAGTCAAAGCCCAGCTGTTCGTAAGACAAAAATGCGGTTGTCCACAGGTGTTGAGTGAAGGCAGTTCACTCAACGCCATATAACAAGAAGCGTCGAGTGAATACAGCTATCTCAGTGCCAGAGAAGAAAGCGTTGTGTGATGTTAAAGCTAAAGGAAAGATGGACAGAAAAATTTGTCTAAGTCCAGATGCGTTGAGTGAGGATAGTTCACTCAACGCTCTCAACGCCTCAGCAAGTTGGCAGACTCCAGAGAAGCGGCTAAGGACAAAAGAGTTGAGTGATGAAGGCTCACTCAACACTCTCAGTGCCTAGCAGATAAAGAAAGTTGTAGCTAAGTCCAGGGGCATTGAGTAAAGGCCATTCACTCAATGCACTCAATGCTTGGATTGAATCTGAATTTAGCTAAGTCCACAGATGCTGACGCCATCATGAGTCACCAAAAGTCAACATAATTTAAATTAGTTGCGGGAAAGCTACAGTACGCAACAAATGGCACCGCAGGTCTACTACATGACTTTTACTGATAAAGATAAGTTGCAGTTGTCAACTCTTGTGGGTCACACTACTCTAAGAGTCGATAATCAGCAGAAGATAAAAGGGACAAGATCAGGAGCTGAGAACTTTAACTTTTAGGGTTTTATTCATTTTGAAAAGAGACAGCTGAACTTCATCTTCCTTGCTATTGTTGCTGAGCTTGAAACCTAAAAGTTCAGCCAGCTGTTCCAAAAGTTCTAACAAGTTAGCTGTAGCTAATTTCTTCTGCTATAGCAAGTTCAGATGAGGTTCTGATAAAGAAGAAGGAGCAGAGCCATCTATTTTCTGCATTCCAGGTTAGCTGATTGAAAAGTAAATCAACAGCAAGATCAGAAACTTGTTTCTGAGTTTCTTACAGCACGGGCAGTTGCTTATTGAAGATCTTATTTCTGCTGCTGTGAAGAAAGTTAGGGCTGAGATAACTCATTCCAGGAAAGCAGGCACAGAGAAATTTTCTCTGGTCTCAAATCAACAACAACAATCTCCTTTCTTTCTGTAGGATCCATTCATGGATCTAAGTTGTAGGATCCTTTTGGATCTGAGTTGTAGGACTGATTTAAAAAGGCTGAGGTAGGATCATTTGTTGATTTGAGTGTAGGGCCTGTGTGCCTGAGGTAGGATCTTAACAAATCTGAGCTATAGGAGAGTTTTACTCTTTGAGTTGTAGGGCCAACCTCCATAGCCTGAGCTGTAGGAATTGTGATCAAGTCTGAGGTAGGTGGTCTTTTGATCACTGAGTTGTAGGAGCAAGCTTGCTCTGAGATAGGGCCTTGTGCCTGAGTTATAGGTCTTGGAGGATACTGAGAGATCCTGCGGGATCTGGGTTGTAATCTCTTAGGAGCCGAGTTTTGGAGAAGGTAGTTGTCTAACAAGCTGTCAGAAAGGTGAGAGATAGTGGATGTACCCATAATCTGGGGAACCACTTTAAATATTGTGTGTTCTTTTGTGGATTATCTTGAAAGCAAGCTAACCTTGCTAACTCACAACACACTAAGTTAAATAAAATCTTAAAAGACTAGAAAACCTATTCGCCCCCCTCTAGGTGTTTAGCTACCTTGGAATTAAAGACTTTCAGATTGCAAGTAAATTATTTTCAAAGTTATAAAAGGACCATTATGCTTATCGCATACTCATGACATCGTTTTAAATCAAATGTCATTATATTTTAACGTACGCAAAAAATTCTTTTAGTACTTATATTAAAACTAGAGGTGTGCATACCAGGAATTGTCCTATTAAATCTTCATGCTCATATAGGATAACAGAGGAATTAAACAAAGTATTTTTCCGCAGTGTATATGTATATTTTTATCCGTGGACTAGTTAATCCACCGAGCGGAGGGATACGACCATCTAAACTCAAATTAAGTTTTCATCATAACAAACTTGAGAATTTCAGTATTAGGGGCATGTTCTCGCCTGAGCGTTTGCAGTTATCCCATGCACGGAATGATATCATGACACGTGTTTTCTCTTACTCTGATATATTATTCAACACTGAGAAAATTCGGGGTGTGACAGTTTGTATCAGAGGGAGGTTCGTTTGACAAATTGGTTGAACGGCTATCTCGGGTAAGGTTTTAGTTGTCTTGTCTCATTTCATAAACACACAGATGTGTCATTAGTATGTCTTGGTGAATGCATGAACACTACACTCATAAGGATGACAAGAACTATACGAGGCATATTATGTAGTATGGGATGCATAATATGTGTTTGTATATAGATCTTTATAGGAAGCAACATGTGAATGTTATGTAGTATGGGATGCATAACAATCATCACATGGGTGCCCATTAGATTTTGCTTTTCCGTTACATGCGATATAATGTAGTATGAGATGCATAATATTTCATATGTACTTCGCTCATAACATGCATTAAGGCCTTTACTAGAATGCATAACACCACATGCACGACATAACATAACATTAACATGCGTGCCAAGTTGAGACATGCATGATGACTTACATACACACATGTTTTTAAAGCAAAGAAATAAGAATTCATGTATTCATTTCATATGCACACGATTCAATAGGATGATGGTATATCATCCTAAGTTAAAGCATAACATCACTTTTAAAAATCTCAGAGCATAGTAGCAGCAAGAGCAAGTATCTATTTATGTATGGTCTGAACTGAATTGATTAGTTCTAGCATTAAGCTAGGTTTGACGAGTTGTTCATTGTATTATTAGGAATGCTACCTAAGCATGTTGCGACAAGGTCGACTCCCCAATATGAGGGTGAGTCATCAAGTGTGTGGAGTGAGGTCATGATTGAAGGGCTGCGGCAGAGCAATGAGGCTCTGTCAATGCAGATGGTTGCTATGTAATCGTAGATTCAGGCTTTGTTGACGGCCTCCTTAGGGCAGCAGTCTGTGGTACAGAACCCTGCAGTGGGTCAGACTATACATGTTCCTCCTGCTCCTTTAGTGCCTCCAGTTCTGCTTCCACTGGAGATGAATTTTATTTCACACTTCTAGCGATTAGGACCACCTACTTATGACGGGAGAACCGATTTCATGCCATTGGATGATTGGATTATTGCCATCGAGGAGATGTTTTTGTACTCTGGAATTTTTGTGGTCCAAAAGGTAATGATTGCCTCTTATCAACTGAAGGGCCTTGCTAAGAGCTAGTGGATCAGAGAGAAATAGAGCCTCTCGGAGGGTTGTTTATGTGAATCTTTCAAGGGAATGTTGCTAAAGAAGTTTCTACCATCGGTCGAGCAAGACCGTCTGATGAATAATTTTCTGCACCTGAAGCAGAGGCAACTCACGGTTAGTGAGTATGGGATAGAATTCAGTAAGCTGAGCAGGTTTGCTCCGGATTTAGTGGCCTCTAAGGCAGGAAGGGTGAAGTGATTCCTAGGAGGACTCCGAATCGACATCCAGCAGTTAGCTAGCGCGTACTGGTCAGAGACATATGCTGAGGTAGTGGAAGCTTATCTGAGAGTTAAGGCTATCGACAATGCCAAGAATCGAGGTGCGTAGATGAGGAAGGACAATAGAAAGTCTGATGATAGTGGAAGCTCTCGGGCATTCGGCCCAGCTTTGAAGAAAGGAAGTGAGGAAGTGTGTAGTTTCTGTTGACAACTACGCCATCCCTTCGAGAAGTGTTTCAAGAGATTGGGAGCTCAGAAGCAGCAACAGGTGCTTGCAATTCAAAGCACACCCAAAGGAGATCTGGTCTGTGCTTCATGTAAGCAGAAGGGGAATGACGTTGCCCATTATTGGACAAAAGGATAAGGTCTGCTTCCAGTGTGGGCAGAAAGGGCATTTGAAGTCTAAGTGCCTGCCGCCGCAGTGTTGGGTCCATTGATCCCAATGTCCAAGATTTGTAAGAAGTCAAACTGGTCAATGACATACACATATAATGTATTTGGTGTGGTCTTGAGTTCATGCATGCAGGTAGTTTATGATTGGATAGGTCAACAAGAAGAATATGCTAGAGAATTCAAATTTTGTCAAGCTCAGTTCAAAGTGTGGGTCATATATTTCATCAAGCTCAGCTCGCAGTTCGTCGAGCTCAGCTCACAGATCGTCGAGCTCAGCTCATAGATCGTCGAGCTCAGCTCACCATTCCTTGAGATACAACTCAGAAGCTTGAGGTTCAGAATTCGTCGAGCTCAGCTCGCAGTTCGTCGAGCTCAGCTCACAGATCGTCGAGCTCAGCTCACCATTCCTTGATCTAAAACTCAGAAGCTTGAGGTTCAAAATTCATCAAGCTCAGCACACAGATCGTCGAGCTCAACTCTCCACTCATTGAACTAAATTCAGAAGCTAGAGGTTATGAATTCGTTGAGCTCAGCGCACTGATCGTCGAACACAGTTCAACATTCGTCGACCTAAAGTCAGACAAATTGACTAAGGAAAAACCGCTGAGACAGTTGAGACCGCTGAGAAGAAACCACTGAGACAGAAGACTATCACAGCTGAGAAGAAGAAAGTGTTGAGGCCGCCGAGAAGAAAGCGGTGAGACAGAAGCTTGTCTAAGCTGTTAAGAAGAAAATGGCAGGTACTGAAACTCCTCCTCCAACCCTGTTTGGAAAGCTGCGGTCATAAGAGATGCAGCTTGCCGTAAGAAAGGAAGAAGTGAAGAGCAGTAAGTCACAGGACAAGGAGAAGTCTATGGCCTTCAAAGCTGATGCCCCAACCAGGAGCATAAGGAAGAACTCTCCACTCAGGAGAATTACTGAGTCAGATTCTGAGACCTCAAAGATCAGCACCTCAGACAACAATATGTCTGATGAGGACTTTGCTGCCTTCTCCAGGCAGTTTCAGAAATTCATGAAGAAGGAGAATAGGAGGAACAACAGGCCTTCCTCTTCCTCATAGCATAGAAGGAGATCCTCTAAGGGGGATAGGTATGCTCCTAACTCTAGCAAATAAACTTTTTCTAAAATCATTTGTTTCTGCTGCAGCAAACCTGGGAACATAGTTACTGACTGCACATTGAAGAGGAAAGAGAAAGGAGAGAAGAAGCACCATAAGGGGAAGAAGAAAGAGAAGTCCTTTGTGGCCAAGAAGGAAAAGACCTAGTTTGACTCCTCCTCTGGGTCAGACAGTGAAGAAGAAGAAGCCTACATTGGGCTAATAGCTATTGCTGAAGAGGAACCTGAAGAATATCCTGCTTCTAGGATAGGAATCAAGGCCCCTCTGTCACATTAAAGAAGTGACTCAAGGATGGATGAAGAAGAAGAAGAAGAAGATATTCAATGCCATGGATTAATGGTAATGATAGATGAGGAGAGCAACTAAGATCAGCCTGAACAGGCTCAGGTAAATTCTAAATCTCTGTCTTTTATTTCAGGTCATGAGGCTAGCCCAGATTCTGAAGCTCAATCATCAAGAGATGAAGGGTATTCAGAGTCTGAGGACTATTTCCATTCTATAATTGACAAGTATGGAGAACTTCTTGAAGCATTCAAGAAGTGCAAGCTCCTTGCCAAGAGACAGGTAAAAGAGCTTCTCAGTCTTAGGAGCAAGTGTGAGGGCCAAGAAAAGGATCTCAATGATATGGCTGCACAATCAGCCAAGCTCAAGGGGATCATTGATATGGAGTATGTGGTAAGAGTCTCAAATGATAAACTTATCCAGAAACTTAAAGATGATCTCCTAAATGATAAATTACTGGTGGCCAAGTTTTCTAAGCCAAGCACTGTGCTTCTCTTAATTAACACCCTCTTTACCCAAAAGGGTAAGAAAGGTTTAGGATTTAGGGACCTGCTAGACCTCCCAATCCAAAAGGAAAGGGAAAGGCACCAGTTGTGCCTCTAGCCTCATTGTCTCCAATCTCTTTTCAGAAAGTCCTATTTCCTTCTAACAGGTATGATCATGAAAGCTATTATGGTCAATGGGAGAATGGAAGATCTACTGGTATGGACAAATGTGCCCATAGCCAAGGTAGAAGATACAACCATGTGAACTGCCCATGAGGAAATTCAAATGGCCCATCCTGGACCATTTGTTTTTGGTTCCCCAACCCCAAAACTCAAGAATATTGCTGTTGCAAGAAATCTGAGACATCCAATAAAAGTAATGACTCAAGGTGAGTCTTTTGGAAAGGCTAAAATGGCAGTTACTGATGCAATCAGATGCATGTTAGCCGAAAAGAGACATGACGCTTGTGGCTCTCAGAAAAGACCAAAACAGTCAGCTGAAACACTTGCCTTCAGTCAAATAATTGATGGAAGAAATCAGAGACATACACCATCACATCTTCCCACTGTTCAAGGAGCAGTCCAGGCAAATGCTGACCCTAAACAAAAAAGAAGATATAATGTCTATGAGTGTTGGTGTTGTGTCAAAGTGGATTACTATGGTGTAGATTGCTGGTACAAGCCTTCAGTGTCCAGGGGTAGCCAACCTATCAGGAATACTGGAAGAAGGCAAGCTTATTTTAAGACTAATATGAACCTAGGACCCAACAGAAATTGGGGTCCTAAGGTGAAATAAATTGTGTTTTTCAGGTGAGTTCAAGTACCAATTCTCCTAAATGGTACTTGGATAGTGGATTTTCTAGGCATATGACTGGAACAAAGGAATTGTTGAAAGAGTTCACTCTAGTAAAGAATGGACCTAAGGTCATCTTTGGAGGCTCTGATAAGGGAATAATCAGAGGTTTTGGTAAGATCTCAAATGGATTAATCACCATCACAAAGGTAGCGCATGTAGAGGTGTTGCAACACAACTTCATAAGCATAAGCCAACTATGTGACCTTGGTTATGACATTTACTTCCACAAAGATAAGTGCCACATCAAGAGGTTAAGTGACCAGAGTGTCATCTTAACAGACACTAGTAGTGAGAATGTTTATTTCTTAAACTTTTCTTACTTAGATAGTAGTTCCCCTATATGCCTAGTTGCAAATGACAGTCTCATATTGTGTCCAATGGCACAAGAGACTGGTTCATTTGAATTATATGATCAACGCTTTAGTGATGAGCTAGTTAGGAATGGTCCCAAAATAAAATGCTCCAAGGAGGGTATCTGTGCTGCTTTTTAAAAGGGTAAGAAGACTAAGACCTCCTTCAAGAACATTGAAACCAAGGACTCAGTGAGATGCTTGTATCTCCTGCATATGGACTTATTTGGTCCTATGCCTGTTCAGAGTCTAGGTAGGAAGATCTACACCCTTGTAGTGGTTGATGACTATTCTAAGTTTGTTTGGGTGTTCTTCCTTAGAAGAAAGGATGAAACCCTTGAATTCTTCATGAATTTTGTCAGGCAGATTCAGAATGAACTTGCAAGCTCTGTGGCAAAATAAGAACTGACCATGGAATTGAATTTCAGTTTGTAGCCATGACCGCTTTCTGTGAAGAGCAAGGGATTCATCAAGAATTCTCCTCTCCAAGAATACCCCAGCAAAATGGGTTAGCTGAGAGGAAAAATAGGACTCTCATAGAAGCTGGGAGAACATTATTGAGTGACACTTCTCTTCCTGAATATTTCTTGGCTGAGGTAGTTAACACTACATGTCATGTTCTCAATAGGGCTTCTATCACCAAAGGCCACAAGAAGACTCCCTATGAGATCTTGAAGGGCAAAAAACCAAACATATCCTATTTCAGGATCTTTGGTTGCAAGTGTTTCATCTTGAATAATGGCAAGTCAAAAATAACTAAGTTTGCTGCCAAATCTCATGAGGGAATCTTTGTTGGGTACAACAATAGTAGTAAGGCATATAGAGTCTATAACTTGACTAATCAAGTTGTAGAAGAATCTGTCCATATAGTTTTTGATGAGTCAAACATGATTGACAGTGAGATGTCAAGCTCTTTGCCTATTTCTACAGGTACAGAAATTATGATGGAAAAGCTCTCCATAAAAAATAAAGACCCTGCTGTGTAAGAAGAATATGGAGAGGGATACTGTCAAGAGGAAGCACAGGACAGTCAAGCTGGAGATGAAGACAACCAACTGAAGAAAATGGTGCTCAACAAGAAGCAATCAGGCTGCCCCCAACAATTAGATATCTGAGAGATCATCCTCCAGATCAAATAATAGGTGAGGCTAGCCAAGGTGTACAGACAAGAAGCAGGAGTTTCAACACAGCTCTTTACTCCAGCTTCCTATCACAAGAAGAGCGCAAGAAATTTGAAGAGGCAAATCAAGACCAATTCTGGATTGGTGCAATGCAAGAAGAACTGAACCAGTTCAAAAGATGCAAGATCTGGAAGCTAGTTCCCAGACCAGAAAGACATAATGTCATTGGATTCAAGTGGATTTTTAGAAATAAACTTGATGAAAATGACATTATAATATAGAATAAGGCTAAACTGGTGGCCAAGGGGTATAGACAGGAAGAGGGAATTAATTATGATCATACTTTTTCCCCAGTTGCAAGGTTGGAATCCATCAGACTGTTTTTTGCATTTGTAGCCTTCCAAGGATTCAAAGTCTTCTAGATGGATGTGAAGTCAGCCTTCCTGAATGGATACTTGAAAGAAGAGGTCTATGTAGAGCAGCCTCCAGGTTTTTTAGATTCTAACTCTCCTACTACTGTGTATAGACTTAGGAAAGCTCTATATGGGCTCAAGCAAGCCCCTAGAGTATGGTGTGAGACATTGTCTACCTTCCTCATTGAGAACAAATTCTCAAGGGGGAAGATAGACAAGACCCTATTCCTAAGGGAATCTAAGGGCAAGATCATCCTTGTCCAGATTTATGTTGATGACATAATATTTGGCTCTACTGATGACAACCTCTGCAGGAAGTTTGCAAAACTTATGCATGAGAAGTTTGAGATGAGTAGTATGGGTGAACTGAAGTTCTTCTTGGGACTCCAAGTAAAACAGACTGATGATGGTCTATCTATATCCCAGTCAAAGTTCACCAGGGAGCTAATCAAAAAATATGGTATGGAGAATGCTTCCACCATAAGAACTCCCATGAGCTCAAGTATGCTTATAGGAAAACATGATCCAGGGAAACCTATTGATCCAACTTTGTATAGAGGTATAGTTGACTCCCTTCTCTACCTCACTACAAGTAGGCCTGACATTATGTATATAACATGTGTCTGTGCTAGGTATCAGGCCTGCCCTAAAGAGTTTCACTACACTGTTGTGAAAAAAATCTTGAGATATCTTAAGGGTACCCCAGATCTTGACCTATGGTACCCTAGGAATGAGGAGTTTAAACTAACAAGCTATTTAGATGCAGCTTTTGCAGGCTGCAAGGAGGACATGAAGAGCACATCTGGCTCCTATCAATTTCTAGGTGGAAGGCTTGTCTCTTGGAGCAGCAAGAAGCAAACAAGTGTTGCAATCTCCGCTGCTGAGTCAGATTATATTTCAGCTGGGAGTTATTGTGCTCAATTGCTGTGGATCCAACATTAACTTTAGAACTACAATATTCAGATAAGTAGAACTCCACTCTTTTGTGATTCTACTAGTGCAATTTCTATAGCTAGGAATCCTGTCTCCCATAGCAGGAGTAAGCATATAGAAATTAAGTATAATTTCATTAGAGAACATGTGGAAAGGGAAGATATCTCCCTTGAGTTTGTCTCCATAGAAAAGCAAGGGGCTGATATCTTCACTAAGCCACTAGATGAATCCAAGTTCAATACCTTCAAATTTGAATTGGGTATGTTGAATCTTGTGTAGCTTCAATTCTCTCCTCTACCATATGATGTACTGTCTATTTTGCAGGTAGCACAAGTCCCTCTCCAAGATAATGAAGCTAGTGTACAACAGTTGAGGGGGAGCAAGCCCAACATTTGAAATGGAATTAAGTCAAAGAAGGGGGATCAACCCCAGACATATAGGGAAGAAAAAACTCCACAAAAAATCTCCCTATTACAAAAGTCAAAAAGGGGGGAGAGGAGTTAGGGGGAAGGAAGTATAGACTTGATCAAGACCTGACCAAGCCAAGATAAAGGATGACTCACCCAAGAGAGCCAGGTGGTGCTAAAGTTGTTTCAGCATTAGAGTAGTAAGGATGGCTAACCCAAGAGAGCAGTATGCTAAGAGGAGTAAGTAAAATTCTCCACAGGCTGGAGTAATGTGGTAACAATTTCAAACTCATAATATTACACAAGTTTTTTTTATAAATATACTGTGTATGTTAATGACCTATTTTATTGATCAAGCTAAGTTTTGACTTCTTTAAATATGGGGAGATTGTTGGGTCCATTGATCTCAATGTCCCAGATTTGTAAGAAGTCAAACTGGTCAATGACATGCATATATAATGTATTTGATGTGTGCTTGAGTTCATGCATGCATGTAGTCCATGATTGGACAGCTCAACAAGAAGAATATGCTGGAGAATTCAAATTTTGTCAAGCTCAGTTCAAAGTGTGGGTCTCAGATTTCGTCGAGCTCAGCTCGCTATTCGTCGAGCTCAGCTCACAGATCGTCGAGCTCAGCTCACCATTCCTTGAGCTAAAACTCAGAAGCTTGAGTTTAAAAATTCGTCGAGCTCAGCTCGCAGTTCGTCGAGCTCAGCTCACAGATCGTCGAGCTCAGCTCACCATTCCTTGAGCTAATACTCAAAAGCTTGAGGTTCAGAATTTGTCGAGCTCAGCTTGCAGTTCGTCGAGCTCAGCATACATTTTGTCGAGGTCAGCACACAGATCGTCGAGCTCAACTCTCCACTCATTGAGCTAAATTCAGAAGCTTGAGGTTCAGAATTCGTCGAGCTCAGCCCACCGATCGTCAAATGCAGTTCAACATTTTATCGACCTAAAGTCAGACAAATTTACTAAGGCAAAATCGCTGACACAACTGAGACCACTGAGAAGAAACTACTGAGACAAAAGACTGTCACATCTGATAAGAAGAAAGGGTTGAGACCGCTGAGAAGAAGGCGCTGAGATAGAAGCTTGTCTCAGTTGTTAGGAAGAAACCGCTGAGATTGCTGAGAAAGAACCACCGAGACAAAGCCAGTGAAAATTCACAAGTCTAGAAGAACATAGAGCCAAGACAGATGGCGTTTAGCGACTTAACATCACTCAACACTTAATGAAGTTTTGTAATATTTTCTAAGTCTAGATGGTGATGACCACTGCTGACATCGTCAAAGTCAAATTACATAAAGCCGTTGCGGGAAAGCTGCAGCAGCGCTAGAAAGTATTATTTGTCTTCTTCTGAGGGAGGTGGCACTCACCATACTTGACTGGGCCCACATTAAAATTATATTATTGATTCAAATCAACAGATATAAAAGGAAGAGAAGAAAAGAAGATTAGGGTTAACGAGAACTAAAGAAGAAAACGAAAGAGAGGCGTCTGACTTCATCTTCTTTGACAAGCTTGAAAGCAAAGTCCAGTGAAAGCTAGAAGGCAAAGATAGTAGAAGCTTCTTCCAGTTCAGCAAGATTGTTCTTTGAAGAACAAGTTGGCTGATTTAATCTATCAGCAAGAGAAGATAGCTGTGTGAAGGGCTGTAAGCCTTTAACAGCAGTTGCTGCCTTCAGTACATCAGAGAAATTGGTAGACATAGAAGAAGACTAATTCCTTCTACAGCAAGTGGGCGGGACTGATATCTGCTCAGTCCAGCAAGTTAGACTCAGAGATTTTTCTATGAGTCAGTATTTCAATTTTATTGATTAATTTCCAGTAGGATTCAGGTTGCCTGAATCTGAGTTGTAGGGCACTTTATGCCTGAGCTGTAGGTGAATAATCAGTCACTGAGGTAGGTGCCCTGCTGGGGTACTGAGGTAGGATCCAAGTGTGGATATGATAGTAGGGTTGTCCTCCCAGCCTGAGTAGTAGACCTTATTGATAAGGCTGAGGTAAGTGATTGTTGAGTTACTGAGCTGTAGGTGACAAGTGTGTCACTGAGTGTAGGTCTTAGAGGAGACTGAGTATAGGGCCTTTGGCCTGAGGTAGGTGATAATTTTTTCACTGAGCTGTAGGTGCCTAGAAGGGCACTGAGGTAGGTACTTGGAAAGGTACTGAGCTGTAGGAGTGTTGCAGCGCTCTGAGAGTAGGGCCTTGTGCCTAAAGTTGTAGGGCACTTTGTGCTTGAGCTGTAGGACTTAGAGATAAGGCTAAGGTATATGGTTTGAGGACCACTTAGCTGTAAGAGCACTACAGGGCTCTGAGGTAGGAACCCTTGTGGTTCTGAGGTAGGGTTCCTAAGAGAACCTGAGTGTAAGGATGAGGGTCTGAGGTGTAAGCTCTGAGGATCATTTTGGTGGAGTCTGTGCCTTGTCTAACATAAGTTAGAAAGGTGGGAGGTAAAGTGGATGTACACAATTGGGGAACCACTATAAATACTTATGTGTTGTGCTATGTTGCTTGTTCCTTCTTTTTATTACAGGTACTAAGGACAAGCTCTTGATCACTTAGTTTATAAACAACAAAAATACTAAATAAATTTCAAAGACCTATTCCCCCCCTCTAGGTGACTAGTTAACCTTGAAGTAATAACTTTCACTCAGCCCCCACTGCATCCAGTTCTACTTCAAGCCTTGCGGCCGCCACAGCATATGGATAAAGGGAAGTCAAGTTGAATGTGGTGACCTTGGAAGAAGCGCAGACTTCCACCCAAGTGATCTCAAGTTAGATTCCAATCTGGTTCTTAGCATTCAGCTTTAGTTCTAATGTTGTTAGGCTAGTTACGTATACGATTTTATAGGGAATTTTAAGGTAAAGAACTATTGGGTGCGCTTTTTTTTTTATTCTGGTGCTATCCACTCGTTCGTGGCTAGAACTTTTGTAGAACGTCACCATCTGACCCTCGATCGAGATGACGATTTGTTTCATGTTAAGTTTCCCTCTGGTGACTCGGTGGCGTCGGACCAGGGAATCTAGAGTTGTCCTATCCTTTTAGGCGACTTCCTAGCCTTTGTCGATTTGAGAATGCTAGACCTGGAAGACTTCGATGTGATTTTGGGCATGAACTGTTTGTCTAGGTATAATGCAGTTATCTAATGCAAGGTAAAGTGTTTCGAATTTAAGATGGACAACGTCCACCCCATGAGTGTGTATGGATTTTCGCGCTAGGATTCCCTGATTATTTCCGCGGTATGTACTCGGGAACTCTTAGATTCCAATTATTTTGCTTATCTGGTTTCTATTTTGGGAACTGTTAATAGTTTGTCGTGCATCAAGGATATTTCTCCAGTGTGAGAGTTCCCCGATTTTTTCCCAGTTAGTCTTCCTAGTCTTTCGCCTGAGAGAGATGTGGAATTTGTGATTGATCTTGAGCCGAGCACTGGCCATATTGTCGCGGATAGATGATTATTTTTATATGTTGCATGGTAGTATGGTGTTTTCGAAGATTGATCTTCCCTCGGGCTACCATCAGTTGAGAATCCATGAGACGGATGTTCCGCAGACCGCCTTTCATTCTCGTCATGGGCATTTTGAGTTCTTGGTAATGTCCTTTGGATTGACAAATGCACCCTCTGCTTTCATGAACATGATGAATAGAGTGTTTAAAGATTTTCTGGATTATTTTGTAGTTGTTTTCATTGATGATGTTCTGGTATACTCCCGGAGTGCGGAGGAGCATGCTCAGCATTTGCGCCAAGTTCTGTCTACTTTAAGAGAACATAAGTTGTATGCAAAATTGAGTAAGTGAAAATTTTGGCTTCCTCAAGTGTCTTTTTGCGTCATGTTGTGAATACGGATGGAATTTCTATTGACCCAGAAATGATAACTGCTATGTTGGATTGGAAAAGACTTGCCACGCCTAAGGAGATAAGGAGCTTCTTAGAGTTGGTAGGTTATTATAGAAGGTTTGTGGAGGGATTTTTCTTATTGTCTGCACCTTTGACTAAGCTTACGCAGAAGAATTCTGCGTTCGTGTGGAGCGATGAGTGCGAAGGAGCCTTTCAGGAATTGAAAAAGATATTTTGCACTGCTCCAGTATTGACTTTGCCTACCAAAGGAGTAGAGTATACGATTTATGTGGATGCATCGCACATCGGGCTTGGATGTGTCTTGATGCAAGAAGAACAAGTGATTGCGTATGGGTCGAGGCAATTGAAGGTTCACAAAAAGAATTACCTTAGGAATGATTTGGAGTTTGCAATAGTAATTTATGCCCTAAAGCTTTGGAGACACTTATTGTATGGTGCGCTGTGCAAGATTTATACAGACCACAAGAGTTTGAAGTACGTCTTCACTCAGAAGGAGCTGAATTTGCGCCAGCATAGATGATTGGAGTATGCCGCAGATTACGAGCTCGATATCCTTTATCATCTGGGCAAAACTAATGTGGTAGCCGACACCTTCCTTGCGGAAAGACGGAGCAAATCTTTAATCTTTCGGTGCAATCCTTGGTGGAGGAGTTTTACTAAAGAACATAACTGTTGGGAGTAGCGACTCGCTAAGCAACTTAGAAGTGGCAGAGCCTTCCTGGATTACGCTTACAAGGCTATATCAGAAGGACGATCCTGATTTTGAGCATATCCATAGTAGAACTAAAAAAGGGGAATTACTAGACTTTTCGATTGATGAAGTGGGTACCTTAAAGTACCATGGCAGATATTATATTCCAGTTGTTGGTGATATTCAGGCAAGGATTTGCAGTGAAGCACATGGGTCTAGTGTAGCATATCGCCCTGGCTCTACAAAGATGTATAGAGATTTGAAGCAGATTATTTGGTGGTATGGGATGAAGAACGACATAACTAAGTTTGTTTTTGAGTGCTTCACCTGCAAGCGTGTTAAGGTGGATCATAGAAGGCTAGGTGGCAAGTTGACGCCTTTGGATATTCCAAGTTGGAAGTGGGAGAGCATTTCGATAGACTTTATTACCGGTTTGTCGAGGCTCCCCGAGAATATGATTCTGTGTGGGTAATAGTTGATAGATTGACAAAATATGCCCACTTTGTGCCTTTAAAGATTGGCTATTATATGAAGAAGATAGCAGAATTATTTGGATGAGATTATCAGACTTAATGGAGTGCTCGTAAGTATCGTGTCAGATCGAGATTCTAGATTTATGTCACATTTCTGGAAAATTTTGTAGGAAGGGTTGGGCACTAACCTCAAAAATTTAATTGCATACCACCCGAAGACCAATAGTGAAACAGAAAGAGTTCATCAAATCTTGAAAGATATGATCAGATGTTATATTCTGGACCATGGTGGGGCTTGGGACCGACGTCTTAGACTGATGGAATTTGCCTATAATAACAGTTATCAAGAAAGTTTGCAGATGGCCCCCCTTTGAGGCTTTATACGGGAGGCATTGTCGAACTCCTATGTTTTGGGCTGAAGTTGGTGAGAGACCGTTGTTAGGTCCGGAAGCCTTGGAAGAAATGAGTATTTTTGTAATGCATATTCGTGAGAAGCTTCGTATAGCTCAGGATCTCTACGAAAAGAATGTTAATCGACAGAGGGTTGATCTGGAGTTCGCAGTTGGAGACATAGTTTTCCTGAAGGTTTCTTCGATGCAAGGTGTTAAGAGATTTAATAGGGACCGCAAGTTGGATCCAATGTATATAGGACCTTTCCAGATTGTTGAGCGCATCAGAGTATCAGCTTATAGGTTAACTTTGACCGCTAATTTCCCTGGTGTCTGTGATGTATTTCACATGAGCCAGCTACGGAAATGTGTATTTAGTGACCGGCATGTCCTTGACTCGGTGCCCTAGTTGCAGCCTAATCTCTCCAATGTCGAAGTGCTTGTTCGTGTTTTGGAGACTAAGTGTCGGGTGTTGCGGACGAAGACAATACCGATGGTAAGGGTTCTCTAGCGAAACTAAGACGTAGAGAGAGCGACTTGGAAGTTGGAGTCAACTATGAGGGAGGCTCATTCTTATCTGTTCTCCTAGTTTCTTTTGGTAGGTATTTCTATCCAATAACCTTAGGTTATTTCCTTTTTGTAATAGATTTGATTTGCGTATCAAGTTTCGAGACGAAACTTTCTTTTAGGGGGAGTTGATGTAACGCCCCAGATTTTTCAATGTTTATTTTAAATCTCTTTAGTGTCGTATTAATGACATTAGGGCATTACGTTGACGCGTAGTTAACGGGCGCTATCATTGGATCGTGTTTTGCTCATCGAAAACCGAGGTGTTTTTAGTAATTCTCGTCATTTGAGTTTTCTAGTAAACAATAATAATAACATAATATTATATATATAAATATGTAAAGGATGAAACCCTATTAATCATCTTCCTTAACCAAGTCGACAGATCGAAACGCGAAAGTAGTGTGCGACAGACATCGCGAGGTCTTCGGCCGCTGCCTGTCGGAGTTTTTGTGTACGGAATCGTCAACAGAGCATAGATTCGGAAAGTTCTCGCCGAGATCTTCGCGTGCATGATGAGTTTTTCCCCGTTTCGTGGAATTTTTGGCATTAGGGTATGTGACCTTAACCCTTGTTTTGCCCGAAAAGTTTCAGAGATTGTAGCCGAGGAGTTCTTGCGGCCGATCCTTGCAGCGGAACGCTCGTGAGACCAGTTTTCTGACGATTTTGAGGCAAGTGGTGATTTTCCCCTCTTCCTAAGTTCTTTTGTTCTTATTCCCTTTCCTTCCTCTTTCCTTATGGACGGTAGGAATAGAGTAGGGTCCGACTAAGTAAGAATTCGTTCAGTAGAGTATAAATTTGGTTAAGTCAGAATTCATCGAGTAAGAGAAGGTTTCAGTTAAGTCTTTTTCATTGAGTATATGGGAATCAGCCTGTGTGAAATTCATCGAGTGAAGTAGCCTTGGCATTGAGATCACTGAGTGGAATTCATCAAGTATTCTCCACAAATCTGTCGGGTTTTCTTGAGTTTCAGCTGATTTAGTCAAGTCTTTTTCTTGAGTTTCAGCTGATTTCGCCAAATATATCTGTTGAGTCAAGCATTTTTCGTCGAGTGTGTCGTGAAATCATCGAGTACCATTTGAAAAATTTGCCGAGGACTTAGATTATTCATGGAGTCTAACTTAATGTCATCGTATGCATTGAGTGTCTTGAATTTCTTCACGTTAAATTCGCCGAGTATCATTAGGTTTTGACCAAATTCAACGAGTGCAATTCGTCCGGTAAGCACAATTCATCGAGTATATTTGATGAATTAGTGTGGACTTAGAGTTTTCTCGCTGAAGGAAGTCCAATTCATCGAGTATTTTTGACGAATCTGTGTGCACTTAGAGTTTTATCGCAGAAGGAAGGCCAATTCGTCGAGTATGCCTTAGAGAAATTTTGGGACATTTTCTTACTCTTTGTCGTTGGGGAATTTCGATGCTTAGATTGGGGTCTTATCAGTGTTTTTTAAGTGTTTCATTGTGGCTTTTGGGTGGTACTGGATAAAGTACCACCCCAGTGTCGGTTTGTGAATCATTACGCCTGGTGGGTTTTTCTTCTCTTTTATGGACAGACGGCTTGTGTTGGACAATGTGGCCAATACCCGCAGTGCCTTTTGAGATGTTTGGTCTGATAGGTTCACTACAGTGCCTTTTTGAGATGTTTGGTCTGATGAGTTGTGTTGGATAATGTGGCCACTGACTCAGTACCATTTTTATCAGTATTAATGATTAACGTGTTTGAGCTAATCAGTATCTTTATTTTTATGTACATACATATGTTCATTTGCATATTCTTGCAGATATTATCGAAGCATGGCTTTATACCGCACTTGGTGCAACTTCTTATACTTAAACCTCTTTGAATTCTTCCTCGCTTATTATCTTATGATTTATATGTTGTGGTTTTGACAGTCATTTTTTCGGTTTGGGTTGGTAACCCTTTTAACTTGCTTAACTGCTTGATTTCGTTTCTTGTTACCACTTGTACATTCTTGCTAAGGCGTTCTTTTCTTTTGAATGCCTCAGGCTCAGAGTAGTGGCAGTCTGAGTAGTTAGAGCTGGTGGCTTCAGGCATTTTGCAGTAGTAGCAGTGGTTCTTCCCTTACATTCGTAGGTAGTCTTATTGTTCCTCTTTTCAGTTATGACATATATTTTGTTTTGTGGGTTCGTGTCAAGTTGTTGACGCTCACAGTGCAATATTGTAGAATGCTCGACTAAATGCTTGTTGCTGTGTTGTTTCCTAGCTGGTTGTTGAAGAAATCGCTCTTTGGGAAGGATTTATGCTAGGATTGCATGTTAGTTATTTTCAAAGGTATAAAAAGACCATTATGCTTATCTCATACTCATGACATCTTTTTAAATCAAATATCATTATATTTTAACGTACGTAAAAAGATCTTTTAGTACTTATATTAAAATTAGAGGTGTGCATACCAGGAATTGTCCTATTAAATCTTTATGCACATATAGAATAACAGAGGAACTAAATAAAGTATTTTTTTCGTAGCGTATATGTATATTTTTACCCGTGGACTAGTTGATCCTCCGAGCCGAGGGATACGGCCATCCAAACTTAAACTAAGTTTTCACCATAACAAACTTGAGAATTTCACGAATAGCATTAGGGGCATGTTCTTACCTGAGCGTTTGCAATTATACCATGCATGGCGTGACATCACAACACGTGTTTTCTCTTACTCTGATATATTATTAAACGTTGAGAAAATGCTGGTTGTGACAATCAAAGGCTTTCCCTTCTCCCACAGTATGTTGCGGCACCGTCAAGGCCGCGCCCCTCACGACCGCCCAGATTCAAAGGTCTGCCCTTCATTGACACAATCAGCGACACCCCCCCCCCCAGCTCAGTGAACCCAACCTCTCACTACCTTACTAGATGTTTCTGCCCTTCGCCCTGGTTGTAGGTTGTGGAACCGTCTGGGTCTCATCCTCCAACAACCAACCTCACATGAACAAACTATAGTTATCCACACAAAACAGTGGTCCCAATACCGCAAATGCTCGATCATCATCACAAGTAAGCACTCAAAACTAAAGCAGTTAATAAGCAATTAAGCAATACAAACAGAGCGACCAAGGAGCCACAAATGTGGTTCAACGCCAGTACACAATGCAAACATGAAAAGGAACAACAAAGGCAGAGCTATGCCTCGTCTAAATTGACATCAAAGCCCTATCTCTTGTCATCGGAGAAGTCTCAAGCACCAAATTCGGCTATGCCACAATAGTGTGTCCATACCATCATATGGAGGAACGTCACCTCCAATCTTGTAGGTATCTCATACCGTTTTATACACATTGCACACATAGCGTCATGCACGTGCAACACACACATTGTGCCTAGCGCGTGCCTCGTGCACACTATACTCGTTGTGCACACCACTCCTAGCGCGCAATGTGCCCCAAGAACCTTTCACCTCCCGCACATTTCACTATGCGCACACACCACTGTAAGCGAGCTCTCCGCTCGATAGCTAACCTACCTTCTACATCACTGCCACACCGACTACCGCCGCCTCAATCACCATGAGTCGTCATGTGCGCAGTTCGACAAAAAGTCCCCTCCCTTCATTCACTTTGGCTCTAGACCAAGGGGACTTGGGGGGCAAATGATGGGGTCTTCTTAAAGCGCTAAATGCACCCCAATGCATGAGGTGCGGGTATTTGATAAAAGTCCAATCATCGGGGTGTAAATCGTAAAGTTCCCCTTCATGAGGTGCAAATAGTATATTGCTCATCATGAGGTGCAAAAAGTAAAATTCCTCGTCATGGGGTGCAAATAGTAAAATTCCTCATCACGGGATGCAAATAGTAAAATTCCTCATCTTGGGGGTGGTCCGTGTATAGAAAAAATACGCACGACGGTCTACATATAGTAAATAATATGATTATGACGTGCACATAATCATATTAGTCATATCGCTACAAAACTATACAAACGGGTGTGCACATATCATATATATTGATTACAGTGTGCGGATAACTGCATAATCACTGTAACCACCAATTATTTACAGAAACTTCACCCTCAAAAAACTATAAATAGGACCCAGAACCTTCATTTCCATCTTTTCCTATGCCGGGAAATCTCCTATGATTTTCTCTCTCATCTCCTCCTACCATTTTCTCTCTCCTTTTCTCTTCCTAGCGCACTCCTGTGAACGCCTCTTACTTGTGAGCTCCCGCGCGCACCTCTTCCTAGGGCGCTCTAGTGTGCGCTTCTTCCTTGTGCATGCCTCTCCCTTGCACGCTCTCCTATGCACCTCTTCCATGCGCGCTCCCGTGCGTGTGCCTCTTTCATGCACGCTCACGCACGTGCCTCTTCCTAGTGCACTCCTGTGCGCGCTGTCCTTTAGTAAGCGCCTCCGCGCGCTCCACTATCAAGACCATCCAAGCGGTCCTCTACGAGCTCCGCCTTCAAGACCATACAAGCGCGCCTCCACGCACTCCGCCGTCAACACCGTCCAAGCACGCCTCTGCACGCTTCCCCTTCAAGACCATCCAAGTGCGCCTTCACGTGCTCCGCCATCAAGACCATCCCAGAGCCTCCGCGCATTTCGCCGTCAAGACCGTCTAAGCGTGCCTCCGCGCACTCCGCATTCAAGACCGTCCAAGTGCACCTCTGCGCGCTCCGCCGTCAAAGTGCGCGTCCGAGCACTTCGCTATCAAGGCCATTCAAGTGCGCCTCTGCGTGCTCCGCTGTCAAGACCATCCAAGCGTGCCTCTGCGCGCTCCGCTGTCAAGATCATCCAAGGGCGCCTCCGTGCACTCCGCCGTCTAGACCGTCCAAGTGCGCCTTCGCACGCTATGCCTTCAAGACCGTCCAAGCTCACCTCTACGCGCCCTACCGACTAGACCATCCAAGTGCGCTTCCGCGCACCCCGTCGGGACCACTGAGTCACCTCGGTGTCAGCAGACCAAGCCAGCCAGAGCGCCTAAAGTTCTTGTGACTCGCACCGCCAGTAGTTTACAAGAACAACTTTAGAGCCCGTCAAGGATCGCTCAACTACAATCTGAAGTGCAGAACGCTCAACATTCCCAGCACCCTCGACTTAGCAGCAAGCTCGTCGGGAGACCGCAAGTCAGCCATTCCAGACTGCTCTAAGAACAATAGGAGACAAAGCACAGAGGAAAAGGCGCGAGAAGCGCGCCACCGGAGCTTCCAAGCCCCAGACGTATAAACGCAACAAGCTGCTCTCACCTCCAAGCTAACGTCAAAGACTCAAAAGCCTCCACATCGTAAAGTTCCCAATTGTAGCGAAAGTAGAAATAGCTCGGTGAGAGGTGACTTATCACCCTCCGAGCACAGCTCTCTCCCTCAAATTATAACGAGAGGCGGTCTGTCGCCCTCGAGTTTTTCAAGAAAGCTCTGTTCAACAACAAGCAAATTGTGGAGGTTTGGCCGACACAGATCCGTCCACGTGATTTTTTATCCGGTTGACGGGTTTTCCACGTTTAAAAAAAATCTTTTCCCAGCTTTTACCTACTGTGACTGTTTGCGCGCACGACCGCTACCGGGCTAAGGCAGTTCAATTTAATCCGGTCTACTGGATCATTGAGCGATCCCCAACAGTTCTTTATTTCATTATTTACATTTTCTCTAGATTCCTCCTCTCTATCTCTACATGTTTTCTCTTTTAATTATGTTTAAATAATTCATACACTGTACATATTTATTTAACCTCCGGAATGCTTTGAAGTACTACCATTTTATCATTATGACCGTTAGAATCTTTCTTAGGGCCTGTTTGGGAGGGCTTTTTAGCTCCTTTTCGTTTTCTGGAAAATGCTACCACACTTAATAGTCCGTTTGGATTCTCTATAGGTGGGAAAAGCTATCGCAAAAAACTCCATTTGCTCATCTTTTGGAAAAGTCACATGTCACCTACTTTTCAACCTTTTCGAAAAGCACTTTCTCATCCAAAAATATTTATCTCTTAAAAAAATCTACAAGAATTTTTTGTCTTGGCGCGATTTTTTTCCCGAGCATAATTTTTTTGCCCGGGTATTTTTTTTGCCCGGCGCGAATTTTTCGCTCGGGCGCAAATTTTTTGCCCGGGCGCGAATTTTTCGCCCAGGCGCGGATTTTTCGCCTGAGCTAGCATTTTTCGCTCTGGTTGGCATTTTTCGCTCGGGCTAGACATTTTTGCCCGGGCGCGCGGTTTTTCGCCCGGGTGAGTTTTTTTCGTCCGAGTGCGGATTTTTGCCCGTGCATGATTTTTTTCGCCCGAGCCGGTTTTTCGTCCGGCGTGATTTGTTTTCGCTCGGGTGTGTTTTTTTCATCTGGGTGCCATTTTTTGTCGTTGCACGATTTTTTTTCGCCCAAGCCGATTTTTTTGCCCGGGCGCGATTTTTTTACACCGGCGCGATTTTTTCACCATTGCGTGATTTTTCTCCCCCGGGCGATTTTTGCGCCCGCACACGTTTTTTTTCACCCGGGGGCATTTTTTCCGCCCGGTCGCGATTTTTTCGCCCTGTCTCGTTTTTTTCGCCCGGGCGCGATTTTTTTGCCCGGTCGCGATTTTTTAGCCCGGGCGCGATTTTTTCGCCCGGGCGCGATTTTTTCCCCCGGGCGCGATTTTTTCACGCCCAGGCGAAAAATTCACGCTAGGGCGAGAAAAACCGCCACCCGGCGAAAAATTCGCTCCCGGGCGAAAAAAACCTTCCCCGGCGAAATAATTGCGTCTTTTCCCCGGACACACATTTTTAATAAAAAAAAGTTACCACAACGGAGATTTGTCAAATGATTTATAAAGTGTTTCTCCTTTTTGAAAAGCTCTGCAAAAGAAGTTCACCCAAACAGTTCTTCTTTTCTAATAGACATTTTCCAAAAGCTCCTTTTCCTACCATCCTTTTGTCACCGCTTCTTCTCCTTTCTGAAAAGCCTTCCCAAACAGGCCCTAATATATCATTTTGTTTAGGTGTGTCAGAGCATAGCAATCATGCATTATTAAAATGTTAGGTGCGTCAAAGCATATCAATCATGCATTATTAAAATGTTCTACCAAATCATCAAGAAATTTCCCAACAAATTTTAAAAAAAACATTTTTAAACTCTCACATTGATGATAATGCAATCCATATGACAAACAGTGTCTTTGTGGGAGGTATGTGATCAAATTACTTGACTGCTCTATCAGTCCCCAATCAATCTCTCTTAGGTTTAGACAGGGGCATTCCCACCAAGGATTAGATGTTTGGTATGAATGCTTTTGTTGGGATTTTCGATCGTGGAAGAGTAATCCTCAGGAACAACTAAATACAGAGTCACAAAAAATACATATTTCACGTAATTTTATTAGCATAATAAAATTAGTAAGTACTCAAATTAAGAGATACAAATTCGAAAATCTACTGCAGAAGAACTCAGACTACGATAATCCGCAGGAGTAATATAAACTTGATTGCAATGCGCAAAACGGACGCACACGATTCGTACCAGACTGAAGCTTCGCCATCGTTAGATGACCAACCACCGCCACCACTACTACCGAGAAGAGATCCAAGTCAGGACTTGACCTTGCCGCGAACGCGCAACCCGTCAACGTCACCACTTGTGCACAACCACTACTGCCTACGAGCATGCAACCATCACGCACAACGCACCTTGACGCAACCCGCGAATTTAACGCCTTGCCGCTACCTGCACGCTTTCGCTCTATGTTGCCAATGTAGCCCGCAATTGGATGTCAACACCCACCGCCGCCTTCGGTCGTGCACTAACGCTCTCCTCTTCAAGGATTTACCTCTCTTTTGTTTGGATTTTGGTGTGATCTTCATAGCTTGCCTTCCTCTCCTTTTATAGAGCAATTTAATATTCTTTAGCCTCTTTCTAAGAGGCTTTCTCGCAAGTGCCCATTCAAAGCACATAGGCGGCATGGAGAAAAGCCCGCATTTGTTGCCAATATGTGGGGATGATGAAATATGTGGGTTTGAAAATTCAAAACTAACTCAGCAATCACCACCTTGGTTTGAATTTCATACACCACATTCTGCACAAATCATCATCTGCATAAAATACCATCTACATGAAGCAATGTCTGCACAAAGCACTATTTGTATGAAGCAATGTCTACACGAAGCACCAATCTGCATGAAACACCAATCTGCACAAAGCACCGCCTCATGCCTGAGGCATTGACCGACTTGTCACAAGTCGAACTTCATCTCTGCTCTAGTTCTCTTATGGGATGTCGACGCATCCAGATCACAAAAGACGACTCGTCGAATCCTACCCACAACAGGGAAGTCCACTGCACCACCTCGAAAATCAGCCATGTCACCCACAAAAATCATGGGAATACCACCTCGCACCGTAGTCCCCATCAGTTAGTACATACTACTGAACTATACAGCCTTTATGAGCATGATACACCCACGTGTCACCTTCAGGAATTCCTTTTCTTACCACAAGACTACGACCACCCAAGTCTAAACTACCCAACGATATCAGATTCTTATGCATCTTGGGCAACAGACGTACCCTCTTAAGCCTGCGCACCACCCCATCATGCATGAAAGTCATGGGTTATTACTCACCTAGAGGGGGGTAAATAGCTGATTTACTTGATGTTAAGTTTCTTGAGATTTTATTTGATGAGCACAATGAGAAAATAAATCACATGAATGAAACATACCACAACACACAAGGATTTGTAGTGGTTCCCCTAGAATGAGTACATCCACTTTCCCTCTTTACCTATCTAACAGAGAGTTAGCTTAGGTCAAACTTCTCCAAATCTTCTTCTTAGATCCTCAGATCTTATAATCATAGGAACAC
Source organism: Platanthera zijinensis (assembly GCA_039513925.1). Taxonomy (NCBI): domain Eukaryota; kingdom Viridiplantae; phylum Streptophyta; class Magnoliopsida; order Asparagales; family Orchidaceae; genus Platanthera; species Platanthera zijinensis. The sequence continues at coordinate 238,066,605 of CM077079.1, read as the reverse complement.
AAGGTCCCTACCTTAGACCTTCATACAAGTCCTACAACTCAGATCTTCCACAGATCCTACACCTCAGGCTTCAACACAAGCCCTACAACTCAAGCTTTCCTCAATCCCTATAAACTCAGGCACCACATGCCCAATAACTCAATCTCTATCAGGAGAGATCTACACTCAGATCTATTATAGATCCTACACTCAGATTCACAAAGGAATCTTAGAAACTCAAATCCTTTAAGGATCCTATAAAATAATAGGAAACAAATTTGACACAACACCATAGAGCTTGAGTCTTCTAGTGGAAGCATGCAACATGCTTCTTCTTCTTTGTATTGACCAACACTTGAAATAATCTTTTTGGAATGACTGGTCTTGATCAAGAGAACTTGTACCAGAGAAAAGATCTTTAAAAAGAATGTGTCTGAAGTAAGATCAGGAAGAACCTTTCTCTGAATCTTGCAGTGTGTGAAATATAAATTCTTTTGAATGTATTAATACTTCTTAATGCTGTCACAGAATTTGAAGTGAAACGAAGAGTGAAGGATCTCTATGAATTCTCTGAGTACTTACAAAAATTCTAGTGTGTCTGTATTAGTTGTTGTCTTTAAATTTTTCAAGTGCTCTTTATATACTTACCACAGTCGGTAGAGTGAATAAGGATTGGAATAGTATTTCCAACGGCTAGTCAATCCTCCTTAGGTAAATTCTGGATTTGGAATTCTCACATAACAATTTTAATTTAGCATAAGGAAGTTTTACAGAAAAGGAAATATTCTGGCTTGAATTCCTCAATGTCTAGCAAACACTTTAGGCATTAATCCAAAAAGGGAAACTTCAAAGACTGACAAAATCTGTCTAAGGAATAATTTTGAAATCTGGAAATATTCTCTAATAAATGGGAATAATTCTCCCTGCTGACAATCCTTGAATATATGTAGCAAATCTCAACCATAAAACTGATTTAAATCCTTTGCATAATATGCTCCTTAATTCAAGTACATAGCCATTGTGCCATGTGTCAAGCTAGAGAAATTAATCCTAAGTGACCATAACATGATGCCATAGACAAGGTTTAATGGCCCTAATGATATATATATATATGTATATATAGTCAAATCAAAACTCATTAAAATTCTGTAAGAAAACTCCTGGTATTCAGCCATTTCAGCCTGCAGAAAACATTCTAGCACAGCGTAGTCGATGCAGTCGAGTTTTTTCTCTTCGATGCAACCGAACTTTTTCTTAGCCATGAACTCGATGCAGTCGAATTCTTCCTTAGCAATAAACTCGATGCAGCCGAATCTTTCCTTAACAATGATGCAGTCAAATTTTTCCTTAGCTATGAACTCGATGTAGTCAAATTTTTCTTTAACTATGAAATTGTTGCAGTCGAATTTTTACTTAGCTATGAACTCAATGCAATCGATTTTATACTTAACCAATTTTTTGTTTCTGTCTCTGATTTCTTTTGACCTTAGTAACTCCCTCTTTGATAGTGACATATTTTATATATGATTAGGACAAAAGTCAACATAAGTTTTGTTCCTAGAGGGATTACAAGGGCAAAACCCTATTTAGATGACCATGTATCTAATAATACATTGGTCATGCACTTTAGTTATACCTGTCACACCGAAACTCAAACAGTCATCAAATACAAGATATTTATTATCATCTTGAGACCTTCAAATCAGAAATCTTGGAGACAATATTCTCAACAATCTCCCCTTATTTGAAGAAGTCAGAACCTCGTATGACAATAATCATAATCATATATATATATATATATATATATATATATATATATATATATATATATATATATATAAACTAATGCAAATTTGGACAAAGAAGTAATTCAGATTTATATTAACTAGATTAGAAACAGTTGGGATTACAATAAGTTAACCAAGAAAATCATCCCAAAAACATCAATTAGTTCATCCCAAGGTTCTCAACACTTTATAAATCTTCTCCTTTAAACTTTCTCTTCTGCCTATCAAAATATCTTAGCGGCTTTGGAATATATTAGGAGGAGGATGAGGACTATTTGGATTTTTCCATCTATGAATCCTCATACTTATCTTCTGATCTTCATGCTTTTTCCATTCTATTGAATTGTAGTATCTGTAGATATTGATTCCATGCTTTCCAAAATTATTCTAGGTGTAGAAAAAAATGATGTTGTTGGATATGAGACTCCAGTTTTCATATCTTGGCATATTTTGAATCTCAATTCTTCTTCTCTGTCTAGCTTTCATAATCTCATTCAGGACTTGATCAATCCCCCTCTTCCTAGAAGATGATTTGCCTTGCTCTGTTGTTGGAGGAGTGAGATTATATCCTTCCCAAGCTGCTTCATAATCTTCTAGAGGGGAGTAGCCATATTCTGTAGCTTGGTCTGCTTCAGGAATTATAGGCTGAGAAGAGTAGTTTATAGGGCCCAAATTCAATGCTTCTCTGACTATATTTGTAGTCCAAATGACTTGCTGGGCAGAGTGACGGGTAATGTCCTTCTCCCCCTTTCTGAGTTCTTCAACTATTTCTTTGCATATGGCCTCTTGGGCTTCACCAATCCTTTCTTTCAACATATTTACCCCAACTACTATTGTGTTCTTAGTTTGTAGTAGATGACCATCTAACAGTTAGTTGCATGAGTCCATCCTTTCCATGATTGCCATCCTGTTGTCAGCTATTCTTACATTGGTTGCCTGGAATGCTTGATATAAGCTCTGTTGAGTGGAATCTTGTTTGTCTATAACAGTTTGAATACCTTGACGTGTCATGTCATTTTGTCTTGCTGTATAGTCCACAACATTTGATGCATTCCTGAAGAACTAGAAGGTTTGAGTATTCAGATGATGTATTTCCATTTCAACTACTTTGATTTTCTCATGCATTTCTGTCTTAAATCCTTGGATTGTCTTTTCCATAAGTACTTTTATACTTCTTCTTTGAGTATCCATCATTTGCTATAGCTGAGCCAAGAAAGAATTGGGTTCTTCAGTAGGTTAGGAAGTTGGAGCTTGTGGTTCAGCCTCAATAGCTCTCTAAGAGGTCTCTGCAAGACCCTCATAATCATCATACAAACAGTTAGGGGCTGATTGTTGTGAGGTTCCCTTTTCAGTGTCTGGTTCTTCCAGTATACTCTTTCCTGTCAACAATACTATCTCAATTCCAATTGGGATAAACTTTGCAGATGTGTCTGCATCATGAGGAACTATGGCTATGAAGTCTATCACTTTGCATGCAACCTTATCCACTTCTTCCATGGTAACCTCTACTTACCCTTTGTTAGTAGATTCAAAAATTTCAATTTGTTGGGCAGAGTCCTCAGGAACAGGTCCCCCCAACTATAACCAAAGCAGTGATATTTGGATAGCTTTCTTGTTCCAGCACTTCAATGTGAAGTGTGGATGTTTCCTAAATTCTGTGGCATTGTATTGAGGAGCAAGTTCCTTATGTGAAAGTGAGGGTTAGAACTAATATACTCTAGAGGGGGATGAATAGAGTAATTTTAAATAATTAAACTCTTTTGCTGAATAATATAACTTGTTCCTAAACTCAAATGCTATATCACAGCACAACAGATTAAACTAATAAAAATCACAGAATCCTAACTCTCACAGCCACAGCAAGAACAAAAGAAAAAGGCAACAAGAAAGCACAAGAATTTTATAGTGGTTCCCCAACATGGGTACATCCACTCTTCTACCACCCTGGTAGGAATCAACTCAGGTTTTTGTTCAGGTGACGGCCACCAATGAGCTTTTGGTAAGGTGCTCAAAAATCAAACCTCAAGTCTTTTGGTTAGGAGACTTGTAACCAGGAATCACTTTTGAAGGGAGTAGAGAACCCTTTTTACAGAGGGGGTGAGAGAGTGATGATGTCTTCTCTTTCTCAAGTATTCAACTGAGAAGACTCTGTGGATTTGATGATGGCAAAATCTCCCCATGAAATACTGAATTTATTAAGGGTGAAAGGAACTTTGCTTCAGGGTGATAGGCCTTCAAGCTTTCAACTTCAACCAGAAGAACTTCAGGAACTCCTTGACAGATGTAGGAGTTGTTGTCCTTTGAAAATTCCTTAGAGGATGATAGAAGAAGAAGACTTTTGATTTAAATGATTGTTCTTCTTCTTATGAATGCTATTCTTCTTCTGGTCTAGCAGTTCTTTCTTTTTAGCACGTTGTTGTCAAGAGAGAGCGAGAGCAGAGAGAATCCTTATTGCGAGATGATGGTGTTCTAGTCTTCCAGACTGGTTTTCTGTGTGTCTGTATCATTTGTATTATCTAGAAGAGGAAAAATCTATCTTTTATATTTTCTATGTAAATGTCCTTTTGAATTTTGAAATCCTTTCAGCATTCAATGCTGACGGCCTCTGAAAATTTGCATTGATTAGTTTCCCCAACTATCCTTTTGGAAAATGGCAGACAATAATCCTGATGAAGACCATAATTAATGCTCTTGTCTAACGGTAATATTTAGAGAATATTAGAGCATTAATTACTCAGGAATCATTGTAATATAATAGGAATAGAAGAGGAAAACAACCAAGTTTGGATTCGTCGACCTGAGTCCATAGTTTGTCGAGCTGAGGTCCAAGTTCGTCGACCTCTGAATGGCTGACTGCTGCTTGATGAATTCCCTATTCTGTGCACCAAGTTCGTCGATCTGATGTCCAAGATCGTCGACCTTAGAACTGAGTTCGTCTCGCTAAGGTCCAATATCGTCGACCTGAGTTTTGATTCTGGACTTAGACTATTTTCTGGTGCTGAGTGTTGAAACATCATTTTGGCGTTGAGTGTGATGTTCTCTGTCGTTGAGTGTTGAATCATCATTCTAGCATTGAGTGTGATGTCCTCTGGCATTGAGTGTTGAATCATCATTCTGGCATTGAGTGTTGAAACATCTGATTCAGAATTAGTCGATCTGGGACCATAGAACAGAGTTCGTCTAGCTGATGTTCTAAGTTTGTCGATCGCAGTTTTACTTAGAAGTGTTGTCACTTTGTCCTGAGTTCGTCGATATGAGAACCAAGTTCGTCGAGCTCAGCTCAGAGAATTATATCTGAGTTCGTTGAGCTGAGCACGACTTTCATCGACATGAGATCGACGAACATAGAGCTCTTTTTCTAAGTCTTGAATTTTCTCTAAGTCTTGAGTCTATGGCAGTGTTGGAGGCTGGTCCCTGGCATTGTTTACTCTAAGGACTAGACCTAGACTCTAGGACACAACCATGACCCTGGCTATACATGTTGGGTCATATTCTGACTTAGTGAGCCTAGCCCAAATCCAACTAGGGATCCAACAATCTCCCCCTATTTGGGTGAGGTCACTAATTACAGACTCAATGATAAAAAAGAAATATACAAAGCAAGAAAATATATATCTGGCTAAGAATGAAATAATATATATGCAGCAGATATATTTACACAGTTAGCTTTGTATCATAGAACACAGTTTTTAAAAAGTATACCATACACATAGGAGTAAAGATTCTATTTCTTCTGTTCCTCTGCTTCTTTGCTCTTATCCCCAGGCTGAGTAAAGATGATTTCCCTGTCAGGATTAGCAGCTTCTTTTTTTGACATGTACATATTTGCTGCTCCAATCACTGTCAGGGTGGAGGTTCTGGGTACTACAGCCTCTTGGTGTATTATTATGTACTCTGCAGGATCAAACACTTTCTTGCTCACTTGAAGTTTATCCAGTTCTTTTTCTCTGTAGAAGACATAGTTGTGAACTTTGTTGGATCTTCACCCTCTTCTCTAGCCTTCTTTATTTGTGACAGACCAATCAACTCTTGGATCCTAGCCATCCTGAAGTTGGGATCAATATCCTGACTAACAGATGATTGATCAACTTGTGGTGGTAGCAGGGTAACAGGCTTGAATTGAGTGGACTGTGCTTGGAAATTTGTTAATTTTTGGCTTTCTTCACTGTGAGTATATAGAGACCTTGGAGGAGCAGTCTCACTATATTTTCTTTTGGGCTTGTGGGATTCTGTGTGACTTATTTGTTGAGCTTGCTGTTTGGGAGGTGAGAACTCTGGTTTTTGATAAACTACCTCCTTTATTTGCTCTGTAGAACAGACATTCCTTTGTTGGCTGCTTTCTTGATAATGATATCTAGATGGCCTTTCCTGCCTTTGATATGTTCTGGTGAAGGATGTAGGCTTGGAAGGTGCATCTGTCCCTTGAGAAGTAGTTCCTGAGGCACCAACAACAGGAGGAGTAGGAGGAGTAGGAGGACCTCTCTTGAATTTCTATGGGGGAGGAGAATATCTTCTGCTCTTCTTCCTTGCCTTTTGTTCATTTTTGGACAGCCACATCCAAGCTGGCATACCCTTGTATGGAGTTATGTTCTGCTGAATGTAATAGGGTGTGTCATTTGCTGGATTGGGTTTTGAGGCAGGAGGTGGAGGAGCTTTCCTTTTCTTTGAAACTTTCTTCCTTTTTGGGTCCTCATCAGAATCATCATCATCATCATCAGAAGGCTGAGGATTGTCATACATGGCATCAATCTCTCTTATTGTGTCATCAGAAGTTGTCTTTTCTATCTTTGAAGGAACTGGAGGGGAAACTGGAGAACTGTGTACATCAGTGCTTTGAGCAGCTAATTTATTTTCTTCCTCAATATCAGCCATGACCAGTTCATCTAGATCAAGCATTGGATAATCATCCATAATATAAACTGGTGTTATAGGGGATAAGATGGTGGGGGAAGCAACTCTGGGAAGAGGCTCAGGAGCTGCAAAAGTGGCCTTGAGCCAAATTGGTGTGGTATATGGAATTATAGTCATAGATGGCTTAGTGTTGTCTGTTGGTACATCTTCTGCTATAACTTCTTCTTGTACTTCTTCTGCTATAACTTCTTCTTGTACATCTGCTATTGTTTCTTCTTCTGTTGCTACATCTTATGTTGCTTCTACTGTGTCCATATCCTTATCATCTGATTCTGCTGGTGCTACATCTTCTGCTATAACTGCTGCTGCTTCTTCATCAAGTATCTCCCCCTACCTGGTTTTAGGAGGAACTGAAGTCAGGCCCCCAACTGAAGAGGGAGCAGTAGTTAAGGAAGTAATTTGTGCAGCTAGAGAGGAGATGGAGGCAGCATGAGGAGAGATAGCCTCTGTTATGAGTGTTTTTAGTAGGGGTGTGAGGAGGGTAATGAGTGGGGAGACAAGGGAGGGTCAGAGTGTGGAGAGGTAGATGTTGTGGTAGTGGTTGGTTGAGTGGATATGGTAGGTGTTGGGGGAGTTAAAGGTGGAGGTGGAGGTGGGATTTGAGTGTCCAGGAGAGAGTCATTTGGAGGAGAGGGAGTGTTTAGTGGGGATGATAAGAGGTTGAAGGATAGGAGGGATAATAGGTTGGTTTGGGGGATATCAACAAGATGGTGTGGAAGAGGGGATTGGGGTGGTGAGGGTACAGATGTATCGGGCTGGGGGATGGAGTATTAGAGGGAATGTTTGTTGGAGAGGTAGGAAGTTGGGATGCTAGAGGTGTAGAGGCATGGACTGTAATGGTAGTGGAAGGTGGGGTTGGTTGTATTGCTGGTTGGGATGGAACCTGAGGAGCTGGAGGTGGTGGAGGGTTGGAAGGGATCTCTTCAATGGGGTGGGGAGTGGCTGGTATAGCCCTGGTACTTTCAAAAGTTCTGGTGGAAGAGGAGGGAGCCTTGGTTGGCTTAGTGATTATCCTCTCCCACTTGCTAAACAGAGCACAAGTGAGTCTCTTGCTAGCATTAATGAATATGGTCGGGGAGACCAGTGATTCAGCATCCTTCTCCGTGAGGAAGATCCCTAGGATCCTTCCAAAGCAAAACTCCTTTTTGTTGTTATTCTTTCTAATCAGATCAAATAAGATCTGTGCCCAGTTCACTATCCTTTTATTCACGATAGCACACATGACCAGGAACTGATGCCTGGTGATATAATCACGTGTAGTGTGCTTCCCTAGCAGCACATCCCCACATTGTCTGCGAGAAACTTGTACTCGGCAGACCAATGTTTCTAGAGCAATTTATTGGGGGTTTGTCTCGAATACCCCATCATGTTAAGCATCATATCAAATTCCTCCGAATTTATATCTAATTCTTCATCACCATTACTCAATCCAAAAATTTCAGTTAAAACATCAGGGGTAAGAGAAACAGTAGTACCCGTGATTGTTCCAGTCATCGTATTTTCCTCTGTAGAAGCTGTGTAAACCCATTCCCTGATCTCTGTTCCTGATATCTTGATGCGGGTGGAGAGCAGAGTCTTCAACTGTTAGTCTTCAAGTAATTGTAGAATATTTAGGAAGATGGGATCTGAGTATTGGAAGGATTCGAAGTCCAGGTCGAATCCAGTGTCAAACTTCATCGCCCCTAGAGTTCCTGCCGAAATCTCCATGATAGCACCTGCAAAAGAAAACAAGGATCAAGTGTAAGAGAACTGAAAGCGCGGGACGGAGGTCGAAGAAAACCTAAATATAAGGTTTTCCGAAATATGAATCGACAGACTCTGTTCCATGAAAAAGAAATAGATCTTCGATCTGAGGTCGACAAAATAATTTGGAGTTAAACAATTTGTAAATCTCAGTCTGAAGGGTTGAAGACATTTCCCCGAGCTCCGTTCGACGAAAGTTTTCTGAAGTAGGTTCGTCGATCTCAGGTCGACGAAACTAACTTTACTAACAAGGAGTTCGTCGATCTCAGGTCGACGAAATCTGAAGAGTTCTTCGAGTATAGACAGAAACTAAACTAAGTCTTCTCCATTGATCATTTCAAGCTGATTTACAAAGAATAAGTGATTTCTTTCATCTAAGGGCTTGGTGAAAATATCATCTTTTTGCAAATCAATGTAGATATAGATAAGTTTAATTTTGTTTTTGTCTACACACTCTCTAATGAAATGATGCCTAATGTCTATATGTTTAGTCCTACTGTGATAGAATGGATTTTGTGCTATAGCAATAGCACTTGTGTTATCACATAGTAGAGTTGAATTATTTAAGTTGAACCCATAGTCCAGGAGTTGATTTTGAATCCACAACATCTGGGAACAACAACTGCCAGCTGCAATATATTCTACTTCAGCAGTTGATATGGACACAAATGACTGCTTCTTGCAAAACCAGGACACTAATCTCATAGCAAGGAACTGTCAAGTTCCTAAGGTACTCTTTCTATCAACTCTGCATCCAGCAAAGTCAGCATCTGAGAATCCAGTTAACTCAAACTCTAACTCAGTATGATACCAGAGATCTAGACTAGGACAACCCTTTATATATCTTAAAATCCTTTTTAGAAAAATTAGATGAGATTCTTTAGGGTTCATAAGGAACCTAGCACAAAGGCATGTGTCAAACATGATATCAGGTCTGTTAGCTGTAAGGTATAGTAGAGATCCAATAATGCCCCTATATAATTTTTGATCCACAGGTTTCCCATGTGCATCAGAGTCTATTACAGCATTTGTAGCCATAGGTGTTTTCTTTGCTGAGCCATCAGCCATCCCAAACTTCTTAATAAGCTCTTTAGCATATTTTGCCTGAGAAATGAAGATGCCATCAAGGAGCTGCTTCACTTGGAGACCGAGGAAGTAGGAAAGGTCACCCATACTACTCATCTCAAATTTTGAATGCATGAGGTCAGAGAACCTCTTGCATAGTTTGGGATCAGTAGACCCAAATATAATGTCATTCACATATATTTGTACTAACAAGGTTTGATCCTTATGATGTCTAGTGAATAATGTTTTATCTACAATGCCTCTAATGAATTTATGCTCTATCAAAAAGCTAGCTAAAGTCTCATACCAAGCTCTTGGAGCTTGCTTTAGACCATAGAGGGTTTTGTGCAATTTAAAAACATGATAAGGATGAGTTGGAGAGATGAAACCTTGAAGTTGTTCAACATAAACCTCTTCCTTTAGCACTCCATTCAGAAAGGCACTCTTCACATCCATCTAATAGACTTTGAACTTCTTATAGGCAGCATAGGAAAGAAATATTTTGATTGCCTCTAATCTTGCAACTGGTGCAAATGTTTGGTCATAGTCTATTCGCTCTTCTTGCCTATAACCTTGAGAAACAAGCCTAGACTTGTTTCTCACGATTACACCTTCGACATCCAGTTTGTTTCTGTATACCCATTTGGTTCCAATGACTAGATGGTCTTGGGGTCTTGGAACCAAATCCCAAACTCTACATCTCTCAAATTAGTTTAATTCCTCTTGCATTGCAATGATCCAGTGGGGATCCTGCTCAGAATCATGTATGGTTTGTGGTTCAACTTGAGAGAGGAAATAGACATGCATCAAGTTTTGGTTGAGTTGATGCCTTGTCTGTAAACCTGCTGTTATGTCTCCAATCACTTGGGATCTAGGGTGATCCCTTAGTGTGACAAGATCATTAGGTGGAGTTGGTTCAGCAACAGTTACTGTATTTAATTCCTCTTGTGGAATTGCATCAACTGTTGAAGGAAGTTGAACTGCTTCCACAGTTTCTTCATCACTATCAGCTTCTGCTACTGATTGTGGAGGAGGATATGATTCAGCCTTTGGGGTAAGGTCTAGATCATCCAAATTCTCACACAAATTTGATACCTGCAAAATACTATTAGTAGAAATGTTTTTCTCCTTGTAAAACATGTTAGTCTCATCAAATATAACATGAACTGATTCTTCAATTTTCAGGGATGATTTATTAAATACCCTGTAAGCTTTGCTTACTTGGGAATATCCTAGAAAAATTCCCTCTTCAGCCTTAGCTTCAAACTTTTTAATGTATCTCTTGTCATTATTATGTATATAACATACACAGCCAAATACTTTAAAATAAGTTATTTTAGGTTTCTTTCCTTTAAGTAATTCATAGGGAGTCATATTCTTTAGTTTATGTATTATGTTTCTGTTCATTATATAGTTTGTTGTACTTACAACCTATGCCAAAAAGGATAGGGGCATTTAAGCATCTGCAAGTAATGTTCCTGCAGCTTCAATCAGTGTCCTATTTTTCCTTTCAGCTACCCCATTTTGTTGGGGAGTTCTAGGAGCTGAGAAGCAGTGCCTGATACCTTCCTTCTCACAGAACTCATGCATAAGAAGAGACTCAAACTCTGTACCATGATCACTTCTGATCAACACAACATGAGTAGAGTACTCAATCTGTATGGTCTTGAGAAAATCTGTAAGAACCTTAAAGGTATCTGACTTAGATCTCAGAAAGAACACCCAAGTGAACCTTGAGAAGTCATCCACTATGACTAAGGTGTAGGATTTCCCTCCGAAGCTTTGTACATCTATGGGTACAAAGAGATCCATGTGTAGCAAGTACAATATCCTAGGTGAATCACTTTTATTTACTGATTTAAAACTAGATTTAGTTTGCTTGCCTAGTTGACAAGCCCTGTAGAGGCCTTCCTTTTTGTAGGGGCTAGAAGGTAAACCTCTCACAAGGTTGTCTTTAGATAGCCTAGCAATGTTTTTCATATTAACATGCTCTAGTCTTTTATGCCATAAATCATTATGATTACTTATAATGTTAAGTAAGCAGATATCTGAATTGGCATAATATAGAAAATTAACTATATATATGTTTCCTTGTCTATTCCCCATTAAAATAGTTTGTTTTTCTTTATTAGAAATAATACAGGCAGTTGAGTTGAAGTGTACCTGATAACCTTCATCGCATAATTGACTTATGGAGACGAGGTTATGCTTGAGTCCTCTTACATAGATTACCTTGTTGAATGTGACTCTCCAATCCTTATTTGTCCATAGCCTTCAGATTGCCCACACTTTGAGTCTCCAAAGATTACCTTTGGTCCAAGCTTCAACTTGTAGTTGAGTAGACTTTCCTTGTTCCCAGTCATATGCTTAGAGTAACCACTATCCAGGTACCATACTTGATTTACAGCTGGACAGCTCTTCATCTGTAGACAAAATAGTTAGTTGTTCTTGACCCAGGTAACCTTGGGTCCTTACTGATTTACATAACTGTAACTGGAAATATAAGAGCATTCAGGTTGATTTTTGTAACCTTTAGGATGATATCTTCTATCCATTGACTAAAAGGATTAATGTTACTTTTAGAATTTAGGTTTCTGTTATTAGGATCTGGGATCGATGATTTCTGGTTGGATCGTCGACCTGAGCTCAACAATGTTGGATGAGATCGTCGATCTCGTCTCGAAGAATGAAGATATTCATTCTTGGGGCACCAAAATCGTCGATCTCTTGTCGATGAACCATACTGATATCGTTGATCGTAAATTGAAGATTGATTATTACTGAAATTTGCGTTCAGAGATCGTCGTTCTGAGGTCGACGATCTATTCATGTATCGTCGATCTGAGTTCGACGATAACTGCTGAACATTGTTACTTTTCTTATTCTTCTGTTTTTTAAGTTTGTTCTTAGTTTCAATTTGTTTAAGGACTTCATTAACCTTATTGACTTATTCAGTGTTTTTTTTTTCCTTTATCAGAAACAAAGTTCACAGGTTTTGGAAGATGATTCTTCTAGATTAGGGTTGGTTCACTGGATGAAGCTCCTAGTCCTAGTTTGCAGTAATTAGTTCTAGCATTTAGTGTGCTTGTTATATCTAACAATTTTAAGCTTCTGCCATTTAATGATTCTTCTAACATTTTGGCTTTGCTAAGTTCAGATTTCAGAAAAATAATTTGTTCATTTACAGATTTTAATTCATTAGATAGATTTGCATTTTCAGAAGTGAGCTTATCTAGAGCATTTAATTTTTATCTGAGAAGTTTGATTTCCTTCTCAGAGCTTATCAAATCTAAACATAAATTTTTAAATTCAAATTTGAATTCATCAGATTCAAAATCATAAGAGGCTAATACCTGATCTTCAGCTGACAGGCTTTCTTCATTATCAGATTCACTGTATCTGATCTGTTGTTGCTGGCATCAATTGCCATGAGGCAAACTTCATTTGCCTTTGCCTCCTCTTCTTCTTCACTGGAACTTGAAGATGAAGATTCATCTTCTGTTTTACTCCAGCTTTCAGCCACAAACCCTCTATCCTTCTTTTTGTGCTTGCTAGAAGATGGCTTGCTGTAATGCTTGCTCCTGGAGTCCTTCTCTCTTCTATTCTCCTTCTTCTAATTCTCTGGACATTCTGAGAGGAAATGTCCAGGTTTCTTGCAGCCAAAACATACCACCTCTTTAGTAGGGGTTTTATCATACCTGGGCTTATCATCCTTCCTAGATGACTTCCTCCTGAAATCCTTCATTGCCATCTTGTAGAATCTTTTGGCAAGCAAGTTCATCAGATCTTCATTTATAGATGGAGTCTCAGTCTCCTCAACAGCCTTGAATGCAAGGCTGTGCACCTTCCTTGCTAGTGGAGGTGTTCTTTTATCAGCTGCTTCCCTGGACTTTATCAGCTGTTCATAGGACTTTAACTTTCCTAAAAGAGATTTAGTGGAAATCTCATTTAGGCTCCTGGCCTCCTTGATAGGCCAGATCCTTGAATCCCATAAGCTTGGGAAGCACATGAGGATTTTGTCATTCACCTCTGTGAGGGTGATGTCCTTGTCTAAGGTCTTTAGCTCATTGATGATTGAGCTTAACCTGTTGTACATATCAGCTACTATTTCAGCTTCCTCCTTCTTGAAGTTCTCATATTGGGATATGAGGTTTGATCTTCTGTCTTTTCTCTCATCAACAGATCCAGCCACCATTTGATTCAGGGAATCCCAAATGGCCTTGGTTGATGTGCATTCAGCCACCTTCTGGAAAATGTCATCTGACATTGTTTGGGCCAATATGTTCATTGCATTGGCATCAGTAATTTTGGCCTTCCTCTGAGCCTCAGTCCACTCAGGTGGTGGAACTGCATTAGTGCTGGATGATGTTGCTATTATAAGTGCTGCAGGGTGACCTGTCAAAATGGAATTGTAGATATCTTCATCAATGGAGTTCATATATAACTTTATTCTTGCCTTCCAGATGGCAAACTTGTTCAGGTTGCACACTGGAGGCCTAGTGCTTGCATAATCTTTGTTCTGGGTCATGTTGTCTATGTGAATCTACTAGAAATATAAAGAGATCTAACTTAGGATCTTTGGTTCAAGGGTTAACTTGTACAACCAAAAGAACTTCCCTCTGATACCAATTGAAAGTGAGGGTTAGATCTAATATACTCTAGAGGGGGGGGGTGAATAGAGTATTTTTAAATAATTAAACTTTTTTGCTGAATAATATAACTTGTTCCTAAACTCAAATGCTATATCACATCACAATAGATTAAACTAATAAAAATCACATAATCCTAACTATCACAGCCACAACAAGAACAAAAGAAAAAGGCAACTAGACAACACAAAAATTTTATAGTGGTTCCCCAACCTGGGTACATCCACTATTCTACCACCCTGGTAGGAATCCACTCAGTTTTTTGTTCAGGTGACTGCCACCAATGAGCTTTTGGTAAGGTGCTCAAAAACCAATCCTCAAGTCTTTTGGTTAGGAGACTTGCAACCAGGAATCACTTTTGAAGGGAGTAGAGAACCCTTTTTACAGAGGGGGTGAGAGTGTGATGATGTCTTCTCTTTCTCAAGTATTCAACTGAGAAGACTCTGTGGATTTGATGGTGTCAAAAGCTCCCCTTGAAATACTAAATTTATTCAGGGTGAAAGTAACTTTGCTTCAGGGTGATAGGCCTTCAAGCTTTCAACTTCAACCAGAAGAACTTCAGGAACTCCTTGACAGATGCAGTAGTTGTTGTCCTTTGAAAGTTCCTGAGAGGATGACAGAAGAAGAAGACTCTTGATTTAAATGATTGTTCTTCTTCTTCTGAAATCTATTCTTCTTCTTGTCTAGCAGTTCTTTCTTTCTAGCGCTTTGTTGTCAAGAGAGAGCGAGAGCAGAGAGAATCCTTGTTTCGAGACGATGGTGTTCTACTCTTCCTGACTGGTTTTCTGTTTGTCTGTATCAGTTGTATTATCTAGAAGAGGAAAAATCCATCTTTTATATTTTCTATGTAAATGTCCTTTTGAATTTCGAAATCCTTTATGCATTCAATGCTGACGGCCTTGAAAAATTTGCATTGATTAGTTTTCCCAACTGTCCTTTTGGAAAACAGCAAGCAATAATCCTGATGAAGACCATAATTAATGCTCTTGTCTAACGGTAATATTCAGAGAATATTAGAGCATTAATTACTCAGGAATCATTGCAATATAATAGGAACGGAAGAGGAAAATAGCCAAGTCTGGATTCGTCGACCTGAGTCCATAGTTCGTCGAGCTGAGGTCCAAGTTCGTCGACCTCTGAATGGCTGACTGCTGCTTGACGACTTTCCTATTATGTGCACCAAGTTCTTCAATCTGATGTCCAAGATCGTCAACCTGAGACCTGAGAACTGAGTTCGTCTAGCTGAGGTCCAAGATCGTCGACCTGAGTTTTGATTCTGGACTTAGACTGTTTTCTAGTGCTGAGTGTTGAAACATTATTTTGGCGTTGAGTGTGATGTTCTCTGTCATTGAGTGTTGAATCATCATTCTGGCGTTGAGTGTGATGTCCTCTGGCATTGAGTGTTGAATCATCATTCTGGTGTTGAGTGTTGAAACATCTGATTCAGAATGAGTCGATTTGGGACCAGAGAACAGAGTTCATCTAGCTGATGTTCTAAGTTTGCCGACCAAAGTTTGACTTAGAAGTGTTGTCACTTTGTCTAGAGTTTGTCGATCTGAGAATCAAGTTCGTCGAGCTCACCTCAGAGAATTGTCTCTGAGTTCGTCGAGCTGAGCACGACTTTCGTCGACCTGAGATCGACGAACATAGAGCTCTTTTTCTAAGTCTTGAATTTTCTCTAAGTCTTGAGTCTCTGGCAGTGTTGGAGGCTGGTCCCTGGCATTGTTGATTCTAAGGACTAGACCTAGACTCTAGGACACAACCATGACCCTAGCTATACATGTTGGGTCATATCCTGACTTAGTGAGCCTAGCCCAAATCCAACTAGGGATCCAACATCATGAACTTCTCCTTGATGAACTTCAATAGATTCTTGGGTAGCAAGTTCTTGGTGAATTTGTCCAGCTCAATCCTTTCCCGAACAACCACTCTCCTAGACTCCTCCATGGGGCAGTGCTTTCAAGATTTCTAGGGATCATATGTTCTGAGAATTTTGGGTGATGGTCCCCTGTTTTCTCCCCCTCAACATGACTGGGGGTTGGATGTGAATTTTCAGCTTTATAAACTTTCCTTCGTCTTCTCTTCTTTATGGCCACTTAACCTGTAAAGCTTGTTTCAATCTTTTTCTCCTCTCCTCGAGAGAGCCTAGAGCTTGCTCCTGCCTTCTCAGTTTTGGGAAAAGGTTTATCCTATCTCTGTATAGTTATGTAATCCATCTTCTTAAGGTAGTGGAGAGGAACTTCAGGTGCTTTATCTAGCCTATCTCCTAGGCTCTTAGATAGGTATATAGAAACCATTTTTACCATTGTGGGGGCTGATATGCATGCTTGCAGTTTTCTTAGAACTACTTTGCTCCAATCAGTTCTTTTGGTTAGAATAACATCAGACATAATTCTGAACATTTCCCTAGAAATTCTGTCATGGGATCCATGTTTGCATAATAAGGTCCTTTCTATGATATTTGCCAACAGTTTACCTGGAGGATTCATGTCACTTTTCTCTAGTGAGCCATATTACTTTCTAGAATAATTGAACCACTCTAGGGCTGCAGTAGTGTCCTCCTTGGTAATCACCTCTTTCGCTTAACCATCTTGAAGGGTAGGTAGTTCTAGATGACGACATATGCTCCTTACCGTGAGTCAAAGATGGTGGTTAAGTACTGTAGTTTTGATGTTTGAGCCAGAACTACTTACCTCTGCATTCTGAAAGAATTCCTCTACAATAGTTGGAACTATCCTTGTTGGTTCTGATAAGATAACCTCTAAGACTATCACGCTTAAGAAGAATATGACATTTTAAATCTCTTTAGAACATGTCCTGAAGCCGCCCCCTGTGACTTTGCAGCCAGTGTTGATTTTCTATGACGAATTCTCCTTAAACGCCATTGGCGAGGCTAGGGTTCGAAGGAGAGAGGTTTTTCTTTGTCGACACGAGAGTGGAGTGCGAGAACGATGGTGCCGACATTTGGGGTTTTAGAGCTTATTTAACTTAAGGTCCCCGTTATTTCTAATTTTATTAATATAAAAAGAATTCCAAACGGTGCATACCTGTTTAAGGAATAAAATTTGTAGAAATTGAGTGTCGATATCCCCATTTTATCGAAATTTCTTTATTGTTTTTTATAGCACTACATTCTTCTATATTAAGTCTTTTTGCCTGCATCTTGGTTAAAACTCTAAATTCTACTAGCACACTAAAGAAAAATAATAAAACAAATACATGATACATCATCTAGTGGAGTGGTTAAACATTGAATTCATTCAAGATTCAATATGCCTAGTTCAATTTTAAAGAAATTTAACTCTTTAACTAGAGGCTTAATGAAGATGTCTGCCACTTATCAGTGGGGACAAACTCAAGACAAATATCTTTTTTTTCTACATGATCTCTATTGAAGTGATACCTTAGCTCAATGTGCTTGGTCCTTGTGTGAGACACATGATTTTTGGCGATTTAGATTGCACTAGATGAGTCACAGAATAAAGGTACTTTACTTAGCTAGATGTTGTAATCTTTTAATTGGTGTTGTATCCAGAGCATTTGAGCACAACAACTTCTAGCTGAAATATATTCTGACTCTGCTGTTGATATGACCATACTTGTCTACTTCTTACTACTCTAGGAAATAAGCCTTCTTCCAAGAAACTGACATGTTCCTAAAGTACTCTTCATGTCTTCCTTACATCTTATAAAATCTGCATATGAAAAGTCTGTTAGCTCAAAATCATTACTTCTAGGGTATCATAAGCTAAGATTAGGTGTACCCTTTAGGTATCTTAGAATCCTCTTGACAGAAGTATAATGAGATTCCTTAAGATTCACTTGATACCTAGCATAAACACATGTGAAAAACATGATGTATGGTCTACTGGTAGTTAGGTAGAGCAGGAACCCAATTATACATCTATACATGGTTTCATTAAAAGGTTTCCCTTTTTCATCCTTGTCTAGATATACATTTGAGCCTATTGGAGTCCTCATGGAGGTTGCAATCTCCATTCCAAACTTCTTTATAAGCTTTTTTGTGAACTTGGTCTGTGAGATGAAGATCCCATCTTCATATTATTTCACTTGGAGCCCTAGGAAGTATTTCAACTATCTTATGATGCTCATTTCAAACTTCCCTTGCATAAGTTTAGCAAACTTTTTGCAAAGATTATTGTCTGTAGATCCAAAGATGATGTCATCTATATAGATTTGTAATAACAAAATCTTGTCTTTAATTTCTCTTACAAATAATGTATTGTCTACCTCCCCCCTTGAAAATTTGTTTTCTATGAGGAAATTATACAATGTCTCATACCAGGCTCTAGGTACTTGTTTGAGACCATATAAAGCTTTTCTTAAATGATAAACATGAGTTAGATGTGAGGGATTTACAAAACCTGGAGGTTGTTCTACAAATACTTCCTCTTTTAAATCTCCATTGAGGAAGGCATACTTCACATCCATTTGGTAAACCTTTAACCCTTTGTGAGTTGCATATGCTAGAAACAACCTTAGGACCTCCAATCTTGCCACTGGTGTAAAAGTCTGATCAAAATCTATTCCTTCTTCTTGTTTGTACCATTTTAGCCTTGTTATTGATAATGATTCCTTGCTCATTCAAATTGTTTTTGAACACCCACTTTGTCCCAATGATATTATGGTTGAGAGGCCTGGGGACCAGCTTCCAGACCATGCATCTCTTGAATTGTTCAGGCTCTACATGCATAGCCAAGCTCTAAGAAAGATCTGAGTTGGCTTCATCAAACTTCTTTGGCACTACCTGAGAGAGAAAGTTCAGGTGGAACACTTAATTTATAGACATGCTTTTGGTCTGTAATCCAAGATCCAGATCACCAATGATTTGAGTTTGAGGGTGGTCTCTTTGATTCCTTGTAGCTATTGGCAACCTTTCTGCAAACTCTTGTTCTTCAGGTTCAGGATGGGCTGTATTTGGATCTATCCTTTCAACAGCTTCATTTTCATCTTCTTTGGAAGTGCTTCCATCTTGGATTAGTTCATCAGGTGTGGTCAGTTCACCCTTCTTCTTTTGGTCATTAATAGATGCCCTTTCCAAGCGTTGATAATACCTGCAGTACTAGAAGAGAAAGAATAGCCCTTGTAGATCAGGATGGTCTCATTAAATTGTTGGGTATATTGGAAAATGTGTACCAGATTTGGAGAAGCTTCATCTTAGTCAATGATATGCATCAATTTGTATTTAATAAATGTTTGAGTTACATTGTGCAAGTTTAAGCATTTGAAGAAAATTTTCTAAGTACAAGTGTCGACACTTTTGAAGAAGTTGTGTCGACACTTAGAAGCTGTGTCGACACTTATGAAGACTTGTGTCAACACGCTGAAGTTGTGTCGACACTTATAAAGGTATTGTGTCGACACTCAAGTTGTGTCGACTCTTATGAAGAAGTGGTGTCGACATTCAAGCTAAGTCGACATTTCTGAAGAAGCTATGTCGACACTCAGAATTATGTCGACACCTGAGCCAAGAGTTATGTCGACACTAGAAGTAATTGTGTTGACACACAAAACTTTTGTCGACACACACTCAACGCCGTCTGGATACTTTCAACACTGTCGACATTCATTCAACGCCGTCTGTCGACAACAGCTATGTCGAGACCAGAAGCAGCTGTGTCGACACACAAGACTTATGTCGGCACCTACTCAACGCCATCTGCCAGCAACAGCTTTTTTGACACTGGAAGCATTTGTGTCGACACACAGGAATTGTGTCGACACATTCAACAGAAGATGTGTCGAGAAGAAGAAGTATGTCTGTGTCGACACTTGGAGTATTTTGTCGACACCATGAAGACTTGTGTCGACACTTGGCCAATATGTTTCGACACATATGAAGCAGCATGCTGAGTGGTTTGTACTGAGATGGAATGACTCTGACGACTCTGCTGACATGTCTGGGGACTTGATAGCTGTCATATCCAACCGGTCTGACACCTCTTCAAATCTGTCAGTAGTTTGTTAGAAACCGGATCAGCCGGTAACCATGAAGCAAACTCAATATAAAATACAGATTGGAAACTACAAAAAGACGAAAAAAATGAATTCTGTGAAGAGAAACAGATTCAGATTTGTTCTGCAAGAAAGATTCAGATTCCAATCTGAATTTAAGAAAGAAGCTGACTGAAGATCAACTTCAACAACAAGAAGATCCACCTTATTTTTTTTCTATCAAGAAGCTTTGAGAAGCTAAGTCAGGTTGGATCAGAAGGATCAGTTCAGTCAAGAACTGATCAAGAAGGCTTCACCAACAGAGGAATCTAGCTGGTGAATTTGTTTATTTCTTATTACATTCTATTTCTTGTAAGATCTATTATCAGATCTGAGTTGTAAGCCTGAAATTATAAAGGCTGAGGTAGGGTTGTTAGCCTGAGGTGTAGGACTTGTGGAAAGTCTGAGTTGTAAGCCTAGTTATAAAGGCTAAGGTAGGGTTGAGGCCTGAGGTAGGATTCTGGGGAAGAATCTGAGGTAGGACTTGTTAAGTCTGAGCTGTAGGAACCATTTTGGTTCTGAGTTTGTAAGATCTGGGTATCTGAGCCAGTGGAAGGAAGTTAGGCTGAATCCAGTTATCTACTGGATAAGCGGAGGGGAAAAGTGGATGTACCCATATCTTGGGGAACCACTATAGATCTGGTGTTTGCTGTAATGTGTTTATATTCTGCAATTTGATTAATCTATGTTGGATGATTATCTAACTGTTTGTCTAAAAAGGACTTTAAAAGATTAGAACCTATTCACCCCCCCCCCTCTAGGTGTTTAGGATCTTGAAACAAAGTCTTCCAAGTAGTATCAGAGGGAGGTTACTCAAAGATTGACTTAACAGTCAGAGTTATTCTACAAGGCAAATAACAGATATCAAGAATGTGTTCAAATGAGAATAAAAAGGAATTTGGATCTATGAAATTACCTATATGCTGGAAATAATCCTTTGGCATTTGGAAGGAAAGGGTCAGGTTGTTTATGGATCATCTGATCCAAGAATTTATATCACAGTATAGGAAGGCTCCTTCATTCCAATGAAGGTATAAGTTCTTGATGCAAACATTCAAACTCCAAAGAGCTATTCTGAAATGACCAAGGATGAAATCATCCTGGCAACACTAGATAAAAGAGCACAAAATATTATTGTAAGTGCTATAGATGATGTCACTTTTCAGAATCTGGTGCATTGTAAAACCTCCAAAGAAATGTGGGACACATTGATTGTCTACATGGAGGGAACAGAGGAAGTCAGAGAGGACAGGAAGTCTATGCTTAACCAGGAGTATGAGAGCTTTAGACAAGCTAAATCTGACAGCATAGCTGAATGCTATAAGAAGTTCTTTAGAATAGTAAATGAGTTGATGACCTATGGAAGGGTATTCAACACTTATGAACTGAATGATAAGTTTCTTAGGTCTCTAACAAGGGATTGAGACACTAAGATATGTGCCATCAGATAAGTGGTCAGGCTGGCTGATACACCTCCACCTACACTTTTTGGAAAGTTACTATCATATGAAATGCAGCTTACTGCTAGAAAAGAAGAGGAGAAGGGCAGCAGATCTGAGTTTAAGGAAAAGTCAGTGGTCTTCAAAGCTGAAGGCTCAAGAAAGGGTAGGAGAAAAATCTCCTTCTCCACCCAGAAGGAGTACTGGGGCAGAAGAAGGAATTTCTGAAAATAACACATCAGATAGTCATACTTCTTATGAGGATTTTACTGCCTTTACAAGGCAATTCCAAAGTTTTATGAAGAAAAAGAAGTGGAGAACCAGGCCATCATCTTCATCCTATTCCAAGGATGAGTACTATAGGAAGAAGAAGGCACCCAAGGAGGACATGTATTCCTCTAAACCTGGTAAACAATCTAATACTCAGATTGTGTGTTATTGCTGCAATAGGACTAGACATGTCATAGCTGACTGTCCTGACAAAAGAAAGGAGTCAAAGGACAAGAAGAAGCAGCAGGTCAAAGGTAAGAAGGAGAAGTCTCTAGTTGCTCAGAAAGAGAAGAGTTGGACAGACTCTTCATCTTCAGAATCTTGAGAAGAAGAAGCAGAAGAATATGTTGGGCAATTCTCAACAGAAGAGGAGTCTAGGGAACAAGAATTTCTACAGATGCTGGACTCCATAAATAGAGTTGAAGACCATTATTGTAGAGGGCTGATGCCTCAATCTGAAGATGATCAGTGCCAGGATCAGCCTAGACCAAGTAAGGTAAACTATTCTCCCTTAGTTTCAGATTTCTTTACTGTATCAGAATCAGAAGCAAATTCTTCAATAAAAGTGGATGGATCTGAGTCTGAAGGGGATGTACACAAACTCATTGATGAGTATGGTGGGTTGTTGCAATCTCTGAAGAAGAGCAAGTTTCTTGTTAAAATGCAGGCCAAAGAGATTGAGTCTCTTAAGCTGGCTGTAGCAGATTCAACTAAGATGTTGGATCTAAAACTGAATGAGGTCGCCAAATTGAAGAACATTACAGTTATTCAAATGGGCACAATCTCTTTCAAAGAGAATCATATCAAGAAACTGGAGGCAAAACTTCAGCAAGAGACAGAGCTATTGGTTAAATTCTCCAAGCCCAAATATGTCTTACCCCTAATAGACAATTTTATTTCACAAAAAGGGAAGACTGGTCTAGGCTTTAAGGGAATAACTAGGGCTTTCAATTCACATAGAAAAGATAAGGGCCTAGTTCAGCCTCTAGTTGTTGAACCCCCTATTTTTTTTAGGAAGGTGGTGAATCCTACTAACAGGTATGATCATGACACTACACATTGTCACTGTGAGCATGGAAATCACATGGGCAAGGGTGCAAATGCTTACAGACCACACTATCGGCATGCCCATCATGTTCAAGAGGATTTCTTTAAGAGTGATGCTCCAGTACCAACTCTCAACAAGACTGCTGGCAACAAAGCAGTAAAGTCTTTACCTAAGAAAAAATATAATAGGTTTGAGTGTTGGTGTTGTGGCAAGGTGGCGTACTTTTCCATGGATTGCTGGTTTAACACTAGTATTAAAACCAAGAGTAGTTTTCCTGTTAGAACAGTTGCAGGATTTCAAACTAACAAGGACCTAGGACCCACTAGCAAGTTGGGTTCTAAGGGTAAGTAATTCTTCATGTGTTGCAGGTGAATCCAAGTGACCATACCCCTATATGGTACTTGGATAGTGGTTGTTCCAGACATATGACAGGAACAAGGAGAATGTTGAGGGACTATGTGCCCATAGAGAATGGACCCAAAGTTATCTTTGGTGGATCATAAAATGGTATCATCAAAGGATTTGGTAACATTACTTGTGATTCAATTACTGTCACTAAAGTGGCTTATGTGAAGGGTTTAAAACATAATTTAATTAGCATAAGTCAACTTAGTGATCTAGGTTATGTCATTTCTTTTCTCAAAGGGGAGTGCCAGATAAGAAGATCAAGTGATCAAGAGATCATTTTGACTGGCTCTAGGAAAGGAAATGTGTATTGCCTTAACCTAGATTGTGAGTTTAACAACTCACCAATTTATCTGGTTGCAGGAGAGAAAGCTTCTCTATGTGTTAAATGGCACAAGAGACTAGCTCATCTAAACTATAAGTCTATAGGGCTGCTGTTCAGTATGGGATTAGTGAGAAATGGTCCTCAAATTAAGTGCATCAAAGAGGGTGTGTGTTCAGCTTGCCAAAAAGGCAAGCAGACTAAGTCCTCTTTCCAAGAACTTGACATCAAAGATTCAATGAGATGTTTATATCTCATTCATATGGATTTGTTTGGTCCTATGCCAGTTCACAGTCTTGGTAGGAAAGTATACACACTTGTTGTTGTGGATGACTATTCCAAATATACATGGGTTTTCTTCTTGAGGCAGAAACCTAAAACCCCATCTGTTTTTCAGACTTTTGTTAGACAAATACAGAATGAATACAACAGTTCAATGGTCAAAATCAGAAGTGACCATGGAACCGAATTTTAGTCTGAATGCATGACAAGATTCTGTGAAGAACTTGGGATTCATCATGAATTCTCTTCACCTAGAACTCCTCAGCAAAATAGTGCTGCTGAAAGAAAGAATAGGACTCTAATTGAGACTAGTAGAACTCTACTAAATGATATTACTCTCCCTGAATACTTTTGGGCTGAGGCAGTTAATACTGCATGTCATGTGCTCAATAGAGCCTCCATCAATAAGAAACACAAGATGACTCCCTACCAGATTTTGAAAGGAAGAAAACCAAACATATCTTACTTTAGAATCTTTGGTAGCAAGTGTTTTATACTAGTCAATGGTAAGAACTACCAAACTAAGTTTGCCGCCAAATCCCTAGAAGGGATATTTGTTGGGTACAACAACAACAGTAGAGCATACATGATCTACAACTTGACTACCCAAGTTGTAGAAGAATCTGTGCATGTTGTATTTGATGAGTCAAAATTTATTAACAATGGATTGTCTAGGTCTTCTGTTAGCTCTACAGGTTTAACAGATAGGCTAGACAAGCTGACCATCAATGAAGATGTTACTGCTAGGTTGGATAAAGATAAAGAGGCCAGCAATCCAGGGGGAGAACAAGTCTCTCTGGATGAAGAAGACAGTGTGGAGCATCAAGTTGAAGAAACTGGAGAAGACCATAATGCTGACAGATTTCCTCCAGCAAGGAGACACCTGAAGGATCATCCAGTTCACCAAATCATTGGTGATGCAAGTCAAGGTGTTCTAACAAGGAGCAGGAGCATGAACACAGTTCTATGTTCTAGCTTCCTGTCTCAAATAGAACCCAGGAAGATTGAAGAAGCAATGCAAGACACCAACTGGATAGATGCAATGCAAGAAGAGCTCAGTCAGTTCAAAAGGTGTAAAGTCTGGGAGCTAGTGCCAAAACCTAAGGATCACAACATAATAGGAACTAAATGGATCTACAGGAACAAGATTGATGAGAATGGCACAATATTCAAGAATAAGGCTAGACTGGTAGCAAAAGGCTACAGGCAAGAGGAAGGTATTGATTTTGATCAAACCTTTGCTACAGTGGCAAGGCTGGAGGCTATAAGGCTGTTCTTGGCCTATGTTGCCTATCAAGGGTTCAAGGTATACCAGATGGATGTAAAATCTGCATTTCTGAATGGTGATTTAAAAGAAGAAGTCTATGTTGAACAACCCTCAGGTTTTGTAGACTCTCACTTTCCTGATTATATATATAGGCTTAGGAAAGCTCTATATGGTTTGAAACAAGCTCCATGGGCTTGGTATGAAACCTTGTCTGCCTTCCTTATTGAGAATAAATTCTCTAGAGGAAAGATAGACAAAACTATATTCTGTAGGGAATCAAAAGGCAAGATAATACTAGTCCAGATATATGTGGATGACATTATCTTTGGTTCTACTGAAAGCAACCTTTGTAGGAAGTTTGCCAAACTTATGCAAGGGAAGTTTGAGATGAGCAGTATGAGTGAGCTGAAGTTCTTCTTGGGACTTCAAGTTAGACAAACTGAGAATGGATTGTCCATTTCCCAGTCTAAGTTCACCAAGGAGTTAATTAAAAAGTATGGTTTAGACTCAGCTTCTACCATGAAAACTTCAATGGGAACAAGTATGCCTATAGGAAAAGATGAGGCAGAGAAACCTGTTGATGAGTCTTTGTATAGAGGGATAATTGGCTCTGTACTCTATTTGACTGCAAGTAGACCTGACATCATGTATTCAACATGTATCTGTGCTAGGTATAAAGCTTGCCCTAAGGAATCTCATTATACTGCAGTTAAGAGAATTCTGAGATATCTTAAGGATACACCTAATCTAGGCCTTTGGTATCCTAAGAATAGATATTTCTTACTAACCGGTTTCTCAGATGCAGACTTTGCTGGATGCAAAGAAGACAAGAAGAGTACCACAGGAACTTGTCAATTCCTTGGTGGGAGGCTGGTGTCATGGAGCAGCAAGAAGTAAACTAGTGTAGTTATATCAACAGCTGAATCAGAGTATATAGTTGTAGGTATCTGATGTGCACAATTGATGTGGATAAAGCATCAACTAGAAGATTATGACATCCAGGTAAGTAGAATTCCTCTATTTTGTGATTCTACAAGTGCTATTTCTATTGTTAAGAATCTTGTATCACATAGTAGGATCAAGCATATAGAAATTAAGTTTCATTTCATCAGAGAACATGTAGAGAAGGAAAATATTAGCCTAGAATTTGTGAAAACTGATAATAAAATAGCTTATATTTGTACAAAACCTCTAGATGAAACTAAATTCAATTATTTTAAATTTGAATTAGGAATGTTGAACCTAGAATAGGTTAGCATAAGAATCCCTAAGGAGAATATGTTAGCATCTAATTTCTCTAGAAATTTGTCTTAGTACAATGTTTGTGTCGACACAAACAAGCTGTGTCGACACACTCAATATGTTGTGTCGACTTAGTAAAAGGAAGTGTCGACACAGAAACAGTATCTGTGTCGACAGGAGAATTGATGTCAACACAACTATGTCGAGATCTTATGTCGAGAGGATTCTCTTGTCGACACAAGTCTGTCAAGACTTAAGTAGTAAGTGTCGACACAGACACAAGTATGTCGACACAGACACAAGTTTGTCGACACATAAATGTGTCGACTTAAGACAAGTTGTCGACTCTGACATTAGTATGTCGGCACATAGTCGTGTCGACTTAAAACACGTATTGTCGAAACCTAGGTCATTTCTGTCGACACATAAGAAAACTTGTCGACACTGGCATGTCTTTTGACCTGCCCTTACACTTATACTATAAATAGGTGAAACCAAAATCTGGTCGACTACGCTTTCAGTATTCTTGACTTTCCTCCTTCTGTCGACAAAGCTTTTCTTTTTTCTTCTCTTCTCTTCCAACTCTTACATCAATGGCGCCTCGTCAAGAAGACAAAGTCATTGAAGGTTATGAACTGGTTTGTGAAGGGTTCACAACAGCTTCAGATGAAATTCAGGGTGTTATTGCACTAATTTCAGAAAATGGATTGGAGTACTTTGTTTCTGAACCAACAAAGATATGGAAGAAGGAAGTTATAGAGTTTTATTCAACCACTAAAGTGGATCTGCAGGCAAGAAAATTAAAGGGACTGTTCAAAATTCCCTAGTGAAACTCACACTAAAAACTATCAGGAAATCACTTCAGCTTCCATCAGTCAAGGATATAGATGAAATAACCCCTTCCCAGATTATAGAAGCTTTAAGCTGGTGTGGGCTGAGCCTCAATATTAAGATTGGATCGTCTATTACCAGAAAAGGGATGAATTCCCAAGGAAAATTCCTATCTGAAGTAGTTGGCAAAGTGATTCTTTGCAAAATTGGTGGACATGATAGAATCTCTGTCCATATGTTTAATCTTATGGTAAGGATCATATTCAAGATAAATACTGACTGGGCAGTAGTAGTGTTTGATAAAGTTCATGAAGGAACTAAGAAACCAAACATGGGAAGAATTCTGAGTATATGCTTATCTGCTGTAATACCAGATGTATTGAAACAAGTGGCTGGATCAAAAATAAATCATATAAGGAGGATGGATGTAAAAATTCTATCAAGGTGGGATAGAGTTCTGACCAAGGAAATCCCTGCTCCTCAGGAGCAAACTAAGAAAGATAAGAAAAAAAGAAAGTGGTTCCACAGACTGAATCCTCTAGTGATTCTGAGGAGAAAGTGGTCTTCAGTTCTGATGAAGACCAGAAAGAAAAGGATGCACAAGAACAAGTGCAGGGCAGTGTGCCCTAAGAACAAATAGAACAAGCAACTGAGTTGCTTGCCCAAAGGGGAGGCATTGATGATGCAGTCTTAGAAAGTGACATGGCTGCAGATACTGTCATGAACATAGTATCTGAAATCAGCATTACAGCTCAAGAAACTGTTGAGACAGATGCATAAAATGAGCCAATACAGCACGAATTCACCATGAATGACCTATTCTCTGATCTTCCTCCTGCAAAGACTGAGGGGGAGCAGATTGCACAAGAAAAAGATATTCTAAGGATTGAGGGGGAGTTATCTAAGGATGCCCTAGTTGAAAAGGACACAGTTGATATTGAAAGTTCAACTGAATCTTCTGAAGATGAAGAAGCCAAAATGGCTAAGAAAAAGAAACTAGCTGCTTTGAAGAAAAAGAGTTCTAGATATAAAAAGTCATTGCAAATAAGCATAGCTCAACCTACATTAAGCTTGGACTTCAGTTCTTTACTGGTCCAGATGCAGATTAAATTGGATGAACAAAAACAATCTTTAGAAACATATGTGGATAAAATTCATACAGAGTTACAGTTTCAATTGGCCCAGGACATCAAATCTATCAGATTTGAAGTGAATCAAAATAAGAAGGAGATGACAGATTGCTTCCATAAAGGAGGTAATGTTGTGGTGTTCCTAGCCAAGCAACAACAAGCTATCAAAGTTCAAGTGGATGAACTTAAAGTAAAGCACGGACATGTACTTGAAAATCAGATAAGAATGAATGACAATCTTAAAGATTCACATTATGTTATACTGTCAAAGATAAATGATTTATCAACTGCTGTGAAAGATGAAGTGTCAAAGAAAATCAAGGAAGATATAGCTGCAGTTCAAACCACCTTTCAGGCTTCTCAAAATAATATATCTGATTTCTTGACAAAATTCAGAGATTACTTTAAGGAAGGAACTGACCATGTTGTTAATCTGGTCAGGTTTCAAAAGGATGATTTGAGAAGTCATATTGAACGAGAAGTCATAAAGGGGGAGAGATTACTAGTCAAAGCTAGCTCTGACCATGCTAAATGGATTTCCAATAGCATTAGAGCCACTCTTGGATATCATCCTCTTTGTAATGATGATAATGTAGCAGAATCTGGGATACAACCTGTCTATCTTGAATGAGATTAGCCTGAAGTTGCTCAGGTGATCTACCCCCAACCAGACTTTGAAATGGTTCAAGAAGAAGTGCAAAAAATGTATAGTCCTCTACAAGAGGCACAAAATGTAATTTTGAAAAAAGTAGAAATGTCAAAAGCTGCCTTAGAAGCTCAGAAGGAAGCTCAAATATCCAAGAAGAGATTCAGAGAGCAGGTTGAGCTGAAGCCAGACTTTGAGCAGTGGATCCCAACTTCGAGAAACATTATACTTACTGCCTGGAAAGCTATAAAGGATAAAACCCATGACAGGGGTGAATGGTATTCAGAACAGGAATGGAATAAATACAAAGCTGGACAAGAAGCCATTCTTCAACATAGAAGAAGAGCTAAGGCTGGGAAGCTACCTGCTAATGCTCAGGAGCCAAGCAAGTATTTCCCAAAGCCATTCTACGATTTTGAAAGGCAGAAAATTAAGGCTGAAGAACTAAAGAAGAAAGCCCTTAAAGGGAAGAAGCCTGCTGAAGATGCTGAACCTTCTGTACAGGCAAAGATCAAGGCTGGCAAAGGAATTGTCATTAAGGAGCCTAGTCAATAATAGGATAGATAGGCTTATGTATTAAAATAATGTAACATTTTGTGTTCTGATCTAGAAAGGAATCTTTGTAAACATGATATTTCATTTTCTCTAAAAATTGAATGAAATCAGTTCAGTTTTTATTTCTTTGTTATTTACAATGATTATGTGTTTACCTGGTGTAAATTGAATGTTCATCTATTTCTATTTCTATTTTATTATGAGAGATGTATGTCTTTGACTAAGGGTTATGACTTCTCCAAATAGGGGGAGATTGTTGGGTACATTGGAAAATGTGTACCAGATTTGGAAAAGCCTCATCTTAGTCAATGATATGAATCAATTTGTATTTAATAGATGTTTGAGTTACATTATGCAGGTTTAAGCATTTGAAGAAAATTTTCTAAGTACAAGTGTCGACACTTGTGAAGAAGTTGTGTCGACACCCAGAAGCTGTGTCGACACTTATGAAGACTTGTGTCGACACTTATGAAGGTATTGTGTCGACACTCAAGTTGTGTCGACTCTTATGAAGAAGTGGTGTCGACATTCAAGCTAAGTTGACATTTCTGAAGAAGCTGTGTCGACACTCAGAATTGTGTCGACGCCTGAGCCAGGAGTTATGTTGACACCAGAAGTAATTGTGTCGACACACAGGACTTGTGTCGACACACAGGACTTGTGTCGACATACACTCAACGCCGTCTGGATACTTTCAACACTGTAGACATTCATTCAATGCCGTCTGACGACAACGGCTATATTTAGACCAGAAGCAGCTGTGTCGACACACAGGACTTGTGTCGACACCTACTCAATGTCATCTGCCAGCAACAGCTAGTTCGACACCGGAAGCATTTGTGTCGACACACAGGACTTGTGTCAACACATTCAACAGAAGATATGTCGAGAGGCAGAAGTATGTCTGTGTGGACACTTGGAGTATTGTGTCGACACCATGAAGACTTGTGTCGACACTTGGCCAATATGTGTCGACATATATGAAGCAGCCTGTTGAGTGGTTTGTACTGAGATGGAATGACTCTGACGACTCTACGGACATGTCTGGTGACTTGACAGCTATCATATCCAACCAGTCTTACACCTCTTCAGATCTGTCAGTAGTTTGTTAGAAACCGAATCAGCCGGTAACCATGAAGCAAACTCTAAATAAGAAACAGATTGGAAACTACAAAAAGACGGAAAAAAAAGAAATTCTGTGAAGAGAAATAGATTCAGATTTATTCTACAAGAAAAATTCAGATTTATTCTACAAGAAAGATTCAGATTCCAATCTGAATTTAAGGAAGAAGCTGACTTAAGATCAACTTCAACAGCAAGAAGATCCACCTTATTTTGTTCTATCAAGAAGCTTTAAAAAGTTAAGTCAGGTTGGATGATAAGGATCAGTTCAATCAAGAAATGATCAAGAAGGCTTCACCAACAGAGGAATCTAGCTGGTGAATTTGTTTATTTCTTATTATATTCTATTTCTTGTGAGATCTATTATCAGATCTGAGTTGTAAGCCTGAAATTATAAAGGCTGAGGTAGGGCTGTTATCCTGAGGTGTAGGACATATGGAAAGTCTGTGTTGTAAGCCTAGTTATAAAGGCTGAGGTAGGGCTGAGGCCTGAGGTAGGATTCTGGGGAAGAATCTGAGGTAGGACTTGTTAAGTCTGAGCTGTAGGAACCATTTTGGTTTTGAGTTTGTAAGATCTGGGGATCTGAGCCAGTGGAAGGAAGTTAGACTGAATCCAGTCATCTATTGGATAGGTGGAGGGGGAAAGTGGATGTACATATATCTTGGGGAACCACTATAGATCTGGTGTTTGCTGCGATGTGTTTATATTCTGCAATTTGATTAATCTGTGTTGGATGATTATCTAAATGTTTGCCTAAAAAGGACTTTAAAAGATTAGAACCTATTCACCCCCTATAGGTGTTTAGGCTCTTGAAATAAAGTCTTTCAATTAAATACCACATAAATTGACTCCTCTACTATTTTGATCTTTTTATTTAATATTCTATAAGCTTTACTATGAGAACTATATCCAACAAAAATTCCTTCATAAGTTTTCCCAGTAAACTTAGTCAAAAAATGCTTTCCATTGTTTAATACAAAGCACTTACTTCCAAATATTTTGAATTAGGCCAGGGTTGGTTTTTTGCCTTTCACAAGCTCATAGGGAGTCTTATTGTAAGTCTTGTTGCTAAAAGTCATGTTCTTAATATGGAAAGTTGTGTTGACATCCTCAACCCAGAAGTATTCTGGGAGTGAGGAGTCATTCAGCATAATTCTACAAGCTTCAATTAGGGTTCTATTTTTTCTCCTGCAACTCCATTTTGTTATGGAGTTCTAGGAGAGAAAACTCCTGAAATATTAATAGGCTTTCAAATAATTTGGTCACTACACCAGATTGAAATTCAATCCAATGATCACTCCTAATCTTGGCCATAAAACTGCCCATTTCATTCTAAATTTGCTTGACTAAGCTAGTGAAAATTTCTAGGGTATTTGACTTTTGTCTAAGGAAGAAAACCCAAGTAAACCTAGAGTAATCATCAATAATCACAAAGGTGTAGACCTTTCCTGCTAAAATGTCATAGGACCAAACAAGTCCATGTGTAGTAGGTATAAACACCTAGTGGAGTCCTAAACCCCAATGAGTCTGAATGAGCCCTTTGTTTGCTTGCTCATTTGGCATGCATGATAAGGGCTTTCTTGGACACATTTCCACTTAGGGCCAACTATAAATAAATTTTTTGAAAGCAACTTATTTATGGTCTTATAGTTGAGGTAAGTCAGTCTCTTATGCCATTGCACACAAAGGGATGCTCTATTCTCATCTATAAGACATATAGGAGAGTCAGAATTATTATAAAAGAAATTTAAGCAATAAATATTTTCACTCCTAGTGTTAGTTAGCATGGTCTCTTCAGACTTCTTAATTACGCACTCATCCCTGTGGAAGGCGATAACATAGCTAAGATCACACAGTTGACTTATACTTATTAGATTGTGTTGCAGTCCTTCAACATATGCTACCCTTGAGATGGTGACTATGCCATTGGAGATTTTGTCATATCTATTTGTCTTTCTCTATCAGAACCTCCAAAGTTGACTTTGGGTCCATCTTCAACTGAGGAGTAGTCTGTCAGAAGGCATCTTATTCCAGTTATATGTCTAGAACATCCACTATCCAAGTACTAAATAGAAGTTTGGTTGCCCTTTGGACATCCCTGCAAAAGAGATTACCTTTTCTTTGGCACCCAAATCTTATTGGATCCTAGATACTTATTAGTATTAACACCTTGCTTTAGCTTTAGACTTGATATAGGTGCATTGAAAAATTGTCCATGCTTGGGTGTTGGTCTGCTAGTGGGTACTTTAGAGACAGTTGGGTTAAACCAACAGTCAATATAGCAAAATGCCCAATCTTCTCACTTCACCAGCACTCAAATTTATTTACCATCTCTTGGAGCTCATATCAGGAGTTGAATGACTATTCCTGAAATCAAAAGGGTGTCTAAAAGATATTACATGTGCTTCTTTGCATGGCTTGTGGTGTTGTGCTCGTGGTGACTTGGGGTCCACAGCCATAGCCTTGCCTTTCCTTGCATCTCTTCTTTCAGATACTCTTTCCTTACCTTTGATGCTGGTGTTAACAAAAAACACAAAAGGCCTATGATCTTTCATCACAATTTTCTCATGATTTGGCTTAAGGCACTCTTTCCACAATGCTCATCTTTGGTTCCACTAGTGGAACATCCATTCTTGTAGTATCTATAGACACTTATTAGGTCATAGTTATTAGATGCTAAGAGGACCTTTTTGAAAGTAAGAGGTTGTATGTGTTCTTTCCCTTTGGTATTGGGTCTCCTTTTATTCCTCCTCATATAACCTACATTATTTCAATATGGTGTAGAAAAGGTGTTTTTAACAGTCTAGGGCTTAGAGTATTTAGCCACCAGTTCTCTCTCTTTGACGAGATCATTCCCAAACTTTTTGATGATTCTTTCTTTTTGAATCAATAGCTCAGCTTTCTCATCAATGATTTGCTTGAGCTCAATTCTCTTTGAGTTTATTTGATAGATTTTATCCATCTTTTCCTTAAGATGAACCTTAAGAGGTCTGAGGATCTAAAGCTCTTTAGCTTGCTTTTTTAGCAAGCTTCTTGCTTTTCCCTAATGCCTCAAGGAGGGCAACATAATTCTCCACTATTTCATCAAAGGTGTTTTCTGGTAAGTCCTCATCATTTCCAGATGATGAGCTAGCCTCTAACTCAGCATCAGTTTCATAATCAAAAAATGATAGAGCAGAGTTGAGTTTTACCTCACCAGGATGGGAGTCATCCTGATCTTCCCCTTCATTTATTGCCACAAGTCAACAAATCTCATCTTCTTCTGAGTCTCTTTAAGAGATTGATATTGGAGCTCTGATTCCTATCTGGGTGAGAACATTTGTTGATTCTTCAAACAGTGCAGTCAACCCTACATAGGCATCTTGCTCTTTATATTCAGAGGATCTTGTTACACTATCACTCTAGGTCCTTTCCTTCTTGGCTAGGAGGCTCTTCTCAGGCTTCTTGACTTTCTAGTACTTTTCCTCTTTCTGCCATTTTCTTTCCTTTATTTTGACTGGGAAGCTAGCAATGACATGCTCCGACCTGTTATAATAATAGCAGATAATATCAGTATTAAATTATTTATTATTCTTAGGATGATACCTATCCCTTCAAGATTTCTCTAGTTTATGATTGTGTAGGATCAAATGCATACTCAACTGTTTCAAAAGCCCGGACCGTTGGAAAGGGTGCTACTTAATTTCTTAAATAAGTAGCAGAGCGCCACGGGTCAAGTGAAGGAACGCCGGACACAACAATCCCCCCTGGCATCCAGCACAACTCGTCGGCTCAGAGGTGGGGTTACCACATGGCCCACACGACTCAGAGGTGGGGTTACCACATGTCCACGGTTGTCTTACCCACCAGACCCACACAGGCAGAAGGGAAAAATCGAGATTTAATAGCCCCCCCCCCCAATCTTGAACCTGTGACCTCCTCTGATACCAAATGTAGGATCAAGCGCATACCCAACTGTTTCAAAAGCTCAGACCATTGGAAAGGTCGCTACTTAATTTCTTAAATAAGTAGCAGAGCACCACGGGTCAAGTGAAGGAACGCCGGGCACAACAGATTGTGCCTTCTAGAGTTGGACGAGGAGGAGGATTAGAGATTGTTCCAATACTTCCTCCTTCTCAGAATCTTTTTGAATTGCCTTATGAATAAGGACATGTCTCCATCAAACATTTCTTCCCCAAAAGTTTTTTGTTCAGATTCTTCTAACACCACTGCTTTGCTTGGGGAGATTGAGGCCTTCTCCTTGCCTCTACTAAAGCTTTTAACCTTAAGAGCAACTGTCTTCTCTTTGTTGTGACCTTCTTCACTTTTCCTGGTGTTGAGGTGAAGTTCATGGAACAACAATTTTCAAAATAGGTTTTGGGGCTCAATGTTCCCCAGGTTTCCTATCTCTCTAATTGCACAGATATTTATGTCCCATTCTTTATGTAAGGATCTCAGAAACTTGTAATTCAATTCATAATTTGTGAAGGACCTTCCATTATTTCTTAGTTCATTCATAATTCTGAAGAACTTCTCATAACAGTTTGTAATATTGTCTTTCTTCTCCTGTTTGAAGGCTTCATACTCCTTATTAGGAAGTGATTTTCTATCATTTCTAACCTCTTAAGTTCCTTCCATATATACAATCAATGTATCCCACATTTCTTTGGTAGTTTTATAATGAATGAGGTTCTGAAATATAGAATCATCAATAGCACTAGCAATGTTGTTCTTTGCTCACTTGTCAATGGTAGCCAACATGACTTGATCTTTGGTCATCTCTGAAAGTTTCTTGGGAACTTTTAGGTTTGCATCTATGGCTGAGACAAACATTCGGATATCGAGTCTCTCTTCAACAATAAAAAAGATTATGGGATCAGAAGTTTCCATGAATAGTTTAACTCTCTACTTCCAAATTTCAAAATTCTCCTTCCTATAGATAGGAAGTTTCATGGAGCTAAGTTCTTTGTAACTTTCTCAAGAGCCCATTGCACTTTAAAATTTTAAACCCTTGAGGATCTTGTTCAACTATTATGCCTATTTGAACAACCTCCCTCTGATATCACATGAAAGTTGAAAGACTTATTTCAAGAGCCTAGACACCTAGAGGGAGGGTGAATAGGTTCTAATTTTCTTTATAATTCAGGAAATTAACTAGTATTAACACAGCACAGGAAATACAATTTATAGTACAAAAATCACGGCACAGCAAACACCATATTTATAGTGGTTCCCCAAGGTATGGGTACATCCACTTTCCCCCTTCGCCTATCAAGTAGAGAACTGGATTCAGCCCAACTTCCTTCCACTTGCTCAGATCCACAGATCTTACAACTCAGAACCAGATTAGTTCCTACAGCTCAGACTTATACAAGTCCTACCTCAGATTCTTCCCAAGAATCCTACCCCAGGCCTCAGCCCTACCTCAGCCTTTATCACTAGGCTTACAACTCAGACTATTACCAGTCCTACACATCAGGCACTTAGCCCTACCTCAGCTTTTATAATTACAGGCTTACAATCAGATCTTACAAAAGATCCTACAAGAAATTAATTGTTTAAGAGATATGAAGATAACAACAGATAGAACTCTCTATAGGTGTGTGCTTCTTGATCAGTTCTTGAATAAACTGAATCTTCGGATTCAACCTGACTTAGCTGTTTCAAAGCTTCATGATAGAACAAAATAAGGTTGAACTTTACTTGATGTAGAAGTTGATCTCTTGTCAGCTCCTTCCTTGAATTCAGAATAAGATCTGAATCTTCTCTTGTAGACCGCTCTAGATCTGCCTTCTTAAGGGTTTCCCCTTTTCTTGTTGTCATATTCTCTTTCCCATAATAGCTTGATTACTTCCTTAGTTCTGTTCTTGTTATAGTTGTCAAAGATCTGTCTCTTATATAGAGTTTCCTCATGATTACCGACTGATCCGGTTTGTAACAACCTTCTGACAGTTCTGACAAAGGTGTTAGACTTGTTGGTTATGACAGTTGTCGAGTCACCAATCATGAAAGTTGATTCCTCAAAGACTTTACAACTCAACATGAATCACTCAGCAAACTGCTTCACATGTGTCGACACAAATAGACTGTGTCGACACAAGTCTTGATGATGTCGATACAATACTCTATGTGTTGACATAGTCATTCTTCTGCTACTCAACACAGCTTTTATTTGTATGTGTCGACATAAGTCCTGTGTGTCAACACAACTGCTCCTGGTCTCGACATAACTCCTGAGTGTCGACACAACTTCTGCTTTAGGTGTCGACACAATTCCTGCCTTAGGTGACGACACAATTCTGGGTGTCGACACATCTTCTTCTTCAGGTATCGACACAATGCCTGGGTGTCGACATAGGCCTTGCTTCTAGTGTCGACACAACTTCTGGGTGTCGAAAAAATTCTTCACAAGTGTCGATACTTGTACTTAGAAAAATTTCTTACAAACCTTACACCTGCACAATGAAACTCAAACATCCATCAAATACAAATTGTTGTATATCATTGAGAAGTCATAACCCTTAGTCAAAGATATACATCACTCATAATAAAGCACATAAAAATAAATGTACATACATTTTAGTGCAAGATAACATATAAACAATGTAAATAATTAAAATCAATAGTGAAGCTGATTTTATTTATTAATCAGAAAATTCTGGGTTTACATATTTTTCCTTAGAACAAAAGCAAAAAAGTTACATTGTTCTACACATAAGCCTATCTATCCTATGATAGTCTAGGCTCCTTAATTACAATGTATTTTCCAGATCTAATCTTTGCCTGCACAGAAGGTTCTATATCATCAGCAGGTTTCTTTCCTTTCAAATCCTTCTTCTTTAGTTCTTCAGCCTTTATCCTTTGCCTTTAAAAATAGTGAAAAGGCTTGGGGAAGTACCTGCTAGGCTCCAGAGCATTAGCAGTTAGCTTCCCAGCTTTTGCACTCCCTCTGTACTGAAGAATGGCTTCTTCCCTGGCTTGATACTTGTTCTATTCTTGCTCAGAATGTCATTTACCCCAATCATAGGTCTTATCCTTTACAGCCTTCCAGGCAGTCAAAATAATATTCCTGGAAGTAGGGTTCCATTGCTCAAAATCTGGCTTCAACTCAGCCTGTTCTCTGAACCTTTTCTTGGATAGTTGTGCTTCCTTCTGAGCTTCCTTCTGAGCTTCCTTGGCAGCCTCTGACATGTCTACTTTTTCAATGATCACATTTGGTGCCTCCTATTGATGGTTGTACATTGTCTGTACTCCTTGTTGAACCATATCAAAGTCAGCAGGATGGTAAATAACCTGTGCAACTTCAGGCTGATCTCCTTCAATATTAGCAGGTTACACTCCAGACTCAACAACATTATCATCATCACACAAAGGAGGAAAGCCAAGTGTAGCTCTGATGATATTAGAGACCCATTTTGCATGGTCAGAGCTAGATTTGACTAACAATCTCTCCCCCTTTATGACTTCTTTAGTTATATGATCCCTCAGATCAGTCTTTTGAAACCTTATCTGATCAGCCAGATATTCTGTACCTTCTTGATAGTAAGCTTTGAACTTAGTTAGGTAATCAGAAATGGTCTTTTGAGAGGCTCCAATAGCTGTTTGGACAGCAGCTAGATCTTCTTGTATTTGTTTTGATAATTCAGTTTTCAAATCAGTGGAAATACTTCCCAGTTTTTTGATGATTTCTTCATGGGAGTCTTTGAGGATTTCATTAGACCTGAATTGATTTTCTAAAACATATCCTTGCTTTGTAGCAATGTCCTCAACCTCAGTCTTCAGCAAATGTTGTTGCTCAACCAAATATACTACATCATTGCCTCCTTTATGGAAGCAATCTGTCATCTCTTTCTTATGCAGATTTTCTTCAAATCTGATTGATTTAATGTCCTGAGCCAGCTGAAACTACAGTTCTTTATTTGACTTATCCACATACTTTTCTAAAGAATGCCTTTGTTCATCCAATTTTACTTACAGTTGGACCAGTAATGAACTGAAGTCCATGCTTGGAGCAGGTGGTTGAGTGACTGATTGTAAGGCCTTTTTATAGCCTGTGCTCTTTTTCTTGATTGCAACCATCTTTCTCTTCTTAGCCATAGAGGCTTCCTCATCATCAGAAGGTTGTGATGAGCTTTCTATATCAACTATTTCTTTATTAGATTGGGCATGCAGTAGCTCATCCCCCTCAGTTCTTGGAAGTTCATTTTCTACTTGTGATTGCTCCCCCTCAATCCTTGCAGCTGGTAAATAAGGAAATAGCTCTTCCGTAGTTACCTATTGCTGCATCTGTACAGGAGGAACAAGGTTAGTTTGGAAAACAAAAGGTTCCCCTGGACATCCAGATTTTTGTCCAGGGTCTGATCTATAAAGGAGATACTTACTTGCTCATCCTGAGTTGTATCTTTTATCTGTACATCTTGTGCTTCCTTCTCAGCAATTTCCAATGTTTCTTTGTTGATATCTGATACAATATCCATTACTGTATCAGCTGCATACTCACTCTCTAGAGTAGCAGCATTAATTCCTCCCCCTTGAGCAGGTAGCTCAGAAAGTACAGTATCTTGTGCTGCTAGTTCAGGATTTCCTCCCCCTGGAGTACTGACTACCTGTTGCTCTGGGAGCACATTGCTCTCTACTTGATCTTGAGCAGCTTTTTGTGGACTATCTTCATCTGAACTGAAGACCACTTCCTCTTCAGAATCACTAGAGGATTCTGCTTGCTGAACAACTTCCTTCTTCTTCTTTTCTTTCTTGGTCTATTTTTGTGGAGTAGAAACCTCCTTGGTTAATACTCTATCCCACCTAGACAGAATTCTGGTGTCCATTCTCCTCATATGGTTGATTTTTGTTCCTGGAAGTTGGCTTATTACATATGGAATTGCTGAAGATAAACATAAACTCAGAATCTTTCCCAGATTTGGTTTCTTTATACCTTCTTGTATTTTGTCAAAGACTATTGATGCCCAGTCTGTTTTTAGCCTGAAAATTATTCTTATCATTTGATGGAACATAGTGGTTGAAATTCTGTCATGTCCACCTATTTTACATAACATCACCTTGCCCACTATTTCAGATAGGAACTTCCCATGTGAATTCATTCATTTCCTGGTGATGGATGATCCAACCTTGGTATTAGGGTTTAGCCCACACCAGCTTAATGCATCTTTTGTCATTGATGGAAAGATGTCATCTTCATCCTTAACCTTAGAAAGTTGGAGTGATTTCCTAATCGTCTTCAGTGTAAGTTTCACTCGGGAATCTTGTACTGTGGCTTGGATCTTCTTCCCGTCTATGTCCACAGTGCCTGATGAATAAAATTCCATGACTTCCTTCTTCCAGATCTTAGTCGGTTCTGATACCAAGAATTCCAAACCATTTTCTGAAATTAGGGTAATTACACCCTGGATTTCTGGCGACACTGTCGTGAATCCACCACGAACCAGCTCATAGCATTCATTCACTTTGTCATCCTGATGTGGCACCATTATCAGAAGTGAGAGAGAGATGGAAGTGAAAAGAAGAGAGGGTCTTTGTCGACTCAAGGTGCAGAGCCAAGAATTCTGAGAGCGTAGTCGACTAGATTTTGGCTTCACCTATTTATAGTCTAGGTGTAAAGGGGAGTTCAAAAGACGCTCCTTAGTAATAATACTAGGTCTCGACAATACTTATATGTGTCGACAGAAAAGATCTAGGTCTCGACAATACTTAGGTTTAGTCGACACGTCTATGTGTAGGCATTCTTATGTTAGTGTCGACATGGACTGGTCATGTCTCGACACAGAGTGTCGACTTTGATTTTTGTGTGTCGACACAAAAATAAGCTAACTTAAAGTCTCAATATAGTTGTGTCGACACTCATACTTCTGTCGACACAGATAATTTTTTTGTGTCGACGCATACTTTTTCTTTGTCGACACAACATACTGAGTGTGTCGACACAAAGTCTGTTTGTGTCGACACAAACTTAGTACTCAGACAAATTTCTTGAGAAATATTGTGCTTACATATTCTACTTAGGAATGCTTTAGCTGACCTATTCTAGGTTCAATATACCTAATTCAATTTTAAAATGATTGAATTTAGTTTCATCCAGAGGTTTTGTAAAAATATCAGCAATTTGACTATTTGTGTTTACAAATTCTAGATTAATATCTTCTTTCTCTACATGTTCTCTGATGAAATGAAACTTAATTTCTATATGCTTGGTTCTACTGTGTGATACAGGATTCTTAGCAATAGAAATAGCACTTGTAGAATCACAAAACAGTGGAATTCTACTTATCTTGATGTCATAATCTTCAAGTTGGTGGTTTATCCACAACGATTGTGCACAACAACTGCCTGCAGCTACATATTCAGACTCAGCTATTGATATAGCTACATTGGTCTGCTTCTTGCTGCAACATGACACCAGCCTTCCACCTAGGAACTGACAGGTTCTTGTAGTACTTTTCCTGTCTTCTTTGCATCCTGTAAAGTCTGCATCTGAGAAGTCTGTTAGTAAGAAATCTCTATTCTTAGGGTACCAAAGACCTAAATTAGGTGTGCCCTTAAGATATCTCAAAATTCTCTTAACTGTAGTATAATGAAATTCCTTTGGGCAAGCCTTGTACCTAGCACAGACACATATAGAATACATGATGTCAGGTCTACTAGCAGTCAAGTAGAGTAGGGAGCCAATTATCCCTCTATACAAAGATTCATCAACAAGTTTCCCTGTCTCATCTTTTCCTATAGGCATACTTGTTCCCATTGGAGTTTTCATGGTGGAGGCTGAGTCCATTTCATATTTCTTAATCAACTCCTTGGTGAACTTAGACTGGGATATGGTCAATCAACCATCAGTCTGTCTTACTTGAAGTCCCAAGAAGAACTTCAGCTCACCCATACTGCTCATCTCAAACTTCTCTTGCATAAGTTTGGCAAACTTTCTACAAAGGTTATTTTCAGTAGATCCAAAGATAATGTCATCAACATATATCTGCACTAGAATTATCTTGCCTTTAGATTCCCTAAAGAATAGAGTTTTGTCTATCTTTTCTCTAGAGAATTTATTCTCAATAAGAAAAGAAGACAAGGTTTCATACTAAGCCCTAGGGGCTTGTTTCAAACCATATAGAGCTTTCCTAAGCCTATACACATAATCAGGATAATAAGAATCTACAAAACCTGAGGGTTGTTCAACATAAACTTCCTCTTTTAAGTCACCATTCAGAAATGCTGACTTTACATCCATCTGATATACCTTGAACCCTTGATAGGCAGCATAGGCCAAGAATAACCTTATAGCCTCCAGCCTTGCCACTGGGGCAAAGGTTTGATCAAAGTCAATCCCTTCCTCTTGCCTATAGCCTTTAGCTACCAGTCTGGCCTTATTCTTGATTGTAGTGCCATTCTCATTAAGTTTGTTTCTGTAGATCCACTTGGTTCCTATAATGTTGTGATCCTTTGGTTTAGGAACCAGTTCCCAGACTTTACACCTTCTAAATTGATTCAGCTCTTCTTGCATAGCATCAATCCAGTTTGTGTCTAGCATGGCTTCTTCAAACTTCCTGGGTTCTATCTATGACAAGAAACTTGAACATAAAACTGTGTTCATGTTCTTGCTCCTGGTTAGTACACCTTGACTTGCATCACCAATGATTTGATGAGCTGTATGATCCTTTAGGTGTCTTCTTACTGGAGGAAATATGCCAACCTATTGGCCTTCTATATTTTCCTCAACCTGATGCTCCTCATTATCTTCTTCATACAGTGAGTCTTGTTCTCCCCCTAGACAACATGCATCCTTTTCTTCATCCAGCCTAGTAGGTGCTTCTTCATTAATAGTCAGCTTATCCAGCCTATCCTTTAAACATGTAGAACTATTTGAAGAACAAGACAATTCACTGTTAATCAACTCAGACTTATCAAATACTACATGGACTGATTCTTCTACAACTTGTGTAGTCAAGTTGTAGATCCTGTATGCCCTACTATTATTGTTGTACCCATCAAATATCCCTTCTAGGGATTTAGCAACAAACTTAGTTTGGTAGTGCTTACCATTAACTAGGACATAACACTTGCTACCAAAGATTCTGAGGTAGGAAATGTTTGGTTTTCTTCCTTTCAAAACCTGATAGGGAGTCATCTTATGTTTCTTATTGATGGAGGCTCTATTGAGTATATGACATGCAGTATTTATTACCTCTGCCCAGAAGTACTCAGGGAGAGTAGTGTCACTAAGTAGTGTTCTACTTGCCTCAATTAGAGTCATATTCTTTCTTTAAACAACACCATTTTGCTAGGGTGTTCTAGGTGAGGAGAACTCCAGATGGATCCCCAGTCCTTCACAGAACTTTGTCATACATTCAGACTGAAATTCAGTTCCATTGTCACTTCTGATTTTGACCACTGAATTATTAAATTCATTCTGAATTTGTCTAACAAAGGTCTGGAAAACAGTAGGAGTTTCAGATTTCTGCCTCAAGAAGAAAACTCATGTGCATCTAGAATAGTCATCCATAATAACCAATGTGTATACTTTCCTACCAAGACTATAAATTGGCATGGGACCAAACAAATCCATATGCAAGAGATATAAACATCTCATTGAATCTTTGGTATCTAGTGCATAGAAAGAGGACTGAGTCTGTTTGCGCTTTTAGCAAGCTGAACACACACCCTCTTTAATGCACTTGACTTGAGGACCATTCCTCACTAACCCCATGATGAACAGCTGTCCTATAATCTTATAATTCAGATGAGCTAGCTTCTTGTGCCATTTGACACATAGTGAAGCTTTCTCTCCTGCAACCAGACAAATTGATGAGATGTTAAACTCACAGTCTAGGTTAAGACAATATACATTCCCTTTTCTAGTGCCAGTCAAAATGATCTCTTGATCACTTGACCTCCTTATTTGGCACTCCCCTTTGAGGAAAGAGATGACATAACCTAGATCACTAAGTTGACTTATGCTAATCAGGTTATGTTTTAGACCCTTCACATAAGCCACTTTAGTGATGGTAATTGAATCACTAGAAATATTACCAAATCCTTTGATGATTCCTTTTTCTGATCCACCAAAGATTACTTTGGGTCCATTCTCTATGGGTATATAGTCCCTCAACATTCTTCTTGTTCCAGTCATGTGTCTGAAACATCCACTATCTAAGTACCATATAGGGGTATGGCCACTTGGATTCACCTGCATCAAATAAGGAATCACTCATCCTTAGAACCCAAATTAGTTTTGGGTCCTAGGTTCTTGTTAGTTTGAAAATTATCATGTTTACCTACAGCTTTTTTGATATGTAAACTATTCTTTGTTTTAACTCTTGTGTTAAACCAGCAATCCATAGCAAAGTGGTCTACCTTGCCACAACACCAACACTCAAATCTATTGTACCTTCTCTTAGGTACAAACTTCACAACCTTGTTACCAGCAGTCCTTTTAAGT
Source organism: Platanthera zijinensis (assembly GCA_039513925.1). Classification (NCBI taxonomy): domain Eukaryota; kingdom Viridiplantae; phylum Streptophyta; class Magnoliopsida; order Asparagales; family Orchidaceae; genus Platanthera; species Platanthera zijinensis. The sequence goes on along the minus strand of CM077079.1, from coordinate 238,022,474 downwards.
GTAGGTGCTGGAGAAGCAAACCCCAAGAATTCCTTTTGAACCTGATGGGCTTTCCTATAAAGTGTCCTACTAGCAAATGCACACTTGCCAATGTGATCTCCATAGTCACAGTGACCATGAGTAATTTCATGATCATACCTGTTTGTAGGTTGCATCACCTTCCTAAAGAAAATAGGGGGCTTAGAAGCTAGTGGCTGAACTGGGGCCTTACCTTTTCCATGTGAATTGGTGGCCCTTGTTCTTCCCTTAAAGCCTAGACCAGTCTTTCCTTTATGAGAAATGAAGTTTTCTATTAAAGGTAAGACTGATTTTGGCTTAGAGAATTTAGCCACTAACTCATTTTCTTTCTGGAGTTTTGCCTCCAGATTCTTGATGTGATTTTCCTTGAAAGAGATTGTGCCCATCTGAATGACAGTTATGTTCTTCAGTTTGGCAACCTCTTTCAGTTTCAAATCAACCAGCTTGGCTGATTCTGATGTAGCCTGCTTAAGAGATTCAATCTCCTTGGCCTGCTCCATGACAAGAAGCTTGCTCCTCTTTAGAGCTTGCAACAGCCCACCATACTCATTAAGGAGTTGATGTATATCCCCCTTAGAATCAGAACCATCCACTTCTCTTGAAGTTGATGTTATTGATTCTGATCCAGTGAAATAATCAGAAGCTGAGGGAGAATTGTATACCTTGCTTGGACCAGGCTGATCTTTGCACTGATCATTTTCTGACAGGGCCATCATCCCTCTACAGCAATAGTCTTCCACTCCATTTATGGAGTCCAGCATTTGTAGGAATTCTAGTTCCCTAGAATCCTCTTCTTTTGAGAACAGCTCAACATATGCTTCTGCATCATCTTCTTCTCCTGATCCTGAAGATGAAGAGTCTGTCCAACTCTTCTGTTTCTGAGCAACAAAAGATTTCTCCTTCTTGCCCTTCAGTTGATGCTTCTCCTTGTCCTTAGATTCAGTCCTCTTATCGTGACAGTCAGCTATGACATGTCCTGGCCTATTGCAACAATAACAAACAATCTTAGAATTAGTTTGTTTACTAGGTTTTGAGGCATACCTGTCCTCCTTGGGAGTCTTCTTTTTCTTGTAATACTCATCCTTGGAGAAGGATGTAGATGGCCTGGTTCTCCACTTCTTCTTTTTCATGAACCTTTGAAATTGCCTTGTAAAGGCAGCAAAGTCCACATCAGAGGTGTGGCTGTCTGATGAGGTATTATCAGGAATTCCTTCTTCTGCCTCAGCACTCCTTCTGGGTGGAGAAGGAGATTTTCTCCTGCCCTTTCTTGTGCCTTCAGCCTTGAAGGCAACTGACTTATCCTTGTACTCAGACTTGTTGCTCTTCTCTTCCTCCTTTCTGGCAGTGAGCTGCATTTCATATGATACCAGCTTTCCAAACAGTATGGGAGGAGATGTATCAGCAAGCTTGCCCACCTCTCTGATGGCACAAATCTTTGTGTCCCAGTCCTTTGTTAGAGACCTGAGAAACTTGTCATAGTTCATATGTGCTAAAGACTCATCCATATGTCATCAGCTCATTCACTATCCTGAAGAACTTTTTGTAACATTCAGCTATGTTGTCAATCTTGGCTTGTCTAAAGCTCTCATATTCTTGATTCAGCATAGATTTCCTGTCCTCTCTAACTTCTTCTGTTCCCTCCATGTAGACAATCAGGGTGTCCCACATTTCCTTAGAGGTTTTACAATGTACCAGATTCTAAAATATGGCATCATTTATAGCACTTACAATAATGTTCTGTACTCTTTTCTCTAGTGTTACCAGGATGATCTCATCCTTTATCATTTCAGAATAGTTCTTAGGTGTTTTGATATTTGCATCCAGAGCTGATACCTTCATTGGAATGAAGGGTCCTTCTTGTATAATGATGTAGATTTTTGGATCAGAAGCTTCCATAAACAATCTAACCCTTTCTTTCCATATGCCAAAACATTCTTTCCTATAGATAGGCAGTTTCATAGATCCAAACTCCTTTTGATTCATTTGAACCCATTCTTGAAATCTGTTAATTGCCTTAGAGATTCACTTAGACTGTTAGGTCAATCTTTGAGCAACCTCCCTCTGATACCACTTGAAAGAATTATTTCAAGAGCCTAAACACCTAGAGGGGGGTGAATAGGTTCTAATTTTCTTTATAATTTAGGCAATTAACTAGTATTAACACAGTATAGGAAATACAATTCACAATACAAAAATCACGGCACAACAAACACCAGATTTATAGTGGTTCCCCAAAGTATGGGTACATCTACTTTCCCCCTTCGCCTATCCAGTAGAGAACTGGATTCAGCCCAACTTCCTTCCACTTGCTCAGATCCACAGATCTTACAACTCAGAACCAGATTGGTTCCTACAGCTCAGACTTATACAAGTCCTACCTCAGATTCTTCCCAATAATCCTACTTCGGGCCTAAGCCCTACCTCAGCCTTTATCACTAGGCTTACAACTCAGACTATTACCAGTCCTATACCTCAAGCACTCAGCCCTACCTCAGCCTTTATAATTACAGGCTTACAACTCAGATCTAACAAAAGATCCTACAAGAAATTAATTGTTTAAGAGATATGAAGATATTACCAGATAGAACTCTCTATATGTGTGTACTTCTTGATATGTTCTTGAATAAACTGAATCTTCAGATTCGACCTGACTTAGTTGTTTCAAAGCTTCTTGATAGAACAAAATAAGGTTGAACTTTACTTGATGTAGAAGTTGATCTCTTGTCAGCTCCTTCCTTGAATTCAGAATAAGATCTGAATCTTCTCTTGCAGACCGCTCTAGATCTGCCTTCTTAAGGGTTTCCCCTTTTCTTGTTGTCAGATTCTCTTTCCCGTAATTGCTTGATTACTTCCTTAGTTCTGTTCTTGTTATGGTTGTCAAGGATCAGTCTCTTATATAGAGTTTCCTCATGATTACCGGCTGATCCGGTTTGTAACATCCTTCTGACAGTTCTGACAAAGGTGTCAGACCTGTTGGTTATGACAGCTATCGAGTCACCAGTCATGACAGTTGATTCCTCAAAGACCTTACAACTCAGCATGAATCACTCATCAAACTGCTTACATGTGTCGACACAAATATAATAAGTGTCGACACAAGTTTTGATGATGTTGACACAATACTCCATGTGTTTACATAGTCATTCTTCTACTACTTGACATAGCTTATGTTTGTATGTGTCGACACAAGTCCTGTGTGTCGACACAACTGCTCCTGGTCTCGACATAACTGATGCTGATAGATGGCGTTGAGTGTATGTCTAGATGGTGTTGAGTGTGTGTCGACACAAGTCATGTGTGTCGACACAAGTCTTCAGACTCAGTATAGTTATTGTTGTTAGATGGCGATGAGTATCATCTAGATGTCATTGAGTGTGTGTCGACACAAGTCCTGTGTGTCGACACAACTTCTTCTGGTCTTGACATAGCTTATGTAGACAAATGGCGTTGAGTGTGTGTCAACACAAGTCCTGTGTGTCGACACAAACCTTCTTCAGGAGTCGACACAATTCCTGAGTGTCGACACATGCCTTTCTTTTGGTGTCGACATAACTTCTGCGTGTCGACACAACTTCTGCTTTAGGTGTCAACACAATTTCTGCCTTAGGTGTCGACACAATTCTGGGTGTCGACACAGCTTCTTCTTCAGGTGTCGACATAATGCCTGGGTGTCGATACAGGCATTGCTTCTAGTGTCGACACAACTTCTGGGTGTCGACACAATTCTTCACAAGTGTCGACACTTGTACTTAGAAAAATTTCTTGCAAACCTTACACCTGCACAATGAAACTTAAACATCCATCAAATACAAATTGATGTATTTCATTGAGTAAGATGAGGCTTCTCCAAATCTGGTATATATTTTTCAGTGTACCCAACAAAAGTCAATGGTTGCTACTCACCTAGAGGGGGGTGAATAGCTGATTTACTTAATTTTAAGTTTCTTGAGATTTTTTTTGATGAACACAATGAGAAAATAAGTCATAGTGCAACGCACAACACATAAGGATTTATATTGGTTCTCCTTGAATGGGTACATCAACTTTCCCTCTTCACATATCTAGCAGAGAGCTAGCTTAAGCCAAACTTCTCTAAATCTTCTTCTCAGATCCTTAGATCTTACAATCTCATGAACACAAGTTCCATACCTAAGACCTTCACACAAGTCCTATAACTCAGATCTTCCACAGATCTTATACCTTAGGCTTCAACACAAGCCCTACAACTCAGGCTTTCCTCAAGCCCTACAAATGTAGACATCATAGTCCCTATAACTCAATCTCTATCAGTAGAGATCTACACTCAGATCTATTAACAATTCCTACACTCAGATTCACAAAGGAATCTTGCAAACTCAGATCCTTTATAGATCCTACAAAGTAATAGGAAACAAATTTGACTCAACACTCTAGATCTTAAGTCTTCAGGTAGAAGCACACAATATGCTTCTTTTTCTTTGTCTTGATCAACACTTGAAATAATCTTCTTGGAATGACTGGTCTTGATCAAGAGAATTTGTACCAGAGAAAAGATCTTCAGAAAAATGTTGCTTAAGTAAGATCATGAAGAAACTTTCTCTGAATCTTGCAGTGTATGAAAGATGGATTTTTTGGACGTATTAACACAGCTCAATACTTTCACAGAATTTGAAGTGAAAAGAAAGAGTGAAGGATCTCTATGAATTCCCAGAGTACTTACAAAAATTCTAGTATGTGCCTGTGTTAGTTGTTGTCTTCAAAATTTTCAAGTCCTCTTTATATACTTGTCATAGTCCGTAAAATGAATAAGGATTGGAATAGTATTTCCAACTGCTAGTCATTCCTCCTTAGGTAAATTCTGTATTAGGAATTCTCACACGACTATTTTAATTTAGTCTAAGGAAGGTTTACAGAAAAGGAAATATTTTTATTTGAATTCCTCAATGTCTATCAAATACTTTAGACATTAATCCAGAAATGGAATCTTTAAAGGCTAGCAAAATCTATCTAAAGAATAATTTTGAAATCTGGAAATATTCTATAATAAATGAGAATAATTCTCCCCATTGGCAATCCCTGAATATATGCAACAAATCCCGTTCATAAATCTGATTTAAAACCTCTGCATAATCTGCTCCTTAATTCAAGGACATAACTGTTGTGCCACGTGTCAGGCTAGAGAAAATAATCTTAAGTGACCATAACATGATGCCATAAACAAGGTCTAATGGCCCTCATGATATATATATATATATATATATATATATATATATATAGTAAACTCAAAACTCATTAAAGTTCTATAAGGAAACTCCTCGTACTTAGCCATTTTAGCCTGTAGAAAACATTCTGGCACAGTGCAGTCAATGCAATCGATTTTTTTCTCTTCGATGCAGTCGATGCAATCAAACTTTTTCTTAGGCATGAACTTGATGCAGTCGAATTCTTCCTTAGCAATGAACTCGATGCAGTCGAATCTTTCCTTAGAAATGAACTCAATACAATCAAATCTTTTCTTAGTTATGAAATCGATGTAGTCAAATTTTTCTTTAACTATGAACTCGATGCAGTCGAAATTTTCCTTAGCTATGAACTCGATGCAAATGATTTTATAATAAACCAATTTTCTGTTTCTGCCTCTGATTTCTTTTGACCTTAGTGAATTTCTCGTTCATAGTGACATGTCTAATATATGATTAGGACATATGTCAACATGAGTTTTGCTCCTTGAGGGATTACAAGGGAAAAACCTTGTTTGGGTGACCATGTGTTTAATAATACATTAGCCATGCACTTTAGTAATACCTGTTACATAATAACTCAAACAAACATCAAATATAAGATTTGTATTGTCATATTGAGGCCTTCTTCAAATCAGGAATGTTATGGACAATATTCCCAACACTGCATCTGTATGGTCCACCATCCTTGTACATATAACCTTATAACCTGAGCCATCATCGAAATACACCGACCCAGTAGTCACCTCTAGAGAACTGAACAATGATGCATCCGAGCATATGTGTTGTGATGCACCAGAATCTAATATCGATAAGCTGTTATAGTCATCATGACTCTCCGTGATGATATAGAGACCATCACTTTCCACTCTCAGATCTAGTGTCACCACACCCGCATCCTAGATTTCTCCAGAACTCTGCACATGCTACGGGCAATTTCTCGTGATGTGACCTCTCTGTCTACAGTGATAGCAAACAACTCCCATCTTTGATGTCGACCGAGCACATACATCCCTCGATCCCCTGTAAAATTCTTTCCCATGTCCATCTACTGCAAAAATATGCTCACCCCCAGGAGTGGGGTTCTTAACCATCTGATTGGACATTAGAGCCGATGTGACCTCCTCCAACCCCACTATATCCTCCTCATATAAGAGCGTGGTCACTATGTGTTTAAAGCGCGATGGGAGCGAGGTAATAAGCAATAATATGGACTTATCTTCTTCCTCCACCTTCACACCAACAAAATACAATTGGTTTAGAAGTCCGTTGAACACATTAAAGTGCTCCTACAAGTTGCCACTCTCTTGCGTCTTAAGCCCATGCAATCATTGTTTTAACAAATGCCTTGTGGTCAACGACTTGACCAGATATAATCTCTCAAGTTTCTCCCAAAACTTGATTGCAGACTCCTTGACGCTAATATTAAAGAGCACCTTATCGTCAACACACATCCTGATGGCGCTTGTGGCACGCTCATCCAAGTCAATCCACTCTTCATCCTTCACTTCTGCGGTCAATTTTTCTTATCCCCACAAAACTTGCATTAGCCCCTACTCAACTAATGTCACGACCCATCTCGACGGAAGTCAGAGTGCGCTTCGGGCGGGCCGTGAAGCCACAGGCATGGGTGGAAAGGAGCCATGCCTGCTAAGGCGGATGCGGTGATACTGAAAATAGTTTTTAAAAATAGTAATTTTGTTTGAACAATTTATTGAGTATAAATGTACGGAAGCACGTAAAGTTTTAAAACATGGAGAATTAATGCACATGTATTTTCTTGTAAAATTTAATGCTACACACAGTGCTGAAATAGAAGTAAATGCAATAATAATAGTAGTGGAAATGTTATAGATAAGATGATCTAATACATCATAAATATCCTAGGAGTTGTCAATGATACAAAAGAAAATGTCTTACTATAACTATTACATGATAGACAGATAGTAAAGGGATCATAGAACCTGATGCAGACAACTATAAATGAAAAACCTCTGAGCAAAGCTGAAGCTGAACGAGAAATAGCTCAGGGAGCACGCGGCGCAGTCACGAACCCTAAGGCAAATTCAAGACAGAAAGAAAATGCCTTAGAACTTAGAATTTAAACATGTGCAAATTAATAATTTTAAAATGAGAACAAAAACAACAGATATAACCGAGTACTGATATATCTTGTACAAAGCTACCAAACATACAAAAAATCAAGTCAACAGACATATCTGAAATATTAGCCTACTTCGGAGTATAGGCTAAAATTTATATATGTAATATGTTGTAATTCACGATCGATGAAGTGTGTACGTACTATAGCGGGCACACATGGCTCACGATCAGATCTGAGTGCAAGTCTTATCGGAAAAGTAATCCTACTTGCCGTGACCATGCCAGCAGACAGATGCCCAGTTAGACGTTACAATTCAAGGATTTCGCTTACAACTACGGATTTGCCTTATAGTTTCGTACTTAGGTAATTGTCTATCATATTTTGTTATGCCAACATTTTTAGAGTTCAGAATTTTGTAAAAAGGAAATTATTTGTAAAAGAGCAGGTAATCAGATTAAATCTATAGTTTTGCAAGTGAGAGGGGGTTCTCTACTTGCCTTAAAGTGATGTCGAAAAATGCTCGTGACAGCCAAGTGGCACAAGCGAGGTTAAAGGCTCTAGCTACACCTATTTGATATGAAAAATGCATTCCAAAACACGTTTTTATATCATCACATGCGTTTGATAATCGCTCCACACAAATGAATGGAGTTTAGGAATTTACCTCCCTTGAGAGTGAGGGGAGAAGAGACTACCGCGAGGGATCGGGAGTTTTGGCGGCTTTTGGAGGCGAAAATCCCAAGCTTGGCGCGATTCTACAACCTAAGCCCAACGAGCGGCATCGAAAATTCAAACAGAACTGAAATTAGTTGACTTTGCGACAAATCCAAGGGGGGATCGGCGAAATTACACCAATCAGAGGGCGGAAATCCTCCCAAAAAATTAGGGCAAACTAAAAATGATGGATTGATGAAATTCCTTACCCAAGGAGTCCAGATTTGGGCTCAGAAAACCACAAGAGGGGTTTCGAGCGAAACCCTAGGAGTCCCTCACGAAATCTACCGGCCGGAACGAGTAGGAGCTAGGGTTGCCGGAGAAGAAATGATGTCCTTTCCCTCACTGGCCGGAGAAGGAGGAGAGCAAGGGAGAAATAAGTTTCTGTCGGCCCCTCTTCGAAGTAGTCGGCCAAGAGAGGGGTTGTGCGGGAGTTGCCGGCCAAGGGGAGCACCGGAGATGTCGGGGAAGCAAAAGGAATAGTTGCCTAGCCAAGAGGAAGCATTTTTCGGCCACTAGGAGGCAACTTGGGGGGAGGTCGGAGGTGTTGGCGGCGGTTCCGTGGCCTTCGGGTGCGCAGGAGGTAAAGACGGGATTTTTCCCTGCGGGTTTCTTTCGGAATGCGGAATTTGGATCGGGGGGGGGGGGGGCTCGGGATTTTATTAAAGGAGGGGGGTAGGTTTAGCCGGTTAAGTCTTTGTTTATATATTTATTATTATTATTATTATTATTATTATTATTACAGTATTAGTATTATTATAGGGGTTGTTACATTCTCCCCTACTTAGGAAGTTTCGTCCCGAAACTTGCATGAGAATTCTCTGAATGGACCTAAAACAATAGAGCTTCAGATGACATACACTTTAGCAGAAATTTGTAGATTAACGCATGAAAGTTAACCATAAAAGAAAAGGAAATCGGACTTAGAGACGTACCAAGAATCAAGAGAAGAGTTGCGGATACTTGCTGTGTATGTCAGACGCGAGTTCTCAAGTGTACTCCTCAGACTTGCTAAGCACCCAAAGTACCTTTACCATCAGAATGGTCCTCTTGCAAAGCTTGCGTTCTTGAAATTCTACGATCTTTGAAGGCTCGATCGGATAAGACAGATTGGCTTCAAGGATCACTGGAACTTCTTCAAGAATACGATTAGGATTGTGGATGAATTTCCGAAGCTGACTGACATGAAAGACATCATGGATGCCGGCCAAAGAAATAGGTAGATCCAGACGATAGGCAGATCCTCCAACACGCTCTGAGATGACGTATGGTCCCACGAACCTCAGGCTGATCTTATGATGGTGACCGAACCATTTCACCCCAGGAGTAGGAGAAACCTTCAGAAACACTTGATCACCCACAGCAAATTCTAACGGATGGCGGTGTTGATTTGCATACTTTCTCTGTCTCTCAATGGCACGACTAAGTTGAAGACGAGTCTTCTTGGTAGCTTCCTCCATTTCCTAAAGTAACTCAGTACCCAAAATCATCTTTTCACTGACTTCTGACCAGTAGAGCGGGGTCCTACAGTGACGCCCGTATAGTGCTTCGAAGGGGCCATCTTGAGGCTCTCTTGATAGTTGTTGTTGTAGGTGAATTCAACCAAGGGTAGATGCTCATCCCAAGCTCCTTTGTAATCCAGAATATAGCACCAAAGCATGTCTTCAAGAATCTGATTGACCCTTTCGGCCTGGCCCTCAGTCGTCGGGTGATAAGCGTTGCTTAGGTTAAGATCAGTACTCAAAGCTTGCTTAAATCCTTTCCAGAAGTGCGATACAAATCTCGAGTCACGATCAGAAACAATCCGTAGAGGAATTCCATGGAGCCTAACAATCTCAGAAACATAAATCTGGGCCATCTTCTCCGTAGAATGACCCTCCTTATATGGGATGAAGTGAGCCACTTTAGTAAGGCGATCTACTATGACCCAAATCGCATCATGCCCTCTCGGAGTGCGGGGCAAACCCATAATGAAGTCCATAGAGATATCTTCCCACTTCCATTCGGGGATAGGCCGGGGTTGCAAAAGTCCACCAGGACGCTGACGCTGAGCTTTTACCTTCTAGTACGTCAGACATCGAGAGATGAAGCGTGCAATATAGTTCTTCGTGCCAGGACACCACACGATCTGCTTCAGGTCATGATACATCTTGTTGTTGCCAGGATGACTAGATGTGCGGGACTCGTGAGCTTCCCGGCAAATACTATCCAGCAACTCAGGGACATCGGGAACACATAGGCGACTTCAGAAACGTAGAACATCGTCAGAGATAGATAAATCTGGGAGAGTACCAAGTTTGACCTGTCGGCGAATGTGCTGGAGTGCAGGGTCAGATTGTTGCAGATCCTTCACTTGTTCTACCCATAACGGATCAGAGACTCCTCCTTAACCTCCAGGTGATAAGGATATGTCCATCCGCTCGAGGTCATCAATCAGGGCCGTGAGAGAAGCTGACATGGGTGCACAGGCGGCAACTGAAGCCTGACGACTCAAAGCATCCACTACTAAATTGGCTTTTACGGTCACATAAGTGAGCTGCAGGTCATAATCTGCTATGAATTCAAGTCATCGCCTTTGACGAAGATTAAGATCTTTCTGAACGAAAATATACTTCAAACTCTGATGGTCAGTTAAGAAGTGACACTTCACGCCATAGAGGTAGTGGCGCCAAAGCTTCAAAGCAAACACTACTGCAGCGAACTCCAGATCATGAGTGGGGTAGTTGCGTTCATGGATCTTCAATTGCATCAACCCATAAGCAATAACACGATCCTCTTGCATTAGGACACAGCCCAAGTCCACTCCGGAAGCATCGGTATAAACTGAAAAAGTCCAACCCTTCTGAAGGAAGAGCTAAAACTGGCGTTGAACACAAACGTTGCTTCAAATCAGAAAAGGCCTGCTCACACTGATCTGACCACTCAAATCTAGCATGTTTTTGAGTTAGTCATGTCAGGGGGGCAGCAAGAGAGGAGAAATTCTTGACAAAACGCCGGAAATAGCCCGCTAAACCAAGGAAACTGTGAATCTCAATAGGGGTAGAAGGTTGCTTCTAGTCCATAACAGCGGAGACCTTGGCAGGATCAACGGAAAGTCCATCGCCGGAAATGACATGCCCCAGAAAGGCAATACGATCTAGCCAGAACTCACATTTCGCCAATTTGGCATAGAGCTGGTGTTGACGAAGAGTGGAGAGAGTGAGTCTAAGATAGGTTGCATGCTCCTCACGAGTCTTGGAGTAGACCAAGATATCATCAATGAAAACAATGATGAACTTATCCAAGTAGTCGCGGAAGACACGGTTCATCATATCCATGAAAGCAGAAGGGGTGTTAGCCAACCCGAAAGACATTACCAAGAATTCAAAATGCCCATACCGAATCTGGATGGGTGTTCTGGGAATGTCGGATTCCTTGATCTTCAGTTGGTGGTACCCCGACCTGAGATCTATTTTAGAAAAGATGGTACTGCCTTTGAGCTTGTCAAATAGGTCATCCACACGCGGGAGGGGGTACTTATTCTTGATGGTTACCTTGTTCAGGTCCCGGTAGTCGATGCACAATCTCATGGATCCGTCTTTCTTTTTAACGAAGAGAACAGGGGCTCCCCACTGAGAAGATCTTGGACGAATGTACCCATGCTCAAAAAACTCATCCAATGGTGATCTAAGCTCCTCCAGTTCTCGGGGTGCCATACAATATGGAGCTTTTGATATGGGGCGCGTTCCAGGCTCTATATCGATGGAGAACTCTACTTCACGATCAGGCGGCATTCCAGGCAACTCGGCAGGGAACACGTCAGAAAATTCAGAAATAAGCGGGATAGACTCGAGTGGAGGTATGGCAGCTTCGGAATGTGGGGCAAAAACAAAGCAAGCAAAACATCCCTGGCTAAGAAGTCGAGAGGCGCGCATAGCAGAAATTACCTGCAGGTGGTTTCGGGTGGTCTGAACATGAACGCTGTAATCTTTTCCATCGATAATGAGATTGACCCTCTTTGCCACACAGTCCAATTTTGCTTGATACGCGACCAGCCAGTTCATACCCAAGATTACGTCGAATTTCGTCATGTCCAGGACTATGAGATCGGTGACGACTTGTAGTTCGTCGAGCAGTATCGGACAATTGAGAATGCCTCTAGTAGATAAGTACTGCAAATGACCGGGCAAAGAAATCTCGAAAGGGACATCAAGTGGCGAAGTAGGCCAACTATGAAGATCCACGATATGACGTGCTATAAAAGAGTGAGATGCCCCAGAATCGAATAGGATTTGCATACACTTGTTTTTGACCCTAAAAACTTCCTAGAAATGAACATTACAAGTGCATTAAAGATCTTTTGACATTAAGACAGATAATGAAAAGATGCAGGAAATTTAAAAATTCATATAAAACATACAAGAGATGACGGAGGTAGATGCGAGCGCCTCGACCTGAGTGGTGATGTTAGGCACAGCCTTGCCCTAATCTTGGGCACCAGAAATAGCCTGCAGGGGCTGAGCGGGGATCGGGCTTTCCTTCACGGGGCAATCTTTAATCTGATGTCCATACTGCCCACATCTGAAGCAAGTATTCTGCTTGCGGTGGCAATCATTCACCAAGTGGCCCGATTTCTTGCAGTAGGTACAGACGGAGGAGGCAGAGGCAAGCGTAACCTGGGGCTGTTTGGCTGGCACAACCATCTTTTGCTTCTTCAGAAGATATCGACAGACTAGGACGGTATGGCCACTGTTGTGGCAGTAGGCACACACCTCCTGAGACTTGGGACCTTGCTCCTAAGGTGGAGCACTCTTGCGCTTGTGGTCACGTACAGCGGCATTGCTCGTACCATGCTGAACTTTCTTGGTAGTGCGATCCATCTCAATAGCTTCAACCTTCAAGGCAGCTCCAACAGTCTCGGCGTAGGTGGTGGCGTCGTGGGCTACCACATGCTGGAGGAAATCGTGTCAGAGGCCCTTCACGAAGCGGCTGATCTTGTTGGATTCATCGGGCACGAACTCTGCGAAAAAAAGAGATAGACGAGAGAACTCTATCTCATATTCAGTTACAGTTCTGCCAGGCTGCTAAAGGGACAGGAACCTCTCAGCTAACTTGTCTCACTCCACGGACGAAAGAAACTTTTCCATGAGCGCATTCTTGAACTGCTCTCAGGTCATAGCGGAAGAATTGGGGAGACTGCAGCGCTGATGAACCTTGTGTGCCTTAGGAACACTGGCATACTCGAAGTGCTTTTCCATCTGGGAGAGCCACTCTGAGATGATGAAGAAATCACGATTGCCATTGAAGGATGGCGGATTCAGCCTCTTGAACATCAGCGTATCTGTCATTGCTACAGGAGGAGCAACCAGACCTGTCATGAGCGGGACCGCAAGGGTATCATTAAGCAAGCCAGCTCCTGAACTAGGTGCAAGTGGGGTGGTTCCAAGAGCGACGGTAGCAGTGACTCTAGCTGTCCCTGCACTGCCAAAATAAGGAGCTGTGTCAGGAGTTTGACGATCTTCCTTTAAGCGAGTGAGATGCTCGAGAATCTGCCTCAATAGCTGGGCAGTGGCGTCAACAGGAGCTGCCCCGGCAGGACGGGTAGCCTTCTTGCGCTGAGATCTCTTAGGGGCCATCTAGGCAGGGATACAAGGAAACGAGTAAGAGAAACAATCACGTCAATTATTGGATATTAAGGAAAACAGGTTCTAGCATTTTGATACTGTCGAATACATAAATCATATATTAGTTACAGCATTTTCATTGGACAACTCTAGGTGATGCTTAATGACAAGAAATCACATGCAATGTCAAGGAATTTACAAATCCATGTGTGAACGATCATCATCTGTTGTTATTGGCTTAACATTTGTGTAATGAGTATGTTATGCATGTAATGCAATCATGTCTAAAATGCATTCCTACGAATGTTCATGAATGGATACACAAGCCATGTTAAGCGCCCATATCACTTAACATGTTATGCATATTATGATTCTAATGCCAACGCACTTGAAAATATTAAACCTCCCATACAATTTAATATTCTCAAGCGGTGTATAGCCTAGTGGAAATTCATATGCACAAAAATGTTAAGTTTGCCCATAACCCCTTAACATTCGTGTGCATACTACTCATGATTATGAGTGAGTGTGTGTGATGTCTCAGCCGCGAATAACAAATAATGACAGGCTGAGTGAGATATGATGCATGTACATGTATTTACATAATAGAAGATAAAATATTTGAAAATTTCAAAATACTTCATTTTTAAGAGCTAACCTCCCTCTGATACCAACTGTCACGACCCGTCTCGACGGAAGTCAGAGTGCGCTTCGGGCGGGCCGTGATGCCACAAGCATGGGAGGAAAGGAACCATGCCTGCTAAGATGGATGCGGTGATACTGAAAATAGTTTTTAAAAATAGTAATTTTGTTTGAACAATTTATTTAGTATAAATGTACGGAAGCACTTAAAGTTTTAAAACATGAAGAATTAATGCACATGTATTTTCTTGTAAAATTTAATGCTACACACAGTGCTGAAACAGAAGTAAATGCAATAATAACAGTAATGGAAATGTTATAGATAAGATGATATAATACATCATAAATATCCTAGGAGTTGTCCATGATACAAAAGAAAATGTCTTACTATAACTATTACATGATAGACAGATAGTAAAGGGATCATAGAACCTGATGCAAACAACTATAAATGAAAAACCTCTGAGCAAAGCTGAAGCTGAACGAGAAATAGCTCAGGGAGCACGCGGCGCAGTCACGAACCCTAAGGCAATTTCAAGATAGAAAGAAAATGCCTTAGAACTTAGAATTTAAACATGAGCAAAATAATTATTTTAAAATGAGAGCAAAAAACAACAGATATAACCGATTACGGATATATCTTGTACAAAGCTACCAAACACACCAAAAATAAGGTCAACAGACATATCTGAAATATTAGCCTACTCCGGAGTATAGCCTAAAATTTATATATGTAATATGTTGTAAGTCGCGATCGATGAAGTGTGTACGTACTATAGCGGGCGCACATGGCTCACGATCAAATCTGAGTGCAAGTCTTATCGGAAAAGAAATCCTGCTTGTCGTGACCATGCCAGCAGATAGATGCCCAGTTAGACGTTACAATTCAAGGATTTCGCTTACAACTACGGATTTGCCTTATAGTTTTGTACTTAGGTGATTGCCTATCATTTTTTATTATGCCAACATTTTTAGAGTTCAAAATTTTGTAAAAAGAAAATTATTTGTAAAAGAGCAGGTAATTAGATTAAATCTAAAGTTTTGCAAGTGAGAGGGACTTGCCTTAAAGTGATGTCGAAAAATGCTCGCGACAGCCAAGTGGCGCAAGCGAGGTTAAAGGCTCTAGCTACACCTGTTCGATATGAAAAATGCATTCCAAAACACGTTTTTATGTCATCACATGCGTTTGATAATCGCTCCACACTAATGAAAGGAGTTTAGGAATTTACCTCCCTCGAGAGTGAGGGGAGAAGAGACTACCGCGAGGGATCGGGAGTTTTGGCGGCGTTTGGAGGCGAAAATCCCAAGCTTGGTGCGATTCTACCACCTAAGCCCACCGAGCGGCATCGAAAATGCAAACAGAACTGAAATTAGTTGACTTTACGACAAATCCAAGGGGGGATCAGCGAAATTACGCCAATCAGAGGGCGGAAATCCTCCCAAAAAAATTAGGGCAAACTAAAAATGAGGGATTGATGAAATTCCTTACCCAAGGAGTCCAGATTTGGGCTCAGAAATCCACGAAGAGGGGTTTCGAGCGAAACCCTAGGAGTCCCTCACGAAATCCACCGGTCGGAACGAGTAGGTGCTAGGGTTGCCGGAGAAGAAATGATGTCCTTGCCCTCACTGGTCGTAGAAGGAGGAGAGGAAGGGGAAATAAGTTTTTGTCGGCCCCTCTTGGAAGTAGTCGGCCAAGAGAGGGGTTGTGCGGGAGTTGTCGACCAAGGGGGCATCGGAGACATCGGGGAAGCAAAAAGAATAGGCACCCGACTAGGAGGAAGCATTTTCCGGCCACGAGGAGGTGACTCGGGGGCGGCCGGAGGTGTTGGCGGAGGTTCCGGGGCCGTCGGGTGCACAGGAGGCAGAGATGAGATTTTTCCCTGCGGGTTTCTTGCGGAATGCGGGATTTGGACCGGGGGGGGCTCGGGATTTTACTAAAGGAGGGGGTTTAGCCGGTTAAGTCTTTGTTTATATTTTTTTATTATTATTATTATTATTATTATTATTATTACAGTATTAGTATTATTATAGGGATTGTTATAACTAACATATCTTTGACGTGAATTTGCCATAGACCAACATTTCTGCTACCATCGAACTTCTCCACCGAGTATTGAGCTAAAGTTGCATTCTTCCCTACCATAGTTGTCCTTTTGTATGACTAGACGACCTTGTTGGAACATGCGTTCCACATCTCTTGGTTTGAGAATAATAAATCTCAATGTGTATTTGATCACATTTATTGTGTGCTTATAGTGTGCAGGTTTGCAGGTGTGAAGAATGAAAGCCTCAAGTTCTGGTACCTACCGTCGAGCGCTAGCGTACCGCCCGCGCTAGCTTGGAATTAAATTTGCACGAGTTCTCAGTGACATACCGCGTTGCGTTAGCCATACCGTCGGGCGCTAGCTATCTCGACAAAGGTCAAGTCCTCTTCGCCGAGAAGATACTGCTACTGCCAGATGTTAGCTTTTAACGCACCGCAGTATCTAAAAGCGATTCGAATATATTTTAGATATCTTTCCACAATTGTTGGACAACTGTCAACACCGCACGAAGGGACCTACCGCCAACTGCTAGCTCTATCGCCGGCGGTAGCATAATTTAAAATGACTATAAAAGCCCGAAAATCTTTAACTGATTAAGGAGCAGAAAAGGAAAGAGCTCTTGCAGTATCAGGAAACTCCAAATATATCATGATTTGATTGAGAAGTTAGAAGGTGCATCAAATATCAATTGGAAGGCAAAGATATATTTTATTTTCATGAGGAACAATTTATTTCTAAGGATGAAAGCAAAACCCACAAAATAGAAAAGAAGAAAAGGAAGGAATTTGAAAAATGCGTGCTACTGCCGAAGCTATCGCCACGCGGTAACTTCCTGTACAACTTTCTCTATTTAAAACAACTCGAAATTGAGATTCAGTCGATGGTTTTTTACAAAATTTGAAAGGAGAGTTCGCCCTAGATGTCTAAAGGGAAGGAAGGGGTCATCACAACTCATTGAGTAGGAGGTTCTTAAGAGAAGATAAAAAGAAATTCATGCGCAAGGATTGAAGACTACTAACATGATGATCAAGAAGCCTTCGCCCTAATATTCACGTGAAAGATCCTCATTACAAGAAACTCTCATCAAGCGCACACCTTCACGGATCTGAAGAACATCGATGAGGAAGACTCTCAAGCCACAAAGATAAAATCTTTGCAATCAAATCATTATCAACATCAAGGGTTCTAGTTAGAGGGGAGTTTTTTCTTATTCTAGTATTTTATTTAACCAATTTTTTGTATTCTATGTGTGAGGAAAATTGACCAGAGGGTTGTCGGAATCGGTGAAGGGTTTTGTGAGAAATCGTCTTGGCGAGGGATGTCTAGATCGGGAGATCTAGTGTTAGTTAAATCAACCGGGGGGTCGTCGGAATCCGTTAAGGGTTTCGTGAGAAATCATCCCGGTAAGGGATGTTTAGATCGGTGGATCTAGTGGGGCACTAAGACCCTTTCGGGAAGGAAGGTGAAGAGCCGGCTCAAAGACCTTTTCGGGGGGAGGAAGGGAGAGAGCCAACCGGTCCGGGTATAGGGTTGGTATATAAACAAAAAGAGAAGTTTGTATTTCATCGCCTCCGATCTTCGGCGTCACGGTGATCCAGTTTTACTATTGTAAACAACTGTTCTTATTTTGAATAAAACTATATATTGTTTATTACATCTTAAAATCGTGGTTGTATGCTGGTAAATCTTTGAAGATTGTGTGAGCCTCTGTAAGGTAAAGCTTTATGAAGAAAAATAACTTTTGTGATCTACCGTCGGGCGCTAGCAATCTAATGCCGCGCGGTAGCCTCAAGCAGTGGTTTTCCTTGGTAAAACAATTAGTAATTCTGAATTAATCTAAACAACTTTATTCACCCCCCCCCCCCTCTATTGTTGGTCACGCGATCCAATAAGTGGTATCAGAGCCAGGTTATTTCAAAACTGTTTCACCATCAAGAATAATGGACAACCCTGTTCTCAAATCGACTAGTGGGGATGGAAATTTGTACACTAAAAAAATCACTAGCACCACATTATTTATAGGTAAAAATTATGAAGGGTGAAAAATATTGATGAAAAAAATTCTTAAATCATTAGACATAAAAGTTTTGAATTTTACAATTAAGAAGCCCCCAAGCATTTTAAATTAAAATGAAATGTTTTTAAATGCTAAATCAATGAATAGTTTATTTTGTGCACTTGATGTAAATTGGGTTTGAGATTTTCCATTAAATATATTTTAAACGAACTAATATATTTGCTATGAGATAAAAATTGGAGTTTTTTTCAAAAAAAATGATTTTATTTTTACCTTTTAAACACGAGAGCCGAGCGGCCAAATCAAATTTTGCGTGTATATTGTCAACAACATCGCTCTGAGCTTTGAGAAGTTCGTTAACTTCGTTCGAGTGAAACTCCTATGCGTTTTAGGGCTCCAAGTCCTCAGCGAAATCTTTACGAGCACAAGCCAAATGACAAGCAATAATTTATGAAATAACGATATTAGAAACAGACGAACGGCCCGGCAAGCCCAAATTGTTTTAAGCAATGCATAAATTTATACTAAAGGCAAGGAGAAGCGAGTATACCCCAAATGACTTTGCATCGGAATTGTGACCCCTCCGATCCGTTACACACAGGCAGGAACACATTGGGTGAAATTGGAGGCAATCGAGTTCCGCAACCGGAGAAAGGGCTTGCAGTCGACGGTGCTGGACGTAGCCCGGACGCCGGAGAAAGAGTTTTCCGAAGTCGACGACGCCCGACGATTCTTCTGCAAACAGTTGCGGTGTCGTTGGGCAGAAATGTGCGGAACAATGTCGCCTGTAGTGGCGCAGGAAATGCCGGGAGGCAGCCTCGTTGTGACACCTGGAGCGGCCGGGAGGACGTCGACGAGCGGAGTTCTTCGGGCACGGAAATGGCGATGCCAGGCGGAATGAACGGCGAAGCAGGGTTTGGATGAGACCAGTGAGGGCAGAGAATGACTTGATTTCATTCTCTGTCTTTTCCGAGTTGCTTTCTCTGTATGGGGGTGAGCCTAATTTAAAGGCAGAACAATCTTTTTATTTTTAGCATATAATCGTCCTTCCATATTTTGTAGCATAAGATCTCCACAATTTGTTTAATTGATGGCCTTTAATATAAAATTTGAAATTGAAATTTATGTTTACATAAAAGTACTTGGGCTTGCCATTGTCATCCTACTTCTAATAATACCAGACCGATTTATTCAGGGTCTCAATGGCTGGTCAAACCACGGAGCCAACAAACGAGCATTTGAAAAAAAAAACCAGTATAGGAAATAAAATGCACAGTAAAATAAAACTAAAATACAGAAAATACTTGGATGCACA
The DNA here is from genome assembly GCA_039513925.1 of Platanthera zijinensis. Classification (NCBI taxonomy): domain Eukaryota; kingdom Viridiplantae; phylum Streptophyta; class Magnoliopsida; order Asparagales; family Orchidaceae; genus Platanthera; species Platanthera zijinensis. Next base: position 238,002,797 of record CM077079.1, on the reverse strand, counting down.
AGGGTGGTGCTTTGCAGGGTGCATCAATTCCCCTGGAGTGGAAAAGGGTCGACCCCGGCGAGACTTCGCAAAGGGTAGCAATATAGAGATCTGGGCGGCGGTGTCATAGCTCGTCAGTGCTGATCCACGAAATGTCTGTGATGTCCCGTCCCCACCAGGAGACCAAGTAGTGATGGTACGTCCCGTGGCGAGTACGAAACTCTCGAACATCAAGAACTTGATATATCTCCTCAGTGTTGGGTGTATGTACTGAAACTAAGTCCAGTGGAATCTCTGGGGCTGTCGGTGGGCTCGGGCTGGAATTAGGCGGTTCTCCATAGAAAGGCGTTAGATCGACCACGTTGAATATTGGCAAAGTACCGAATTCAACTGACAAATCTAGGAGGTATACATTCTCGCCGATGCGCTTCTGGACTTGAAAAGGGCCAAACTTCCTTTGTTGTAACTTATGGTACGTACCCGGAGCGAATCTTTGCTTCCTGAAATAAGCACACTCAATCTCCTTCTAAAAAGTATAACTCCCGGCGATGGCGATCGGCCATGGACTTATATTTTTCAGAAGATGCTTGCAGTTTATTAGTAATAGATTTATGCAGTTCTTTAAAATAATCAACATGGGCTTGTGTATCAAAAGAAATACGTTCATAAGTCAGAAGAGAGTGACGATCAAGTAAATGAGGTATAGGGAATCCGTAAACAATCTCGAAAGGAGATTTAGCTGCGAAGCGATTAGTAGAATTATTGAATGTAAATTCAGCTTGTGGTAGTATAAGATCTCATTGCTTCAGATTTTCCCCCGTCAAACACCTAAGTAGGTCCCCCAAACTCCTATTAACGTCCTCAGTTAGCCCATCGGTTTGAGGGTGATATGCGCTGCTAAATTCGAGTTTGGTACCTAGTCGGGCCCATAGTGTCTTCCAAAAATACCTCATAAAATGAGTGTCCCTATCAGAAGTGATCGAGCTAGGAATTCCGTACAGTCTAACGATTTCCTTAAAAAAAGCTCGGCGACGTGTACAACACTAGAAGTTTTTCTATACGGAATGAAATGTGCCATTTTCGAAAATCGGTCTACGATGACAAAGATAGAATCGACCTTCCTCTGAGTGCGAGGAAGTCCTACCACAAAGTCCATTGAGATGTCATCCCATGGCCGCTCAGGTATCAGTAAGGGGGTGTATAAGCCAATATTTTGTGTGTGTCCCTTATACAGCTGACAGGTGGTGCAGTGCCTAATGAATTCGGTCACATCACGCTTCATATTTGGCCAATAATATCGTGTGCTGGCGAGATCGTATAATTTAGACTGGCCTACGTGTCCACCTAACCCAGACGAGTGGAGCTCCCTAAGTAATGTCTCTCGAAGTCGTCCCTCGCAGATGAAAAGGCGCGTGCCCCTAAACAGGTAACCCTTACTGATGGCGTACTGTGTGGTGGGATCAGTCCCACTGTGCTGACATGAGCTCCAAATATCGTGAAAGAATGGATCAGTAGCATATAGGTCATGATGTGAATCTAAATCAATAACGCACGACCACATGGTGATTAATAAATGTGTGTGACGACTAAGTGCGTCGGCTACGCGGTTCGTGACTCTGAGTTTGTGCTTCAACTGAAACGTGAACTCCTGCAGGTAAGCATCCCACTTGGCATGACGCATGATCTCCTTCTGGGAGTTCAGATGCTTCAGAGCCTCATGATTAGTGTTCAGCACAAACTCACGTTGAATCAAGTAATGTCTCCAATGATGGAGAGCCTGAACGATAGCGTAAAAATCTAAGTCATACGTGGAATATCTAGTCTTGGCCTCGTTCAACTTCTTACTAAAGAATGCAATGGGGCGACCTCCCTGACTCAAAACTGCGTCAATGCCAATGATCTATGCATCACAGTCAACCTCAAAAACTTTCTCAAAATCAGGCATAGCTAATACCGGTGCACTCGTGAGTCTCTCTTTAACCAAAATAAATACTCGCTCGGCTTCCTTAGTACAAATAAACAAACCCTTTTTTAGACAATCAGTCACAGGTGCTATCAAGGTACTAAAGTTTCGAATAAATCGCCGATAAAAAGATGCTAGACCATGGAATCCTCGAGCCTCAGTAATCGTCCTAGGGCTAGGTCATGATTCTATTGCCTTGACCTTCTCTCTATCAACTCTAATACCCTCAGAAGAAACGATATATCCTAATAAGATCAGGATGTCAGTCAAAAACGTGTACTTCTTCAAATTTATATATAATTTATTTTCACGTAGTATATCTAAGACCTGCCTAAGATGAATCATGTGTTGTTTTTGATCAAGTCTATAAATCAAAATATCGTCAAAGTACACCACTACGCAAACTCCGATGAGTGGCCTAAGCACTTGATTCATCACTCGTGTAAACTTACTGGGGCATTGGATAGCCTAAAAGGCATCACCAACCACTCGTATAATCCCTCCTTAGTTTTAAACGCAATCTTCCATTCGTCCCCAGGTAAATTCTAATCTGGTGGTATCCACTTTTTAAGTCAATATTTGAAAATACGCAGGATCCACTGAGCATATCTAGCATGTCATCCAATCGGGGAATCGGAAAGCGATACTTGATCGTTATTTTATTAATCGCTCGACTATCTACACACATACGCCATGTCCCATCTTTCTTAGGAACTAGAAGTGCGGGGACTGCGCACAGACTCATACTCTCCCGAACGCGACCCTTCGAAATCAGATCGGTCACCTGCCGATGTAGCTCCTCATGCTCTTTCAGACTCATATGGTAGTGGGGAAAATGAGGTAAGCTAACGCCTAGGATGAGGTCTATGCAATGTTGTATGTCCCTCAATTGGGGAAGCTGATCGGGAAGCTCCTCCGGCATGATCTCAGAGAACTCATCTATAAGGGGACGCACCGTGCTATGGATATCTAAAGTAGTGGGGGTGGTGTTGATACCCGATAACATATAGACGACCTCGCTATCCTTCTTCTGCTCCTGGAATTGGGACCCAGTTAGTAACATGGCGGCGGAGGGGAAAGATTTCGCCGAGACAGTGGTAGAAGGGGGTGAACTTTTCTCTGGGGCTTTGGGAACAAGGCCATTCTTCTGGGGAAGAAGAACGATCTTGCACCCATTGCGCTCGAAGGAGTGAGAGTTCTTCACACCATCATGAACTACATGCCTATCGTACTGCCAAGGTCGTCCCAGTAGGATGTGACATACCTCGATTGTAGCTACATGACACCAAACAACGTCCTGATACATATTGCCTATGGAAAACTCTACGAGATACTGGTGCGTGATAGGAATGGTAGTGCTACTAGTGACCCATGACAGACTATAGGATTTTCCTAAGGGCTGCGTTTTAAATTTCAGTTTATCCACAATGCGTTGAGAAATAAAGTTCTCCATACTACCGTTGTCAATAATGATGGAGCAGAACAGTCCCTGTATGTGTGCGGTGGTACGAAAGATGTTGTTTCTCAACCACTCGTCGTCAATAGGGGTCTTGGGAGTTTGGAGACTATGTTGGAGAACACACACTAACTCCTCAGGTTGTTCTCCCTCAACTTCGTACTCACTCTCTAACTCATCCTCAGGGGTTGGGTCAGTTTGGGAATCACTAAGGAATACTCCATACTCAGGTTCTGACCCACTCTCAGAATCGATAATGGAGACGAAGTGGCGTCGCGGACACTCAAGAGACTTATGACCCGGCTCCATATACTTAAAACATCTAAAAGTCCCAGGCTGAGGTCTAGTGCTTACAATCTCCTTACCCTTGTTGGGAGGGGCAGGGAGTGTTGGGGTGCTCGTGGTCGCTACCGGTCGGGAGGACCCGGCAGGGGTGAAAGTGTGAGTTGGGTGGGACTTGTCAGTAGTCTTATTCCCAGATGTTCATTTTTGCAGTGCCTCTACTCTTCGTGCGCGACTCGCAGCCTCTCCTAAATCCTTGTAATCAAGGAGTTCCAACTGATCTCGAATGGAGTAGCGTAACCCATTCAGGTAACAGGAAACGGTCATGTCATCGTCCTCTCGGAGGTCGAGGCGAGACTGCAAGACAAGGAACTCGTTTGTGTACTCATCAATAGATAATTTGTCCTATCGTAGGTTATGGAACCTACGATACAGGGTTTGCATGTAATCAGACAGAACGTATCTCTTACGCAGTTGAGTTTTGAAGTCATTCCATGTTGTGATCGGGGGCATACCTAAATTAAACCTAGACCGTTCTAATTGTCCCCACCAAACTAGCGCAGATCCTTTAAGTCTAAGCGTGGCATACTAAACTTGCCTAGCTTGGGGCAATTATTTCCAAGCAAGGAAACGATTCATCCGTTCACACCATTCTAGGCAACTCTCGGGCTCTATTAGCCCTTTGAAATCACCCACGCCTAGCTTGATTCCCACATCCCAACGGGGTTGGTGTCATGGTTCGTTGTGTGCTTCCGGATCGGGGTGTGCAAGTTCCCGAGGCCTATGGTCAGGGTCGTTTTGGACCAATGGGGCAGGTGTTCGGTTAGTGTGCAAGGTTCCTTCAATATTATTAACTGAAGTGCGTAGTTCGTTCATGATATGTGTGAAACTACCCATACCGGTGGTGAGCGTCTCGACCTTTTCATTAAATCACTCATGCGTCGGGCCAAATCTCCTACGTTGTTCTCTAGTTGATCGACTCGTTTCTCCATTGAAAAATTTGAAAATATATTAATGTAAAATTTTATTTTATTTGTTAAAGAGAGCATTCCCGAGCGGGAAAAAATGATTTTTTTTATGAAGAAAGCAATTTTTTTTTGAAAGACAATAAAATTTTTAAAATCTTTTTTTAAAATAGAAAAATTAAATTCGTCGGATCGACCGATCCACAGTAGAAGTGAATCGAAACCCTCTGATACCAAACTGATGTAAACAGGGTTTGAGATTTTCAATTAAATATATTTTAAACGAACTAATATATTTGTTATGAGATAAAAATTGGAGTTTTTTTCCAAAAAAATGATTTTATTTTTACCTTTTAAACACGAGGGCCGAGCGAACAAATCAAATTTTGCGTGTGTGTTGTCAACAACGTCGCTCTGAGCTTTGAGAAGTTCGCTAACTTCATTCGAGTGAAACTCCTATGCATTTTAGGGCTCCTAATCCTCAACGAAATCTTTATGAGCACAAGCCGAATGACAAGCAATAATTTATGAAATAACGATATTAGAAACAGACGAACGCAACGGCAAGCCCAAATTATTTTAAGCAATGCATAAATTTATACTAAAGGAAAGGAGCAGCGAGTATACCCCAAATGACTTTGCAGCGGAATTGTGACCCCTGTGATCTTTTACATACAGGCAGGAACACAATGGGTGAAATTGGAGGCAATCGGGTTCAGCAACCGGAGAAAGGGCTTGCAGTCGACGGTGTTGGACGTAGTCCGGACGCCGGAGAAATAGTTTTCCGAAGTCAACGACGCCCGGCGATTCTTCTCCCAATAGTTGCGGTGTCGCTGGGCGGAAATGTGTGGAACAATGTCGTCTGTAGTGGCGCAGTAAACGACGGGAGGCAGCCTCATTATGATGCCTGGAGCTGCCTGGAGGACGTCGACGGGCGGAGTTCTTCGGGCACGGAACTGGCGACGCCAAGCGTAACGAATGATGAAGCAAGGTTTGGATGAGACCGGTAAGGGCAGAGAATGACTTGATTTCGTTCTGTCTTTTCCGGGTTGCTTTCTCTGTATGGGGGTGAGCCCAATTTAAAGGCAGAACAATCTTTTTATTTTTAGCATATAATCCTCCTTCCATAGTTTGTAGCATAAGATCTCCACAATTTGTTTAATTGATTGCCTTTAATATAAAATTTGAAATTTAAATTTATGTTTACTTAAGAGAATTTGGGCTTGACGTTATCATCCTACTGCTAATAATACCGGACCGATTTATTCAGGGTCTCAATGGTCGGTCAAACCACGGAGCCAACGACGAGCATTTGAAAAAAAACGAGTACAGGAAATAAAATGCACAGTAAAATAAAACTAAAAAACAGAAAATACTTGGATGCACTAGGGCGGTTCTTTGCGGGGTGCATCAGCACTTAATCAAGAAATTTTCAAACTTATTTATACCTTGCCTACTGCTTATGATATTTAGAAATTTCTTGAGACTACTTATAGCCTTCATTCCACAGATGATGAACAAGAGCAATTTCCTATGGATCCGAGAGAAGAAATCAACTAAGACTTATATTTGGAGGAAGATCAGTCAAAGAATGAGGAATGCAAGATTACACAATTATGCTCGGATGGGGACACAATAAGTATAGCATGCGTAGAAGATGTCAAAGGAACATCATGTTCAAATCTTGCCATATCCGATAATACTGCAAGCAAAAATTCTCTCATTGCTGCGACTTCAATTTCTACATTGCGTATACTTAATATTGCTAAATGTAAAATCAAGAAATTGAAAAATATTAACTCAAAATTACGTTTAGAAAATAACATTTTAAAAGCAAATACTAATGTAGAATCAACCGTTACTGTGGCTAGTTCTCCCGCAAGCTCTTTAGATAACATTTCTACACCTTTTATAGATTGTAATGAATTAAAAAATATATAAGGTTCTTGGAAAAAAGCTTCTTTTTGTGAAAGAATAAAATGATAAATTATGTTTAGAAAACTCATCATTAAAAAATGATTGTGCTAGATGCAAGAATTATAAAATTGAAATTGAAGAGATGAATGAGACTTTTGAAGAATACAGAAAAAAGTAAGAAGCTCATATTGAATCTTTAGTCTCCACTCTTACAAAAAGCACAATCGGGTACAATAAAGCTAAACATAATCTCAAAATTAAAAATAAAGAATTAGTTGTAAAAATCAACATGCTCAAAGAAATTATGATTAAAAACTCACAAAACACAATTCCTAAATTTCAAGCGAAACTCAAAAGCATGTTGAATATGAATTTTCATATAATAACTAAGTCAATCAACCGGAGTAGAAACTGTTAAGCGCGTGTAAATGAAATTCCAAAATATAAAAATTATCTTCATGTGCAAACTCAAATCAATCCCAATTTAAAATCAAATGAACGTAAATTTCCTTTAAATAATCACTACATTATGAGTTCGTATGTTAAGCGACATAATTCTAAATAAGAGAATAGTTTCAATATACCTAAACCTTCAACGCAATATTGTTCAATTGAAGATCATCACGTAAAGACTCTTAAAAATCATAATGAAAATTTGTAATATAAAAATGACATTAAACCAAAGTATGAATGGAGGTCCATTGTTAAAAATGATGCACACATTCCACTAGAAAGGGCACATTGATCATTATCTCCTCATAGTTTATCACGTTATGTTTGGGTACCCAAAGGAACCACAACACTTGACTCCTTTTGGATACCTAAATATCATATCAATTAATGTCCACCTATTATGTGAAATAGAAACTAATCAAAACAAATTTACTCGATAATCTACTTCACGATGTGTATAATGTTCTTTTTGTTTTTATCGTGTTTTTGTTTTTTTTGCTTTTGTACATTTCTTAAGCCAACATGTCTTGGACACTTTTCATATATGCTTGATATATGACTTACAAATATTAAGTTTATTGATAAATCAATCCATCTAAATGTAATTGAATAATAGTCAGCTTAAAAGTGTCTTACGTATCTCTCTATCCTAGCATCTATTATAATGAGGTCTATCACCTATGCTAGTTGAATTTCTTTCATAATATCTCTAAAAATTGAGATTTGTATTTCTTAAGTAATTCTAATAAATCAAAACACTTATCACGCATTAGTATCATAACGTATATGTGTCTATAGGATTAAATGCTTTAGTATGACCATGATCAATCACTCATTGTTTGTGTCTCACAATAGCGGGGACGTAGGGTTGTGTGCATTAGGGACGGTAACCTATAAATACTGTCTTGTCCTTAACCGGAGAGGGTTCCAGTAGGGCCTTGCGAGGCATTGGGGGAAAAGAATGTTAAGTTGAGTGGGTTCTTTTATATGCATATGAGATTAATGTACAACCCTGTATTCGCGGAATGGGGCCCCCAAGCAAGGCATGAGACTTGCTACACATTTTTAAGCTTTTGGGAGATTTTGCACTCCTGAAGGCCAATTTATGGTTGATCTGCGTAATATACTAGTAGGGGGATAAAGAATTTGCCTCACCCTGGTCTCCTTTCAGGGGAGGGTGCGGCGTGAGGCCGGTACCCGTCCCTGCCTCCTCTCAGGGGGGCGGGTGCGGCGCGAGGCCGGCACCCGCCCCGGCCTCCTCTCAGAGGGGCGGGTGCGGCGCGAGGCCAACACCCGCCCTGACCTCCTATTAGGGGGGCGGGTGCGGCGCGAAGCCGACACCTGCCCCGACCACCTCTCAGGGGGGCGGGTGCGGCGCGAGGTCGGCACCCGCCCCAACCTCCTCTTAGGGGGGCGGGTGCGGCGCGAGGCCGACACCCGCCCCAGCCTCCTCTCAGGGGGGCGGGTGCGACGTGAGGCCGGCACCCGCCCCGGCCTCCTCTCAGAGGGGCGGGTGCTGTGCGAGGCCGACACCCGCCCCGACCTCCTCTCAGGGGGGGGGGGGGTGCGGCGTGAGGCCGTCACCCGCCCTGGTATTCTCTTGGGGGGGCAGGTACGGCACGAGCCCAGCACCCGCCCTCGCCCCTTGGAGGTCTCGCCCGGCCTAGTTCTCACCTGGCTTGAGGGTCTCGCCCGTCTTGAGGGTCTCGCCCGGCTTGAGGGTCTCGCCCGGCTTGAGGGTCTGCTATTTATCCCTTAGTGGGCTGCGAATAGCTGTTCAGAATAGTGGAGTTTGGCTGTTGGCAGACCAGCCCCGGGGCATTTCAGTAATTTCAGAGCAGCGGAGGTTGGCTATTTGTAGACCGTTCCCAAAAATCTATAAATAGACCCTTGTGGTTCCTTGGAGAGGGATCCCTTTTCACCACTCTTTATCTTCCTCCTTCATCCTCCAAGGCACCTAGCTCAGCATTGGCTAGGGAGGGGGAGATCTCAAAGGTCTTCCGGGTGTAAGATGGGACCTCCACGCTAGAGCCAAGGGTCAGTTTCCAAATTCAAGTCTCTCGCCAATGGACAGCTTGGGAGAAGTAGGTATGAGCCACACCCTAGGTCCGAACTCTAGGTGGAACTGAATTTTGGTTCCAACATTCTGGTGCGGTGAGCGTGGATCGCGGCTCATACAAAAGTTCCTGAGCAAGTTCCATGACGGGAGATCATGGAGGTGGTAATGACTCCAACGAGCTCCCCAACCAAGGACCCTTTGTAGGGAAGGAAGAGTTCATGGCATCCATCCAAGGCATCATGGAGATGCTGCGAAGTATTGCGCCTTGGAGTGACTGCTCAACTCCCACCCCCCAGGAACTAGCTCTCAAGGGTCTCGGCGAGACAGCATCCAGGGGTCTCGGCGAGATAGCTCTCAGGGGTCTCGACGAGCCAGCTTCCAGGTGTCTCGGCGAGCCAGCTCCCAGGGGCCTAGGAGAGGTGACCCCGAGAGGGGTAGAAGAAAGTGCACCAGGAAGACGGCCTGGGAAGGAAAGGATGGGAGAGGGGGTCGAGCGAGTCCTCACCGGCCGGGAGTTATTCCCCAGCCCGGCAAGTGCTAGCCTCCCATGCGAGCAGGTCGCGCGAGTGGGGCATGCGAGACCGAGTGGGGGGTCACCCATCAGCAAGTTGATTGTCTCAGCTCCCATTCCTGAGGGGTTCAGAGAGCCTGACATGACCTTTATACTGAGAAGGATAACCCCATCCAGCACCTGCAGTGGTTCGAAGACACGGTCTCTATCAGGCCGATGTCAGATGCATTCAAGTGCCGCCTCTTCGCGATCACGTTTAAAATAAGGCAATGGACTGTTCCATCAACTCCCAGCGAGATTGATTTATGGGTTCGAGGACATGAGCCGGGGCTTTCAGCTTCGCTTCTACACCTCTAAGAAGAGGAAGAAGAGTCCCAAGTCTATCTTTTTGATAAGGCAGAGGGCGGAGGAGTCGTTGGACCAATACATGGACAGGTTCCAAGAAGAGATCCTGGATATCCAGGAGATGTCGGGGTATGCCCTCTAGATGGCATTTATAGTGGGGTTGCGTGAAGGTTCTTCAAGATGAGTCTGACCCGAAAGGCCCCCTTATCCTTCGAGGAGTTGATGGAAAGGGCGGCAGAGGAGATAGCAACTGATGCGGCCATCCCGAAATTGGTCAAGAATTTGGCAAGGTTAACAGAGGTAGAGTCGAATGAGCAAGGTGGCTCGAGGCATCAGGAGGGGAGAAGAAGAGAGGAGTAGAGAGCTCAGGGGTTCTAGGGACCTCAGGAAGGTCCGGAGCCAGGTTGGAGGCAACATGGAGGACCCATTAAGGGTCTAGGAAGAGGTCCCGTCCAGGGTGGGGAGAACTTTCATAGAGGCCAAGGGAGGTTCAACTTCCAGAGTTAAGCCACTAGGAAGTTCCTACCCCCACCGCAGCAAGCCATGACGATAGGACGAGGTAACGGGAGGAATCACCCAGCCCATCGAAGAAGGGAAGGAAGAGAGTTGTCGTACTGTGACTTCTACCAGGTAGAGGATCACGCCACAGCTACCTACCCCGAATTCCTGGAAGTGAGAGAGGCGAGAGCCCTGGCCCCGTAACAGCTACCGGTACGGATTGAAGTTCTCCCCAAAGAAGGGAGAGACGACGTATGTGAGGACCGGGTTGCTGTAGGAGCTCGAGGAGGTATAGGAGTGGTCCACGGTGGAGTGGGGGTCGAGGCCACTCGAAAGGTAAGCCTCTATACCGCATACCGTCGGAGCGTTGCTTCGACATCCCAGACCCCACCCCTAGAGGAGAAGATCACCTTCTCAGTAAAGGACATGCCGAATCATGAGGATCTATTCTGTGATGCGCTGGTCATCTTGGTAGTCATCGAGGGCTACACTGTCTCCTAGATCTTGGTTGACAACGGGAGCTCCATCAACGTCGTTTTCAAGAAGGCATTTGACGAGATGAAGGTTGAACTAAGGAGGGCGGTGGACTCAGACGGACCCCTGTTCGGATTTTCAGGGGAAAGGAAGGAGGTAGAAGGTGGAGTCGGACTCCAGATGAATTTGGGGAGAACCTCAAGGAACTGTCGGTTCGTCATTATTGACGCTCTGAGTAGTTACAATGTCATCTTCGGAAGACCCCTCATTAGCGCCTTCCATTGTGTGTCATCATCCTTCCACCAGTGCCTTAAGTTTAATGCTGGAGGGATCCAAGTCAGGGTCATGGGAGACCCCAGGATGGTAAGGAAGTGCTACGTCACGACCGTTACACCCTCTCCTGGATTGCCAGGGCAGGGGAGATGGAGAAGATCATTGAGATCTTGGGAAGGATAGAGGTATCAGAGGAAAAGGAGGCGAATGACGGCCATCATGCCCAAGTAGCCTGAAGAAACCTTGCTATGGTGAGGACTTTTTTCCTTTCATGTTGTTTTTGTAATGAGTCTACCCCTGACCGAAAGAGTAGAGATTATGTATCCTAAAATTCTCCCCGTTTGAGGATGTTGAATATAATATGATTCAAATGACATGTCTAGTCCCACCCCCCCGAGAGGATCTCCTCACCCAGGCTCTCACTAGCTGGATGAGTCGAATGTGCATCGGGAGAGAAAGTCTCACCCCCGAGAGGATCTCCTCGCCCAGGCTCTCACAAGCTGGATGGGTCGAATGTGCCTCGGGGAGAGCAATTCCCAACCCCCGAGAGGATCTCCTCACCCAGGTATTCTAAAAAGAGTCAATCCAATCCACGTCAAGCGATTCTCACTAGCTGAATGGGTCGAAGGTGCCTCGGGGAGAGCAAGTCCCAACCCCCTAGAGGATCTCCTCACCCAGGCTCTCACTAGCTGGATGGGTCAAATGTGCCCCAGGGAGAGCAAGTCCCACCCCCGAGAGGATCTCCTCACCCAGGCTCTCACTAGATGGATGGGTTGAATGTGCCTTGGGGAGAGAAAGTCCCACCCCCGAGAGGATCTCTTCACCCAGACTCTCACTAGCTAGATGGGTCAAATGTGCCTTGGGGATAGCAAGTCTCACGCCCGAGAGGATCTCCTCACCCAGGTTCTCGAGAGTAAGTCCCAACCCCCGAGAGGATCTCCTCACCCAGGCTCTCACTAGCTGGATGGTTCAAATGTTCCTCGAGGAGAGCAAGTCCAACCCCCAAGAGGATCTCCTCACCCAGGCTCTCACTAGCTGGATGGGTCGAATGTGCCTCAGGGAGAGCAAGTCCCAAACCGCGAGAGGATCTCCTCACCAAGTCTCTCACTAGCTGGATGGGTAGAATGTACCTCGGGGAGAGCAAGTCCTAACCCCCGAGAGGATCTCCTCACCCAGGCTCTCACTAGCTGGATGGGTCGAATGTGCCTCAAGGAGAGCAAGTCCCAACCCCCGAGAGGATCTCCTCACCCAAGCTCTCACTAGCTGGATGTGTCGAATGTGCCTCGGGGAGAGTAATTCCCAACCCCCAATAGGATCTCCTCACCCAGGCTCTCACTAGCTGGATGGGTCGAATGTCCCTTGGGGAGAGCGAGTCCCAACCCCCCGAGAGGATCTCCTCACCCGAGCTCTCATTAGCTGGATGGGTCGAATGTACCTCGGGGAGAGCAAGTCCCAACCCCCGATAGGATCTCCTCACCCAAGTTCTCACTAGCTGGATGGGTCAAATGTGCCTCGGTGGAGAGAAGGAATCCAACCCTGAGAGGATATCCTCATCCAGGCTCTCACAAGCTGGATGAGCCGAATGTGCCTAGGGGAGAGCAAGTCCCAACCCCCGAGAGGATCTCCACACCCAAGCTCTCACTAGCTGGATGGGTCGAATGTGCCTCAGGGAGAGAAAGTCCCAACCCCCGAGAAGATCTCCTCACCCAGGCTCTCACTAGCTGGATGGGTCGAATGTGCCTCCGGGAGAGCGATTCATAACCCCCCGAGAGAATCTCCTCACCCAGGATCTCTCTAGCTGGATGGGTTGAATGTGCATCGGGGAGAGCAAGTCCCAACCCCCGAGAGGATCTCCTCACCCAGCTCTCACTAGCTGGATGGGTCGAATGTGCCTCGGTGGAGAGAAGGTATCAAACCCCAAGAGGATCTCCTCATCCAGGCTGTCACCAGTTGGATGAGTCGAATATGCCTCGGTGGAGAGTCGGTTCAACCCGGAGGGGATCTCGTCACCCAGGCTCCCATTAGCTGGCATGATAGGTTAACCCCTCGAAGAGGCCAAGTATTTTTGGCTCCAATAGTGCTATACTCAGCAAATACGTTGGGTTGGATGTTTCTTTCCGAGCGTGGAACTCGCTCGAAAAGAGCGGGGATTTTGTACAACCCCGTATTCGCGGAATGGGGCCCCCAAGCAAGGCGTGAGACTTGCTAAACATTTTTAAGCTTTTGGGAGGTTTTGCACTCATAAAGGCAAATTTATGGTTGATCTGCGTAATATACTAGTAGGGGGATGAAGAATTTTCCTCCCCCGGTCTCCTTTTAGGGGCGAGTGCAGCGCGAGGCCAGCACCCACCCCGGCCTCCTCTCAGGGGGGCGGGTGCGGCGCGAGGACGACACCTGCCTCGGCCTCCTCTCAGGGTGGCAGGTACGGCACGAGGCCAGCACATGCCCCAGCCTCCTCTGTGGGGGGCGGGTGCGGCGCGAGGCCGGCACCCACCCCGACCTCCTCTCAGGGGGGGGGGGGGGGCGAGTGTGGCGTGAGGCCGACACCCGCACCGGCCTCCTCTCAGGGGGGTTGGTACGGTGCGAGGACGATACCCGCCCCAGCCTCCTCTTAGGGGAGCGGGTGCGGCACGAGGTCGGCACCCGTACCGGCCTCCTCTCAGGGGGCAGGTGCGGCGCGAGGCAGGCACCCGCCCCGACCTCCTCTCAGGGGGGCGCGAGGTTGGCACCATCCACGACCTTCTCTCAGGGGGGCGGATGTGGCGTGAGGCCGGCACTCGCCTCGACCTCCTCTTAGGGGGCGGGTGCGGCACGAGGCCGGCACCCACCCCGGCCTCCTCTAAGGGGGAGGGTGCGGCGCGAGGCCGACACCCACCCCGGCCTCCTCTCAGGGGGGCGGGTGCGGTGCGAGGTCGGCACCCGCCCCGACCTCCTCTCTGGGGGGCGGGGGCGGGTCTATGGAAAATCGTGCCATCTACCTGTAGAATTAGAACACCGCGCTTTTTGGGCCTTAAGGTTTTTAAACTTCGATCCCCACTCCGTCAGTGACCTTAGAAAATTTCAACTAAATGAACTCGACGAGTGACGCTCTTACGCTTACGAAAATAACAAACTTTATAAAGAGCAGACAAAGCGTTTACACGATAAACACATAAGGCATCCGAAAACCTTTAAGCTGGGCAACCAGGTTCTTCACCACTCTTGATCTTCCTCCTTCATCCTCCAAGACACCTAGCTCAGTATTGTCTAGTGAGGGGGAGATCTCAAAATTCTTCCGGGTGTGAGGTGGGACCTCCACGCTAGAGCTAAGGGTCAGTTTCAAAATTCAAATCTCTCGCCAAGGGACAGCTTGGGAGAAGTAGGTGTGATTTGCACCCTAGGTCCGAACTCTAGGTGGAACCGAATTTCGGTTCCAACAATTAACACCCCCAACCTATGACATTTGTGCAGCTCCTCATGCCCATCCGTCACTTAGTATGGGGCTAGGGTGTAGACATATTGCTGGGGGTATCGTCATCTAGTACATACTCATATTCATTGCATGAATAGTATGTCACTTCACATGTTCATTGTATTCATGTATAATATTCTATCATGTTATCTTGTGTTTGCATCTTTTATCTCTTTGAGCTTTCATGTTTTTAGTAAAACACAAATATTTTAAATATATATGTATTTGAAAATCAAATATAAAATTACAAAATGATTTAAAAGGACAAAAAAATGTTTTTCCTATATCTCCTTGTGTGTTTATTATTTGACTTATTTAATAAAAAAATCAAAATTTATAAAAACTATTTATTACTCAGTGTCATTGTTAAGGATGATTAATTATATCAATTTAAGATGAATTACAATGTGTAATTTAATTATTTAAGAATCTTAAAACTATTTTGTTTATGTCATGTCTTGAAAAGTATTTTGTTATGTTCAATGAATTAAATGTAGAAAATATGTATAAAATTACTAGCATGTCTCTAAGTATGAGTGATGTTTTATGTTTAATAATAATTCACTCACTCACTTATTTTTGATAACCTACATGTGGTCTTAATCATATAGTTGCATGATTGTATAGTGCAATAACATAATGATGTAAAATGCATAAATAGATTACCTATACTACATTGAATTGATTATTTCAATCCTTTGTTTTAATGCACTTATTTATTGGAGAAAGGTGTCTTAAAAAATTGTTATTGTTTGCGCAACAAGTGAATTTGGAGTCCTTTGTCACTATAATAAAAATCAAATAAAAATTGATAAGGAAAACTCCACAAAGCACTACTCACCCTCCTGATAAGTCTTAATAAGCATTGTGAGGTTGAGTACCTTGGAACAATATTGTAAAGTGTCTTGTAGCAAACAAAATATCAACCATTTCTCTTAGTACACCAGATCACAAAAATAAAAATAGTACTAATAAAGGCCTAAATGTGATCCCCCAAGCACTGCTCTACTCCCTGATAAGTCTTAATAAGCATTGTGTGTAGAGCATCTTGGTAGTTGTACTTCTTACACATGTGCACTAAAAATTAGTGGAAGTAATATTATTTTTGTATTTTAATGTTATATTTGTTCATTATATTTGTCATGTGTTTTGATTAATTCACTTGTATACTTTATCAAAACACTATTTGTACACATCATTATTTCTAAAAAAATTTCTTCTCATGAGAATTAGACCCTAATGCATACATATATTATTCTCTAAAATCATAAATAAATGCACTAGATTGCAAAACATGACAACTACAATGTTTATTTTTACTTAAAATATGAATAAGCTTACATTATAGTTCTTCTCTTCTTTTGATATTTTAAAATCATGCTTAAAAAAATTTCAATGATATTGCATCTCTTGGACTGAACTTTAACTTGAAAACATCTTCTTATTAGACTTAAAATTCCATATCCTTCATATAATCATATTTTCCAAAAGGATGTTTATTTTTAGAGTGCTTATCAAGTTCTTATATGCTTACTACTTGTGTCTAATCATTAATATTCACGCTCTCAATAAGTGGTAAACTATGTTTACTAAGTGGTATTATATGCTTAATAAGTGATACTTTTTTATGTTTATCATTATACTACTTTGTTCTATTTTGCTTACATTTTGCTCAATAAGTGGTAGAGAGATATCTATGATCTTACACATTGTATCACAGTTTTCTTCTCCAACATATATCATTTTAATTCTCATCGCATACACTCATCTCTATCCTCTTTTTATCCTACCAAAAAAAAGGGGAGAACTTCATGCATAAATTTTTTAATTTAGGGGGAGTACATTAAAATCTTTTATAGAAAGCATCTATGTAGGGAGAGTATTCATAGGACATTGATACTCTATGCTCGATTAGGGTAATTAACTTAACAAGTGGTAACATATATGAATCAACCAGTGGTATAATGATAATATTTTTACTACTACATAGAAAAACTCTACGTGCCAATACACTCTATCGCACCCTCTTTTGATAATACCAAAAAGGGGAGAATGAATTTGAAGAAATAAATATCTCTCTTAGGAAGAGTACAAACTAGGAAGAGTCTATGTAGGAGTAGTATCCATCTAGGGGGAGTACGCATTGAACGCTTATCATTTACTATAAACACAAACACTATTATGCAGTATTTCTTCATAGTAGATTTGTTATTATAAAAAATGGGAGTTTGTTGGAACATGCGTTCCGCCTCTTGATTTGAGAATAACAAATTTTAATGTGTATCTGATCATGTTTGTTGTGTGTTTATAGTGTAGGTTTACATGTGTGAAGAATAAAAGTCTCAAGTTCTGGTACCTACCACCGAGCGCTAGAGCTACCGTCCGCGCTAGCTTGGAATTCAAAATGCACGAGTTCTCAGTGACATATCGCGTGGCATTAGCTATACCGTCGGGCGCTAGCTGTCTCGACGAACGTCGTGTCCTCTTCATCGAGATGATACTGCTACCGCCCGTCGTTAGCTTTTACCGCACCGCGATATCAAAAAGCGGCTCAAATATATTTTAGATATTTTTTAAAAATTACTGGAAAGCTATCAACACCGCACGAAGGGACCTACCACCGAGCGCTAGCTCTACCGTCGGCAGTATCTTAATTTAAAACGACTATAAAAGCTCAAAAATCTTCAACTAATTGAGGAGCAGAAAAGGAAAGAGCTCTCGCGGTGTCAGGAAACTACAAATATATCATGATTTGATTGAGAAGTTAGAAGGTGCATGAAATATCAATTGAAAGGCAAGAATATATTTTATTTTCAAGAGAAATAATTTATTTCTAAGGATGAAGGGAAAACCCACAAAATAGAAAAGAAGAAAAGGAAGGAATTTCAAGACCGCGCGCTACTGTAGAAGCTACTGTCGCGCGGTTGTTTCCTGCACAGCTTTCTCTATTTAAAACAACCCGAAATTGAGTTACATGCGACGGTTTTTCACGAAATTTGAAAGGGGAGTTCGCCTTAGTTGTCTAAAGGGAAGGAAAGGTTCATCCCAACTCATTGAGGAGGAGAGTTCTTTAGAGGAGATCAAAAGGAATTCACACACAAGGATTGAAGGCTACGAACATGATGATCAAGAAGCCTTCGTCCTAATAATCACGTGAAGGATCCTTGCTACGAGAAACTCTCATCAAGCGCACACATTCACGGATCTGAAGAACATCGAAGAGGAAGACTCTCAAACCACAAAGATCGAACCTTTGCAATCAAATCGTCATCAACATCAAGGGTTCTATTTAGAGGGGAGTTTTCTCTTATTCTTGTAATTTATTTAACCACTTTTTTGTATTTTGTGTGTGAGAAAAATCGACTGGAGGGTCATCGAAATTGGTGAAGGGTTTTTTGAGAAATCGTCCCGGTGAGGGACGTCTAGATCGAGGGATCTAGTGTGAGGTAAATCGACCAGGGGGTCGTTGGAATCCGTGAAGGGTTTCGTGAGGAATCGTCTCAGTGAGGGACGTCTAGATCGGGGGATCTAGTGGGGCTCTAAGGCTCTTTCGGGAAGGAAGGTGAAGAGCCGTCTAGAAGATCTTTTCGGGTGGAAAGGGAGAGAGCCAACCGGTCTGGGTGTAGTGTCGGTATAGAAACAAAAAGAGAAGTTTGTATTTCATCGCCTCAGATCTCCGGCATCACGGTGATCTAGTTTTGTTATTGTAAACAAGTGTTCTTATTTTGAATAAAATTATATATTGTTTATTACATCTTAAAATTTTGGTTATTTGCTGGTAAATCTTTGAAGGTTGTGTGAGCCTCTGTAAGGCGAAGCTTTACGAAGAAAACAACTTCTGTGACCTACCGTCGGGTGATAGCAAGCTAACGTTGTACGGTAGCCTCCAGAAGTGGTTTTCCTTGGTAAAACTATTTTTTAATTCTAAATTAATCTGAAAAACCTTACTCACTCCCCCCCCCCCCCCCTCCTCTAAGGTTGGCCACCGATCCAACAAACCTGATTAATTCAAGGTTGGATTTGAAAGGATGAGAAAAGGACCTAGTCGTTCACCAACGCTAACAAATCTTTCCTTATATGTCCAATTAGTCTCCTATAGAACCCACCTTTGATACCACTTGTTGCGATTTCCGGTCGCGGAAGAGCAATCCCCAAGAACAACTAAATACAGAGTCACAAGAAAATACGCACTTTGCACAATTTTATTAGCACAATAAAATTAGTAAGTACTTAAATTAAGAGATACAAATCCAAAAATATATAGTAGAAGAACTCGAACTACGAAAATTCGCAGGAGTAATATAAACTTGACTATAATCGGTAAAATGGACGCACACGATTCGTACCAGAACGAACCTTCACCTTCGTTAGATGACCAACCACCACCAACACCAAGTAGAGATCCAAGTCAGGACTTTACCTTGCCGCGAACGCACCACCCGCCAACGTCACCACTTATGCATAACCACCACCGCCTACGAGCATGCAACCATCGAGCACCGCACTCCTTGTCGCAGCCCGTGAATCTGATACCATGTCACTACCTACACGTTTTCGCTCTACGTTGCTGATACAGTCCGCAAACCGATGTTGACGCCCACTATCGCCTTCGATCATGCGCTACCGCTCTTCTCTTCAAGAATTTACCTCTCTTTGGTTTGGATTTTGGTGTGATCTTCATAGTTTGCCTTCCTCTTCTTTTTTAGAGCCATTTCATATGGTTTAGCTTCTGATAAGCTTCCTCTCAAGTGCCCATTCAAAGCACATTGGAGGCTTGGAGAAAAGTCTGCATTGGCGCCCGGTAGGTGGGTATGATTAAACATCTGGGTTTAACTATTCAAAACCAACTCAACAGCTTTTGAAAGTGAGGATAGATACAACTCTAGAGGGGGGTGAATAGAGTATTCAAAAATTATGACACCCTACTAAACTCTCTTAGAGTTAATTTGCGGAATGAGTTTATAGATATTTGAAACCCTAGAGCCTAACACAAAGTGAAGTGCACTAGAGAAAGCTAACTATAATTACAGTTGAACTTTGATCCTATCACAGCAACTAGCAATCCTAGTTATTTCTACTCACAGCCACAGTGCAATAAATTAATGAAGCAACACAGACGACACAAGAAGTTTATAGTGGTTCCCTCTAAATAGGTACGTCCACTCTTCTACCACCCTGGTAGGAATCCACTACAGGTTTTTATTCAGGTGCCCTGCCACCAACTGATCTGCTTCAGGTAGATCAAGTAGACCCTTTGAGCTTTTGATCAGGAGCTCAAAATACAACACAGGTTTTTGATCAGGTGCCCTGCCACCAAGGTTCACTTTTGAAGGGAGTAATAACCCTTTATACAGGAGGTTGAGAGAGTTAAAGTTTCTTCTCTATTGTTAAAACAGATTAGAGAAGTTAGTGGATTGCACAGAGCTAGAAAGCTCTAAAGAATCAAGGCTCCCCCTGGCTTAGAAAATATCCAGGAAGAAGTCTTGCTTCAGGGTGCAGGAACTCTTCTGAACTTGAGACAGAGAACTGTCTTGAAGTTCTTGAAGGAGCAACTTGAAGAAGACTCTTGATTGTAGAATGATTGTTCTTCTTCAATAGCTTTTCTTTCTTCTTCTTCTTATTCTTGAGGCTCTGAGTGAATGTTCCTGGCAGCAGGATGAACTCAGGATTGAAGAAGAGAGAGAGTTGAAGAAGGATGATCTTCTCAGTTGAATATATCAATGACTGAGAGTTGTATCTCTTTGAATCTGTATATGAATATCTATGTTGATCTCTATTCTGTATATGTTGTATATGTTGTATATGTTGTATATTGTTATCTGTTGTATATCTTTTCTTCTTTCAAAAGAAGCTCTTTATATATAAGCCTTTGTAACGGCTCTAATCTTGATTTGAATTTTGTCTTCTTCTGAGATCTTTGATCTGGGCTGCAAGTAGCACAAAACAAAACATATCCTGCAGGCAGACATGCTATAAAGGGATACAGCTTTCAAAGAAGCTGCAAATCCAATCTGATAAAAGGGCCAAAGAAGACTTTTGTGTCTAACGGCTATAAAGGACAGCATGACAGATAAAGCAAAAAGATATTTCAACTAATAAGACAAAAAACTTTGTCAGATAAAGCTTGACTTATGCACAAAGGATGGGGCAAAGATTGCCTTGAGATGTATGTACAAAATCAATGAAATAATCTTTAATAAAATGTGCTAAATAAACAGGAAATAAATCATAGAACAGAAGGAGTACAAAATTACTAAAGGCAGACAAAAGAACGTCGAACGACCCTCGGAGATCGTCGACCGAAGCACAGAGATCGTCGACCTATCAGAACAGATAGTCGAACGACATAGATAGTCGAACTATCAAAGAAGATAGTCGAACTACCACAGCAGATAGTCGACCTATCAGAACAGATAGTCGATCTATCAGATAGTTGAGCTATCAAGGCAGATAGTCGAACTATCAAGCAAAACAGATAGTCGATCTATCAAGACAGATAGTCGAACTATCAAGTAAAACAGATAGTCGACCTATCAAACAGATAGTCAATCTATCAAGCAAGACAGATAGTCGACCTATCAAACAGATAGTCGAGCTATCAGATAGTTGAACTATCCAAGCAGATAGTCGAACTATCAAACAGAATAGATAGTCGACCTATCAAGACAGATAGTCGAACTATAAAGCAAGACTAATAGTCGACCTATCAAACAGATAGTCGAGCTATCAGATAGTTGAACTATCCAAGCAGATAGTTGAACTATCAAGAAATCTGTCTGGTCAAAAGAAGTCGAGCGGGGTTCGACGATCGACGAGGCAGATACCACAGAACGTCGAGCTGATAAGAGTTGAACTAACTCAGAGAAAGACGATCTGCTGACTGACGATAGTCGGCCAACTGATAGACGATCGTCGAACAGTTGATAGACGATAGTCGATCGACGTTCGACCATAGTCGAACCAAAAACAACTTAACCAAATATTCATCTGGATAAGTGATAACTCTACAACTAGAGCAATCTAACTAAACAACTAACCTTTGACCATAGATAAATCTTGGGTCTATACCTTCCTCCTGTCTGTAGCCCTGAGCTATAAGCCTAGCTTTGTTTCTTACAATAATTCCATTTGCATCCAACTTGTTTCTAAACACCCACTTGGTGCCTATGATCAGTTGGCCATTTGGTCTTGGAACCAAAGTCCATACTTTACATCTTTCAAATTGATTTAGTTCCTCTTGCATAGCAATGATCCAGTGGGGATCTAGCTCAGCATTTTTTATGGTGAGGGGCTCAATCTGTGAAAGGAAACAAGCATGCATCACATCCTGTCTTAATTGATGTTGTGTTTGCACACCTACTGATATGTCACCAATCACTTGAGATGTAGGATGATCTCTAAGTGTGACAAGATCAGCAGGTGGGATGTGATATTCAGCAATAGTTAGGATTAATTCCTCAGGTGAAATTGGATCAACTATTGGTGGTACAGCAACTGCTTCCACAGTGTCTCCCATCACTATCTGAATCAGTGATGTGGAGAGTTAAAAGAGGGAGAATCTCTTGGATAACATCTTTGCATGAGTCTGGTACCTGCAATGAGCTTGAGGAAGGAGAAATTTCCTTCTTCTTGTAAAACATCTTTGACTCATCAAAAGAAACATGCACAGACTCCTCAATTTTAGAAGATGATTTATTAAATACCCTATAAGTTTTGCTTACTTGGGAATATCCGAGAAAAATTCTCATTGAAGCTTTTGCTTCAAACTTTCTAAGATATTCTTTGTTGTTATTGTGAATATACACAACACAACCAAAGACTCTAAAATAATTAATTGTAGGTTTCTTTACAGATTTAAAGGAGTTTTTGGTTTGCTTGCCTAATTGACAAGCCTTGCATAGAACAGAAGGAGTACAAAATTACTAAAGACAGACAAAAGATCGTCGAACGATCCTCGGAGATCGTCGAACGAGCCACAGAGATCGTCGACCTATCAGAACAGATAGTCGAACGATACAAATAGTCGAACTATCAAAGCAGATAGTCGAACTACCACAGCAGATAGTCAAACTATCAGAACAGATAGTCGAGCTATCAGATAGTTGAACTATCAAGGCAGATAGTCGAACTATCAAGCAAAACAGATAGTCGACCTATCAAAAAGATAGTCGAGCTATCAGATAGTTGAACTATCAAGGCAGATAGTCGAACTATCAAATAGAACAGATAGTCGACCTATCAAACAGATAGTCGAGCTATCAGATAGTTGAACTATCCAAGGCAGATAGTCGAACTATCAAGAAATCTGTCTAGTCAAAAAGAAGTCGAGCGGGGTTCGACGATCGACGAGGCAGATACCACAGAATGTCGAGCTAACGAGAGTTGAACTAACTCAGAGAAAGACGATCTGCTGACTGACGATAGTCGACCAACTGATAGACGATCGTCGAACAGTTGATAGACGATAGTCGAGCGGCGTTCGACCATAGTCGAACCAAAAAACAACTTAACCAAATATTCATCTGGATAAATGACAACTCTACAACTAGAGCAATCTAACTAAACAACTAACCTTTGACCATAGATAAATCTTGGGTCAAGAGACTAAATGAGAAGACTAAACTCAAATCCAAACTAGGGTACCAACATATTTCTCATACAGAGTGTTCGGATCTCCCAAAATGAGACTCTAGCCTCTGCCTTATAGAGTGTTCGACTCTCTCAAAAGGAGACTCCAGCCTCTTTCTTATAGAGTCGGCTCTCCCAAAATAAGACTCTAGCCTCTCCCTTATAGAGTGTTTGGCTCTCTCAAAAGGAGACTCTGGCCTCTCCATTATAGAGTGTTCGGCTCTCTCAAAAGGAGACTCTGACCTCTCCCTTACAGAGTGTTCAGATCTCCCAAAAGGAGACTTCAGCCTCTCCCTGACAGTGTGTTCGGCTCTCTCAAAAGGAGACTCTAGATTCTCCTCTATAGAGTGTTATGATCTCCTAAAAAGAGACTCCAACCTCTCTCTTACAGAGTGTTTGAATCTCCCAAAAGGAGAATTTGGCCTCTCCCTTACAGAGTGTTTGGCTCTCCCAAAATGAGACTCCCCCCTCTCCAGACGGCTGGCAGGGTCTACCCCTCGCCGTCTTTGGGGCCTTGTCCCTATGACCTCTCACTGTCTAGGTTTGAAGGTCTGCAATCAGTAACACCCCAGGTTAAATTATCTTGACCTATATAGGTTGAGGCATCGCCTGAGTTTTGTTTTCCGTTCACAAACATCCAAAAATGAATTTGTAGTCATGTGCAAAGAGACAGTGCCAGTATTGTACATGCTCGGCCAACACATAAATAAGGATCTATGCATGAGAAATAAACTATCAAAGATATGATGCAAAGAGGGCATCCAAAGTACCACCAACGATATGCATAACCACTGCAAAGTGCTAGAATACAGAGTACAAAGGTACTTGATACAAACACAACAATCTTACGCAGATGTGCAAAGTTCAACAAAGACGAAGCAACTACTCGCCAACAAACTCAACAGCCATAGTCCGACATAAAATCTATGATCTCAGATTGATTCCTGTAAAAGGAGGTCAGTTACATCGCAACAACGCGACTGTAACACTTTGCCTTAGCCTTAGTCGAGAGGGTAATCTCCCCCTTTTCGGCTTCTGCAAATCTGGGACTTCACTTGGAGCCACATGCTTCCCCTCAGATCTTTCATCCATGCTCGAGCTTGAGTTCCTTGCTGATGCTCCCCCTTGATCTAAGAGCCTTGAGCTGTACAGTCTTTACTCTTCATAGTTCAGCATGCCGAGTTGAGTTTTGAAGAGACTGAACTTGGCCTCGTCTAGGGGCTTTGTGAAGATATCTGCAACCTGCTTATCCCTATGTGCTAGATTCCAGGTCAACCCCAAGGAATCTCATTTGATTCTTCTCAAGAGAATTTTGAGATACCTGAAGGGTTGTCCAAATTTAGGACTATGGTACCCAGCTGAATCAGAATTTGAGTTAATTGGATACTCTGATTCTAACTATACTGGTTGTATAGTTGACAGGAAAAGTACCTCAGGAACATGTCAGTTCCTGGGAGAGAGATTGTTCTCTTGGTTCTGTAAGAAACAGGCTTCTGTCTCAACTTCAAATGCAGAGGCTGAATATATAGCAGCTGCTAGTTGTTGTTCACAGATCATGTGGATTCAAAACCAGCTTTTGGATTATGGGTACACACACAAGAACACAAAAATTATGTGTGACAGTACCAGTGCTATCTCCATTGCACACAATCCTGTGCACCACTCTAGAACCAAGCACATTGAGATTAGACACCATTTCCTGAGAGATTGTGTGGAAAAGAACAAGATCAGCCTTGAGTTCATATCCACTGACCTTCAGAGAGGTAATATTTTCACTAAGCCCTTAGATGAACAGAAGCATCTGTTCTTTTTGGTTCAACTAGGCATGATTAATGGAAAATACTAAGTGTGACTTCTGCCTTTGTTGAAATCTGTTTGAAGATCGTGGAACGACGCTCGACGATAGTCGAACAGGTCGAGCCTATCGTTGACCTTTGGGTGACGACGGCTTATTTGTTTGTGAAGACAGAAAGATCAGTCTCTTCATAGTTCAGCATGCCGAGTTGAGTTTTGAAGATCAGTCTCTTCATATAGGCTGCATAGGCTAGAAAGATCCTTATTGCCTCTAGCCTTGCAATAGGGGCAAAGGTTTGGTCATAATCTATACCTTCCTCCTGTGTGTAGCCCTGAGCTATAAGCCGAGCTTTGTTCCTTACAATAATTCCATTTGCATCCAACTTGTTTCTAAACACCCACTTTGTGCCTATGATCAGTTGGCCTTTTGGTCTTGGAACCAAAGTCCATACTTTACATCTTTCAAATTGATTAAGCTCCTCTTGCATAGCAATGATCCAGTGGGAATCTAGCTCAGCATCTTTTATGGTGAGGGGCTCAATTTGTGAAAGGAAACAAGCATGCATCATATCCTGTCTTAATTGATGTCTTGTTTGCACACCTACTGATATGTCACCAATCACTTGAGATGTAGGATGATCTCTAAGTGTGACAAGATCAGCAGGTGGGATGTGATCTTCAGCAACAGTTGGGATTAATTCCTTAGGTGGAATTGGATCAACTGTTGGTGGTACAGTAACTGCTTCCACAGTGTCTTCATCACTGTCTGAATCAGTGATGTGGAGAGTTGAAAGAGGGAGAATCTCTTGGATAACATCTTTGCATGAGTCTGGTACCTGCAATGAGCTTGAGGAAGAAGAAATTTCTTTCTCCTTGTAAAACATCTTTGACTCATCAAAAGAAACATGCACAGACTCCTCAATTTTAGAAGATGATTTATTAAATACCCTATAAGCTTTGCTTACTTGGGAATATCCAAGAAAAATTCCCATTGAAGCTTTTGCTTCAAACTTTCTAAGATATTCTTTGTTGTTATTGTGAATATACACTACACAACCAAAGACTAAAATAATTAATTTTAGATTTCTTTCCTTTAAGCAACTCATAAGGAGTTTTACTCTTAAGCTTGTGTATAAGACATCTGTTCAAGACATAATTAGCTGTGCTAACAGCTTCTGCCCAAAAAGAAAGAGGCATGTTAGCATCTGCCAATAATGTTCCAGCAGCTTCAATCAGGGTTCTATTCTTCCTTTCTACTACCCCATTTTGTTGGGGAGTTCTAGGAGCAGAGAAGCTATGTTTGATACCTTCTTTCTCACAAAATTCTTGCATGAGAAGAGAATCAAACTCAGTACCATGATCACTTCTGATCAAGGCAACATGAGTAGAATACTAAGTCTGCACACATAGTAGAAAGTCTGTAAGAACTTTGAAGTTATCATCTTTAGTTCTCAAGAAGAACACCCAAGTGAACCTAGAGAAGTCGTCTACAATTACTAAAGTGTAATACTTCCCTCCTAGACTCTGTACATTTATTGGGCCAAAAAGGTCCAAATGTAATAAATACAGGATTCTAGGTGAATCACTTTTATTTACAGATTTAAAGGAGTTTTTGGTTTGCTTGCCTAATTGACAAGCCTTGCATAGGCTCTCCTTCTTGTAGGAGCAAGAAGGTAAACCTCTAACAAGGTTGTATTTAGATAACCTAGATATGTTCTTGAGGTTAACATGGCTAAGCCTCCTATGCCATAAGGTGTTATTATTTGTTACTTCATTAAATAAGCAGATTTCAGATTGAGTTGAATTAAAATCTACTAAATAAATATTACCCTGTCTAATACCTACTAACACAACATTACTATTTAAAGTAATATTACAGAGAGTGTTAGTGAAAGATACCTGATATCCTGCATCACATAACTGGCTTACTGAGATAAGGTTGTGCTTCAGTCCAGTTACATATGCAACCCTTTTGAAAGTTACTGCTCTAATGGTAGTCCTACCATATCCTTCAGTTTGACCACAGCTGGAATCTTCAAAGATCACCTTTGGTCCAAGCTTGGCCTTGTATCTTGATAGATTTTCTTTGTTTCCTATCATGTGTTTGGAACAATCACTATCCAAATACCATTTATCTTTAGTAATTGGATAGGTCTTCACCTGCAAATTAAACAGTTAGACATTGTGGACCCAGACAACATTGGGTTCATTATTCTTCACATAATGAAAACTTGAAATAAAAGAATAAGCATGTTGGGGTTTATATCCTAAAGGGTAAGATCTCCTAGGTGGGATGCTCCATGCAGTTAATGGGTCCACAAACCTAGGGTTTCTATTTATATTAGGGTTTCTAAGGTTCTGCTTTTAATTTTGAAAATCAAATTGAAATCGTCGATCAGCGTTCGACGATTGATGCTCAGATCATCGAGCATCGTTCGACCATTGAGCCTTCGATCGTCGAGCAGCGTTCGACGCTTTTTGTAGCTCCTTAAATTTTTGCTTTCTCTTTTCTCTCTTAGCTTTATTTAAGGCTTTGTTAACTAGATTTACTTGCTCAGTATTCTTTATTCCATCTGCTGAAATAAAGTTTACTGGAGTTGAAAGATGATTTTTAAGAACCAATGGGGATTCACCTGATGAGGCTCCTAAGCCTAGCTTATTATTGCCTGACCTAGTGTTTGTCATGCTGGTGATTTCTAGCAGCTTAAGGCTTCTACCATTTAAAGATTCTTCTAATCTCTTGGACTTTGCTAGTTCATTTTTAAGAAACTTTATTTCTTCACTAGACTTAGTGAGTTCTGCTTCTAACCTAGCATTTTCAATGGAGAGGATTTCTGATTCTGCTAACTTATTTCTAAGTTCCTTAATTTCTTTTTCTGAACTAATTAAATCTAAGCAAAGGGATTTAAATTCCAATTTAAATTCAGCAGAAGAAAAATCATAAGAAGATAATACCTGATCTTCTGTAGGCATTTCTTCATCATAATCAGAACTCTCTGCAGCTGAGTGGTTGCTGCAGGCATCAATTGCCATAAGGCAAATTTCCTTTGCCTTCTTCTCTTCCTAATCTTCACTGGAGATTGAGGAGGAAGATTCCTCATCTGAATCACTCCAGGTCTCAGCAACAAATCCTTTCTCCTTCTTCTTATTTTTGTAGGAGGACTTGGAGTGCTTCTTGTGATGTTCTTTTTCTTTTCTCTTTTCTTTGCTCTTTTCCTCTGGACACTCTGGTAGAATGTGTCCAGGTTTCCTGCAAGCATAACAAATAATTTCTTTAGCAGGAGATCTGTCATACCTTGGTTTATCTTCATATCTTGAAGATTTCTTTCTGAAGTCTTTTCTGCCCATCTTGAGAAATCTTTTGGCAAAGAGTGTCATCAGTTCCTCATTGGATTGGCTTCCTTCAGAAGCATCAGCAGCTTTGAGAGCAAGAGTTTGCTCTTTCCTTGTTGGAGTTGGAGTCTTGGCTTCAGCCTCAGCTTCCCTGGTCTTTAGAACTTGCTCAAAAGATTTGAGCTTTCCAAGGAGGGCTTCAGTTGAGATCTCAGTAGTACTTCTAGCCTCCTTGATGGGCCAGATCCTAAGATCCCATGTGCTGGGAAAGCACATCAGTATCTTATCATTGACCTCTGTCAATGTAATCTCCTTATCAAGAGTTCTCAGCTCATTGATGATATAGCTGAGCCTGGTGTACATGGCTTCAACTGATTCAGCTTCAGTCTTCTTGAAGTTTTCATACTGAGATATAAGGTTGGACCTTCTGTCCTTCCTTTCATCAGCTGAACCAGCTACAATCTGGTTCAGTGAGTCTCACATGGCTTTTGTAGAGGTGCAATCAGCCACTTTCCGCAAGATTTCATAAGACATAGTCTGAGCCAGAATGTTCATAGCTTTGGCATCAGCTATCTTTGCCTTCTTGTAGGCATCATTGTAGTCTGGAGGAGGCACTGCACTGAGATTTGTAGATGTTGTAGCAGTGGCTGCAGTAGGAGGTGTTGGAGGTCCTGTCAAAATAGAAGAAAAAATGTCTTCATCAATAGAGTTCATATATAATTTGATTCTTGCCTTCTAGATGCTAAACTTAGCTAAGTTGCAAGCTAGAGGTCTGGTGCTAGAGTAATCCTTGGACTGGGCCATGAAATGAATATCTATAAGCTTGGTATCTATCAGGATCTTGTGACTCAGGTGTAAGCATGTACAGTCAGTCAACCTCCCTCTGATACCAATTGAAAGTGAGGATAGATACAACTCTAGAGGGGGGTGAATAGAGTATTCAAAAATTATGACACCCTACTCAACTCCCTTAGAGTTAATTTGCGGAATGAGTTTATAGATATTTGAAACCATAAAGCCTAACACAAAGTGAAGTGCACTAGAGAAAGCTAACTGTAATTACAGTTGAACTTTGATCCTATCACAGCAACTAGCAATCCTAGTTATTTCTACTCACAGCCACAGTGCAATAAATTAATTAAGCAACACAGACGACACAAAAAGTTTATAGTGGTTCCCTCTAAATAGGTATGCCCACTCTTTTACCACCCTGGTAGGAATACACTACAGGTTTTTGTTCAGGTGCCTTGCCACCAACTGATCTGCTTCAGGTAGATCAAGTAGACCCTTTGAGCTTTTGATCAGGAGCTCAAAATCCAACACAGGTTTTTGATCAAGTGCCCTGCCACCAAGGTTCACTTTTGAAGGGAGTAATAACCCTTTATACAGGAGGTTGAGAGAGTTAAAGTTTCTTCTCTATTATTAAAACAGATTAGAGAAGCTAGTGGATTACACAGAGCTAGAAAGCTCTAAAGAATCAAGGCTCCCCCTGGCTTAGAGAATATCCAGGAAGAAGTCTTGCTTCAGGGTGCAGGAACTCTTCTGAACTTGAGACAGAGAACTGTCTTGAAGTTCTTGAAGGAGCAGCTTGAAGAAGACTCTTGATTGTAGAATGATTGTTCTTCTTCAATAGCTTTTCTTTCTTCTTCTTCTTCTTCTTGAGGCTCTGAGTGAATGTTCCTGGCAGCAGGATGAACTCAGGATTGAAGAAGAGAGAGTTGAAGAAGGATGATCTTCTCAGTTGAATGTATCAATGACTGAGAGTTGTATCTCTTTGAATCTGTATATGAATATCTGTGTTGACCTCTATTCTGTATATGTTGTATATGTTGTATATTGTTATCTGCTGTATATCTTTTCTTCTTTCAAAAGAAGCTCTTTATATATGAGCCTTTGTAACGGCTCTAATCTTGGTTTGAATTTTGTCTTCTTCTGAGATCTTCGATCTGGGCTACAAGTAGCACAAAACAAAACATATCCTGCAGGCAGACATGCTATAAAGGGATAAAGCTTTCTAAGAAGCTGTAAATCCAATCTGATAAAAGGAGTACTAAAGAAAGTCACATCAGAACAAACTCTTTACGGCCAAAGAAGACTTTTGTCTCTAACGGCTATAAAGGACAGCATGGCAGATAAAGCAAAAAGATATTTCAACTAATAAGACAAAAAAACTTTGTCAGATAAAGCTTGACTTATGCACAAAGGATGGGGCAAAGATTGCCTTGAGATGTATGCACAAAATCAATGAAATAATCTTTAATAAAATGTGCTAAATAAACAGGAAATAAATCATAGAACAGAAGGAGTACAAAATTACTAAAGGCAGACAAAAGAACGTCGAACGACCCTCGGAGATCGTCGACCGAAGCACAGAGATCGTCGACCTATCAGAACAGATAGTCGAACGACACAGATAGTCGAACTATCAAAGAATATAGTCGAACTACCACAGCAGATAGTCGACCTATCAGAACAGATAGTCGAGCTATCAGATAGTTGAACTATCAAGGCAGATAGTCGAACTATCAAGCAAAACAGATAGTCGATCTCTCAAGACAAATAGTCGAACTATCAAGCAAAACAGATAGTCGACCTATCAAACAGATAGTCGAGCTATCAAGCAAGACAGATAGTCGACCTATCAAACAGATAGTCGAGCTATCAGATAGTTGAACTATCCAAGCAGGTAGTCGAACTATCAAACAGAACAGATAGTCGACCTATCAAGACAGATAGTCGAACTATCAAACAAGACAGATAGTCGACCTATCAGACAGATAGTCGAGCTATCAGATAGTTGAACTATCCAAGCAGATAGTTGAACTATCAAGGAATCTGTCTGGTCAAAAGAAGTCGAGCGGGGTTCGACGATCGACGAGGCAGATACCACAGAACGTCGAGCTAATAAGAGTTGAACTAACTCAGAGAAAGACGGTCTGCTGACTGACGATAGTCGACCAACTGATAGACGATCGTCGAACAGTTGATAGACGATAGTCGATCGGCGTTCGAGCATAGTCGAACCAAAAACAACTTAACCAAATATTCATCTGGATAAGTGACAACTCTACAACTAGAGCAATCTAACTAAACAACTAACCTTTGACCATAGATAAATCTTGGGTCAAGAGACTAAATGAGAAGACTAAACTCAAATCCAAACTAGGGTACCAACAGCTTTGTCTAGACTGTCTTGTCGGGGCGTCCTTATCTCCAAGGGTATGCATATCACTTCATGATGTCCATAATGTAGTCATTCGCTAGTAAGCCATGAGCATATTTTTGTCGCGTGTCTATAGGCAAGGAAGTTCTAAGGTTTCACTCTCCCCCTTATTTATCATGCTCACCCCTGGGAATTCTGTGATCATTGATGCATCCAATCGGTGTGAGTACACCACGGTCGTACAAGTAACAATAAAAAGGAAATATGTTTCCCAAGTATCAATCTCACGCGGAACACTACAGGTGAAGCTATCTCTCGAGAAAGAGTTGAAATAAATGTCTTATGGGAAACATTGATTTAGTGGGGGTTTCCTACAAACTATGAAAAGAAAGTAAACAAAGCTAAGGGTGTGGGTCGCCCTCACCGCTTCGCTCCTCCACGGGTCTCCTTCCACCACTTCACACACACATTCACACAAGGGTCGCCTTCACCTCTTCATTCATCCACTGGTCGTAAACACCGCTTTGCATTCTCAATCACACTTGAAGTTCTCCTTCACCTGCGGATCGCCAACACTACTTCCCACCCCAATTGGTCCTTATGTGTAGGTGCTTTAGACTCCACCTCAATAAATATTATAGGTATTCTAAAGGAGAGGAGAAAGATATAAGTTACCACTACTTGATATGAAGGAAACGAGAGACTCTTCCTCAGACTCGAAGGGGAGCATGACTTGGTCTACCAGCTCATCCAACTCCCCCTCAACTACCTTCCAAGATACAAGAGAGAGATGTCACCTCCTCCTAGTCATGTCTTTTCTCCGGTTTGTTCACGTCAAGTGCTCCGGCATAGACACTTTGCAAATCACATTCTTCCATTTTAAGAATGCTTGGGGAGGTAGGAGAAGACCTAGGGGCTAAACCCTAGTGCTCTAGGGCGAAACTAGACCTAAAACGGCGCTCCCGAGTCCTCGATCCGAAAGAAATCACAAAGATCGAATATATAGAAAAAAAATTTAAGTGCACGCGCATGCGTGAAGTAAATAGTAAAAGAAAACTAGGAGCCCAGGTCGTGCACGCATGCACGTGCAGAAATAGCATCCGCGCAAATTCGGATTGTCCCAAACTCAACACTGCCAACAGAATGACCCTGCACGCACAAAAGCATGTGCGCGCATGCGCGTGCATAAATATCCCACACGTAAATTCAGATACACAAATTAATCATCGGCCAAGGGAACACGAGACGCATACATGTGCGCCGTGAAGTGCACAGGCATGCGTGAACAATTTTGAACACGAATTTCCCCTGGAACGCACAAAAAACCACACATGCAGCAAATCACATCCGCACAACCGAGATTTGCATATAGTACAAAAATAAACACTTTCCAAACA
Source organism: Platanthera zijinensis (assembly GCA_039513925.1). Lineage (NCBI taxonomy): Eukaryota > Viridiplantae > Streptophyta > Magnoliopsida > Asparagales > Orchidaceae > Platanthera > Platanthera zijinensis. The sequence goes on along the minus strand of CM077079.1, from coordinate 237,969,856 downwards.
TTTCTAACAAAAAATAGGACGATTACAAAATGAATTGCATGGTAAAAACCATATATGAAATGCATGTATCAATCATCTTTCATACGTGCTGTTGGGGCCAAATGTGATTCACTTTGCTGTTTCTTACAAGCGGTTGTGGGGTTTAGGATCGGGGAGATTTGAAAGGCTAGGAACTTACTTGTTTTGGGTTTATTATGTTGGTCTATGGTGGATTATCCGCTACAATGGAAATCATTGTGCTGAAGGATGGGATTTTCAAGAGATGCATGCCAAGCATCCTCTTTAGTGTTCTCGGGGGAGACTCATCCATCCTCCCAATTATACACCTAGCTTGGGAACCACCACGGGATGGTTAGATCAGATTCAACATTGATAGTACAATGAATCAGAGCTCTGGTTGGGCTGGTGCGGGTTGGGTGGTTCGAAATAGCTGTGGCATCATCCTTTGTGCAGCCGGTATTCGACTTTGATGCATGTTGATTCTAACCACATAGTCGTGTGGTGTGTGAGATGGGACGTGCTCAGTCATCTTCACATTGGACGTGGAGCGATGAGAGATACATAGTGACTCTTCGACGATTATTCAATCGATCCAAGGATCAAGGGATTGCAAAATGCCCATGCTGGGCAAGTGAAGGGTGTTCGAGAGTGGGCATCCAACCTTTTCCAAGAATATCATTATTTCTGAATAACGGATTGAAAAACGGGGTTCTAATGGTTTTAAAAATATGACTATTTTGCGCGGGGATTTTTCTTGAAAAGTCTTCCCCTTCAATTTCAACATATTATTAGTGATGATCGCAATGGACACATAAGAATTTCTCAGCATATAGTGCTCTCTTCTTCTGAGCAAAAATTTGCAAAAAGAACTTCTAAATAGATGCATGCAAAACTCTTCCAATGAACCATTTATGGCATACTAGTATGACATAGTATCACATGTGCCACATGAGGAATACCATTGCCACACTACGTCACCCCATTCACAATGTGTGGCAACGACCGTAGCAAAGATCGCAATTTTCAAGTGGGGGCGGTTATAGAAATGACCTACAAATAGGTACAATTTTTATCTTTTATGGCAGTATCATTTTCCATGTGATATGTCAAAAAAAAATTTAGGCATTTTATGCTCAAAAAAAATTTATTTTCTTGATAACGGTCATAACCTGTCTTGCCAAAGCTACATTCTATGATAATAAATTGATTTGTGCTCCATTGAGTGCACTATGTAAGTTCACCTTGTTCAAAGAATCTCGGGTCACTTTCATGCCCCAACTCACATATCTCACCACATGTCATGCCCTTAACACATACCAGGGGTCTAGAAGAAATGAAGATGTTACAAATCCTAACATTTTTGATCAAACTCGCCAGAACAAATAAGCCGTAAAATAAACTTCGACATTACACCTGAATCAGTGGCAGTGGCAGTGGCAGTGTTCTAAAATTTTACTGTGTTGGATCCGTTTAAACTTCAATCGAGATCCAATTGCTATATCCGTTCAAAACAATACTGCTCAAGAATATCAGATAGAATAGTTTGGCCAATATTATTTTTAACGAATCTAGTAACAAAAACACAATTTGAAACTCCTCTCAAAATACCACTTATGAACTTCACGTTACAATTTCAAAATTGCAAAAACAAAAGTATAATTAAAACTGCAACTAAAGTTGGAAATTGCTAACCTACCAGAGCCAAATAGCAGGCCCAAAAGTAATCAGATGGTGTTACTACAGTCTAGTTTCGTTCATTGATCTCAAAGATTTCTGAAGGTCGTGATGGTTAAAATGATTCACATGAGATCCAATTATTGACAAGTTCGCCGGACAGCGGGAAATCAAATGGACGCCGACGGCGTTTGCTCTATCTGTTTCTTCCACTCAGTCTGCAGCCCCTCCCCACCTCCATTTCGAAAGTTCCATCTGCTCCCGCTTGTTGCGCCCGCCACCGCCGCGCCAAATGAGGCCTTAGATTCCAGTTAGGAGAGTTGTGAAAGTGGTAGATGCGGTGGTGGGAAACATTGGTAGCATTTAAGATAACTTAGTAAACATCGTTTAACAAAATTCGTATTTTAGGCCAAAACATAGCCACAATCATCAAAGTGTGGCCATGCGGTCGTTGACATGAACACTACAAAAATGGAGTTTTCGAGCCAAAACTCTTTCATGGAAGTTACTAAACACTGCTCTGTTTGTTTCCACAGTTCCACACCATTCTGCTCAATCAGAGCTTTAATTTATAAACAATTAATATATAAAATGGAAGCCGTGTCTACTCTGTAACATATATTTTCTTTTACCCTCTTCACATGTACATGAGAGAGTGAATCACATACATAGCTAGTAGCAGATAGTACCAGAAATCCATAGTATTTCTTAGCATTGTAAACAAACAAGTAAAAAAATTAACTCTATTTGCTATCCTGATAAATACACAGCAAAATAAACATATGATGTCAGTAAAATAAACATAAGATGGTCATTAAACTTCGAGCATTGCCTTAGCTGCATTAATAAGTGATTTTTGTAATTCACCGGATGCTCGACCAAGCACAGTGTACCCCTCCTTGTCCTCGACATCGACATCCGCTCCATGCCTTATGAGGAGAAGGGATACCTAACAGATGGTGTAGCAGTTATTATTGATAAGGGAAGACATGCAAACATTTTTTTTCAACTTGTTATGCTCACAAATTTGACAAGGCGGACACCCCGTGTTGGAATCATGAGAGCAAGCATGTAGAAGCAGCCGTGATAAATACACGGTGGAATCTAATGTTTTGTAATTAATGAGTATTAATTAATATTAATTTGGTTACTTATATTAATTAAAGCACTATGTATATATCTGATAAGCCCTCCTTCACCTATATAAGGGGGAGAAGCATGAGTGTATGGGCATTGTGGAGGATCACTTATGTATTGGGCTCTCTCGTCTCTCTCTCCCTAGATCTCCATCCCACTCCTCTCTCCTTAGACTCTCTCTCAATCTCTCACATATGTATCTCTATTTGTACTTGAGTAATAATTGACAGAAGCTAAGATGTATACTTGAAGAATGTGACGAGTGCAAGGAACGTCGAATAAATTTTCAGTGTACATCGACTTCTCAGCGAAAGCATGTTGTATTTATTGATTTTAATCAAAATACTGAAGCAAGACTATTGCTATACGTCGAGATGAAGTCAGAGTTTAAACAGTAGCAGTATGTCATAATATCTTTCTTACAGTGTATGCAGACTATGATTAACAAAATTAGATTGAGCAGTTACAGACTGAAGAAAGGAAGACGGATTATTTCAAAAAAGAATATACCCGGAATATTGGACATTCTATTTGCAGACAGATCAATATTCAAAAATATTCATTCTTGCCTTATTCTGAATAAATTTTAAATTGTGATGGAAGGATCTCAACAAAAGTATGCATAAACAGAAGGATGAGAAGATTAGACAATAACTTCCTCTCTCTCTCAACTAATTCATTCATCTCTCCTTATTTAGGGATCATCTTTTTCGTCTCTTCTCTCAAACTTAACTCGGAGAAATCTTGTTGAGGCTTTCAAAAGGAAAAGAGAATTGTTGAGTCGATTGTATCCACACCATGCAAAATTCATGATCTATTCAGAACTTATTGAAGAATTGGATCTCATTGTAAAAAAGTTCATTACATCTCAGATAGATTTTTGAGAGATTTTAAGAATCTTTTTTTCAAAAGATTCAGAATTTTGGTTCAAAAAATCTTGTTATCAAAACACTCAGTAGTTCTAAGAATCTACTTATCAATGACTCAGTAGTTCTAAAAATCTCCTTATCAAAAAATTGAGTGTGTGGTTCTTCGGGTCTCTAGCCATCTGCAGAAGAACAAAGGATAGTGGATTCCAACCAATGGTAGATAAGAGAACATACTCAATTTTTAAAGGGAACCTCTATAAACTTCTGCCTTCAGGATTGCATTTCTTCTATTTATTTTCTTGTTATTTTTCCATTTTATTATTTTCTGTGATAATTCGTGATTTGTGGCTAAAGTTGTGATTACTTACGTAAAATTTTTATAATACCCTCCCCCACGCTCTCTAGAGTAATTAGAACAAAATTCTCTGAATCCATTACACATTTTCAATTGATATGAGAGCGAGATTAATAATTAAAAGGTTAACATATTGCTTAATCACAATTCTTGATTCATATAATTATCTTTTAAATTACACAGTAATCATGTGTACAACACAATATAGAGATTACACCACAATCAGATTCTCTAACATGCAACTTGGATATGTTTTCATTATGGAAGTCTAGGATTAAACTATAAATGAATTCTATTGATGAAAATATTTTTGATTTCATTATATAGATCATCATATACCAACCAAGCTAGATTCCAATGTAAAGAAAATCATAAAGCCTAAAGGAAAATGGAGTGAATGAGATAAGAAGACTAGGTAATGTGAAGCTAAAACAATGAATATATTGGTTGTTGGTGTTACCATTGTGATTTGAAAGTGATCAAATATGTAGTCTCACTGTCAACGCAATATGAGCCTACAGGGTCGCACATAAGAGTGTTTGGAGAAATGAGAGGAAAAAGACCACACTGTCAGGTGTTGAGTGTGTTGAGTCCACTCAGCCAGGCGTTGAGTGCGTCGAGACCACTCGACGCATTGGTCGAGTCAAGTGTTGATTCGTCGAGTTAGGCGTTGAGTGCGTCGAGACTACTCGACGCATTCGTCGAGTCAAGTGTTGATTCGTCGAGTGATAGCGTTGAGTGCGTCGAGACCACTCGACGCATTCGTCGAGTCAAATGTTGACTAGTCGAGTTAGGCGTTGAGTCCACTCGGCGATTCGTCGAGTCAAATGTTGATTCTTCGAGTCAAGTGTTGAGGCCACTCTCATGCGTTGAGTGTGTTATGACCACTTGACGCTTCGTCGAGTCAATGGTTGATTCGTCGAAATAACTTCCATATGTTACGGGTCTACCGATAGCGACGACTTGCTGCTATTTATTCCTTTGGGTATAAATAGAAGATGTCTTAGGGTTTTACTGTGTCGAAACCCGTGAGTCGAGTACGGCAGTAACCCGAGAGGAAGAAGGCCGACGAAAATTGTTTTCGATAGTCCCGATACCGTCGCTCAGCCTGTTTCCGGCGCCCGTCGTTGCCGCTTCATCTAGAGCAGATCTAGCAATCTGTGAAGACGCAAAGTGCCTTCTTCCAACCTAGATCTTGTGTGACAAGAGACTAAGGGTTCTCCCGTTCGTGTGGAACACCTGTAGAGGCGTGGACACTATTCTGCGCTCGGAACTCCAGCCGTTAGTATTTGCCGGATTTCTGGGAGTATCTCGGTTGAGTATTGACTAAATTCCGCAAAGGTAAATTTTATTTACAACACTTAACTTTTTGATCAATGTTCATCGCAAGATCCATTTCTTTTGGGGATTTTCTTTTTTCCTTATTCCGTTGCGCACAAGTGTTGTGACGTATAGAAAAACCCCAACATTGGTATCAGAGGGAGGTTCAACGATGATCATTGTTTCAGAAGTTGTTAAATTTATTGCGTGTAGACTTGGATAGAAGTGTTCTAAATGCCAAAATTTATTCTTGGAACCCCGCCAAAAACGCATGTGATTTCTTTGTGATATCTTTATTACTCCTTAACAGTAACCGTCCTTCTTGTTAGTTTGTGAAACCAAGTGTGTAAGATTTTGAATCTTACATAGAGAGACAAGCTTGTCTATTGTGTAAGTGGAATTAGTGTTGCTCATGTCCAATGCATGTAAATATGAAGATTTAGAAGGGTTCTAGATGTTCAGATTTAGCTCAGTTCGTCAAGTGTTGATGACTTTTCTTTGTGCACATCTGAGATGTATTTGGATTATGAAAGCTGTAAATTTTTCTTGTGGATGTGCACATTGGCTAATTATTAACCATGATTAAGTGTTAATCAATTACCTTAAAAGTTCCTTATGCAATATTAAGTATTCAGATGTCTTCCGATGGATGACACTCTTCCTGCCTCGATCGATGAAGTATGAGATTGTCAAAGCAAGGTGCATTAATCTATCTTGGTAAGAGTGCGGACGGATAATTGTGATATCTCACTGTCGACATCGGGTCAAACTTAACTGGGTGACCTCAAAGGTTGAGTGTCCAGAGGCATAGGATTGACATGAACCATACGATGGATGTGAATAAAGAGTTATTCACCAGTTATAAAAGAGTTGCATAATGATGCAATCGGTAGTGTTGCCTACATAAATAACTACATTGTGAGAGAAAAGTCAAAGCTGACTCATAGTGTTGGTGAAATACAGATCTTGTCCACTAAGAGAGTAGCTCGCATAAACTCTCCGAATTGATATTGAGGGTTATCAGTTTGATAAAAATAGTGTGAGTAATTTAAATTAAATTCTTAATTGAAATAAATAAAAATGTATTTTGAAATGTAGTACTGAGTTTTTCTTTGCATAATTCCTTGTAGAATTTTCATGACAAGTGAGTCTCACTCCACCCTGTCCCTCAGAGCTATCCTTGAGAAGGAGAAACTGAGCGGGACAAATTATTTGGACTGGTACAGAAACCTAAGAATTGTTCTCAGGCATGAGCGTAAGCTCTATGTCTTGGAAGAGGAATTTCCTGAAGAGCCAACCGGGAATGTGTCCCGAGCTGATAAAGATATTTATAAGGAAGTATCAAGACGACTCCTTGGATGTCGAATGTCTTATGCTCGCCACCATGAACTCTGAGCTTCAGAAACAACATGAGAACATGGGTTGTAAGGAGATTCACAAGCACCTTAAGAAAATATTTTAAGGGTAAGCTCGGCAAGAAAGGTTTGACGTCACAAAGACGTTGTTTCAGTGTAAGATGGAAGCTCGAGATCTAGGAAGGACTCACGTACTCAAGATAATTGGGTATATAGAGAACCTTGAAAGACTAGGTTTTTCTCTGGGCCAAAAGTTGGCTACAGACCTGATCCTGCAATCGTTGTCGGACAGTTACAAGCAGTTTGTCTTAAATTACAATATGGATGAAATTGACAAGATACTGCCCGAGCTCCTAGACATGTTGAGAACTGTCGAGATATATATGAAGAAGACCAAGTCTGTTAACCCCATACAGATAGTGCATAAAGGCAATGCCAAGGCCAAGGGTTTCAAGAAGACTAAGTGGTGGAGACCAACCCCGAAGAGGTCGACGAAAATACCCGCCGCCGCACCCGACCGGACCTCTATCAGCCCTGGGCCTAGTATATTTTATTTGCGTCATTTCAAATGTGTGTAATTGTGTAAACTTGGCAATTTGTTTTAATATATATATATATAACAGTTAAAGCATACATATATATATATATATATATATATATATATATATATATAACAGTTATAAATTTATAAATATATATATTATATATAATATATGTATAAAGGTCGTCGGATAGGTCAACGGCAGCAGGCCCATGAAAGAATCAACCCAACCCAGTTTGCCTTGGGTGTGCTATTACCTATATATATATACAAGTGACAGGCACGGGCCTTCGGCCCTGGGGCATTCGGCGGGGGTGCGACAATCGGCGGGGTGCGACATTCGGCGGAGTGCGACATTTGTCGGGATGCGACATTCGCCGGTGGTGCGACATTTTTTGTGGGCGGCGACATTTGTCGTGAGCGGCGACATTTGTCATGGGCGGCAACATTTGTCGTGGACAATACCCGCCCCTATGGCCTCGCGCGACAGTACCTACCCGCTCTCGACGGGCTCCCCCCGCTCCCGGCGGGCTCCGCCCGCTCCGCAACATATACATATGGGTACTCAAAATGTCCGTAAAAAAATATAAATCAAGAATACAATTTTTATTTTGTAAAACAAATTATATTTTAATGTTAAAACATTAATTTTTCTCTTGTCATTCCTAGCTAGAGACAATAGGTTTAGGATATCTAGTGTTTTTTATTTTTTTTATTTTAATATTGTAAAGTTGTGTAATTACCTAAAAGGATATTGTATTTATAATATACTAATATAAAGTCTGGTATAATTGTGTAATTATGAATACAATTATAAGGGCAATATAGAGACATCATGCAATGTTTCACCAAAGAATAGTTTTCGTATACTAATAGAGATATATAAATATCTATATATATAAATATATATAGATATATAGTTATTAGGTTAAATTCTGGTTCATAAGCAGGGCCGCAAAGTAGAACTGCCGGTTCAATCACTATTCCCCTCCTGATCCAGAGCGAGGGCCAGGCCGCTGTTAATCTTCCCGACCCAGCCGCATATCACGCCAGCGGCACACGATGCGCGTGCTTCCTCCCCGACTTTGTCGCTGCACCAAGAGGATCTCCAGCTACGACGCCCTTTTCCCTCAAGGTTGAGCTCCACGATCCAGCAGAACTCCAACCGCCGCTCCACGCCCAAGATCGGCTCGCCATGGCCGCACCTTTACATCGCCGCCTTAGTTATTAAAGGCGCAAGGCGCGCTAAGGCGCAAAGGGGTCATGAAGTCTAGGCGCAAGGCGCAGGCGCGCGCTTGATGAAGGCAAGGCGCAACCACATACATTTTAAATAATCAACATCATACATCATTTTATCTTCTCGATCAAATTCTTCATCTAGTCCATTAATTAATCATTCATTACTATCATTTATATCTCTTAAAAAATAAAATCAATATGATCATCTGCATCATATCTAATTCTCAATGATCGATTATGTATCAAAAACACTAAATCATATAAAATTATTGAGTTATTGTAATATTTTTTTCATTATTTTGAAAAAATAGGTTTACAACAAAAAACACACTCATGCGTGCCTTTAATGTCCAAAGACGCAAAAAAGGCGCACGAAGGCGCAAACCTCTGAGCCTGGTGAGCCTGGAGCCTTAGGCGCGCCAGAGGCGCGCCTTTAACAACATACTCGCCGCTGCTGTCTTATAAAAGAAGAAGAAGAACCAGAATCAGGGCAGTGATGAAAAAAATTATTGAAGAAAACTGAGTTTGCTTTTGATGTGCTGTTGCCTCCCGATGACAGGGATGATAAATAGAAGTTAGGCGTGCCATGTTTTTTTTTCTTTTAGGAGGGTTGTGTTAGGAAGAGAGTTGATGTTGGCATTTGATTTCCTGTAGGAATTAGGTGTGATTGTTGAATGTAAGAAAGCAGTTGTGATGTTTGTTGTTTTCCGATTGAGGAGTTTGGTGAATGAGAAAATTTGTACAGTTGCCATTTGTGTTTTAAGTTCCCTTTGAAAGAGACAATGAATAGTAGTGTTAGATTAAATGTTGTTGAATGTTTTCCTGTAGCCATAGAGAACCGTGGAGGGTGAGAGCTGCTGCTAGGTTTGCCTATTCTTAGTTCAGTTGAATGAGAGGTTTGTCTATTCTTAGTTCAGTTGAATGAGAGTAAAGTGTTAGTTGCTAGAGTTCAGTTGAACGAAAGCTTGTGCGTGTTTGGTGAGATTTCATGGATCCACTTGAGCGTTAGGGATTTCGTGGAGCCACCGCGAGTGTCTGAGCGAAGGAATTTTAGGTTTGTTAGTTTGTGGCTTCGTTACTTGTTGAGTGAATCCGTGGAACCACCTCGTGTGAGGGAATGAAGTAATTCCTTGGTGCCCGTGTGCGATAGCGGCCGACCTCGGAGCGAAGAACGAAGGTGACGAGGAGCTCCTCGCGTAATCGCCGTCGACTTCGGAATACGGAAGACGCCTCTTCCGTGGGTAATTGTTTCTTTCTCCTTTCTTTGTGCGTGTCTAAGTTTTCTCATTAGGATAATTAGATTCTTGCTGGGTTTTCGCCCGAATTTCGTCAGCAAACGCTACGTCGAAAACTCCAAACGGAAACGTATTTGGAGTTCACGATTTCCGTTTTGCTACGACAAGGGGGTACAGAACGAAGTTGCAAACTTCCGTCTCCGGATTTAACTTTGAACCATTATTTAAGTAAAATTCTATTTTAAAGAAATTAACGATTTGTGCTTTAAATTCCAAGTTGTTAAATTTCTTAAGTGCTGCGCCCGCTCTAAAATTTGCAAAATTGACTTAATCATCACATGCATTTAGAGTTTTCTAGAAAAAAAACCGACAGCCGCGTAAACCCTACGCGTCGTCCTGCATCACTAAGGTTAGACCTAAGTCATCTCTTGAGCCCAAGTCTTCAGCACAGAAGAAGAAAGACTTGGCGAAGGAAGGGAAATGCTACCACTTTGGCAAGGCTGGTCATTGGTGGAGGAACTGTCCTTCTTATATTGAGGGTCTGTAGAGAATGAAGGGCGGTGTGACTTCCGCTCCAGGTATTTATGTTATAGAGATAAACATTTCCGCTCATTTATCTTGGGTATTGGATACCGAATGTGCTTCTCACATTTGTACAAATGTGCAGGAACATGGAAGAAGAAGATTGCAGAGTAAAGTAGAGGTGGACATGCGTATTGGCAATGGAGCAAGAGTTGCTGCTGTCGTCGTAGGAGTTTACCGTCTTTCGTTTCCCAGTGGGCTTGTTTTGGAACTGGATAATTGTTATTATGTTCCTACGATAACTAGAAACATCATTTCTATTTCATGATTGGATTTTCTTTTATTATTAAGAATAATTATTGTTCTATATTTAAAAATGATATTTGTTATGGTGTAATCCAAATACTTAATGATTTATATGTTTTGAACTTAGACCATCAGATCTATAATATATAAAATACTAAAAGACAAAAAACGAATGACTCGAACCCTACGTACCTTTGGCATTGTTATTTGGGTCATATAAATGAGAAACGTATATCCAAGCTCCATAAAGATGGACTACTGCACTCATTTGATTATGAATCATTTGAGAGATGAAAATCTTGTTTGATAGGCAAGATGACTAAAGTCCCTTTCACTGGCTTCAATGAGAGAGTTGATGATCTTTTGGGTATAATATATAGTGATGTATGCGGACCCATGAATTCTATGACTAGAGGTGGGTACTTTTACTTTGTTACATTTACTGATGATTTTAGTAGATACAAAAATGTGTATCTTATGAAGTGCAAATCCGAAACCTTTGAAAAGTTTAAAGAGTTTAAGAATGAAGTAGAGAAACAATTGTGTAAGAGGGTTAAAACACTCTGATCTGATCGAGGTGCCGAATACCTAAGTCATGAGTTTCGTGATCATCTGAAAAGATGTGATATTGTATCACAGCTCACTCCACCCAGAACGCCGCAGCATAATGGTGTGTCTAAGCGGAGGAATCGTACTATGTTAGACATGGTACGGTCGATGATGAGTCATGCAGATCTGCCAGTTTTTTTTTGGGTTTTGCTCTACAGACTGCTGCTTTTACATTAAATCGTGCTCCAACGAAAACGGTTCTGAAGACATCATATGAGATATGGACTGGGAAGTGTCCTAGTATGTCTTTCATTAAGATTTGAGGCTGTGAGGCATACGTGAGACGTCAAATGCCTGACAAGCTGGAACTCAAGTCAAATAAATGTTATATTGTGGGGTATCCTAAGGAAACTAAATGGCACTATTTCTACCTAACGTTTGAGGGCAAAATATTTGTCGCGAGAACTGGTGTCTTTCTTGAGAAAAAGTTTTTAAGTAGAAAGACTATCAGCGTAGAACTTGAAAAAGTTCAAGAATCACAAACTGCAAATGAACTGGAATTGAAACCTGAGCAAGGACTACAAGTTGTTGTAGCTGGAGAACCTGCTCAAGAAACACAAGTTCCACGTAGATCTGACAGACCAAGGTTTGAGCCTAAGAGATATGAATTTCTCGTATCTCAAATAGGTAATGTGTTGCTTATGGATCATAATGATGAGTCTGCAACCTATCAAGAGGCTATGAGTGGACCGGACTTCGAGAAGTGGCTTGAGGCTATGAAATCTGAAATGGACTCCATGTATGCAAACCAAGTTTGGACCTTGCTGGAACCACCTGAAGGGGTACGACCCATAGGGTGCAAGTGGGTCTTCAAGAAGAAGACCGACATGGATGAGAATGTACATATATTCAAATGACGATTAATGGCTAAAGGTTTCAAGCAAATTCATGGTGTTGACTATGAAGAAACCTTTTCACCTGTTGTTATGATTAAATCTATCAGAATTATACTTGCTATTGGTGAGTATTATGACTACGAGATCTGACAGATGGATGTCAAAACGGTTTTCCTAAATGAAAACCTCCTCGAGGAAGTGTATATGACACAACTCGAGGGTTTTGCATCTCAAGGGGAAGCCACTAAAATATACAAGTTGCAGAGATCCATTTATTGGTTAAAACAGGTTTTTCAAAGTTGAAATCTTCGTTTTGATGAAAAGATCAAAAAGTTTGGTTTTATAAAGGACAAGGATGAACTGTGTGTTTATAAGAGGATTAGTAGGAGCATTATTGTCTTTCTGATATTGTATGTAGATGACATACTGCTGATCGGGAAAGACAAACCGACCCTACAAGTTGTTAAGAACAACCTAGGGAACTGTTTTTCTATGAATAACTTGGGCGAAGCGACTTATACACTTGGTATTAAGATTCATAGATATAGATAGAAGAAGTTGATGGGTTTAACCCAAAGTACGTACATTGAGAAGGTATTGAAACGGTTCAACATGCTTGGGTCCAAGAAAGGATTCTTACTCATGTCTCATAGTGTGAGTCTTTCTAAGGACCAGTGTCCTAAATCTTGTGAAAATAAGGACTGCATGAAGTTGATTTTATATGCTTCGTCAATTGGATCAATCATGTATGCAATGATATGCACTCGACTCGATGTCTCTTATGCTTTGAGCATGACTAGCAGGTATCAGTCTGATCCCGATGATAGTCACTGGATAGCCGTCAAGAATATCTTAAAGTACTTGAGAAGGACTAAGGATACATTTTTGGTATTTTGCGGAGAGGAAGAGCCCGTTGTAAGAGGTTACACGGATGCTAGCTTCCAAACTGATAGAGACGACTCAAAGTCTCAGTAAGGGTTTATATTTTGCCTAAATGGAGGAGCTGTTAGCTGGAAGAGTTCCAAGTAGGAGACAGTTGCTGTTTCTACAACTGAGGCCGAATATATAGCTACTACAAATGCAGCGAAGGAGGCTATATGGATTAGAAATTCATCGGTGAGTTAGATGTAGTTCCTAGCATTGTTGGTCCCGTAGTTCTCTACTGTGACAACAACGGTGCAATTGCACTTGCTTCGGAACCTAGATCTTATCAGCGCTCCAAGCACATACTTCGGCGATTTCATCTTATTTGTGAGATTGTCAATCGAGGAGATGTGAATGTTTGCAGAGTGCTGACTGAAGAAAATATTGCGGATCCACTGCCAAAGTCTCTCGCACAGAGAAAGCATGATGGTCATGTTAGATCAATGAGTATTAGATACCTGCATGATCAACTATAGTAGGAGTCTTGTGGATTGTATGTTTGTCGGTTGTAATAATTCATTTGATGAATAGAGTACTATACATTTCAATTTTATATTTATGACAAGTTCTTTTATTGTGTAAATTCATTTCTATTGTGATAGATTAATTTAACATAATAAATGCCCTTAGAATGTTTGGTTCCATAAGAGTCAAGCGGTGAATTGAATGTGAGAGCATATGTTCTTAAAAGCTTCATTCTTAAATGGTCCCTGGTCGGCATGTCATCTTAGAAGTTAAGGGCGATGATGATACATTTAGACTAGCATGTGTATTGACTGATGACCAATTCTCACAGGTAATGATATTGCGATATCAACTTATCACATTGGTACTTGTTAGTGAACAAGTTGTACTGGACAAACCCACCATGAAAATACTTTGTAGATTGTTATATGAACAGGTCACAAGTATGACTCAAGTGGCAATGGTGTTTATGATCCTTTGACCTGAAGTCACAACATTCATCAAGTGAGGAAGAGCGTGCTTTGATGCTATCAAAAGTCTATTCTTGAGAAAGTTGGATGATAAATGTGGTTATTGGGTACGTTACAAATCATTTGAGTGTTTGCGTGTGGACAAAAATGAGATTTATCCTCCTATATGACAGGAGTTGCATCCATGAACCCCTTAATGGAATGAGACTGAGAAATGCATGACTATGCTTGGTTGACTCAATATATGATATTGAACTCACCGTTTTTTGGAAGTCCATTCTAGATCAGGAAACTAGGATTGAACAATTATGAGGATGACACGGTCTATACCTGTAGTTCTATCTGGATGTAAGAGACGAAGGGACATGACAACACTGATACATTAGTCAAAATGGCTCTTGAGTTTTAAACTCGTATTGCTTGGGGAACAATAATGTATTGCTAGATGTCGCTCATTGTTCGTGAAACTTTTGTTTGATACTTTTGAGATCAAGTGGGAGACTGTTAGTGTTATCATTGTGATCTGTAAGTGATCAAACATATAGTCTCACTGCCAACGCAATATGAGCCTACAAGGTCGCACATAAGAGCGTTTGGAGAAACGAGGGGAAAAAGACCACACTACCAGGCATTGAGTGTGTTGAGTCCACTTAGCCAGGCGTTGAGTGCGCCGAGACCACTCGACGCATTCGTCGAGTCAAGTGTTGATTCGTCAAGTCAAGTGTTGATTCGTCGAGTTAGGCGTTGAGTGCGTCGAGTCGAGTGTTGATTTGTCGAATGCTGGCGTTGAGTGCGTCGAGACCACTCGACGCATTTGTCGAGTCAAATGTTGACTCGTCGAGTTAGGCGTTGAGTGTGTTGAGTCCACTCGGCGATTCGTCGAGTCAAATGTTGATTCATCGAGTCAAGTGTTGAGGCCACTACCAGGCGTTGAGTGCGTTGTGACCACTCGACGCTTCGTCGAGTCAAGGGTTGATTCGTCGAAATAACTTCCATATGTTACGGGTCTGCCGATAGCAACGACTTGCAGCTGTTTATTCCTTTGAGTATAAATAGAAGATGTTCTAGGGTTTTACTGTGCCGAAACCCGTGAGCCGAGTGCGACAGTAACCCGAGAGGAAAAAGAACGATGGAAATTGTTTTCGATGGTCCCGATCCCGTCGCAATTGCTCAGCCTGTTTCCGACGCTCATCACCGCCGCCTCTTCTAGAGCAGATCTAACAATCTATGGAGACGCGGAGTGCTTCCTCCAACCTAGATCTTGTGTGACAAGAGTCTAAGGGTTCTCCCGTTCGTGTGGATCACCTGTAGAGGCGTGGACATTATTCTGCGCTCGGAATGCCAGCCGTTAGTATTCGTCGGATTTCTTGGAGCATCTCAGTTGAGTATTGACTTAATCTCGCAAAGGTAAATTTTATTTACAGCACTTTACTTCTTGATAAATGTTCATCGCAACATCCATTTCTTTTGGGGGTTTTCTTGTTTACTTATTTCATTGCGCACAAGTGTTGTGACGTATAGAAAAACCCCAATATTGGTATCAACAATGACTGATGAAATTGGGACTCTCTGATAAGGATTATTGTATATCATACAATATGAAAACTTCAAGAAAAATCTAAATGAAAGTGTATCTAAAATGTACTAAAGAGTTAGTTTAATTGTAAGTGAAAGGAGAGGATTCGATAAAGAGATCTCAATCACAACAGAAGTTAATGACAAACTGTTCATGTGTTTGCTAAGCTAATGAGATTCGAGAATTTTTGGTAATAAAAGAGTTCAGATGTCCTAAAGAAATAACAACAGATACGCTTCTTGAAAGTTGAAATCTTATGAGATGTTCCTCAAAACTAGAGGAGAAAGTAAATTGAAAGGAAAAGCAGGAAAATCAATATCAAATTCTAAAGACAAGTCGGTGTCCCTCAAGGCCTTTGATGATAAAGGATCGGCCTTGGATGATGAGCTGATTAGATTAGTTGCAGGAAGTTTCAAGAAATAGAAAGGAGTTAAGAACTTTAAAAGGAAAGATAGCAAGTTCAAAACCCCCCGAGGGATGACAAGAATCCTTCAAATGAAATCATATGTTTCTCATGCAGAAAGCATGGAAACATTGCACCTGAGTGTCTAGAAAATGTAAAAAAGTAACAACAAAAGAAGAGTGAATGAAAAGAGTACAAAAATAAATCTGAAAAAAATGAAGAAAAGGAAAGAAGAAAGATAAGAGGTTCATTGTTGAGACCTGGAGTGAGAAAGATTCAGAAAGCTCCTTCAGCTCAGAAAATGAAGAAGCCTCTGAGAACAAATGGTGAATGACATTAGATCTTTCTACTAAGATGAGTTAGGTTTGTTAATTTTAACTTTACTCCAAAAGATTTAAAACAATTTTTGTAAATTTCAGTCAAGAATAACTTGTTGTAGAAAGAAAAAAAAATGATTTTTTTACAAGAAAATTCTTCTCATAATCTTAAAATGCCAATCTAAGAGGAAAACTGGAAACATTAAGGCTCCGTTTGGGGGGACTTATTTTCAAGCGGTTACGACCGCATGAATCGGACCATAATTAAGGTCTGGTTCATGCGATCGTAAGCGCTTGACCGGTGAAAATAAGTCCCCCCAAACGGAGCCTAAACCACTTAGATGGGGAGATTTTTTTGTTGAAAGAAGAGTTATTTCTCTGCAAAAATGAACTTGATAATGTCCATCTGAAAAACAAGAACCTAACAGATGTGTTGGAAAGTGGTGAAAACCTTGTGTATACTTCTTGAATCAAAAAATACAAGTATGAGTACAAATATATAGGGAGAGGAGAGAGAGAGGAATCCCTTTTTCAAGATGTGAGACTATTACATGAGGAATAAGAAGGTTTATTATAATGGGTCACTAAGTGGGCCTTTACAAGATCATTTTCTAACACTCCCCTGCAAGCTGGAGCATACGTAGGCACCAAACTTGGATAAAAACTGATAGTATAACGGCCGAGAGAGAGCTTTAGTCAAGATGTCAGCAACTTGTCCAGTAGCGCGAACATGCTCCAATTCTATCTTCTTTGATTGAACTTTTTCCCGGATGAAGGGATTGACTTTCAAGCCAGGCTAACTCAGATACAACAGCAGCCATAGCCCGGTACTCGGGCTCAGCAGACGAACGAGCAACAACGGTCTGCTTCTTGCAATGCCAGGTAATAGGGTGTTCACTGAAGTATGTACAAAAACTAGTTGTAGAACGCCTATCATCAAGAGACATTGCGTAGTCAGTCAGAATACGCAATAAGAGATAGAAAGGTAGATGGGTTTGTAAACGAGTCCTTGTCCCTGAGCAGTCTTTAAATATCTGAGAATGTGCTCAACAACTTGGAGATGAGATGTCTGAGGAGCATGCATAAAACGACTCACAACCCCCACAACAAATGAGATATCAAGTCGAGTAACCGTAAGATAAATCAGCTTCCCACTAAGCGTCAATAGTATTCTGGATTTGTAAGCAGTGGGTTAGAATCAGACCATGTGCAGAAAGCTTGTGACTATGCGCAGAATTGCACCTTGAGTAGCCAGCATCTTGAAAAAGGTAAATATAGTACATCCGTTGGGATAAGACAAGACTGTCAGGTCGTCTTACGACCTCAAGCCCAAGGAAGTATCGAAGATTTCTCAGGCCTTTCGTCTGAAATGCTGAGTTCAAATGTTGTTTGATTTGTTGTATTCGTATAGAGTCGTCGCCAGTAATTAGGATATCATCAACATACATAAGGAGAATCACAGTGCCTATTGGTTGATGACGGGTGAAGAGAGAGGAGTCAGCCGAGCTCTGTGTAAAACCAACGTCGTGAACCGCCTCACTGAATTTTTCAAACCAAGCACGTGGGGACTGTTTGAGACTATATATAGACTTTCGGAGATGACATACATGAGACTCCCCCGTGATCTCAAATCCGGGAGGTTGGTGCATATAAACAGTTTCGTGAAGATCGTCATTGAAAAAGACGTTTTTAATATCCAATTGATGGAGAGGTCACAGACGATGGACAACCAAAGAGATCAGGACCCGAGCGATATTCAACTTGGCAACCGAGGAGAAAGTTTCATCATAATCAAGGCCTTGAGATGCAGTGGTAGTACTGACACGGGGGAGATGATTTATTAAATACAATTTTAAATGCAAATGTCGTGTAGTGAAATGCAAGAGTGGTCCGCTTAGGATTGCAACATGTAAATTAATCATTATAATAGAGCAATAGAGACACTGGTGGCAGTAATTAATTTAATTAAAGGAGAATATTTATCAATTTTCACAAACAATAGAGGCGCTAATAATTTCAAGCGATCACAGAAGTCGCCCTGCAAATTTAACGGCGAACGAACTACTAGCAAAAAAAGAAAACAATCTACACAGTACAAGTTTTACCAAAATAAACAACAATAATAGGACATGAACTTTATAACACAATTTACATACGTAGGCGGCGGCGGCGAGGTTTACTGTGTCTGACAGTGGGGTGGGGAAAGGAGGAGAGGCGGAGGCACAACAAGACTGGGCAGGAAGACTACTGGCTTCAGGTGTGGGCTCGGGATGGAGAAAGGGGGAGCGGTGGAGATGGGAGTGCGTGGCCCGGCAGTGGAGGAAGTGGCTGCCCTGACATCCGGCGGTGATTAAGAAGGTAGTCACTGGGAGGGGGTAGGAGTAGAGGTTGCGGGTTAGACAGGGAAGAAGGAAGAGAGGCTTAAACGAGGCAGGCTCACTGGAGAAGGGGAGGATGGCGGAGGAGGCATTGTCGACGTCGCACCGGAAGGGGAAGAGAAGAAGGGTAGGCATCACACCACCCGTGACCGACGGTTTCGGAACTATTCCCAAAACTTACGATGCCTTGAACCGCTACCTGCATACATATTAATAGCCCTAATACCATAACCGCTCAAAACAACTGAAATAAAAAATATACATAATCCCAAATCGGACGACGCACACTGTTTGGACCGATCGGGGGCAAAATACAACTCAAAATATAAAAACCCATATATGAACTTGACTCGGATTGACGATTCAAACGCAACCACGGGCTCTGATTGTTCGCCCGGGCAGCGGATCACCGCCTCCTGCGGGAATACACGTGCGTCGGTCGTGGCGCGCCGTCAACTCCCCCCGACTTAAAAGCACTCAACTCTGATGAGTGGTGGTGGTGGTACTTGCTAAGTAGCTGTGGGGCGAGTCTTTGAAGCTCCTCCGAAAAATCCAAGTAGCATCGTGCAGGGGTCGGCCGCTCTAACGAACAAGATAGCATAGGGTATCTCGTCCACCCACGGCGTATAAGTCGTGCCCGACGATCTGAAGCACGTCGTCTGTCGAAACAGGTAGTACCAATGTATCTCCGTCTGACACTGATGTATCTCCATCTGGCAATGATGATATCAGTGGATCCGTCAAGGGTGCAACTCGATCTGCATGACGCGACGCCGCTGGTGGTGTCAAAGTGGGACTAGTAGAGGCAATAGGAGGAGAAGGCTCAGGTGGTGGGGCAATAACAGATGAAGACTCGGGTAGAGGTGTAGTGAGTGGGTCCACGTACACATGCTCTTCGTAATAAGGAGTCAAATCCTCAACGTTGAATACTCGGCTGATGCCCATACCATGAGGGATGTCTATCTCATATGCGTTCGTACCAATTCGCCGCACGACTATATAGGGGCTCATTCTGCGTGCGCTTAATTTTTTTACTGGTCCTTGTGGGACACTCTCAGATTGAATGCGAATTAATACCTGTTCTCTTGCCTCAAAGATTTGTTCCCGCCTGTGCTGATCTGCTTGATCCTTATAATAATCATTACTAGCTACAATCTTATTACGGACCTATCTTTATCATATTAAGGTACGAGCCTAGAAAACCAGTTGATTTGGTGGATATTCCCTTAAAGTCCAGACCTAGTGAGTCAGCCGAGTCTTTCATTCGGCTATGGGAAGGACAGAATACCAGGTCGCCGGACTATCTCCAACTAGGCAACGAAGATGAGTTCCAAGACTACAGTTAACCACTTCAGTTTGTCCGTCCGTCTGCGGGTGGTAGACGGAGTAAAACTTCAGAGTCATACCCGTCCTTTTCCATAAAGTCTTCCAAAAATAGCTCATGAATCGCACGTCGCGATCAGAGACTATGGAGGTGGGGAGACCATGGTACTTAAATACTTCTTTAAAGAATAACGTTGTTACGTGGGAGGCGTCAACAATCTTTCGGCAAGGAATGAAATGCGTCATCTTGGAGAAACAATTAACTACAACAAATATCGAATTGAGCTTCCTCAAGAGTGCGAGGGAGCCCGAGAACAAAATCCATACTAATATCAGACCAGAGCCTCTCAGGGACGGGAAGTGGAGTGCATAGCCCCGTGGGTTGGCAAGACCCCTTTGCCGTCTGGCAAACTCTACAATGCCTCACCAGTCTAGTGACGTCTTTCTTTAGGCCAGTCCAGAAGAAACGATCATCAACCAACGCAATCGTCTTAATCTACCAAAGTGCCTCGCAGCTCCTCCTGCATGTAACTCCCAGATAAAGAAATCTCAGAGGGATGACTGAGGAATGCAGAGGCGAGAGTCCATAAATAAATACCCATCAGATATCGAATAACCCACCCGAAGGACGGGCGATTCCTTCGAGAGCACGGAATAAATATCCCCAAAATCAGGGCACTCTGGGTAAGCATGAACTAGCTGTTCAAACCCCACTACTCGGGTGCTCATGGTGTGGAGGATGCTAACTCGGCGACTCAATGCGTTTGCCGGTTTGTTCTCAACACCTGCTCGGTGCTTAAGAACATAGTGGAACTCCTGCATATACTCCACCCATTTAGCATGACGATGACCAAATTTCTTCTGGGAATCGAGATATCTTAGGGCTTGATGGTCTGAATATAAAACGAACTCCTTGTGCATGAGATAATGTCGCCAGTATCGCAGTGCCTGCACAATAGCATAGAACTCCCGATCATAATTTGAATATTTTTATCGGGCCTCGTTCAACTTCTCGCTAAAGTAGACCATTGGGTGGCTTTCCTAACTAAGGTCTGCGCCGATACCAACTCCTGACGCATCACAAGCTACCTCTAAGGGCTTGGAGAAATCTGGTAAGCGTAAAATGGGAGCAGTAGACAGTTTCTCCTTGATCTCCTTAAAATCTCGAGTGGCAGCCTTTGTCCATACGAAATCACCCTTACGAAGGCATCTCGTAATGGGGGTCATGATCGAACTGAAGGCACGGACAAACCTTCTAAAAAAGGTGGCAAGTCCATGAAAACTACGAGCCTTATGGATGTTTGTCGGAGTGGGCCACTCTCGGATCGCCCTGACTTTGTCAGGATCGACAGAAATACCAGATGTTGATACAACATAACCCAAGAAATGAACGGATGTGGATAGGAATGAACACTTCTTCAAGTTGATGTATAGATGCTCCTTTCGGAGAAGCTCGAACACCGGGCGAATATGGCGTAAATGCTCGGTGCGACCCTGGATGTATATCAAAATATCATCGAAATATCAAGAATTTGCCCATGTAAGGCCGCAGAACCTGAGTCATCACCCTCATAAATGTACTGGGTGCGTTCGATAATCCGAACGACGTCACCAACCACTCGTGCAAGCCGTCCTTCGTATTAAAGGACGTCTTCCACTCATCGCCCTCTCTAACTCTAATCTGGTGGTACCCAATGCGAAGCTCGATCTTCGAAAAGATCTAGGCACCAGCCATCGCATCCAGGAGATCGTCGAGGTGGGGAATCGGAAAACGATACTTCACCGTGATCTTATTTATGGCATGACTATCAATGCACATGCTCCAGCTCCCGTCCTTTTTCGGAGTAAGAAAGGCCGGTACGACGCATGGACTCAAACTCTCTCGCATAAACTTCTTCCATAGAAGATCATCGACTTGCTGCTTTAGCTCGGCATGCTCAGTAAGATTCAAACGATAGTGCGGAAAATTGAGCAAATATGCCCCTAGGATCAGATCAATCGCATACTGGATGTCCCACAGTGGGGGAAGCTCATCGGGGAGCTCTTCGGGCATAATGTCTATAAAGGCATCCATCAACTGCCAAACATCTGGATCAATAATCTCGGCCTCGCTAGGGGTCTCGGCCGCCAACGTGGCCGCTATAATAAACATGATCCCAGTCTCTAAGCTCTCTCTCAGGAAATCACCCCTTCTCAAGATATGCTTGGGTCTCGACGATCCCGCATTAACTGACTAGTCAACCTTACCCTTGGGAGGATCTCTGGGCTGAGTCGGGGTAAGAGTAATCTTTTGACCCTTGTCGAAGAATACGCACGTGTTGAAACGACCATAACACGTGGCGTCACAATCGTAAAACCAGGGTCTCCCTAGAAGAACATGAGCGACATCCATAGGGATAACGTCGCACCAAACCTGGTCCTCAGTAGATGCCAATCGGATCGGCACCAGACACCGTTGTGTAACTTGAATGGTGGACTTGTCCACCCATAGGACACGATATGGATGAGGATGAGGCTCATCAGTAAGCTGCATCCTCTCCAACCCTTTCCTAGCAATAATATTTACGCAGCTACCACTATCGATGGAGAGCTTGCAGGGTCCTCCTGCGCTTGGGAAATAAGTGAAAAGATAGTGGTGCAGCGTCAATCCTCTTCAGCACGTGGGGTGTGGAGGATGCGACGGAGGACTCCTACTTGGAGCGATCTCTCAGCATCGCTCTCCCATCCATCCTCAACAACAGCAGTAACCTCCTCAGTGGCGACATACTCAGCCTCAGCGTTGGGCTCGCCAGAATCCTCAATCAGCAAGTTCCTGGTAGGGCATTGCGCTGCAAAATGCCCTATGCCAGAACAACGATAACATTGGATGCCCCCAGGTTTGAGGCCTCCAGGAATAATAGCTTTCCCCGTCGCGTCTGTGGAGCGCGAGGGGTGGCAGAAGTCGTGGCAGACACGGGCTACCTAAATGTGGAAGCATCGGGTCTAGTGGAAGCCTATCTCGGGTCGGCTGGCTGAGCGCTAATACTGCTCGTATTCGAGGGCAAGATGAAAGACCAACTCAACCGACTCCATCCTATGGGGAATTTGTTCCCTTCGGATGTCTGATCTAAGGCCCGCACGAAAGCGTGAGGTAGTGGAAATGGGCTCCTCCATAATGTCGCTACGAACTACGAGTTCGTCCAATCAAGACATGTAATCAGCAACAGAAAGAGTACCCTGACGTAGCGCGTACAACTGATCTAAGAGCTGATCTCGATAGGAAGCAGGAAGATACTTATCATGTAAGCGCTGCTTCATCTCATCTCATCGGGTAATGGGGTAGTAGCCATCACGCTCCAAAGATCTCGCCAGACTCGACCAATATATCTTTGCTTGTCCAATTAGTTTCATCTTCGCGAACTGCACTCGCCTCTCGCTGCTCATCTCGAACCAGTCAAAGTAGTAGTCCATGTCCATGAGCCAATCACTAAACGCCTTCGGGTCCAGGTGACCATCGAAGGTGGGAGCATCAATACGGATCCGTCGGGTGATATTATCCTCCTCTGGAGTCATTCCACGACGGGGCTCACGGAAGTCACCGTAATCGTCATCATCGTCATAATCTTATCGGGGTCTATCTCTACGACGAGGTGGGAAGGACGGGGTTCATCCAGAGGACGATCTCGCCGAAACTCGTAACCACGACAATAATTCGCTCTTGGTGGGGGTGGGAGGTCTCGACGAGGGCCGTCTCTACCACGCCTCCAGGGAGGTGGTGTGGTATCTCGGAGGTCCTCGATAGGCTCCTAATCAAGTGGAGGGTTCATTCGATCTCTAGGTGTCTCTAACTGGTCTACTCTCGTGCTAACCCTCGCAATATCACCTCTGAGAGTTTCGAATTGGGTTCCCATCTGATCAAATCAGTCGAGAGCCAATCGTTGAAACTCAGCGGGTGTCATGTCCATTTGTGAGCTAGCGGTCCTATCGTCGGGGTGATTGTGACTCGACATGGAGTCATGGATTGACGATAATCCCTGCCACTACGTAACATGCAAATGACCCTAACCTAGGCCTCTGATACCAATTTGATGCAGCGGTAGTGCAAACACAGGGGGAATGATTTATAAATACAATTTAAAATGCAAATGTCGTGTAGCGAAATGCAAGTGGCCCGAGAAAGATTGCAACATGTAAATTAATTATTATAATAGAGCAATAGAGACACTGGTGGCAACAATTAATTTAATTAAAGGAGAAGATTTATCAATTTTCACAAACGATAGAGGCGCTAATAATTTCAAGCGATCACAGAAGTCGCCATGCATATTTAACGGCGAACGAACTACTAACACAATAAGAAAAAAAATCCACAGTACAAGTTTTACCAAAATAAACAACCATAACAGGACAAGAACCTTATACAAAAATTTGCATACGTAGGCGGCAGCGGAGGCGGTTGTTGACGAGCATCCAAGGTCACGGCGATGTCGGGGTGGCTGATCTGAAGTGGGTCCACGATAGGAGGGGTTGACCGGGCTGTGGTATTGGGCTTAGGTGATGGTGATTAGGTTGGATGGAAGTGGGGGGCGACAGATCTGGAGGAGGATGGTCGAGTAGTTAATTCTGGATGGGAGGGGCTCGGGCAGAGTAGGCGCAGGCGGAGAGGGCTTCCGGAGGGGAAGATCTGTGGGGAAGAGGGAGGCTTACTGTGTCTGGCAGTGGGGTGTGGGAAGGAGGAGAGGCGGAGGCACAACAAGACTGGGCGGGAAGACGACTAGCTTCAGGTGTGGGCTTGGGATGCGGTGGAGATGGGAGTGTGTGGTCCGGCGGTGGAGGTGGCTGCCCTGACATCTGGCAGTGATAAAGAAGGTAGCCGCAGGGAGGGGTAGGAGTAGAGGTTGCGGGTTAGATAGGGAAGGAGGAGAGGCTTAGGAGGGACAGGCTCACCGAAGAAGGGGAGGATGGCGGAGGAGGCGTAGTCGGCATCACACCAAAAGGGGAAGAGAAGAAGGGTTGGCGTCGCACCACCCGTGATCGACGGTTTCGGAACTACTCCCAAAACTCACGATGCCTTGAACCGCCACCTGCATACATATTAATAACCCTAATACCATAACCGCTCAAAGCAACTGAAATAAAAATAAAATAAAAAATCCCAAATCGGACGGTACACAATGTTTGGGCCGATCGGGGGCAAAATACAACTCAAAATATAAAAACCCATATATGAACATGACTCGGATTGACCATCTGTGCGCAACCATGGTCTCTAATCGTTCGCTCGGGCAGTGGATCACTGCCTCCTACAGGAATACACACATGTCGGTCGTGGCGTGCCGTCACCTTACTGCTGAGTGAAACCCCGAGCCACGAGGCAAGCTTTTAGGAGATCAACAGTCTCATCTGCAACATGTTTGATAGCAAATACCCACTTGCAATTAACACAGGACTGGTAGGGAGGAAGAACCAGATCCCAGGTCTGGTTAGCCAAGAGCAAAGTCATTTCATCATCCATGGCTGCCCGCCACCTCGGGTGCTAAAACGCATCCTGCATAGAGTTAGGAATAGAAATGGAGGAAAGAGAAACGACAAATTTGTGGAGTGGCGGAGAGAGGCGATGTAGAGATATATAATTTGTCAAGGGATGAGTCATAGAGGTTGATGTTGGATCAGCACGCCGCGAGATATCATCGATAGAAGGGAGCTGTTGTAGGGAAGCATTCTTGGACATACAACGAGTATAGACACGGAGAGGTGGTGGAGTTAGAGGTGGTGGAGTTAGAGGAGGTAGAGAAGGTATCAGGAGTGGTGAGGTAAGAGGTGGGAGAGACGGAGTTGTGACCGGGACGGCAGGACGAGCGGCGGGGAAAGGTGGAGACGGGGTGGAAGGAGAGGAGTGGAATGGTTGATCCACACAAAAGGTTATATCAGCCGAAACAATCAGCTTGTCGTCGGTAGGAGAATAACAAACATAACCTTTCTGAGTGCGGGAGTAGCCAACGAACATACATTTGGTGGTGCGAGCAGCGAGCTTGTTAGTACGCGAATCAAGAAGGTGAACATAACATACACAACAAAAGACACGAGGTATGAGAGGGAAATGAGACTTGGAAGGAAAAAGGAGACTAAATGGAGAAGCGAAGTCGAGTACGGAGGAAGACATGCAGTTGATGAGATGACAGACAGTAGAAACCGCAAAGTTCCAGTATTCTGTGGGCACCTGCATTTGAAACATGAGTGATCGGGTGACATCAAGGAGACGACGATTTTTTTGCTCAGCCACACCGTTTTGCTGGGGGTTGTAAGCACGCGAGATTTGATGGATGATACCATACTCGGTGCATACATTTTAGAAGGTGTGACTGGTATATTCGTAAGCATTGTCAGTGCGAATGATTTTAAACATAGTGGAGAACTGCTTACGCGTCTCAGTAAGAAAAGTACGAAAAATAGATGTCAGTTCAGTACGATCATGAAGTTGATATAAGCAAGTGAGACGCGAGTAATTATCAATAAATGTGACAAAATATCGATATCCAAAAACACTAGGGATTTTATAGGGTCCCAAGATATCAGAATGAATTAAAGAGAATGAAGTGTCACTCCGAGTACATGTATGAGGGAAAGAAGTACGATGTTGTTTGTCGTAGATACATGATTAACAAGTAAACTCTCGCAATGAGACAACATGAAGAGCTTTCTTGAGAATTGGGAGGGGAGCATGCCCAAGGCAGCGATGCAAATCAATAGTGGAGACAACAAAGAGAATGGTAGGTGGAATATCCAAGAGATACAGCTCATTCAACAACCATCCTTTATCAATGGTATTCTGCGTGTGGCAATCCTGCACAACAAAAGAGGAATGAGAAAATGTTATACAACAATTAAGTTCCTGAGTAAGACGACTAACTGATAGCAGATTGAAGGGGGATCCAGAACATGAAGAACCGAGGAGAGAGGGAGTGGGAGTAAGCCGAAGTAGGACGCGCCAGAGACCGGGGTGGTGTCGCCATTTGTGACAGTGATGAACTTGGGATAAGCAGACTGTATATACTGTGGTGGTTGCTGGGATGTAATATGGAGAGTAGCACCCGAGTCCACGATCTAGTGGGGGATATGAGAGAGACAAGATATACCTTCAGTGGAGAAAGACGCAACCGAGCAAGACGAGCAAATGATAACACCTTAAAGCTGTTGAAGCTAGGTGCGGAGACCATTAATATCTTGTCGGGTAGAAGAATCAGAATCCCGTGGAGTAGCACCAGTGGGAGTAGGAGAAGCTGTAGTAGAAGCAGCGAGGTGTGGAGGCAGACCAAGCTTGTGGTAGCATGTAGCTTCAAGATGACCCTCTCGACCATAGTAAGTACATTTTAAGGCAGAGCGTTGAAGTGAACCAAAACATAGGGATGTAGTTTTGAGAGATAATAATTGCGATATTTTAAAATAAATGCGGCGCGGGGCAACTTCGCGTGATATTTCTAACAAATAAAATGACCTAGGTGTCGCTCGTGAACGCAAGACTACAGCACGTGCGTAATAACGTTATGAAATCACGATTCCACAAGAAAATCAATCGAGTGAGTGACAACACAGATATGGAAATAATGATAATGCAGGAGACACAATTAATTAGAGGCAAACTCATCATAATTAATCATTCATTTAAAATTCAAGCACAAAATAACTAGTGAATGTGAGCGGGAATGAAGAGGTATACCCTAGGAGAAGAGGCGGTAACGAGCAACACTCCTGGAATGTGGAGGAAGAAGGATGTAGTCCATGACGGTACTTTGAACCCCTAAAGATGGGACTGCTAGGGTCAGCTAGAGGCTGGTGATTGGACTGGAGGTGGAGTGGAGGAGGTTTGGCGGTGGAGTTGGCAACTAACTTGGAACAGCGGTCTCAATCGTCTAGAACAAGAAACAGGAGGAATTGACGGTGCTCAGGAGAGCTCCGACAACAACATCGGTGGCCAACAAAGCTTCGTTGGAGGTTTCGTCGGTCAGAGGAAGCGGACGAAGCCTTTCCGTCAGCGGTGGAACAAGACGGCGAGGAGCGGTTGGATCCCGTTGAAACTGCCAAAGAAAGTTGCAGGAGGATTCGTTGACAACTACGGGAGGGGTCAACGACAGCTTGGAGAGGCTTTGGCGCCAGCAATACTGGAAGGCGAAGGAGGGAACGGCGACGTCGGAGGTTCCGTCGAGCAAGGTGCGGGAAGAAGTATCGGGCGGCGGCGCTAGAGGTGAACTGATCGAAACCTAAAGAGGGTTCAATCAATTCTATTCCAAACGGTTTCAATGGGATGGGAGGGCTTGTTTATATAATAGGGGAGATTAGGGTTTTTTTTAACTTTAAAAGTTAGTGGGATTTCAATAGATGGGCAAGGCTTTGACAATTGTAAATGTGGGGATTTCAGGGAACGGGTCGGCTGTAGGTTTAGGGAAATATTTTAAATAAGATAGTTAATTATTTAGCTTGCCCTAATTAACATATCCCTAAATTACCGGACTTATGCATTTAGGGTCTCGTTGGCCGGTCACACCAATGAGCCAAACAAAATTGCGCGAACAACATGCGCGATACAAAATATATTCAAGTGCTCATAACACGCACAATACAACTAGACGCTACAAAACAAATCCAAAAGTGCGTGAAAGCATGCGCTGCAAAAAATAAAGAATATGTGGGATAATAATAATAAAAACGAAGCGACGCGGGTTGCATCAATTCTCCCAGGGTTGAAAGAGCTCGATCTCGACGAGACTCGATGCGACCTGCAAGTAGGAAATCCAACTGTAGATCAGAGAAAATGCTGCATGACTGTCCTACTGATGTCGCCGCTGCAACCCAAAGTCTGAAAGTAACCTCTCATCCCCAAAAACTTGCAATCTATTAGTCAAAATTGCATGCCAAATATTTAAATAAACAGTAATTATTAGATCTTTCAGAGAATGACAGGGGCAGTGTGTGGGGCAAACATGAGGCAGGGGGAAAAGCAGGAAACAAGAGCAAGGTAGAATGTAAAGCAGGAGGCAAGCATGATCAACCTGTGGAATTATTAATTCATAACGCAACATAGGCTCGCCCAATAGACACCTACGAACGTTTGCTAGACCCAGATCAAATATCGTTCTAATTTCACCTGATGAAGTCCCACTTGAGTCACAAAATTTTAAAACGATCCCAATTTTATCGTGTAAAATTTTTCATAAAAAATCCCTTAAAACGGGTGTCCCTATGAGGAGTAAAAATTCTAAGTATCGTCTCGACTCTCTCAAGACTACTAAACCTAGAAGTGTTAGAACTTAAATGGTAGTGATGTGGTGACTCAACATGCCCGCCTAAAACTAAAGGGAAGTGACATGAACAGAAGGCGTGCTCACCAAAAAAAAATTTACATAAGGTGGTGACTCAACATGCTCGTCTACAACTAAAGAGAAGTGATGTGGACTAAATGTGTGCTTGTCGAATACGAAGTCGATAAAAGGTGATGCCACGAGGGCTACAAGAGAGGGGCTACCAAGCACAATGTTTGTGGGCTCAAGGGTTTGTGGCGGTAGTGTGTTAAGAAAGTCAGGACATACAACGAACGAGTTTATGTCATCAAAGATGCGGGCCTCATCACCAACCAATTCCTCTGGGAGAAGAGAGAGCAATGATGTGTCATCCGAGGTGAGTGACACCTCACTAGTAAGTCCTTCTCCCTGGAGCGGGACCTCATGAAACAACTCGACGACTGAGGGATGTGAGTCAGTGTGGGCAAGTGGACACACCATGTCTATCGGGGTGAAGGAATGAGGAGGAAAAAACTCATCTTCCTGGAGCAGGGGCTCGGGAAGAAACTCAGTTGCTAAAATAGGTGTTGTCCTAGGAGAAAGTGGTTTCACGACTTAAGCTAGCGTGATAAAAGTAGGAGAAAGCTCTTCTTCCTGGAGCAAGGGCTCGGGAAGAAACTCCTCGATCAAAGGGGGTGCTATAACGGAGATAGGTGGAGTTACAACTTCAGTCGGGGGGATAAAAATAGGAGGAAAGTTTTCTTCCTGGACCAGGGCTCAGGAAGAATCTCCTCGACCGAAGTGAGTGTCACTGTGGGGGTGGGTGGGACCCAAGTGCTCGTCGTGACACTGACGAGGTGTGGAGGACTATCGAAACACCTAACCTCGGGTTCCACTATGTGATATGAAGTGGGGAGGTAAGTAGTAGCAGCATAATGCTTGTGTATTGTCACCTCTGGGTTGTGAACAGAGGTGCACAACCCCCTCAGAATCTACTTGCGGTCAGCGGTGACGCACTCAACGTCTTTCCGCAAAACTTTAATACGCGCATCTAAATCATCCATTTATTTGTTGTAAAATCCTAAACTCAAAATTTTGAAAACGATCGGCGCTCGGCTATCCTATGATAAAAGTGAGATATCTCAGCAACCACACACCAAAATGATGTGAATCGAAACCTAGGGCTGCAGTTTTGAGAGATAATAATTGCGATCTTTTAAAATAAATGTGGCACGGGGCAACTTCACGGGCTATTTCTCACGAATAAAAAGACGTAGACGTCGCTCGCGAACGCAAAACTACCGCACGTGCGTAATAACGTTATGAAATCACGATTTCACAGGCAAAGCAATCGAGTGAGTGGCAACACGGATATGAAAATAACGATAATGCAGGAGACACAATTAATTAGGGGCAAGCTCGTCATAATTAACCATTCATTTAAAATTCAAGCACAAAATAACTAGTGAATGCGAGCAGAAATGGAGAGGTATACCCTAGGAGAAGCGGCGGTGACGAGAAACACTCCTGGACTGTGGAGAAAGAGGCAGGTAGTCTATGACGGTGCTCTGTGTACAACCTCGTGTTCGCCGAGTGAACCCAGATGGGCGAGCGAGCCAAGACGATTGGCCCGCGGCAATATAGCGGGCGGGCGAATCCAGAGGGGTGGCTCGCTCTCCTCAAGGCCTGGGAGGTCGGTTGGGAGAGCCAGCCCCAACCCGCACCTTCCTGGGCGAGCCAGCCCCAGCCCACGCCTGCCTGGGCGAGCCAGCCCCAGCTCGCGCCTGCATGGGCGAGCCAGCCCCAGCCCGAGTCTATAGGGTGGCGAGCTGGCCTGCCCAGGAAATCCGGGCACCAGCTCGCTCTCGCCCAGTAGGGCGGCGAGCTGACTCAGAGGCTAAGAACCCCGTCCCCATGGGGCCCAGAGGCCAAATTACTAGGATGACCCTGAAAGGGGTGCAAATATCCTTCTAGAACAGCGGAGTTGCGTTGTTAGAAGACCCAGTCGGGCTGCACATAGCTGTTCAGAACAGCGGAGGTTGGCTTTTGGCAGACCACTTTCAGAAAACTATAAATAGACCCAAGGGGGTACCTCAGAAGGCATGTTTGTCTCCCAGTCTTCTAGCGCTTTCTGAGGTACCTTAGCCCGGCATTTGGCTAAGAAGGGGAAGCTCTCAGTGATCTTCCGGGTGTGTGGTGGGTCCTCCGCGTTGGGCCCTTGGGTCAGTCTTTTGTTCTTTTTTCTTGTCTTTTTGCTTGCAGGAGAGAAGTAGGTGCGCGATTACCCCTTCCCCAAGGGTGAACTCCACAGAGATCGATTTTTCGGTTTCAACATTCTGGTGCGGTGAGCGTGGTCAGCACAGAAAATCTTCAGCAAGCTTGACGACGGGAGGATCAGGACAAGGTTCTGACAGGTCCGACTCGCCACCCCCTCCCCCTCTCGCCACAGTGGGGATGTTCGAGGACTTCAGGCAGGAAGTACTCGTCTTGGTCTGATTCGCACTCGGCGCGCGTGCCGAGTGCTCGACACCAGCGGTCCCAGTTCTCGCGGTTCCAGCTCTCGGCGAGGACGCTCCCGGCAGGCGAGCTGGGAAAGAAGTCGCCGAGGAAGGGAGAGGCGGCGAGCTCCCCGGGCGGGTGCTCTTCCCCGGCTTAGCAAGCGGCGGCAGGTTCGGCGAGATGGGGGTGCGAGACCCCCCAGCTCGCCCAGCAGGGGGAGGCAGCCCATTTAGCGAGTTGGTCTCTTCTGCTCCGGTTCCAGAGGGGTTCAGGGAGCCCGAGATATCCTACTACACCGGGAAAGGAGACCCAGTCCAGCACGTCCAGTGGTTTGAGGATGTGGTCTCGATCCGATAGATGTCGGATGGTTTCAAGTGCAGGCTCTTCGTCATCACCCTCTAGGAGAAGGCGAGAGAGTGGTTCCACCAGCTACCGGCCAACTCCATTTACTACTTCGAGGACCTGCATCGGGGGTTCATACTGAGGTTCACAACCTCCAAGAGGAGGAAGGAGTCGGAGTCCCTGTTCCACATCAAGCAGGGAGTGAACGAGACCCTAGGGAGCTACGTGGATCGCTTCCAGGAGGAGGTCACCCAAGTCCAAGAGATGTCGGGACATACCCTAATGATGGCCTTCACCCTAGGGCTATAGCAGGGTTTCTTTCGAATGGAGCTGAAGAGGGTGCCGCCCCTCTCCTACGAGGAGCTGATGGAGAGGGCGGCAAGGGAAGTCGACGGGGAGGCGTCGAACCCGGAGTTTGCCTGGAAGTTAGCCAGGTGGGCTACGGAGGAGGAAAGGCCCAGAGGGGGCAGAGGTTAGGAGGAGAGGAGAGCTAAACCCCGGCAGAGGGAGCAGCAGCAGCAGCAGCCCAGGTGGGGGCGTCAGGAGCCGAACCATCGGCTAGGGTGGAGGCCGGCGTGGCAGGATCAAGGGCCGCGGAGAGGTCACCATGAGGGGATAACCGCCAGGGAGGCAAGGGCCAGTTTTACCCCCCAGGTGGGAGGCAAGGCCAGAGGCCACCTCTCCCTGACCAGGAGCAGGCTATGGATATAGCCATGGGAGGGAGGAGGAGAGCAGCGCGGAGGGGGAGAAGGGAGGTTAGGGTAGAGCTTCCCTACTGTGACTTCCATCAGGAGGAAGGGCACGCCACGGCCACGTGCTCGGAGTTCCTCGAGATGAGAGGAAACAGGGAGCAGCAGCAACAACAAGACCGCAAAGGAGTGCGGATCGAAGAGGTCCTGTCTCGGGTGGAGGAGGACAGGTGTGAAGACCGGGCAGATGTTGGGACCCGGGGAGGGATCAGAGTGATCCACGGGGGGGGGGGGGGGGGGGGGGGGGGGGGGGGGTTGAGGCTTCCCGTAAGGCAAGTCTCCACACCATGTATTGTAGGAGCGTTTGCTCCACATCCCAGACCCCACCCCCAGAAGAGAAGATCACCTTCTCAATCAAGGATATGCCGGGTCATGAGGATCCCTTTTGCGATGCGCTGGTCATCAAGACGGCCATCGAGAATTTAACCGTCTCCCGGATCCTCATCGACAACGGGAGCTCGGTAAACGTCATCTTCAAGAAGGCGTTTGACGCAATGAAGGTGGAGACCAAGAGGGTGCTGGCCTCGGACGGACCTCTGTTTGGCTTCTCGGGAGAAAGGAAAGAGGTCGAATGAGGAGTGGGACTCCATATGTCTCTAGGGGGCAGTCCCGCACCTGCAGGTTCGTCATCGTGGACGCCCCCAGTATCTACAACGCCATCATCGGGAGACCCCTCATTAGCGCCTTCCGATGTGTCCCCTCGTCCTTCCACCAGTGCCTGAAGTTCAACGCTGAAGGCATCCAGGTCCGGGTCCGTGGAGACCCCAAGGTGGCGAGGGAGTGCTACGTTACCGCCGTGAAGTTTGTCCACAGTGTTTTTCGAGATTCATGGTCGCATCTACAAACGTTTTCCCGAAAAAAACCATTGTTGCTCTCGCTGCACCATCTGTTGTTCGCTGCGTGGCTTGTGCCATCTATCCCATATCTTACTTCCTTTTGTCCAATCAACCTCCATCTCTTGGCAGGAGGGAGCCGAGGAGATGGAGCGAAGGATGGAGGAGGCGGAGCAGGGGGTTGGCGGAGAGAAGATGGAGGTGGAGGAGAGTCTCGCTTGGGAGGAGGAAGCGGAAGAAGTCCAGGAGTCGGCCGAGGCAACGGCCGTGGAGGAGGCTGGGGAAGAAGTCCTTGCCCCAGGAGGGGAGGACGTCGAAGAATGGGGGAGCAGTCCCGTCTGGAAGCAGCAGAGGAGGTGGTGGAGATGGAGGTTCTCACCCTGGGAGGCAGGGTGGAGAAGGTTCGCGTCAGCGGGGGGCTGACCCCGGAGGCCCAGGGCAGGGTGCTGGAGTGCATCCAGAAGAACGTGGACATCTTTGCTTGGAGCGCCGCGGAGATGCCAGGGATCGATGCTGACATGGCCTGCCATCGCCTCAACCAGGACCCGGAAGCTCGCCCCGTCCAGCAAAAGAAGAGATCCACCGCGGACAGGCTGGCCGAGCCGATCAGGGAGGAGGTAGCCAAGCTTCTCAAGGCTGGCTTTGTATCCGAAATACAATACCCCGGCTGGGTCTTCAATGTAGTAATGGTTAAAAAAGGAGACGACTGGTGGTGCATGTGTGTTGATTTTGCTTTGCTTAATAAATCATGTCCCAAGTATTGTTACTTCTTGCCTCGGATCGACGCGCTGGTTGATTCAGCCGTCGGTTTCCCTGTAATGAGTTTTCTAGATGCATTTTCAGGTTATCACCAGATCAGGATGCACCCTCCCGACATCAAAGATGTCTCCTTCATCACTGGGGATGGGTGCTACTGATACAAAATGATGCCCTTCGGGCTAAAGAATGCAGGGGTGACCTATCAGAAGATGATGGACAGGGTCTTCCGAGAGCAAAGGAGGAGAAACTTGGAGGTGTATGTGGATGACCTCATGATCAAGAGACGGGATGTCGACTCTCACCTCCGGGACCTGGAGGAAACCTTCGCCACCCTACGCAAGTATAAGATAAGGCTGAACCCCCTGAAGTGTGTCTTCGGGGCAAGCCGAGGCAAGTTCTTGGGACATCTCCTCACCCAAGCAGGTGTAGAGCCCAATCCTGATAAGGTCCGAGCAATCATGGAGCTGGGATCACCTCAGAATGCAAAAGAGGTGCAGCGGTTGACGAGGAAGCTGGCTGGATTTAGCAGGTTCCTCTCCCGAGCTGGGGAGAATTACTCTCCCTTCTTCAAAACTCTGAGGGGAGGTCAGAAGTTCGAGTGGACTAAGGAATGTGAGGAGGCATTCCAAGCCTTGAAGAAGCAGTTGACCTAGCCCCCCTGCTCCAAGGGCCAAGGGAGGGGGAGGACCTGTCTTTGTACCTAGGGGTGGGGGCAGAGGTCTTGAGCTCTGTCCTGCTTCGGGAAGAGAGGAAGAAATAACTCCCCATATACTATGCAAGTCGGGTATTGAGGATGGCCGAGCTCCGCTATCCCATCTTGGAAAAGCTGGTCTTCGCTCTAGTCATCTCGGCCTGGAGGCTCCGACCTTACTTCCAAGCACATTCGATCCGGGTGGTGACCGACCACCCCCTCCGCAACATCTTCGAGGGGGTGGAGCATTCGGGCAGATTGGCTAAGTGATCGGTGGAACTGAGCGAGTTCGATATCTCCTTCGTCCCCCGCCTCTCGATCAAGGCCCAAGTCATGGCCGATTTCCTGGCAGACTATGTGGTCGAGATGACAAAGGCGGAACTCACTCACCCTGCTCCCTGGAAGGTGATGGTAGATGGCACGTCAGGGAGGCATTCCCAGGGGGTGGGGGTGATCTTGGAAAGCCCTCAAGGAACGAGGATCGAGCAAACGGTGCACTTTCCCATGACCAACAACCAGGCCGAGTACTAGGCAGTGATCGCAGGGCTACGCCTAGCTAGGGAGCTGGGGGTGCATGATGTGGAGGTCCTCACTGACTCCATGGTGGTGGCTTCCCAAATCAACGGAGAGTTTGAGGCAAGGGAGCCCACTCTGCATCTATACTTGGCGAAGGTAAAGGGGGTCATCGGTATGTTCCAGACTTTCTCCATCTGGCACGTGCCCAGGGAGGAGAACGAGCAGGTAGATCAACTGGCAAAGCATGGTCCCCGGGTGGGGGGGGGTACAATCACCAACCTGTTCCGCCCTTCCATCGGGGAGGGAGAGCTGATGGAGGTGGATCAACACCCCTCGTGGATGGACCCATTCACAACCTTCCTTTCCACAGGAGAGTATCCGGAGGGGATGGACAAGAAGAGATTCAAGTACAAGTCAGCGTATTATCTCATGCGAGACGGGCAAAGCATGGTCATGATTGATTATTTTTCCAAGTGGCTAGAAGTCAAGGCGTTAGCCAAGGTAACTTCCCAAGTCATCAGAAACTTTGTGTGGGAGGAAATCATATGCCGGCACGGGTTTCCCCAAGACATTGTCGCGGACAACGGGCATCAGTTCGCTAGCGCCGAATTCATCAGCTTTTGTGGGCAACTCGGGATAGATCTCAGATTCGCTTTGGTTCATCACCCCAGGAGCAACGGGCAGGTGGAGGCGGCGAACAAGATCACTGTCAACCTCCTCAAGAAGAAGGTGGAGAACTTGAGGGGCAGCTGGGTGGAGCAACTCCCTTCGGTCCTTTGGGCTCTTAGGACCACACCCAACACAGCCACAGGAGAGAATCCCTTCAAACTCTCCCATGGGTGCGAGGTAGTACTCCTTGTAGAATTCGAAGTCCGGACGCCTCGGGTGGTCGAGGCAGGGGAAGATAGGGAGGAATGGAGAGCCGAGAATGAGGAGGAGCTGCGGCTCTCCCGCGATATGGTGGAAGAGCTGCGCGACCTCTCCGTCATCCGACAAGAAGAGGTGAAAAGAAGGATGGCTAAGTACTTCGACAAGCACGTCAGGATCAAGCAGTTCGTGGAAGAGGACTTGGTCCTGAGAAAGGTGGATGTCGCAGGGAGGTCAGCCGCCGTAGGGAAACTCAACCCCAACTGGGAAGGCCCATACATAGTACAGGAAGCGCTGAAATCAGGAGGGTACCGTCTCCGGAATGTGGAGGGCGAGACCCTAAGTCTCACCTGGAGTGGTGACGACTTAAAACGTTTTTTCCCCTGAGTCATGGAAGTGGTGTTTCATTTTCTAATAAAGCTTCTTTTTTGATGTACTTGTGCCCCTGCCATGAATCGTGCAAGTGTTAGTCTACCCAGACCCCGAGCAGATCTCGGTGTCAGGCTCCCACCAACCTGGCAGGACTGGATGTCACACGGCGGAGTCTACCCAGACCCTGAGCAGATCCCGCTGTCAGGCTCCCACCAAGCTGGCAGGGGTGGATGTCACTCGGCGGAGTCTACCAAGACCCAGAGCAGATCTCGCTGCCAAGCTCCCACCAAGCTGGCAGGGCTGGATGTCACTCGGCGGAGTTTACCCATATCCCGAGCAGATCCCGCTGTCAGGCTCCCACCAAGCTTCCAGGGCTGGATGTCACTCAGCGGAGTCTACCTGGACCCCGAGCAGATCCCGTTGTCAGGCTCCCACCAAGCTGGCAGGGTTGGATGTCACTCGGCGGAGTCTACCCAGACCCCGAGCAGATCCCGCTGCCAGGCTCCCACCAAGCTGGCAGGGCTGGATGTCACCCGGCGGAGTCTACTCAGACTCCGAGCAGATCCCGCTGACAGGCTCCCACCAAGCTGGCAAAGCTGGATGTCACCCGGCGGAGTCTACCCAGACCCCGAGTAGATCCCGCTGCCAGGCTCCCACCAAGCTGGCAGGGCTGGATGTCACTCGCCGGAGTCTACCCAGACCAAGAGCAGATCCCGCTGTTAGGCTCCCACCAAGCTAGCAGGGTTGGATGTCACTCGACGGAGTCTACCCAGACCCCGAGAAGATCCCGCTGCCAGGCTCCCACCAAGCTGGCAGGGCTGGATATCACTCGGCGGAGTCTACCCGGACCCCGAGCAGATCCCGCTGCCAGGCTCCCACCAAGCTGGCAGGGCTGGATATCACTCGGTGGAGTTTACCCGGACCCCGAGCAGATCCCGCTGTCAGGCTCCTACCAAGCTGGCAGGGCTGGATGTCACTCGGCGGAGTCTACCCGGACCCCGAGCAGATCCCGTTGTCAGGCTCTCACCCAGCTGGCAGGGCTGGATGTCACTCGGCAGAGTCTACCCGGACCCCGAGCAGATCCCGCTGTCAGGCTCTCACCCAGCTGGCAGGGATGGATGTCACTCGACGGAGTCTACCCAGACCCCGAGCAGATCCCACTGTCAGGCTCTCACCCAACTGGCAGGGCTGGATGTTACTCACAGGAGTCTACCCAGATCCCGAGCAGATCCCGCTGCCAGTCTCCCACCAAGTTGGCAGGGCTGGAAGTCACTCCGGGAATCCGCTCGAGCTCCCAACCGTCAAACGGGACGGAAGTCTGGGAGAACGCGGCGCCTAAAGTGGTGACCCGAGCACTCAGAGTACGGAGGCAAAGTTAGCAGGGCCGCCAGGATGGCTTTAACGGGTCGGCAAGTCAGGAATGCCAACCTGGGTCTATGGTTCGGCGAACTCTCGGAAAGAAACCAAGACGACGAGGACTCAGACCGCGTCGAGACTCCCGGGGCCCGGCTCGCGTGAAGCCAGGCGGCTCGGGTGCGATCTGGGTCGGCTCGCCCGCTCAGCACCGTGAACGGCGTGGCGAACCCGGTCGAAGGACGCGGCCTGCCGCTCGCGGTGCGGTTGACTGTTATGTCTATCGGTCCTAAGCCTAATCTAATCCGGAATGAAGTGACTACCTAGCTCGCAAGCAGCAACCAACCAGAAAGATCGAAACGAACCGCGAGTGCGAAAAGAAAAAGAAAGATTTCAATTAAAAAGGGGCGAACGCGGAAAAGCAGCTTTTGGGAATACATTAGTTTGATCAGCACAAAATTATTACTGTTATTTACAAGTCTTGGGCCTCGGCGCGCACCCCTACTACAACAAAAACAATGTTGGGCGAGGCGCCAGCTTTCAGCGAGGCGAGCCCCCGAGCGCCGAGTCCCCCTAAATGGGATGGTAGGGCCCGTCGCCTGGCTTCGGTACCAGAAGGAATAATTTCGGTACCACGTCTCTCGCAGAAAGCTTCTCGCTATCGCACTTGATCAGGTCGGCTCGCCGCAGTGTTTGGAGAGTGTACTTCGCGGCACCAGCAGCGTTCTTCTGCATCATAACTTCCAGCTCGTACTCGCTGTAGTGCGCGAGCTGGCAACCGCTGCTAGACGGCGGCGGAGCGGCCGCTGCGGCCTCCAACTCGCCCACCGCTCCTGCAGTGCTTGCTTTTCCTGCTCAAGGGTGGCGATCTCGATGCCCAGCCGGCTGGCCGTCGCCGCGTCCTGTGAGAAGAAGGGCGACTGGGATGAGCTTGAGGAAAAGCAATAGAAGATTAGTGCGAGTTGAGAAACGTACCACCCCCCTCAGGTACTGAGCGAGGACAGCCTCAGCTACGTCAGCTCGCTTTCTCTCGTCATCTGCCTCCTCTTGGGCAAGCTTGCGGGCTGCTTCCTTCTCATCGACCAGCTTCTTGAGCGAGGGGGCGTTCTTCTCTATCCGGAGGCATCGCCGTCCGACCATGTGGGTCAGCTCAAGGCTGCGGAGCTGGGCCCGCGCGCTTTCGTGAATCAGCACCCGCGTGACCTCCTCGTCATAGATGGCGGCATCCTCCTGTGCATAGAGGCCGAATGAGAGATTATAGGCCTCTTCGCCGATGGTATCCTGCTCATGCCAACTCGGCAGCAGTGAGGAGATGAAGACCCGGTTCATCTCCTTGCCCCATTGGAGGAGCGGAACGCCGAGCTCATCCAAAGGCCCCTCGTCGTAGACAAAATTGCGGTGCCCTCTTGGCACAGGCTTCGCGGCGGGCTGAGCCCCTTCTTGCGGCCTGGAGGTGTCGGCCTCCCCGGCGGGAGAGCTGTCGGCCGGAGGGGCCGGAGGGGCCGCGGGGGCGAGATCCCCAGCTGGTTGGCCCACCGGGGCCTTACCTTTCTTGCGAGCTGAGGGAGGCGCACCGCCCGCTTTCTTCGATTTCTTGGACGGTGGCGGGGGCTGAGGGTGTTCGCGACTGGATCGCTTCGGGGCAGCAGGGACTGTGATCTCGCAGTGAGCGGAGGCCGCCGCCTCAGCACGGGCGAGCTCGCTGGAAGCGAGCCGCGCGCTCTCGTAAGGAGGGTGCATGGGGATGTCGCGCTCGCCTGCGAGAAGGATAAGACTTAGAACATGAAGAGGATTAATAAAAGGCGGAAGCGCGAACCGCTTCCCTTCCCCGGGCAGGACGGGGACGAGATCGTCCAGGTTCCTGCGGAGGAAAGCAACTTCGAAGTTCTTCCCGGCGAAGAACCCGCACAGCTCCGCTTCATGGCCCCCAGGCTAGGGGGCGGTAGCTCGCCTCGCTGAGCTGGATCGGCGAGAAGGGGATGTTGACAAAAGACAAATTTTTTGAGCCAGTTGTGACTCTTGTTGACGGTCTCCCGCACCTTGACATGGTTGCTGGAGAAGCAGGAGGTCCCGTCCTTATTCGCCCGGAAGGAGAACAGCTTGCGGAATACCCCGAGGCTAAACTCAATCCGCTCCTCCCGCAGGAAGCAGACGAACCCGACCACCATCGCGATGGAGTTAGGAGTCATCTGCCCGGGGACGACCCTGAAGTACTTGAAGATTTGGCGGACTTCCGGCCATAAGGGTAGCCGGAGGCCCGCCTCAAAGTGAGTCGTAGGGAACGCGAGTCCATCTGCGGAAAGGTCGTTGATCCGCTCCCCCTTCCCGGGTCGCCTAGCCACAAAACCCGGCGGCACGAAGTTGCCTACGGCGTCCAGGAACTCGCGCTCGGTGATGACAGCGTGGGAGAAATCGTGCTCAGAGAAGGTCCAAGCACACTTGCTCCTCCCATCCACCTCGCCGCTGCCGCCACCCATCTCGCAGAGATTTCGCCGAGCGGGACAAAGAGGTTCTCGCAGGGGATTAAGAGGGATAGGAAGCCTTAAATGCGGTAGGTGAAAAGGAGGTCGGCAGAGCCTATTTATAGAATCAAAAAAGGCGGGAAAATATTCCGCCGGCAGGAAAAGTGCGGGTAGCAAAATTGGCCCCGACGTTTCGACTTCTGAACCCGACTCGGATCCTCATCAACCCGTCGATAGGCCGCGAGAAGTTCTCGGCCGCGAACTGCTCTCATCCGCGTCCGCATGAGAGGTGAGCGGTCGCGATGTGGGCCCACCTGGATCAGCGCACGAGTCACCCAGACATGCGACCCGCGGGCGACCGGCTTGCTCCCACCAGAACTATATATGCGGGTGGGCGAGTCAGCTCGGCAATGCCGAGCCCGCTTGAAGAAGAGCCGAGCGAACCAGAGCGTCTCTCCCGCACCCCCCAAAGAAAACGAAAAATCAACGCAGTATAATAAAAGTGCAGCAAATACTCGCACATTAGCGAGCGAGGGTGGTCCTGAATTATTACAGATATTCAAATGTCCCGAACAAAAAGTTCACCCTACTACGCTTTTCGGTTTCAGCATGCGGAGACGATCCAGGCCTGGCGGCCAATAGCGAGGAGGAGGCAGACGGCTCAGTACTGAATCCACTTCCACCTTCCTCGCCTCCCCGTGCCAGATCGGGGCGGTACGCGAGGATAGTGATACTCGTGGACCGCCAACAGCTCCCGCTGGGTCAGATCGACCTGCTCCGAGGCATGCCTAAGTCGCTCCTCGTCTCGCGTGAGGTGTACACCCGGAGAGGTCACCTCGTCCCCGTCAGTTGGACGCCTCGCCCCTTCCAAGGCCGCAATCCGCTCCTCCGCCTCGGCCTTGTCCTTGTCCACCCTGTTGAAGATCTCCTGCAGCAATAGCGTGTGTTTCTGAAATAGCCGCGCCACCTGCTTCTTCATCTTCTCGGCATCCAGTGAGTCCCCCAGGTACTCTGAAATGTGATCCATATCAGAGGGAGGCGAGTACCCCTCGCTCATCTCGACATCGAAAGAGGAGATCGCGTTATAACCTGCAGGGATAAATCAGAAGGAGCAGGCAACGGTAAGCGAGCAAAAGTGAAAAGTTCATCTGGGGTCGGCACGTCGCCCGCACCGGCAGTTAGCCGAGAGGTACCCGGCTGGCCCTGGAAGGGTTCTCCTCCAAGAATAACAAAAGGTTTCCCCAGACCAGGGGGCATTAGCGACGGAGGCGTTACAGGAGGGATGTGCCCCTAGGCCGAGGGGCTAGCGACCCGATCAGCCATCAGCAGGGTAGAATGCCCCGGTTCTCCCCTATCTTCTCCGTCCTCGCGAGGCGTCTCCTGCAGAAAGAGAAATCAAAAAGCCGAGCGGCGATTCAGACAGAACAATCATATACCTCAGGGGCGACCTCGGCACCGCTGGCCGAACCAGACGCGGGGTCGTCACGCGCTGAAGACGACCTGATGATTTTTCCTTTCTTTGGCTTGAAAAGGGGGCCAGGCGACCCGCGCGCCAACCACGGGGCAGCTCCGAGAGCCAGCTCTCGAGTACCCTACCTCGCAGCCTCCAGGCGAGCCCGCATCTCCTTGGATATAGGCATCGTTCAGCTACAAATCGCGGAGAAGGGTAGGGAAAGGAGAAATTTTTCCAAAGGTTCGACAGTATATTTATAGCATGAGGGTGGGCCCCCACCAAAAGATTCTCTCCAACTCAGCAGGGCATTCACCGAACACGGGTTGGATGTTTTTTTACGAGCTTTTGCAAAGCTCACAAAGAGCGGGGATTATGTTCAATCCCGTGTTCGCCAAGTGAACCCAGATGGGCGAGCGAGCCAAGACGATCGACCCGCGCCAATATAGCGGGCGGGCGAATCCAGAGGGGTGGCTCGTTCTCCTGAAGGCCTGGGAGGTCAGCTGGGCGAGCCAGACCCAGCCCGCGCCTGCCTGGGTGAGCCAGCCCCAGCTCGCGCCTGCCTGGGCGAGCCAGACCCAGCTCGCGCCTGCATGGGCGAGCCAGCCCCAGCCCGAGTCTATAGGGTGGCGAGCTGGCCTGCCCAGGAGATCCGGGCGCCAGCTCGCTCTCGCCCAGTAGGGCGGGGAGCTGACTCAGAGGCTAAGAACTTCGTCCCTATGGGGCCCAGAGGCCAAATTACCAGGATGACCCTGAGGGGGGTGCAAATATCCTTCTAGAACAGCGGAGTTGCGCTGTTAGCAGACCCAGTCGGGCTGCCCATAGCTGTTCAGAACAGCGGAGGTTGGCTTTAGGCAGACCACTTTTAGAAAACTATAAATAGACCCAAGGGGGTACCTCAGAAGGCATGTTTACTTGTCTCCCAGTCTTCTAGCACTTTCTGAGGTACGTTAGACCGGCATTTGACTAAGGAGGGGAAACGCTCAGTGATCTTCTGGGTGTGTGGTGGGTCCTCCGCACCAGGCCCTTGGGTCAGTCTTTTGTTCTTTTTCCTTATCTTTTTGCTTGCAGGAGAGAAGTAGGTGCGCGATCACCCCTTCCCCAAGGGTGAACTCCACAGAGATCGATTTTTCGGTTTCAACACTCTGAACCCCCGAAGATGGGACTGCCAGGGTCAGCCAGAGGCAGGTGACTGGACTGGAGGTGGAGTGGAGGAGGACAGGCGGTGGAGTTGGCAGCTGACTTAGAATAGCGGTCTCAATCGTTTGGAACAGGAAGCAGGAGGAATCGATGGTGCTCAGGAGAACTCCGACAACAACATCGGTGGCCAACAAAGCATCGTTGGAGGTTTCGTCGGTCAGAGGAGGCGCACGAAGCCTTTCCGTCGGTAGCGGAACAGGACTGCGAGGAGCGGTTGGATCCCGTCGAAACTGCCAAATGAAGGTGCAGGAGGA
Source organism: Platanthera zijinensis (assembly GCA_039513925.1). Lineage (NCBI taxonomy): Eukaryota > Viridiplantae > Streptophyta > Magnoliopsida > Asparagales > Orchidaceae > Platanthera > Platanthera zijinensis. Next base: position 237,926,401 of record CM077079.1, on the reverse strand, counting down.
TTCGTCGGCAGTTGCAGGAGGGGTCAACGACATCTTGGAGAGGCTTCAACACCGACAATACTGCAAAGCAAAGGAGGGAACGACGACGTTAGAGGTTCCGTCGAGCAGGGTGCGGGAAGAGGAAGTATCGGGCAGCGGCGCTGGAGGTGAACTGAAAGAAACCTAAAGAGGTTCAATCAATTCTATGCCAGTCGGTTTCAATGGGAGGGGAGGACTTGTTTATATAGCAAGGGAGATTAGGGTTTTTTTTAACTTTAGAGATTAAGTGAGCTTTAAATAGATGGGCTTTTGGAGTCGGCTGGCAGAATGCTATAAAATTAGACTTAACATGAAGGCTATGACAATATTAAATGTGGGGCATTTCAGGGCACGGGTCGGCTGTAGGTTTAGGGAAAGATTTTAAACAAGATAATTATTTAGCTTGCCCTAATTAACTTATCCCTAAATTACCGGACCATTGCATTTATGGTCTCGTTGACTGGTCACACCAACGAGCCAAACAAAATTACGTGAACAACATGCGCGATACAGAATACTCTCAAGCGCTCATAACACGCGCAATACAACTCGACGCTACAAAACAAATCCAAAAGTGCGCGAAAGCAGGCGGTACAAAAAATAAATAACATGTGCGATAATAATAATAATAACGAAGAGATGCGGGTTGCATCAAGCACCCAGCACATCCTCGTCCCCGAGACGTTGGCGGCCTTCCCGAGCTGAAGAGCCACGAGCTGGGGCAGGAGTAGGTAAGAGTGACTGTTGAAGGAGAGCTGGAGAAAAATTTGTGGGGACCTCAGATGGAGGTGTAACCTTGAGCAGCATAGAAAGGACACTGTGAAGGTGGGGAGGAAAAAGGACCATCATCATAGCAATCCCAACAGCTTCCTTTTGTGCCCGTTGTGTAGCCTGATCCGTATAGGGAGGCTGATGTTGTATCCAGGCCTCCACTAGCATTTTGGCCTTTGCAACGAAGGAGATCAAATCACCCGTTGTGTCAGGGTCCAGAGTTTGAAGCGCAGAGATGATATCAAAGAGAAGCAGCAGGTTGTCTTTGCCAGAGTGGAGAGAGTGAAGCTCCTCCCACATCGCCTTAGCAGTTTCATGATACATGGACATGCGATATGTCTCGATGTCCATGGAATTGAGGATCCAGGATTGGACCCGACCGTCGTGACAAAGCCGCTCATCAGTGGGGACAATGGGAGCATCCCGAGTAAGATGATGAAGAAGACTTTTGGTCTGGAGAACACGACAAATAGAATGCACCCATTCCACAAAATTCTGCTTTTCGCTGAGGGAGATAGTGGTGATTCGAAGTTCATCACGAACTTCAGGAGACGTAAGAGCGGCACAAGCAGGAAGAGAAGAAGCAATCGTTGAGTCCATGGCGGCAAGAGGGAAGGTGGCCAAGAAAATAGACTCGGGCGGACTGGCGAACAGTAGCAGGAGGCAGGCGACCTGAAAGTCGCACGAGCGGGAAGAGAACTTCAGGAGACGGAAGAGCGGCACGAGCGGGAAGAGAAGAGGCAATCGTTGAGTCCATGGCGGCAAGAGGGAAGGCGGCCTGGAGAATAGACTTGGGCGGACTGGCGAACAGTAGCAGGAGGCAGGCGACCTGAAAGCTGTAGCGACTAGAGGAGAGGAGGCCGGCGACTAGCAAAAGAAGGGTCGGCAGTGGCTAGAAGAGAAGAAGACGTTGAACGATAAAGAGAGGCCGGCAGTGGCTTAGAGGAGAAGAGGTCGCCGGACAACAACGCAAGGTCAGTGGCAGCTAGAGAAGGCCGCAACGAGAGAAGCCGCGAATAGAGAGATAGGAGCAGAGACACGGCTTGAGAGAACAACCACGGAAGCAAGAACAAAGTCGCGGTAAGCAGCAATGGGTGAGCAATCCGTTTGGTAGGATGAGACCGCGGCGAGCAGAGAAAAGCAAAGAACCAAACCGCACCACGCAGGGAGGAGACCGCTGCGGATAGAAGTGCGATCAGACCGCAAAACTTTGCGGGCAAAGAGCAGATCGCGTGACCAAACCGCGCAAGTAGGAAGGGGAAAGCTGAACCGGGTAGACCGCAGCGGGTAATGAAGACCGTGCGAAGACAAGACGGTCACCAGCAGACCGCGCAAGTAGGAAGCGGGAAGCTGAACCGGGCAAACCGTAGCGGGTAATGAAGACCACGGGAAGACATGGCAGTGGGACCCAGCCGCCAAATCTATAAAACTAAGAGGAAATTCAGCCACAGCGGAGGGAGGCAGCGCACCATGTGTCCTGCGGAGAAGAGAGAGCAGTCCGCCTGAAAGGCGAGAAGAAGCTCGTAGAAGGAGAAGCGGACAACAAACGAGCAAACCGCCAAAAGTAGCAGACCGCGGGAGGGCAGGCAGTTAAAAAAGACAAACTGTGAAGCCGGATAACCTAGCTTTGATACCATATTGGAAAGTGGTGAAAACCTTGTATATACTTCTTGAATAAAAAAATACAAGTATGAGTACAAATATATAGGGAGAGGAGAGAGAGGAATCCTTTTTTCAAGATGTGGGACTATTACATGAGTAAGAAGAAGGTCTATAATGGGCCACTAAATGAGCCTTTACAAGATCCTTTTCCAACAAGATGAACTAATAAAAGCAAAGGAATTTGAAGACAGTTTCAATGACAGGAGTAAGCAACTAAAATCAATATCTAAAAAACTACCTATAAGATTTAAGAATTTGAATTTAGGTGATGATACCACATCAAATAATAATATCAATAATGATCCTTCTTGGAAGTGGCCTGTGTTTTTTATTAGTGAAAAAGGGAAAATTGTTTCCGGAGAAACTGAGAAAGATATTCCCTTTACTTCTTCAGATTAATGGCCTAGTTTAATTTCAAAAATAAATAAAAGAAAGAAGAGTAAGCAAGTCTCTATTGCACCTCCTACCTAAAAGCAAATTTTAGGTAAACCACATTCTCTTCGGAATTGCCTCAAATTCATACACTGAGAACAACTCAACTTACGTCAAATGCATCTCGATGTTTGGGTGAGTATGCATCGACTTCTTCTCGACGCATGCCTAGAAGATTAGAATTTGAGAATCATAATGTCTTTCCTACTCTTCTTCCTCATTTCTTTCATATTAAAAGAAGTAACGAATACAACAAATTTAAATTTTCCTGTGCAATAAAGCAGGGCACTTCATTAGATTGCTGGTACAATCAATCAACTTATTCTCATAATGCTTCCAACTCCAGAAAACCCAACTTTTGGTATATGGATAGCGGATGCTCTAGGTTATGACTGGAGACAAAGAGTTCCTGGAAAAATACGAGCACAACGAAGGTCCTAAAGTAATATTTAGTGACTTTTGTTGTGGACAAACAAAAATCTATAATGCAATTCATGTTAGTGCTATAACATTTTCTAAAGTGGCATATATAGAAGGGTTGAACATAATTTGATTAGCACTAGCTAACTGTGTGATAAAAGTTATAAGGTCATCTTCACACAGGATAGATGCCAAATAATAAATAATGACTGGGGAGTCATTGTCCTATCAGTTGAGAGGAAAATATCGAAGATATATTATTTTTGGCCCTTTACTCATATATATATTGAGTAGGAGAAACCATACAAAGACCGAAATGTCCTCGTGAGCATAAAATACATAATACACATAACGGACTTGACATAAAACATAGATACAACTCTCCCTCTCAAGTCAGACGGTAGATATCTGTCATTTCGAGTTTATGGATATCATCAATGAAAACATCGCACCACAAGCTCTTGGTGAAGACATCAGCCAACTAATCTTTAGAGTGAACGAAATGAGTGACTAAGTTTCCTTTTTACAGATGGTCTTTGATAAAATGGCGATCAACCTCAGCATGCTTATTTCTGTCATGTTGAACAGGATTGTGAGCAATGCTGATAGCAGTTTTGTTGTCACAGAATAAAGAGATGAGAGCATTCTCCTGGAGGCTCAGGTCTTGCAATAAGGTGCGCAACCATAAACGTTCACAAAGACATTGAGACATAGACCGATACTCGGCCTCAGCACTAGGTCTGGCCACAACATTTTGCTTTTTGCTACGCCACATGACCAAATTCCCACCAACGAAGGTGCAATACCCGTTGTAGATTTCCTATCATCACGGCTTCCGGCTCAATCCGCATCAGTAAAAACTTCAATTCTTAAGTGGTTATTTTTCGAAAACATAAGCCCGCGACCGAGAGCCTTCTTTAAGTACTGTAGAACGTGATAGGCCTCATCCTGATGTCTAATCCTAGGGGCATGCATATATCTACTCAAGATTCTTACCGCATATGTGATGTCAAAACGAGTATGAAAGAGGTATAAAAGCCTTCCAACCAATCTTTGATAACTCGAAGCATCAGTGCGATCGCCATCGCTGTCTTCATTGATCCTATGGTTCTCCTCCATAGAGGTGTTAGCAGGGACAACCAAGCATCTCAGTCTCCTTTAACAAATCTAAAACATACTTGTGTTGAGAGATGAAGATACCCTGATCAGAACGGGTCACTTCAATGCCAAGGAAGTAACGTAATCTCCCTAAGTTCTTTACTTCAAAGTCAGCAGACAGAAGAGCATTTAGATTTGAGATTTCATCTGAGTCATCTCCGATGATCACAATGTCATCAACGTAAACAATAAGAACTACAATTTTTCCCTCACTTTTCTCGACAAACAAAGTATGATCCGATTGATTCAGTCCATATAAAGACTTTCTTAAGTGACAGACAAGTCCTTCTTGCCCCTTCTTCGCAAATCCCAAGGGGAATGTCATGTACACCTATTCATCAAGATCACCGTGAAGAAATGCATTCTTTACATCCAATTGGTGTAGATCCCAACCCAAGCACGCAACACAAGATAGAAGAACACGAACAGAGTCCATCTTCGTAACCGTAACAAAGGTCTCCTGGTAGTCGACTCCCTGAGCCTGAGTGTATCCACGAGCTACAAGATGGGTTTTATATCACTCAACTTTACCATCCTGGTTTTGCTTAACAGAGAAAACTCACCTTGAAGCGATGGCTTTCTTGTTAGGACGAAGGGGAGAGACATCCCATGTGTGATTCTTGTCCAAGGCAGGCATTTCCTCCTTCATTGCTTGAGCCCATGCCGGGATGCAAATCGTTTCCTGCCATGTCTTAGGAATCGTAATCATGGACAAGGAAGATATAAAACCCTGATGAAGCTGCGAAAGGTGATCATAAGCAACATGATTAGAGATAGGGTGTTTCGTACACACAACCTTACCTCTTAGCACAATAAGGGGAGCATGCAAATCAGCATCAAAATCTGAGTCCAAAGGCGGCACCGGTAGCGATGGAACAACGGAGGGCTGTTTACGACGATGGTATATATAAGGAAAAGGGGAGATGAGAGACGGACGATGATATATATGAGAAAACAACGTAGGTGTCGAAGGGTACGAAGGAGGTGTAGGAAGAGTAGCTATGGTGGAAGACATGATAGGTGTAGGAGGAATCAAAGGGAGAGGCGTAGAATCAGAATCCATGATATCATTCTCCCCCCGACGAGTGGGGTGAGTCAAATCCAAGTAATAAGATTCCTCCTCGCGGAAAGTCACGTCCATGGTACAGAAAATACGTCTGGAAGGAGGTTGATAACACTGATACCCTTTTGTAGTGGCCGAATAGCCAATAAAGACACAATGGAGAGCCCGAGTGTGACGCACACATTTTTGGTATGCAAAATTTCTTAATGCCTGATTTAAATATAATCATATGATGTGTAATGAAATTCAATTTATTACAGGTAATGTCCCCGATGATGAAAAGAGGTTTAAGCCATATTGAATCGGCGTCGCCATGAGCTGTGATTCGGCGTCGCCATGAGCTGTGATTCGGCGTCGCCATGAGCTGTGATTCGGCGTCGTGCGCGTTTTTATGAAAATGTTATGCTATGTTTATTGGGTTACTTAATAAGTTTGTATATATATATCTATTTGTGATGCTACGGATATGGATGACAAATCATATTGTGGCGTACTCGTATACCTTGTGTAATTATATATATATGGTGCATTTTATAATTGTGCAATTGGGGTGTGTGGCTGGTTTATATTTGTGTAATTTGGGGTGTGTGGCTGGCTGGTGTATTGTGGTGAATTGGTGGGCTAGGGTGACCGGCTCAAAATGCGATGGACTTGATTGAACCGGTCTCCAGCGGCAGGTTTTGTCTTATTTTACGGGATAAATCCCGATCCCTATTCATTTCCAACATTCACGCCTCTTCTCTGCTGCCTGGCGAAAGCGAGAGCTAGGGTTTGGGGGATTTCTTAGTTCCCGTCGCCTGGTATGGTGAAAGTTCACACTCCTTTTTCTTCTTCTCCCTATACGAGCCTTAAACGCTTATTCTTCAGCTGACTTTGGGGATTTTGGACCTTGGTTGGCTTTGGTGGAAGAAAGGATTACCTAGTTAGACCCAGGTACTTGATCTCTTCTCCTTCTTCAACCTAGCTTTGCATGTTTTCCTCTTTTCTTGGGGTAAGAGTAGATGCTGTGTTTGGATGGCTGGCCGGTTGTGTAGATTTTTCTATTTCAGTTATAGTTGTGGGTTTCATCTACTGGCCGACTGGTGTAGCTTTGGGAGTGTTGTCTTCTGTGGCCGACTGTGCCTTTGTGTGGCTGCTGTGTTCGGTGTTTAGCTTTGTTGGCCAGTTATGGGAATTTGTTTTAGCTGGTACTGTTGGCTGTTTTGACCTTAAGGCCAGCTGTTTATGTTTTCCTTTCTGTTTCAAAATATGTTAGGATGTTGGCCAGCTGGTTACCTATGGGTTTGGCCTTTTGGGGCTAAGGCCGGCTGGTTTGGTGTTGGTATGAGCTGTTTGGTATCATATTTTGGTTAAGTTATGATTTCTTTGGTATGTTTGAAGAACAGGCTATAAGATATTTTTGCATGCGTTGGCTTCAATGCGTCGAGTCGCTGTGTGGGATGCAACCTCGTAGAATCAAATAGTGTTCCTTTATAAACGTATTATATATGTACAGATATTGCGAAGGATGGCATCTCCAAGTAGACGCGACGTCTATTCGAGACGGGGCAAGGAAAAAGAACGAGCCACGGTGAGAATTTCTCCTGTTACTATATGCTTTACCAAAATGTTTCATTTCTATACTTTACTGCTATATTGGAATATGTTGCAAATGCTATGAATAGCCTCATATGAGGCAATCAAGCAAGAAAATATTCTGAGGGGACTAAATAAAATAAAGAACTCATCAACTATGTGCCGACACATTGAACTGTTAAGGGTAGTATAAACTGAATAATATGGATATGGTGTACTGACTTACCAAACCAGTCGAGCCGAAAGGCATAAACGCGTGTTGTACGTACTGGTTTGGAGACAGATGACCCCAAAAAGGGGTCGGGCCCAAAGACTGAAAAACGGAATACTGAGACTGCTACAGAATTCAGTTAATTACCCTTAATTGTTTCGATATGAAATGAAAAGAAAAGAACATTGGCTTACAGTTTACTGTTTATAATTTCTTATAGTTTATACTGAAATAATACTGCAAATGACTTATATTGATTTGACAGCATCAGTACAGAACTTGTGCGAAATTGTTTTATTTCTGATGATAGCATATGTACTCAAAAGAACAGGTTCTTAAAATATTTTTTTGTCAACTGTATAGGTAGATTTTCACTTAGTCTTTTTGTAAGACTAACAGTTGTATTTTATACCTTTTTAGGAACTGGAAAGCCACCGACCGGTCGTCAGTAGAGCTCAGGTTGGAATTTACTGTTTATTTCTTTTCGATATTTGCTGTATAGTATAGAATGTTGTAGTAGATATCATTAATACTTACTCGTTATGAAAATGCATATGTAGATTTCCGCTGTATCTGAATATATATGCAGATGATGATATTATTACTTGTGACGGACAGTTGGGCCGTTACAATTCAGTGGTATCAGAGCCAGGTTGCAATTGCACCCTGGCCATAACGAGTATGTATTATGTCCGTAACTCCACCTACGTGTGAGTCCTAAGGATGTGCATCTGTTTATCTGTTGACGAATTTTGCTCAGGAAGCCCGAGAGGCAATATCTGAGGGCAGTGCATCGGGGCAGGCTCAGCAAGAGCTGCCGCACACGATGCCTTCTCAGGCAGAACATCAGACTCCACTGCAGCTAATGGATCTGACACGGATGTTGGCGGAGGCTATCAAATTGGTTCGAGATGTGCCCCCTCCAGCAGCACCGGAAGTGGCAGGACCGTCACAGCAAAGGCATTTGGATGTCGATTTAAAACAATTCCTGGAATTGAAGCCACCAGTGTTTCGGGGAGGGTTATCGCCCCTGGAAACAGAGGATTGGATTTCACGCATTGAGACAATATTGGAAGTTATGCTTTGCCCAGATGAACGGAAAGTGGGTTTGGTCACATTTTTACTGGAAGGAGAAGCGAAGAGGTGGTGGCTGAATGTGCGTGGCAGACTGGCAGGCCGCGGACAAGCAAGTATTCCATGGGCCACTTTCATTCAAGCCTTCACAAATTGGTTCGTCCCTGAATCAGAAAAGAAGTTATTGCAGGATAAGTTTTTGCGACTAGTACAGGGTTCTCGATCAGTCTTGAAATATGAAACTGAATTTGCCAATTTAGTGTTTTATGCAGAGGCATTCGTGCCTAATGAGAAAGAAAGATGTCGACGCTTCCAGGAAGGACTACGAGATACTATCCGTTCGATTCTAATACCAATGGAGATAGCAGATAATGGGGCCTTGGTACAAAAAACCCGTTTGATGGAAATTGATGCGGAGAAAACGCAGAAGCGGAGGGACTTTGCGAAGAAAAGATCGACGTGGTCGTCCTCCAGTAAGGATTCCTCGAGCAAGACAAGTACATCAGGAAAGTCCAGTGATTCCGAAAAGCGACCACGTCCTATTGAGAGTAGTGGCAGTGCACCAGCAGTGGAGCAACGATGTGGCAAGTGTGGCAAAAGCCACAAAGGGCAGTGCCTAGTGGGGAGCAATGTTTGTTACTTGTGCCGTCAACCTGGGCATCGACAGAGGGAGTGCCCTCGTAATCGAGAAGGACAAAGAGCATCACAGTCGTTTCCAATGCCACAGGGTCAGAGGTTGTATCAGATGGGCCGTGCTGCGGAGGGTGAGTACGCAGCCTCAGCCTCCACTACAGCTCCAGCAGGATCATATAGAGAAGAGCGTCGAGTCCAGCCGCGGGTTTTCAACCTTAATCAACAAGAAGCAAAGGCGGATGACACCGTGGTGACAGGTATTATCCCTATCGGCAACTATTTAGTTAAATTGTTATTTGATACTGGAGCAAGTCATTCATTTATTTCTGCAACAATACTGAATGCACTGGCGGTAAAACCATATCGAGTACAAGAGATTCTGCACGTTACGTTACCAAATAACCAGATACTCCCGACGCAGCAATGAGTCATACTTACGTTTGCCCTGAATGATAAGCCCTTTACAACAAACTTAGTGATTCTTCCGTTGACCGAATTTGATATTATTTTGGGCATGGACTGGTTAACCCAAAACGAAGCAGTGATTGACTGTAAGAACAAAGAAGTATCGGTAAAGTGTGCAGATCAAAGCAGAATTACGTATCGAGGATTAGGTGAAGTGTCGAAAATGCTAATATCGGCAATGAAAGCGCTTTCACAAATTCGAAAGGGAGGTGACGCTATTCTAGTAATGGTGAAAGGACCTCCAGAAGCAAAGAAAGACATTACGACGATTCCAGTCGTATGTGAATTTCAAGAGCTATTTCCGGAGGAGTTGGCTGGACTCCCTCCAAAGAGGGAAATTGAATTTGAAATCAACCTCGAGCAAGGGTCTAGGTGAGTGGCAAAATCACCATATCGAATGACGCCAAAAGAGTTGGCAGAACTGAGAGTACAGCTACAGGAATTGATTGATAAAAATTTCATTCGACCGAGTTCCTCCCCGTGGGGTGCCCCCGTGTTGTTTGTAAAGAAGAAAGAAGGAACGTTACGCCTGTGTGTAGATTATCGTGAACTCAATAAGTTGACTGTGAAGAATAAATATCCTCTTCCTCGTATAGAGGATTTATTCGACCAACTTGTCAATGCCAAAGTGTTTTCTAAGTTGGATTTGCGATCTGGTTACCACCAGCTATGGATAAAAGAAGAAGATATTTTCAAAACTGCGTTCAGTACTAGATATGGTCATTATGAGTTTATGGTTATGTCGTTTGGGCTAACAAATGCACCAGCAGCATTTATGGATCTGATGAATCGAGTCTTTAAAGACTATTTGGACCGATTCGTGATTGTGTTTATAGACGATATACTGATTTACTCCCCGTCAGAGGAAGAACATGCTTGGCATCTGCGTTTGGCCTTGCAAACATTAAGCGAACATCAATTGTATGCCAAATTTTCAAAATGTGAATTTTGGCTGAGAAAAGTGTCTTTTCTTGGACACGTGATAACCGAGCAGGGTTTAGCTGTAGACCCCGCAAAGATTGAGTCTATCCTCAGTTGGCCCCAACCGACAACAGTGACGGAAGTACGAAGTTTCCTAGGTCTAGCAGGATACTATCGACGTTTTGTAAAAGACTTTTCAAAGATCTCCTTACCGTTAACCCAGCTAACCAGGAAAAATATGTCATTTCAGTGGTCAGTTGATTGCCAGAGAGCATTTGACATCTTAAAAGAAAAACTGATACAGCACCGATTTTAACCATGCCGTCCGGTACGGAAGGGTTTCAGATTTATAGTGATGCTTCGTCCAAAGGATTGGGTGGCGTCTTGATGCAGTACGGAAAAGTAATTGCGTATGCTTCCCGACAGTTGAAAGATGCCGAGAAGAATTACCCAGTCCATGATTTAGAACTGGCTGCGGTAATCTTTGCTCTGAAGATTTGGCGACATTATCTTTACGGCGTACGCTGCGAAGTCTTTACTGATCATAAAAACCTAAAATATATTTTTACTCAGAAGGAATTGAACCTTCGACAGCGTCGTTAGTTAGAATTTATCAAGGATTATGATGTCGATATGCATTACCACCCTGGCAAAGCGAATGTGGTTGCTGATGCCCTAAGCCGCAAAAAGACAGTTGGATTATCTATTTTGTCTGGTTATGCAGCGCAATTAGTGTACGAGTTGGAAAAGATGCAGATCATTCCACTTGTGACACCGGAAAGTAAGCAAGCACAGTTGTCTCAGTTACAAATCAGATATACATTGAAAGATAGAATTAAAGAAGCTTTGCCAAAAGATCCGTTTCTGGTTGAATTGCAAGAAAAAGTAAAGAAAGGGGAAATTGGCGAATTTACGGAACAGAATGGGCTCTTATTGATGAACGGACGATTGTGTGTCCCGAATGTGAACAACTTACGAAGCGATATCTTATATGAGGCACATAACACTCCGTATTCAATTCACCCAGGAAGAACAAAAATGCATCATGACCTGAAGGAGGATTTCTGGTGGCTTGGTATGAAAAAGGACATAACAACGTATATCGCGTCCTGTCACACATGTCAACTGCTGAAAGCAGAACACCAGAAACCTGGAGGATATTTGCATTCTCTACCAATACCCGAATGGAAGTGGGAAGACATTGCGATGGATTTTGTTTTCGGTCTACCTCGCAGCAAATTGAGGCATGATGGTATTTGGGTAATTATTGATCGCTTAACAAAAAGCGCCCATTTTATTCCTGTGCGACAGGATGGATCGCCTGAAAAGTTGAATGATTTGTACGTAGATGTTATTGTAAAATTGCATGGGATTCCCCGATCCATTATTTCTGACCGCGACGGTCGCTTCACGTCGGGAAACTGGAAATATATTCACAAACGCTTGGGGACAAAATTATTGTTCAGTACAGCATTCCATCCCCAAACAGATGGGCAGTCGGAGCGAACAATCCAGTTTTTAGAAGATTTATTGCGTATGGTTGTATTGGATTTAAAAGGCTCTTGGGAAAAATATCTGACGTTGGTAGAGTTTGCGTACAATAATAGCTACCAATCGTCTATTCAAATGGCACCCTTTGAAGCATTGTATGGCCTACGATGTCGAACTCCGTTAAGTTGGGCTGAGGAAGGTGAGCGAACATTGTATAACCGGGAGAAAATTGATAAATGACATGAAAAAGTAAAGCTGATACAGGAAAGAATGAAGATCGCGCAAGATCGGCAACAAAAATACTATAATGCCCGTCATCGCCTTGTGCAATTTCAGGTCGGTGACCAGGTATGTTTGAAAATCAGACCATTCAAAGGAGTGTCACGTTTCCGACGACTTGGGAAGTTGAGTCCGCGTTATATCGGACCTTTTTCAGTCATTGAGCGGGTAGGTGATGTTGCATACCGCTTGGAGTTACCAATAGAGCTGCAGAGGTTGCATCATGTCTTTCATGTGTCAGCATTACGAAAGTATATTCGTGACCCGGAAACGATTGTTTCAGCCACCGATATACAACTTGAACCAGACCTCTCTAGCCCGACGGAACCACATCAGATTATAGATCAACAAAGCAAACAGTTACGAAATCGTGACGTGAATTTTGTGCTCGTTTGGTGGAAGGGTCACCCTAGGCACGAAGCGTCTTGGGAACATGAGGATGCAATGCAGAATCTTTTTCCTGTACTGTTCGATAGGATAAAAGAATGATTTTCGAGGACGAAAATTATTTAAGGAGGGGAGAATTGTGACGCACACATTTTTGGTATGCAAAATTTCTTAATGCCTGATTTAAATATAATCATATGATGTGTAATAAAATTCAATTTATTACAGGTAATGTCCCCGATGATGAAAAGAGGTTTAAGCCATATTGAATCAGCGTCGCCATGAGCTGTGATTCGGCGTCGCCATGAGCTGTGATTCGGCGTCGTGCGCGTTTTTATGAAAATGTTATGCTATGTTTATTGGGTTACTTAATAAGTTTGTATATATATCTATTTGTGATGCTACGGATATGGATGACACATCATATTGTGGCGTGCTCGTATACCTTGTGTAATTATATATATATGGTGCATTTTATAATTGTGCAATTGGGGTGTGTGGCTGGTTTATATTTGTGCAATTTGGGGTGTGTGGCTGGCTGGTGTATTGTGGTGAATTGGTGGGCTAGGGTGACCGGCTCAAAATGCGATGGACTTGATTGAACCGGTCTCCAGCGGCAGGTTTTGTCTTATTTTACGGGATAAATCCCGATCCCTATTCATTTCCAACATTCACGCCTCTTCTCTGCTGCCTGGCGAAAGCGAGAGCTAGGGTTTGGGGGATTTCTTCGTTCCCGTCGCCTGGTATGGTGAAAGTTCACACTCCTTTTTCTTCTTCTCCCTATACGAGCCTTAAACGCTTATTCTTCAGCTGACTTTGGGGATTTTGGACCTTGGTTGGCTTTGGTGGAAGAAAGGATTACCTAGTTAGACCCAGGTACTTGATCTCTTCTCCTTCTTCAACCTAGCTTTGCATGTTTTCCTCTTTTCTTGGGGTAAGAGTAGATGCTGTGTTTGGATGGCTGGCCGGTTGTGTAGATTTTTTATTTCAGTTATAGTTGTGGGTTTCATCTACTGGCCGACTGGTGTAGCTTTGGGTGTGCTATCTTCTGTGGCCGATTGTGCCTTTGTGTGGCTACTGTGTTCGGTGTTTAGCTTTGTTGGCCGGTTATGGGAATTTGTTTTAGCTGGTACTATTGGCTGTTTTGACCTTAAGGCCAGCTGTTTATGTTTTCCTTCCTGTTTCAAAATATGTTAGGATGTTGGCCAGCTGGTTACCAATGGGTTTGGCCTTTTTGGGCTAAGGCCGGCTGGTTTGGTGTCGGTATGAGCTGTTTGGTATCATATTTTGGTTAAGTTATGATTTCTTTGGTATGTTTGAAGAACCGGCTATAAGATATTTTTGCATGCGTTGGCTTGAATGCGTCGAGTCGCTGTGTGGGATGCAACCTCGTAGAATCAAATAGTGTTCCTTTATAAACGTATTATATATGTACAGATATTGCGAAGGATGGCATCTCCAAGTAGACGCGACGTCTATTCGAGACGGGGCAAGGAAAAAGAACGAGCCACGGTGAGAATTTCTCCTGTTACTATATGCTTTACCAAAATGTTTCATTTCTATACTTTACTGCTATATTGGAATATGTTGCAAATGCTATGAATGGCCTCATATGAGGCAATCAAGCAAGAAAATATTCTGAGGGGACTAAATAAAATAAAGAACTCATCAACTATGTGTCGACACATTGAACTGTTAAGGGTAGTATAAACTGAATAATATGGATATGGTGTACTGACTTACCAAACCAGTCGAGCCGAAAGGCATAAACGCGTGTTGTACGTACTGGTTTGGAGACGGATGACCCCAAAAAGGGGTCGGGCCCAAAGACTGAAAAACGGAATACTGAGACTGCTACAGAATTCAGTTAATTACCCTTAATTGTTTCGATATGAAATGAAAAGAAAAGAACATTGGCTTACAGTTTACTGTTTATAATTTCTTATAGTTTATACTGAAATAATACTGCAAATGACTTATATTGATTTGACTGCATCAGTACAGAACTTGTGCGAAATTGTTTTATTTCTGATGATAGCATATGTACTCAAAAGAACAGGTTCTTAAAATATTTTTTTTGTCAACTGTACAGGTAGATTTTCACTTAGTCTTTTTGTAAGACTAACGGTTGTATTTTATACCTTTTTAGGAACCGGAAAGCCACCGACCGGTCGTCAGTAGAGCTCAGGTTGGAATTTACTGTTTATTTCTTTTCGATATTTGTTGTATAGTATAGAATGTTGTAGTAGATATCTTTAATACTTACTCGTTATGAAAATGTATATGTAGATTTCCGCTGTATCTGAATATATATGCAGAAGATGATATTATTACTTGTGACGGAAAGTTGGGCCGTTACACCGAGGGTCAAGCTTGCCATGATGAGGTTGATATACATGAACAAAACATACACAACCAAAAACGCGGGGAGGAAGATGAGAGGTATGAACAACAAAAGTTGAGGAGAGACGGGCAAGAAGATTAGCTAGTCTAGAACCCGTGAAGGAAGACGATTGATAAGATGAGTAGCTGTTAGGATGACATCACCCCAATATGATTTGGAGAGGTGCATGGTGATGAGAAGGCACCGGGCAAAATCAAAGAGATGCTTGTTTTTTCGTTCGGCAACACCATTTTGGGTGGAGGTGTAAATGCAAGTGGTTTGATGAATAATTTCATGATTTGTGAGATATGAGTCAAACGCTCCACAATTATCGTATTCTCCCTCATTATCACTATGAAGAACATGAATATTACCACTGAACTGAGTTTGCACCATCTTATGGAAGGTTTGAAAACTAGAAACACTTCATTTTTTTTTCTTTAAGAGGTAAACCCAAGTAGTGCGGGAAAAACAATCGATAAAGGTGACAAACCAACGATAACCAGTTAAAGATAAGACAGGGGAAGACCCCAAACATCAGATTGTATAACAACAAAAGATGTAGTACTAGGAGAAGATAAATGTGACGATGAATGTCGAACATGTTTAGACCTTTCACAAACATCACAATTTAAAGTTTTAATAAATGACAAGAAAGTAAGAAATAATATCTGAAGGTAGACAGGGGAAGGATGTTTAAGACGCAAATACCAGTGTCGAGCATCAGCAGCAGTAATATCGGAAGAAGGGAGAGCAAGGGATGATGTAGTAGAATCCTGATAGTACAGGCCACCGCGATTCCTACCACTGTCAATGATCTGCTTTGTACCCAGTTTCTGAAAAACACAAGAATCAGGAAAGAAGGTTACAGAATAGTTAAGAGACCAAATGATATTGCTAATTGAAAGAAGACTACGGGGAAAAAAAAGGAACATGCAAGATAGAAGAGGGGGAAAAAGAGGAGGAACATGAAATGTTGTCCTTGCCCGCAATAGGGGACAAGGCGCCGTTTGAGGAGATAACCTTGTCCTTACCAGACAAGAGAGTGTAGGAGGAAAAACCTGAGGAGCCGGCCATGTGATCGGTAGCTCCCGAGTCAATGATCCACTCAGGCGGGGGTGTCGCAACAACATTAACACTGGGCATAAAAATAGTAGCAAAGGAAGTAGAAGTACCTGAGGTAGTGTCTGACCGGGAGTGTAAGAGGTGACGGAGAACATCCAATTCAGACACGGTAAAATGTCCTGATGGCTGACCATGGTGGTCGTCATGAACCTCAGTGGAGTAAGCAGCATCATGAGGACGAGAACCACACTATCGGGCTCCCTCTCGTCCTGATCCACGACCACGTCCCCGACCATGACCGAATCCAGGTGGAGCAAAGTGAGGATGGCGTTGAAGTACACATCCAGAGTATGGCCCCAGTGACTACAGTACTCACAAGTAGAGACAGCGTTGGTATGGTTGGCACCACCTCGACCAACACCAGTAAAGGAAGAACAATCAGGAGGAGCAGACATGTTGAGGGACCTCCGACGGTCTTCATCGCCAAGAACCATACTAAAGGCCTCCCGAAGAGATGAAAGGAGAAATCGATGTAGAATATTAATTCGAACCATATCTATTTTCATGTTCAGACCCATCAAAAAAACATATAGACGAAATCGTTCATCCCTTTTCTGCAATAAAACTGCATCGACAGTACAAGCAGGAGTAAACAGTTCAAAATAATCCAATTCCTGAGGGATGCGCTTGAACAGAGAAGTAGATAAACACCGTCATGGATTCCTGACGTAACTCCAGCATACGACGCGTTAGTTCATAAATCTGAGTGGAGTTGTCGATCTGAGACTAAGTCTCGCGTGCTCGAGTCCAGATCTCATGGGCTGAGTCCATCAACATATAACTATGGTACACCTTAGGAGACATAGAATTAAGGAGCCAGGAGACAACCAGGGAATTTTTCAAATCCCAATGCCGCCAAGTAGAATCACCCAGAGGAGGTGCCACAATTGTCCTATCGATATATCCGAACAACTGATGACTGTGAATGACATGCTGTGTTGCACGAGACCATTCATGATAATTTTTCCCATCGAAGGACACCGTGGTAATCTTCGGAGAGCAAGCGTGGCCAGAAGACCGCTGAGGGTCACCCATCCAGGGTGCCACAACACTCGGCGATGTAGAATCAACAACAGTCGAAGAATCATCCATGAGAAATGATCAGCAAGATCAAACAATATAAACCAGCACCGTGCAAACGACAACAATGCTGGAAGAACACAGATAAGAATCCGACACTGGATCAGAATCGGCAACTAGATCTGGATCAGACTACACTTGATCGGACTGCAGGAAGAAGCTGGGAATTAGATCTGGACTGCACATGATCAAATCTAGAGGGCAAGCACTTGATCGGCGACACTGGATGCAGTCGGGGGACAGGCGAAATCCCAGCAGCCACACCACGATCGACGAGAGAGAAAATCAGAGTAGCAAACCTGATGAGAATGGCAGCAACAAACTTGCGTTGAGAATGGCAGCAACAAGAATCGACGACGGTAACGAGGCCCACATCATGAGGAGAGGCAGCAATCCCCTTCAGCGAGCGCAACCGCCGGCGAGAGGGTCGTGGCTCACCAAGGAATGACCTTCAAACCAGCGGAGGCAGTGGAGAGACGGACGCGGGATGCGGGACCGTAGTGATGCGAGATGCGGGTGGCGGAAGGAGAGACGCAGGATTAGGGTATTTCTTTCTCACGAGCTTTGAAACAAAGTTGAGAAGAAAATACATAAGATATATTATTTTCAGCCCTTTACTCACACATATATTGAGTAGGGGAAACTATACAAAGAACAAAATGCTCTCGTTAGGGTAAAATACATAAAACAAATAGAACGGACTTGACATAAAACATAGATTACAACTCTATCAAGTACTAGAAAAGGTAATATTATTTAGTTGAGGTGTGCTTATTCAATTTATAAATATCAAATTCTAATTTATGGTATATAATATTAGTACATTGTGATCTCAAATCTATCTAAGAATAGCTCCGTAAGAGGTTTACTTAGTTCAAGATATGTTAAAGAGAAATTATGTAGAACTTGTCAATTGGGAAAGTAAAAAAAGGTTTTTTTAAGAACAATGTTCATAATGGTTCTCCAAGAATCTTATAGTTGATCCATATGGATCTGTTTAGATCAATTTTGTTAGCAATTTAGGAGAAAAATCCTATTGTCTAGTTATTGATAATGACTACACAAGGTTTACTTTGGTGTTCTTTCTAAAAGATAAGTCTGATACTTTCAAAACTCTCACAAACTTCATTAAACAAATCCAAAATGAGCTGAATACTTCAATTGTACTAAGCAGAAGTGATCCTGACACTGAGTTTGAGTCTCATAAGATGAATAAGTTCTGTGAAGATGAAGGAATCAAGCATATCTCTTCAGGCATCAGCTCCATTAACTTAACAACAAAATGGAGTTATTAAGAGAAAGAATGGAACTCTAATTGAAACAAGTAAGACCTTACTTGCTGAAACCAATTTACCTATGTAACTTTGTGCTAAAGCGGTAAATACATGTTAGAGTTTAATCCAAAAGACTAAAGAAAAGATTCCCTATAAATTGCTAAAAGAAAAAGTTACAAATATCTCTTATTTTGGAATTTTGGAATTTTGGAAGCAATTGTTATATTTTGAATAATGGTGAATCACATCTTGCTTAATTTGATAGAAAGATTGTTGGGAAAAGCCCCATAATTTGGTATATCAAGGTAATATAAGTGATTTAGGATTTGCCCCATTATACATATGTAGAAAGGCATTATATTATAAAAGTATAAGTTGAAAACAGAGAGCTGTTTCCAAGGAGTTAATGGGTATTCAAAGAAGAAGAATCAACTATGTGAAACCTCTGTGCATTGAGAAGAGTAAAACACATTGAAAGATTGACTGCATGCATCCATAAATAATTCAACGCACGCTGAAAGCAAAGTTCCCTACGAACGTCAAGATCTATTTAGAAGTAAAGACAACTTAAATCAAAGAGATTCATTTTAAGTCAATTTTTCTCTATTAAATCATTCAACATACGTCGAGAAGTATTTGATGCATAATTCACAAAACGTCGACATCTCTCTAGTATTCGGTCATCTATTTCCAAGCAGATAAAAGCCATAATTTGAGCTCAAATCTTGTTGTTTGTGAATAAGATTGCAATGAAACATGAATGAAATAAGACAATGCCAAATCAGAGGTTGTCTATAAATAGAAAAGTTTCAAGCAACACAAGAGATTTTCAGCCCATAGATTCATTTTGAATCTTTCTAAAATCATCTTCGTCTTTTCTATTGAATAAAAGACTCATCTTCTCTCAGAGTCAAGAACTTCATCGTTCTCTCTGAAGTGATTTCGTCTCAGGTCTATAGTGACAGAAAATGATTACTAAACTTAGAGAATTGTTCTTCCTTTTTCATCTATCAAGAAGTTCTCCAACAACTTTAGTCCACAAGATCTTCTTTTATCAGATCTAAGATATTTTCTCTGAAGAGTTTATATTATAATTCCTCAAATGATAGGATTCATCCTTCTCTCTTGAATTCAACCATTTTTGCCTAGAGCAACAAGTAGACAGTTATTGTTGTTATCATCAAGAATTCGCATAGTACATTAAGATCAAGATTCTTCAAAAATTAGTTGAAGAACAATCACATTGAGGAAAAGCCTCTTCTACATCAACCATTCTCGAACAGAGTTCTTAGAATGTCTCTCACAAAAATTCAAATGCTTCTAAGAGTCTCCTTATCAAAAGGCTCAATTGGTTTTAAGCGCCTTTATCAAAAGACAGTTGATTCTAAGAGTCTACTCATCAAAAAATTCAGCTAATTCTAAGAGTCTCCTTATGAAAAGACTCAAATGGTCTTAAAAATCCCCTTATCAAAGGATTCTGATTGATTTTGTGAATCTTCTTAACAAAAGATTCAGTTTGCAGATTTTGAAGATCACCTTATCAAAAGATTTATTGCACTAGTTCTAAGAGTCTATTTATCAAAAGAATCAACATTGATTAGTAAATATCCTACTAAGGGGTAGAAAAGGGGACGTACTATCATTTGAGGAGTCTCTATAAAACTCTTTATCTTATGGCTATATAAATCTCTATAACTCTGTGTTTCTCTTTGCTATAATTTTTTTGTTGCTAATATACAAAAAAAATTTGGCATGTGATGTGAATGATTGTAAAATAAATTTTTTTAACTTTATTCATCCCCCCTAGAGTGATTTTTACAATCTTACTCTCAGCTTTCAATTGGTATCACAGTTAAGTTAATTATTAAAATGCTAACACCTTGATTAATCAAGATCCAAGAGTATTAAGAATTACTTGTGAGATTTCTAAAACCAATCATGAGCTCTACAAAGTAAAAAGAATATACAACTACAAGACCTCTTATGCATAATCTTGTTAAAATTTCCTTCTGGAAATCAAGAATTAAGTTATTTATGAATTTTATTGATAAGAAATTTTTGATTATTCTCCTACAATATAGATGAAAAGGAAATCACGGTTCCTAATGCTAAAGATAGTCTGATAGAAGTTGAAAAGAAGGCTAAAGCCAGTGATGCAAATACCATGAATATCTCGGTTTCTAATATGACTGATGAGATATTCCAAAAGGTTGTTAACTGCTAATCTGCTAAAGAGATTCGGGTCTCCTTAACCAAACTTGTCGAAGGCAGTTCAGATGAAAGAAAAGACAAGAGCTCTCTCTTGATCTCACAATATGAGAACTTCAAGAAAAACGAAAAAGAATTTGTGGCAGGCATGTATAAAAAATTCAACTTAATAGTCAGTGAACTAAGAGTGCTGAAAAGGAACATTTCAACCACTGAGATTAATGATAATCTTCGATGTGCTTTCCAAGCACTTGGGACTCTAAAATTTGGGTTATCAGAAAAGCAAGATGTAATAAGGAGATCACAACAGATGTTCACCTTGGAAAGCTCAAGGCATATGAGGCGTTGCTGAAAACCAAGGCTGAAAATAAGTCAAAGGAGAAAACTTCATCCTCGTTAAAGGAGAGATCATTTCTCTCAAGGATTCTGAGAAAGAAGATTCAGTTATGGATGATGAACTAATGAGTCTAACCAGAAGATTCAAGAAATGGATTAAGTCTGAAGATTTCAGAATAAGAGAAAGAAATCATACTTATTAGAAAAGCCCATGTATAAAGGCCCATAAAGGCCCAAGTATTCTCTCTTCTTTAGTCCCACATCTTGTATAGGATTTTTCCTCTCTTCTCATCTCCTATATAATTGTATTCTCTCCTTGTATTTACTTACATAAGCAATACATACAAGTCTTGGCTTCTCTCAACATGGTATCAGAGGCAGGTTCCATCCTCTAACCGTCCTGTGCACTTGTTAACCGCATCTACCCGCCGCCTTCCAGCTGCCTCCTTGCGGTTTCCTTCTCGCGGTCTCAGCGGACAGTCCGCTAACTGCCTTCTATCCGCAGCTCCTCGCTAACTGTCCGCGGCCTCAGCGGACAGTCCGCTGCCTCTCTCCGTGGATCCAGGTTCTCTCCTCTTCCCCCCCCCTTTTTTATAGTTTTTTCTCCTCTATCCCGTGGACCCCACCTCTCGCGCGTCTCGCACGGTCTCCTGCTCTATCCGCGCGGCCTCTCTCCTATCCGCTCGAGTTCGTCAACTCACGGCTTCTCTCTCTCCTATCCGCTCGAGTTTGTTAACTCGCGGTCTCGTTTTTCTCTCCCGCTCGAGTTCGTCAACTCGCGGCTTCTCTCTCCTATCCGCTCGAGTTCGTTAACTCGCGGTCTCGTTTCTTTTGTTCGCCGCCTTCTCACGGCCTCCAGACCGTGCGGTCTGCTTCTTACCCGCTCTGGTCGTGGCCTGTCTGGCCGCTGGTGTTCGCATCGTGACCGTGCGGGTTCTTTCTCCCGGCCTTTTCTAACTCGCTGCTTCGTCGCTGCGGCTTGATCCTAGTCGCCGCGGTCTCCTCCCGTCTCTGCGGCCTGTCTCTCCAGCGGACCCCTGTCTGGTCGCTGCGGCCTCCTTCCTCTTCGCGGCGGCCTCCTTCCTTTTCGCTGCGGCCTCCTTCCAAGTCGGTGCGGCTTGTCTTCCAGGACTATGGGCTCCTCTGTTGACTCCACCGGCCAGGCGGCTAGTCCGCCCGCAGACCGCCCGACTTGTCCTACCGACCTGCGCGATGAATTACGCATCACTACCATCTCTCTCTCCGGGAAGAAAAATTTTCTCCCTTGGGCGCATTCTGTGCGCCGGGTTCTCCAGGCCAAGGGTCTCCTGTCTTACCTCACCCAGGCTCCTCCGGCCCCCCCTACGGACGATTGGCTCCGCAACGATGGTCGTGTGCAGACTTGGCTCCTCAACTCCTTGGATGGTGAGCCGTATCAGATGGCCATGTATCACGAGACGACCAAGTCTATATGGGATGAGCTGCACTCACTCTATTCCGGCAAGGACAGCCTTCAGCACCTCTACGACATCCTCACCGATCTCGTTGCTCTCGACGCCGGTGGCGCCCCGGACATGACGTCGTTTGTCGCTCGGGCTAAGACTTTGGCCGAGGCCTGGATACTGCACCAGCCTTCTACCAGTGATCATGCTGCCCAGCGCGCTCAGAAGGAGGCGGTTTGCATTGCTATTATGATGGCCCGTCTTCCGCCTCACCTTCAGATTATCCGGACTCAGGTTCTGGCATCTCCCACCGTTCCATCCCTTTCTGAGATCTGTTCCATGCTCCTCCGCATGACGCCTCCTCCAGATGCTCCTGCGCCGACTTCCTCGGCCCTTCTTCAGCAGGCCCCTCCGCCCCTGCTTCCCTTGCCTCCCGCTGCTCGTGGTGGCCGCTCCGGCTCTCGGGGCCGCGGGCGTGGTGGCCGGGGCGGCCGAAGTGTTCCTACTGCGGCAAGGACGGCCACCTTGAAGTAACCTGTTACCGCAAGAATGGATATCCTCCTCGACCAACGGCTTCGGTGGCCGCAGATGCCTCCTCTCCTGCCTCTCCGGACCTTGAAGTTGTCCGCCTCCAGCTCCAGCACCTCCAGGGACTGCTCAACCCGCCTCCTGCTTCCCTGGCCACCACCTTCGTCTCCCAAGCAGGTACGGCTTGTCTCTCCACCGGTCCGTCCTGGATCATGGACTCCGGTGCCACTCATCACATTACGTCCCAGCAGCCTGCCACATACTCGGACTCTCCTCATCCGTGGTCTATCACCGTGGCTAACGGGGCCCTTGTTCCCGTCTCCGGATCGACGGACATCTCTCTCATCCCGTCGTTTCCTCTCCGCTCGGCTCTTCATGTTCCGAGTTCCCCCTTCAATTTACTTTCTGTTGGTCGCCTTACTGCTGATCTGGATTGCTCTGTCATATTCACTTCCTCTTCTTTTGTCATACAGGATCGCAGGACGCGGACTACCATTGGTAAAGGCGGATTACGGAACGGGCTCTACCTTCTCTACACACCTCCTACCATCCTCTCCTCCGTCTCCTCCGTCTCCTCCACCGAGTGGCATCGCCGTCTTGGCCACGCTCCTCTACCTGTTCTCCAGCGGGCTCTCCCTGATATCTCTCTCCATCCGTTTCAGTGTGAGTCTTGTATCCTCGGCAAGCAGCCGCGTTCATCTTATCCTGCTCATTGTACCCGGAGCTCTGCTCCGTTTGATTTATTGCATTCTGATGTATGGGGACCATATAAAACTACTAGTATTTTTGGTTTCCGGTATTTTATTACTTTCATTGATGATTATTCTCGCATGACGTGGTTGTACTTACTTCGTGATCGCTCCGAGCTTCCTCGCATTTTTCGAGCCTTTTTCATTGAAACTCGTACCCAATTTCACACAACTATCAAAACTGTGCGCACTGATAATGCTCGTGAGTACACTGGCCACGACTTCGCTACTATCTGCTCTGAGTTCAGGATTATCCACCAAACCTCTTGTGCCTACACGCCTCAACAAAACGGCGTTGCAGAACGTAAAAACCGCCACTTACTTGATGTGACTCGCTCCCTCATGCTTCAAATGCATGTGCCCAAGCATTACTGGAACTTTGCGGTCTCCACGGCTTGTTTTCTCATCAACCGTCTCCCTTCCTGCGTCCTCCACTATGCTACTCCGTTCAGCCTGTTGTTTCCCTCGACTCCGGCTTTCCCTCTTCCGCCCCGTATCTTTGGTAGCACTTGTTACGTCCACCATCTGGGCCCGCCCTCGGACAAATTGGATCCCCGGGCGGCTAAACACATATTCGTGGGATATTCCCGTACTCAGAAGGGGTATCTCTGTTATTCTCCCGTCACTCGGAAGCTCTCCGTCTCTGCAGATGTCACCTTCCGCGAGACTCAACCTTTTTTTTCGGATTCTCTCACTACTCCTATCCCTTCGGCTCCTTTACCTCCATCCATCCCACAACCAGTTCTCCCCGTTACAACGCCGCTGCTACCGGTTCCACCAGCTCTACCTCCTGTCCCCCCCGCACCACCCATCATCCGGGTCTATACCCGTCGCCCCCGTTGCTCTATGGCCCCACTGCAGTCCGCCTCAACCATGGTTACTCCGCGCCCGGCAGATCAGGTACAGACATCCACCGCTCATCCTCTGGCTCACTACGTCTCTCTACATCGCCTATCTCCCCATCTTCACGTTTTTGCTACTTCTCTTTCCTCGGTTTCTGTTCCTAATTCTGTGCAGGAGGCGCTCGAACATCCTGGCTGGCGGGCTGCCATGGAGGAGGAAATGACTGCTCTCTGGACTAACCAGACCTGGACTCTCGTCCCTCTTCCTCCCGGTCAGAAACCAGTTGGGTGTAAATGGGTCTTTGTGATTAAACATGCTGCTGATGGCACTATTGACCGCCTAAAGGCCCGCCTTGTGGCTCGTGGCTTCACCCAGCAGCAGGGGCTCGACTACGAAGAGACCTTTTCCCCGGTGGCCAAACTCAATACAGTCCGGGTTCTCCTCTCTGTTGCGGTACATCGCCAGTGGCCCCTACTCCAACTGGATGTCAAAAATGCGTTTCTGAACGGTGATCTCCAGGAAACTGTGTTTATGCAACAACCTCCCGGGTTTAAGACCATGGGGGAGTCTCAAGTCTGCCATCTTCGAAAGGCTCTTTATGGTCTCAAACAGTCCCCCCGGGCATGGTTTTACAAGTTCAGTAAGGCCCTCCGGGAGATTGGTTTTACTCGAAGCTCAGCCGACTTCTCGCTCTTCACTCGTCACCGATCTACCGGGACCGTCCTTCTGCTAGTCTATGTGGACGACATCATTATTACTGGGAACGACTCGAATGGAATACTGGCAGTCAAACGTCATCTGAGCACCGTTTTTCAAACAAAAGATCTGGGGCCCCTTCGGTACTTCTTGGGCCTAGAAGTCGCCAGACAGCCAGATGGTTTGATCCTTTCTCAGCGAAAGTACTGTACTGACCTTCTTCATGATGCGGGTTACTCAGGCTGTAAGCCAATTGACACCCCAATGGATGCCAATCACAAGTTATGCGCGCAGGCCTCTGACTCAGATATCCTACTGGAAAATCCAGAATACTACCGTCGCCTAGTTGGAAAATTGATATACCTCACAGTAACCAGACCAGATATCTCCTTCGCTGTTGGTATCGTCAGTCGATATATGCATGCCCCCAGAAGCTCTCATCTTCAGGCGGTTGAACGTATTCTCAGATACCTCAAAACGGCTCCTGGACAAGGACTGGTGTACAAAGTCTCTTCTTCCACTCCTACTCTGGTAGCATACTCTGATGCTGACTATGCTGGGTCCCTCGATGATCGAAGGTCCACCAGTGGCTTCTGCACGTACTTTGGAGGACATCTGATTACCTGGCGGAGCAAGAAACAAGCGGTCGTTGCTCGATCATCAGCTGAGGCAGAATATCGGGCAATGGCATCAGTGGTGTCGGAACTAACGTGGCTTGAAAGCCTTCTCACCGATCTGGGTGTAAAGCTTCTGTCATCGGCTCTTCTCCTCTGTGACAGTCAAGCTGCTATACACATTGCCAAGAACCCAGTCTTTCACGAGAGAACTAAACATATTGAAGTCGACTGTCATTTTATCCGGGAAAAGGTTCAGCTAAAGAAGATCGACCTCAAACATGTTCCTGGTACTGAACAAGTTGCGGATGTCCTCACAAAGGCCTTGTCAAGTACCCTCTTCTATCAATGCCTGTCCAAGCTTGGTGCATACGATTTGTACGCTCCAGCTTGCGGGGGAGTATTAGAAAAGCCCATGTATAAAGGCCCATAAAGGCCCAAGTATTCTCTCTTCTTTAGTCCCACATCTTGTATAGGATTTTTCCTCTCTTCTCATCTCCTATATAATTGTATTCTCTCCTTGTATTTACTTACATAAGCAATACATACAAGTCTTGGCTTCTCTCAACAATACTAAACCAAGGTATGACAAAATTCTTGCTAAAAAGGTTATTTGCTTCTTTTGCACAAAGTCTGGTCATATTGTCCAAGAATGTCCATAACAAAACAAGGACAAAGTCAAGAAGAAAAAAATAGACTACAAGACGCATAATGTTCAAATGAAGAAAAATAAGAAGAAAGGCAAATGATTTATTGTTGAAACTTAGAGTGCAACTTATGATGATAGGTGCTCCAGTTCAGACAATGATGCAGTTGAAGCTGAAAAAAATATCTGATGGCATTGGATCTTCCTGATCAAGAAGATGAGATATCTGCTTCAATAATTTTGATTTTCTTCTGTAGAATTCAAAACAGCTAAAATAAGATGGTTGTTATTCACAAATCATGCTTGTCTATTCACAAATTTTGTCTATTCGTAGAACTAAAGGAACTCAAATTTGTTATTCGCAGATATTTTTGTTAATCCACAGATTAGTGCAGAAAATTCAAAAAAAAATTTGATCATCCACTTTTTCTTCCTCACCACAAGGAAAGAGTATTTAAATCGCATGAACATTAAAAAAACGTCTTTCTAAATCTTTCCAAACATTTTCTAAAATCGCAATCATATGAAAAACAAAGAAATCGTCAAAAAAAAGATATGTATGACATTATAACCATATTAGTTATCAATACCTTACAAAATACAACAATCATTCTTAATTTTAATATAAACAATACATTTATAGTTTGCAAATTAGTTTGCGATAGACATTTATAAACTCAAATAAATTGAAAAAATTTTAATCCGCAGATAGACATTTATAGCTTGCAAATAACAACCGCCTTAAATAATTATATCAAAATCAACTTACTACAGAGAATAATCAAAATTCTTAAGGATGAAATTATATTCATATAAGAAAAATTGATTAAAAAAATAAATAGCTATTAATTATGAACTAAGAATTGAGAATGAAAAACTCAAAAAGGAATTATGTTGGATCAGGTGGCCAGCCTTAGACTGGGGGAGGGGGGAATAAGGTTTTCAGCAAAAAATGCGAGTTTTAAAAAGAATACGCTTTTTGGAAGCTAGTGCGGGGCGGTACGATTACCGCTAGTGGTATCAACGAAAACCGTATTCTCAAACTACAGAAGATCATTCCAGAGCCTGCACGAATATGATTTCATACAATCAGCAAGAGTCAAATGTAAATGTAAAACAAAACATGAGAAATCAAATTCATTAAGATCTTAGTGTAATGTTTAAAATCACAAAAACTTGATCTCCATGACGCCAGAGATCATAGGCGATGAATAAAAAACTCTTGTGGTTTCTAGACCGACCCTCCCCCTGAGGGTTGGTTGGCTCTCTCCCTTCTCCCCAAAGGTCTTCGAGACGGCTCTCTCCCTTCTCCCCAAAGGTGTTCGAGTACAGCTAGATCTCCTCGATCTAGACGTCCTTCCCGGACGATTTCTCACGAAATCCTCACCGGATTCTAACGATCTCCCTGATCGAATTTCTCGGCACACAATACAATAAAGAGAAGAAAATAAAAACAAGGATGTAAGAAAATAAAGTTATTCCCTCATAGATTGTCTAGGGAGGCGGTGAGCGATGGGCGCTTTGATCATCGTTTCTTTTGCACTCGATCGTCCTCTGATTCCCGTTCGATGTTCGCGCTCTCCCAAGATCTTCGTTTTTTCTTGAGGGTGAAAGTCCTCATTGTGCGGTGGCTGCTTACTCTAGAAACGGCTTGACGACCTCTTGGTATTCATTCTAGGGTTCCACCGTGAATCCAAAGGGGAAAAGAACTCTTTTATATGACTTTAAATAAGCTACAATAGGCGGTATCTCTAGCGCCTGATGGTAGGCTCCGTTCACGCGTTTTCCTTCCAACTGTCCTGCTCCGTGTAAAGAAGGCGGCAGAGCTTTCCTTCTAATCATCAGTTAGCGCGAAGCGGTAGGTGCAAGCACGGAGCGGTAGGAGCAAGTGCGGCGCGGTAGGCGTGCTTGATTAGGCCCGTGCACAGCTGGTTTTCAACAGATAAGGAAGGTGATGGTTCTTTCCCTGCAAACCATAGTTATCGTAGAGCGGAGGGTGCTACCGTGGAGCAGTAGTGTAACTTCCTTCTTTGGTCGCCACCAAATTCCCGCGTTTGAGCACACGGATCGCTGGCGTGGAATTCCAGGTAGCACAACGCGTTAGCAATAGCGCACATCGCGTTAGCAATAGCGCACAGCGGTAGTCGATGAGACTGATCTCGCAGATTTGACCTTCCAGCCGATATGCAACGTCAAGTCAATCCTTCCTTGCAGTCGACATAGCTAGCGCTCGACGCTAGAGCTAGTACCAGCGGTAGCTCATACATCAAGTCAACACATGCTATCTCGTCGACATTCTCTTCCAGTTGACATCAGCCTTCGTCGACTATTCCTTGTAGTTGACATGGCTACCGCTCGGCGTCAGGGCTAGCGGTAGCTCATACTTCTAATCGACATGTGCTGTCTCGTCAATTCCTCTCTTCCAATCGACCTAGGCTTTCTAGTCAATATGCTCCTTCTAGTCGACATAATGATCTGGTCGATATAGGTAGCGTCGACGGTATTGCAATCAACAACGGTAGGAAGCAAATCATGTAGATATGAGCTCTCACGTCGATCTTTCATTACAACCTACATAGATGGTCTGGTCAATCTTGCATCTCGTCGATATGTTAGCGTCTGGCGTCATCGTTAACGCGCGACAGTAGTCGTCGTGACTTGTCTAGTCGATGTGAGGCATCTGATCGACATTTTCCTTAGTTTGAGCAAGTCCAGCCGACATGTATAAGCTAGCGCCCGTCGGTGTCTCTAACGTCGGCGGTGCCTCCTATGCATTGTAGTTCTCATATGACTGTACAACTATAAACCTGCACACTATACCCAATACATGTATGATCAAATAACAACTTGAGATTTGTTATTATCAAACCTAAGAGATGCAGAACGCATGTTCTAACAAACTCTCTGTTTTGATAATAGCAAATCTCATTCATGAGATGTAAATCAAGATAGAGCAAGGTATAGTGTACTATGATAAACATGTAACATGAAGAGGTTAAAAACAAGTATAAATAAACAAGATAAGGGTGTAAGCATGAACTTGCTCTTCGCTCTTCGTAGTACGACTCCCCCTACATCTGTGCTCCCCTTATCTATAAGCACTATATCAGAATATCTCCCCCTACAAGTGATCTCACCCTAGATGACTAGCACGTGATAGCTCATGAACATGTTATTCTCCCCCTTTAATATTATCAAAAAGGGATGGGTATGATCTATATCGTGGAAAACATGAGAGAAGCAGTGGATAATCGTAGTATACACATAAATAGATAAGCAAGGTAATAATAGGAGTAACAAAAAATAAAAGCGGAGAATTTAAATGCACGGGACATAAGCACAGAGGAATCAACATACCACTTATTATAAACAGCAATTGTTTTACCACTTGTTATAAAAAATCATAAGCCTTACAATACACACGAATCTAAATACACAAAATTTTTCATTACAATGATATGAAATTTATAGAATTAACATATAGCAACATTATATGTGTCATGAATAGCAATCGTGTATTAGTACATTCGTGTGATAGACATATAATGTAGTTCTTATTCAATTCTTATTCATAGAAATGTTAGATGATCAATGACATGTGAAAGTATAACATCAAAAGAAATAGTACGAAGTGAAATTAATATTAATGCATGTTATATCTCAATAAATTTATATGCTAACACAAGAGTAATAAAGTGATTAATCATGCCACGGTTTCAATCTAAACGATACCGAGATTAGAACTCGGGCACCAACCTTTTTTTTTGCACATGATCGATGAGATCCGTATAGTCCAAGATGCTCAAACTCACAATGCTCATTGAGGTTTATCAGGAGAGTGGGTAGTGTTTGGGGGATATCCCTGTTAACCGTACTGATAACATATAATTTTTATAACTTTTTACACTAACAATTTATTATTTTATTTTTCATACAAGATCCCAGAATCAATCAAAATCTACCCTTGTAAGCAGATACACTTTAACTTGTTTACAAAAAACATAGCAATACAATTTTGGCACAAAGTCCTAAGCCCTATATAGGGACATGATGAACTGTGTGATATTGATTGATCATGTTATACCTAGCATGTTAAACACAATATCACGAGTTATAATATATAGGCCCGAAATTTCTACTTAAGTGCACTCTCTAAGAATGTGTGTATCGTGAGAAGTCATTGTTTTACCTAAATCCCCATACACACCAAGAGGTATATAAAACATACAATTCATATATAGTAGCACTCAAGAGCTAATAGTCTTTAACTCTATTGGAGAGAGGAGTACTTCGAAGGAACCATAACCATAACTCTCTGTGTTTCCTCTACCATGGCCCTATCTTTGGCCTCCATGCATGCTCTCTTCGATCGCATCGACGCTACCATGGATGACCTCCTCGCCATGGCACACGAGATTCGTCGCCGGCTCCTTCCTATAGCAGACCAACCCATGTGTCATACCCTGACGGATCGCCATCCCACGCTCTACACGTGGACATTCCAACTCCGTCGCATTCAACCCGCCCTCTGCCTCGACTTCTCGATACATGCGCACGAGCATCAGGCATCTTCTCCATCGCAACAAACCCATCCAAGCCCTCCGAGCTAGCCACAATCGATCCTCTCCTTGCTGCTGAAAAAGCATCTGACAAGCTAGCTCGACCACTATCGGTCCTGTCCACCACGACCACCTTCTCTTCCCTGTCTCCAGCAAGTGCCCCTACGCCCTTTGAGCTCTACAGGTCCCAATCCAGACCGCTTCATCTTCTCCATCCCTAGTCCCTCGTCCCTCATCCCGTGACCCTATACTGAAGTCCCCACCCTCATCAATAGCTCTACACACCTTGACTTGTTGCTCGTCTCCTCAGCACACATCCCTTCCGCCCCACATCATACACTGGTCGACAGCCCCTCGGGTCCTCAAACACTACGATCTGTTATTCGACAGCGCCAGTATCTTGAGCGCCCCGCCTTCCCTGGATATTTCTAACCTAAATAACAAGTGTTCAACTTTTTACCCCCACGCGCGCATACGACCCCTTATTTTTCCTCGTGTTACCTGCTTTTCATGCTCCTAGATGCCCACTAATACCTATTTCCCTTTCCCGCACTGCCTAGGGCCCACCTCTTAATTAAAGTATGTTTTCCTAGCTTGAACTATTTGCCCTCATTTCACAGATGTCGGTCACATAATTCGACTGTCAAAGATAACATCTTGTGTGGCCATTGCCTTATACTTGTACTTCTTGGCCCTACAATGATCATTATGGTTCCCGATCGATTTGCTAAGACATCTACTTGTTCATATAGGCTCTGACACTGGCTTGGCTCAACTAGGACGTGTTGATCATTATAGTCCACAAATTTGCACCGCCTCAGTTATCCTTTTCGGGTTCGCCCTCCTACTTTTCAGCTCAGTTTTGGATGTGCCTGAGGCCTTGCCCTAACTGGCGTGCACCTCACTCAACTTCGAGGATCCAAACTTTTGTGGCATGAAATCGTTTCACCTCTCGAGCAATCTCATGCCGAATTCTACGTCTGTTTTGATCACCTGTACCACAGATCTACAACAACTAACCTGTCGTGATGCCTCCTAGCTTCTAATGTTTCACCGGAACCTCCCAGCAAAGGAGCTGTCCGAGTCTCCACATCGCGCTCATGAGTCCCTTACCGCTACGATCTTGCGGGCAAGGTCAATTTTCAAGCCAAGCGTGTAGAAGCATATTTGCATTGGGGAGTATGTCCCACGCATTAACTTGGACGTTCAACCTCACCTCACGGAAATCACTCAACGACTTATTTTTTTTTTTTTGTATTATGCAAGTGTTTATCGTGTAGTAGGGGGCTCCGTCTATATAAGGAGTCATAGGATGAGAGTTATTTTCTTATCTTTAAAGTATAGTCTTTGACTCTCTTGGAGAGAGCATTTCGGAGGACCTAGCCTCCGAGTTTGGCGGGAGTTATCTCCTGATTGTATCCTTAATTTTCATGCAATTTTAAGTTTGTGTTCTGGTTTCTAGTTCTTACTACGGCTACGATGTATCGTGAGCATTGCCGATAATTCTTTCCCCGTTACTAGAAAGGGCTCCATCTCATGCTCCTCTCTAACCTTACCGTCGATTCTTTTTGTTTCCAACATCACTCGCAATTTATTTTTTGTTAGCCACTTGATCAATTCTATGAACAGCTCTGCAACATTTTTTCCCTTCCTCTTATGCTCTTTAGGACCTGGCGATGGGAAGGTGATTGACTCAGGTAGTATGGTCAATGGGTTGTATGTGTTAAGCCTGGTGCCACCTCCACGTGACCTTCATTCCAACTCACCCACCTCACCATTTGTACTCTCGGCACTATCGCCTGGAACACCCATCTACCCATATGATGAAACCACTATTTCCTGCTATGTCTACAACTATTTTTGATTCCTTTGTTTGTAATGTGTGTACTCTCAACAAACATCGACGTGCTACTTTTAATCTTGTTTTGTTGTCTAGTACTACTCATTTTGTTGAAATTCACATAGATGTATGGGGACCTTGCAATGTGCCTTCAATTTCTAGTTGTGCTTGATTTATTATATTTATTGATTATTTCTCTTGCATTACTTAGTTATACATGTTGCAACACAAAAATGACAGGTTCCCAACTTCTCAAAAATTCCATAAAATGATCACTCGGCTTCATACCAATATTAAAATCTTACGCAATGACAATGGTCGTGAATATATGGATTCCTAGTTTGAGCAATATCTTGCAGATCATGACATCACAAAACTACATGGGCTTATTCCCCCACTTAGAATGATGTTGTTGAGCGTGAAAAACACCATCTTTTGGAGGTTTCTACACGTCTTTTATCGACTATGCACCTTACAAAATATTACTGGGGTGATGCAGTTCCCACTGCGGCCTATCTTGTGAATTGCATGTTTCTCATGTCCTTAGGAACAACACCCCACTCAACACTCTCCATGTTCCCTATATACAACTTTATTCAATGGTGTTTGCCTATATATACTTTGTTCATATCCAACACCCCACCCTACCAAACACGACCATCGTGCGCTCAAGTGTGTCTTTATAGGTTACTCTCCCACACAAAAAGGGTACAAATGTTTCCATCCTCCTACAAAAAAAGTATTTGTTGCTATGGATGTCACTTTTCGTGAATCTAAGGCATACTATGCTCCCTTCCTTTAGGGAGTGTCTACACCTTTGAAAGTGCGCTCTCCAATTATTCATATACGAGTTCATCCACTTTATCCCTCACTTCAAGGGTGGTGTATACCTTTGGAAGTGAGCTCTTCTATTGTTCCTCTACATATTCATTCTACGATTCCTTTTGCTGTTTTTATCTTGCAGGTTTATGTCAGGTGCACTAAGGGGACCAACATGCGGGGTCTTTCCATGACACCAGAACAAACAGTGGACCCTAACACAGAGCCTCCCGGTCTACCCATTGCTCTTCGATTATGTACCCAACATCCTCTAACACATTATGTTTTTTACGATTCCTTCATTGCTTCCCATAAGGCCTTTGTGCCTTCTCTTGCTTCTATTTTCATACCCTCATCTTGGAAAGATGCGCTTGGAATCTAAGTGGAAGATGCAATGATTAAGGAGATGAATGTCTTAAGAAGAACCACATATGGGATTTGGTGCATCTTCCCCATGGGAAGAGAACTGTTAGGTGCAAATGAGTGTTCTTGATCAAGCATTGGATATTAGGAAACATTTGTTGCGGAGGAGAAAATACACTTTATAAGAGTCTTATTATCATGTGTTACTTGCAAGGGGTGGGACCTTAGCCAACTTGATATGAAAAATGTGTTTCTATATGGGAAAATATAAGAGAAAATTTACATAGCTCTCCCACCAAGCCTTGCCCCTAAAGGGTCCGAGGGAAAAGTTTTTAGGTTAAAAGGTTGTATATGAGCTTAAACACTCTCCTAAAGCTTGGTTTTGGAGATCCCACAAGGCTATGTATCCTTCAGATATAACTACAACAATGTTCATCACACATTGTTCATCAAGCACAAGGCAGGTAAACTTACCGTCCTCATTGTCTATGTTGATGATAATGTTAAAATAGGTGATGATGTTGAAAAAATCAAGATTCTTAAACAGAATTTGGCTAGTGAATTTGAGTTTAAGGACATGGGAAAACTAAGATACTTCTTGAGTATAAAAGTAGCAAGGTCTAAGCATGGGATCTTAATTTCTCAAAGAAAATACATTATGGACCTTCTTGAGAAGACAGGGATGAGTGGTGTAGACCTGCCGACACCACAATCAAAGAAAATTACAAATTAGGGAGAGATGATGGGGAGGGAATTGAAGACATCTCTGAATTTCAACGGTTGGTAGGTTGATCTATTTCTCTCATACACGACCTGACATCTCTTATGCAATGGGTGTTATCAGTCAGTTCATGCACTCACCAAAGATCCTCCATATGGATGCTACCCATAGAATCCTTAGGTATCTCAAGTAATCACCCGGAAGAGAAATCGTATTTCTCCCAATACACGCCTAAAGATTGAAATCTACGCAGATGCAGACTAGGTTGGGTCAACCAAAGATCGACGATCTACTTCTAGATAATGATCTCTGGTCGGCGAAAATCTTGTTACCTCGAGTAAAAAACAAGTTGTGACAAGATCAAGTGCAGAAGACGATTTAAGGGAAATGGCCCATAAGGTCTGTAAAGGCCTATGGTTGAATTTCTTGATGAGTGACCTAGTCGTTACTGAAACCGAACTCATCAGACTTTATTGTGAAAACAAGACTACTATCAGCATCGCTCACAATCCCGTCCAGCATGATCGCAACAAGCACATTGAAGTTGACCGACTTTTCATCAAAGAGAACATAGAGAAGGGTGTTGTGTGCACCCTTTGTTCCCTCCGATTGATAACTTGTTGACATACTCATGAAAGATTGAGTGGAAATACTTTTGGAAGGATTGTTGGCAAGTCGAGCACGATCAACATCTCACGTCCAACTTGATGGAGAGTGTTACATTGTGTTTGGTATAGTCACATATTGTATTATTCCCCTCCATATATAGAGGGGATGAATATTTTTTTGGAAAATTAATCAAAGTCTTTTCATGCCCAACAGGCATAAATCACATTGTTTGATGAAGGAGGCAATAATAGCCTTCATGTTTTTTCCAGTGAAATTTATTTTAAAGGTGATATTGGGTTCCTTTGATTATAGAAAGGCCCCCAATTAATGTGATGTGTGCTTCATTTACTAATTTTCCTTTAATTGTTGAGTTCTGTGGTATGTAGATTTTATTTTTGTAAAATAGATATCGGCCATGTGTGGTACAATCAGGGTGTGAGTGGATCTGTAGCTAAATCAGTAAGAATGTTGGTGCTGAATGTATTTTGTGTGTAGCCATGGGGTAAGCCCTCAAGTAAAGGTGGGTGAGCTAAGAGTGTGTAATGTAGTTGGGTCTGGATCTGGTTCCTGTGGAGGTGGGTGTGATAGAGTATCTCTGATTATATTTTGCTTTCTAGGGGTATATTAAATTTGATAATCACACCCCAATAATTTGGGGAGGAATGTGTGCTGCTCTAGGGTATGGATATCTTGTGTAAGCAAGTTGTGCAAACTCCAGTGATCGGTTAAGATAGTAAAAGAGTGGCCCAGCAGGTATTACCTAAATTTGGCCACAGCTCCTCCAGTAACAG